>CM061920.1:302098777-302242807 GCA_031002005.1 Vandiemenella viatica | reverse complement strand
ATGAATTTGAGGAGGATTTGCAGTTGATAACGCCACACTAAACCGATTCTTCACATTTCATTTTGTATTACCCTTTATTTTTGCAGCGATAGTAGTAATTCGTCTGTTCTATCAGCATATACAGGATCGAATAACCCACTAGGAGTAAATGGAAATATTAATGAAATTCCATTTCACCCATATTTTGTATTTAAAGACACAATTACTTTTATTATTATAATTACAGTACTAATCATAAGTTCATTAATTAGACCATATATATTAAGAGACCCAGATAATTTTATTGCAGCTAACCCGTACATATTCAACCCGAATGATATTTGCTATTTGCCTACGCAATTTTACGATCAATTTCCAATAAATTAGGAGGAGTAGTCGCGCTAGTAATATGAATTAGAATTTTAATAACCATATCATTTTATAACAAAAAAAATTTCGAGGAATTGAATTTTATCCAATCAACCAAATTATATTCTGAATAATAATATTAATTGTAATAATATTGACATGAATTGGTAAACGACCAGTAGAAGAACCATATATTTTTACAGGACAAATACTAACAATTATATTAATTCATTATAAATATCCATATAACAAATCTATGAGATAAAATAATTAAATAGTTAATTAGCTTAATACCCCCAAGATATGAAAATAGAATCTAAATAAATTTAATAAATACCGATGCTTTCAATTATCACCTTAAAAATATTAAAATTTAACGCGAACAGCGCAATGAAAGAATATTAACAGACAAATAAAAAAGAAGAGTAATTCTGTTACTTAGGTTAAAGTTTAACAACAGAGGCTGCAAACGAAAATTCCCCACACATTCTCCGATTTTAACGTGGTGGTGGGAACGGTTAGGATCTTTCACCATGTTCGGTAAATGCCATCGAAAAAGCATCCAAAGCTGTTTTCCAGTCAGAAGTGACCCGTCAACAGCGTCAAATCCATGTTCCATGTGTGATAAATGTTTTTTTTTTTTGTGAAATGTGTAGTTTTTGAGTTGGAGATTAGTGAACGTCCTGTTTTTCGGTTTGATAGATGCGGGAAACTGTCCAGTTACGTTCTACTTCCCCAATCCAGTGCGCGGCTCTACAAAACACTGTGCCCCACTCGTATAAGCCCACTCAGCCGTCTAGATTTGTTTGGTGCAATCCTCCACCTTGTCCATCTCAAAAGAAACCATTAAATGCTACATCCTCAGTTCCATCACAGGACGTTAGTTAGTTGAACCCCTTGAAAAGTGGAAAGAACAACCAAAAATATTTTTCTTGGCTCTCTACGTATTTGATTAAGAATATCTATTTCGTCAGGTATACGCCATATTTCATAGTTATTTATTGATTGCTGTGGCCATCATTGTTACATCAACCAGCGTTACAAAATCCTTAAATTCGATTTTCCTTATATATATTTTATTATTTATCAACCTGCACAGTCTTTCCCTACAGTTAATCCCTCTTTTTTTTTTTTTTTTTTAAAATCGTCTCGATTGTCTTATGTGAGACCCCAATCCCGTCTCTTTTTACTGCGAGATTCTTCCTTACACTTCATTATTCCCACGCTTCAAAAGCTTTTCTTTCGTAATTCGTAATCTGGAAACCGAGAAGTGCACCAACAAATTACATTCTTGTTAGACGAGTCAATGTCGCTTAACTTCACTGCTAAGCTCAACACATCTTACGACCCACCTACAAGTAGACGGATCTCTCCTCGGAATTTATGTAAGTTACAAATACGTTGGTGGCGTTCATGGTCCCTAACTGTAGCGCTAGATAACTTGACGCGGGTTTCAGTCGTATGAGGCTGTGTCCCGGGTCAGACGTGTAACACACACGAGTGATGGGGGAGGACCGTGCGCAGAGTTACGACCCGAATTACCCCCAGGTCGGCCGGTAATTGTGTCCTGGGGGCCAGGATTAATCCACAGCACGGAGCCAACACAACTGTTCACGCTGGTCACACGTACCCATCCTAACAAGAACTGGAGCGAATCTCAGCGGTTGGTGATGCAGTCTCTTGTACTCATTAGACAAGATACGCCCACCAGTTTGGCTGGGTGTTTAAAGCACAATTCTATTCTATATGGATAGAAATCTGTAGACCCGAATGGCGCCTATCCTTACTATGATTTTCTGTGGTCACCATCATCAATGTTAGTATTATTACCCCAGATACTAAATGTTTCTCAAACAAAAAACAAAAACCATTGCTACGCAGTCATCATGTGAGCTCCAAACCCACAGAAGTAATTCCAATAAAATAAAACTGATGAAGGATAACATCTGCAAACAAGAGACCATCCAGACGCGGAACATGGAAAAACAATATTGCAACACAAATACAATAAACGTTAAAAAGTTCCAGAAATGTTTTCTGAGAATCTTGAATAGTGTCTCATTTATTCAGTTCTAGTAAAAATGCGAACTATTTAATAGCAGTAGCAAGTGAAGAGTTGCAGATGGATAAAGAAATCTCCATACCAAACGGAACCTGCGATAACCAAGAGCCTATCACTTTACAGTATCAAGGCCTATCTATTTTTTAAAATTATTATTTAGTTAACTAACATTTCTAATCGCTTAAAGATGTATGAAAGTGATATTGATAGTAGCAGATCGATGTATGCGTATACTGACTTGGATCGAGAGAGTAGAGTCTTTGCCGTACAGCGCCGCGAAATGTGCGTGAATGTAGCAGGAATTGTTTTCTACGAAATTGTATAGTAATAACTTATTTTATGACGCAATGTGTTGACTCATAAATGGGCAACTGTAAGCAAATGTCGGTGATCCATGTGGTGTCTGTGAAACAGAAACTGTGAGTGAAGATGAATTACGTATCATCAGGTGTGAGTAACTGCAGTGTTGTGACTGTGTAGAGCTGTTACAAACTCATTAATGTGCAGAACTGAAGTAAAAGTGGTTATTTCGGGTGTATATTTGTCACTTAGTTAAAGAATCTTTTTTAATTAGAGATAGAAGTTCCGATTGTTTGGAGACTAGTGAAAAAACTGGATAACTTTAACTGTGCGGACATAAATTTTAATACGGCTTCATCTTCAGTACTGCTGCCTATCAGAGTTAATACAATATTCTGACAAGCTTTGCTGTCATCTTCAGTTTCCGAATCTTCACAATAGTTTAATTGTGCGGTAATAACCTAAACTGTTTAGAAACAACTAAATAGAAAAAAGTGAATTAAGTATTGAACAAAACAAGATAAGTTTGTACAGGATAATTATGAGGGTTTTATTACAAATTTATACTTCAGACTGCGCATAATGGAGTACGACAGAAAGCGCTGGAAACTATCCACTTAATGATACTGATATAGACTACTAATACAGCGACCACTTTGCACTAATGCGATTGTAGTGTGATGTATTGTTCCTGAAAAAACATATTTTCATGAATCAGTTTCATTTCTACGTACTCATTTGAACGTTATTAGAGTGAAATCTTGTGTAATATCAACACCTGTTAGTTCCTTAATTTTACCGGTGAATATGCTTAAATAGTTACTTCAGACATGTAATGCGAAATTTCTGTAATCTAAATGTAGGTGTGTATGAAAATTTTCTTTGAGATATTACGACACATCAATAAAATAATTAATTATAAAATTAACCTTTTAGAAACATAAGAATCGACGGAATGTTTAAGATAGTCATCACTTTATTATCTATAGTTCATTTGTAAACTGTGAGAACGAGATAATTCTAGGATTGAAGATCATTACTATATTAAAGAAAATATGTGGTTGGCGGTGTAGTCATTTAATAATTGGTATATAGCAACAAATGTACAGTAACTAACGAAAGGTGACAAATTCCATCACATGACTTTAATTGAACCGCTTGACAAATGGAAAAAATAACCAAAAATATTTTTTTTCCACCTATTTGATTAAGAATATGTATTTTCCCTGCCGTAGAGCGTATTTCATAAGTATTTATATATCACTGTGCACCTATTGTTGCATCACTCACCATCAGAAATTCTTAAATTCCTATTTCTTACATAATTTCTTAAGAGTTATGCATTACGTTCTCATGTTTTAGAGACTTAATTACAACAATTAGAAACCAAGCAAAATACACTCTTGGATTTTTGGTATTTTAGGATGAGTTTGAATGTGTGGCGAAAACAAAACCCCATTAGGTGAACAACCGTGTATTGTAAATTGTTCCTGTCATTTTGCTCACGCTAATTAACAATTAATACTGCATCAGGTACCTGAAAACGTGTTTACATATTCATAATGGAAGGTTACTTAAGCTCCAAGTTTACAATTGATTAATGTCTTTTTAAGTTTTGCTAAATCTAAAATGCGATCACACAGTTGTGAATTAATTTACATTCCGAATATTTAAAATTAAAATATTATAATTTAAAAGCAATATCTTAGACCTGAAGACATAAAATAAACTTAACTTAGTAATCATGACAAAAATCGTTAAGCTTAACACACGTATTCACAATCTTATTGCCAAGGAATGAAACACAGTCACTTTACTGCTCTTCAATATCCCTGTTCAAGAGATTATTTCACCTTCCCAGTCTAATATCCAGTATACATCTGTAATATCTCCTCTTTAATCAAAAATTTCATTTGTAACAGAATCATCTGTTACCTCTCTAATTTAAATAATGATTCCCTTTTAAAAATAAGGTAAAACAGTAAAGGTACAAATTTGGTAAAGTGTATGGAATTACCACCCTGTCTTCATTGCCTCCAATTTCCTACCTTCTTCCCCCCTCAAAAAAAGAAGTATGGTACAAAAAGTTATTCTCATGTTGTAAGCAAACCACTTTTCTTTGAATAATTTATTACAAACGTGTTTTTTTTTTTTGGCGTAGTAAAGGATTTGGTATTGCAGGTCTTCCATTAAATGAAATGAGAAAATTTCCGTGATTAAAGTAATACATAGGATCTGAATTCTTAATTTTGTTATGGCCCACGGCCATCCTTTTGTTAAGGAGTGTGGATCATTCCGACTATTATTTGTTGAAATACCGACTAATTTGAATATTCCTAATGACCAATATTTGTAACATATTATTAGGAGATGCTGAAGGCAACAACGAAATATAATTATGATAAACAGCATTTTCACGAAGTGCGAACTTTGGTTCTCTATATAAACAGTACGATGTTAAGTCGGTTGTATTTTATCTATTTTAACGTTTTCCCCCATAAATATTTTTTTCCTTATACTGTCATTGCGTGTTGTCATTTTCCTCATCAATTCCGTTAGACTCAAACTTCAGCTGCTACGTTGCTTTTCTAATATCATAATAGGGATTTAATTACGCTCTAGTATTTTCCTTCTTCTTCAGTCACGGGTACCTTGGTGAGTGTAGTAACACCTGTGTCTTTTGTTTTTCTTCTAATAGCAAATCACAAACGTTTTTAAAGCAGTATCTTTGAAACATTTACTATGAAATATATTACATAATTTCAGTAACCATATTAGACGATTTATCTTTGTTTTATTTGTTTTAATGACATTTTCCATTTATTCCAGCGTAATATATTAAAAAACTGAACAAATCAGGATCGAAATATGCATAGTCTTAGAAAAATTTTAACAGAATCCAAGGACCAGAGCATTTATCTGTATTCTAGTTTGATCTTTGGTTGGTATTAGTAAAGGAATGTTCACCTATCTGTTCTCACTACAAACGATTATCATTTCAGTCTCCGTTCCTCGGTCCCGTAGAATCGTAAAATATGTCACAGATTTTAAGCTAGATCATAAAGTTTCATAATGTGTCAAGCTCTTCCAAATTCGTTTAATAGGTTTGCGTGATACCAGGCGAAAGAGACATTCGGATGCACTTCTCTTTCCGATATATATTGATTTAGATTAATCGATAACAACAGATGCCATTAGGATAAAGTAACCGGCCATAAAAATAAAGTGTTATTACTGCTAGGCATTAAATTATCATGCAAATGATTGTAAATTTATGAATAAATAAAAATCTCAACAGTATTTTTATATCAGAGCATTTAAAGATTTTTTGGTAAATAAAACGTCATCTAGAAGTAACTGTTTTGGTGAATGTGTTTTATTCACAGACTCGTTTCGTCATTGTTGTGTGGGGGATCATCAGAAGAGATGGAGTGGTAATCTTAATACGTTTGTCTACAGCACTTCAGCACTTTTACAAACTCGTGTTCCTATGTGTTTTCATAACAACGAAGCTGTGTTCAACTATACGAGCATAAATTGTATAAAAATGTTAACTCTAGCAACGCATTAAGGCCTGTAACGACAATCCGAAGAATGTTCAAATGCAACTTTAAAACACGGGTTTCAAACTGAACAAAGTGGTGTCCCAAGCAGTCACGTGAGATTTACCACTATATCTCCAGCTATGATGCCCCACACGGTAAGTGCGAAACGCGTCTGCAGAATAAGATACATTTACCAAAACAGTTGCTTGTAAACGGCGTTTTATTTACTTATTTGTTGATCAACTACGCAAAAAGGGCCTACAACCAGATAAACATTTGAACGCTTCTGTTTTTACAATTAAGATACTTTAATCATGGATTTTCAAGTTTCAGTGCACTGTTGTTCTTTTAATCAATAAATAGAAAAGTTGTCGCACTGATTACCAGACTGGCTGTACAGTAGAGTGGATTAAAGCCACAGCTAACTCAATAAGAGAAGTTAGTCGGAGCTCTCAGTCACTTACTTATTTCGAGAGTGGCTAGGGCGCTATCTAGCTCGGCTTTTGGTTTCAGTATCACTCCCATAGAGAGTGTATCTTTCTAACGCCAAGCTATTAGTGCCTTGCTTAGATGTTTCAATCTGTTTATAAGGCCATTGTAAGCTGTAGATTATACGTTTCTTGATATGAGATATTATACTCAAAGCAATGCAATAATTCAACAATTACTTATTAGATTTTTGTTTACCTCATCCAAGCAACAAACAAGTGATGGCTAAATTTTCATGAAAATATCAAAACTAACACACACAAACACACGAAAATACACATAAAGGAGACGGTAAATTCAGTGGCGCACAAAAAATGATATATGCTTCTTTATTCTCCTTTTTTTGGAACCAGTTTATAATACTAACTGAAGAATTCGATAGGCCTGCAAGATACACAATTTATACAATGGATAATCTCAATGGCAAATTAACTTCCTCTGGTTCACATCTATACACACTACAAAGAACAGTGGCTCCTTCTACTAATTTCCTCGAGCACACAGTGATCATTGGCACGCACAAATTAAATTTATTAAGATTTAATTTTATTAAAAGAGAAAATACTATTTAACATATTCAATTTGCCAACAACATTATATACCCATGAACGTTTATCTGACATTTTGATTATCTACGCAGAATTAAAAGCATAATTATTGAAGTAATAATAATAACTTCATGTGTTAAATTTAATTTTTTGTCACTTAAATTTTCTGTCGTACCTTACAACTTGAATTTCGTTAATTTACTACTAAATAGAGAGTAGATGATAGAGAATGCTATATTTCCTGGAACAAACATCATTTCCAAACTTCGAAATGCTCATCACAAGCAACATCAGGAGAACTGGAATTTTGTCCATGCCGGAAGATATTGTTGAATCCCAGAATTAACGCAAGCTCACTACTTCTAGTGACGAAAGACAACAAATTTATGTCAAAACACAAGTAAACTAAGTCACCTTTAAAGGAAATTTATGGTACTACACTAAGTTTACTGTCTAAAAACATAGTATGGAAAACATGATTAAGATTTATAACGTAGGAAAATCCTAACTTAAAAAGTATAAGATACACAATTTAACTAAGCGCACAGTTATAACGAAATCAGACATGATTTGAAGACCGAATACTGTCTCAAAATGATTATGGAAGAGCTTATTCTGAATTATCTAACTTCCTAAAACAATATCAGACACAAAAGAAGCGCTCCTACTAAATTAGTAAGCAGTAGCGGATTTAAGAATTTTCCGAACCGGGGCAAAAACTGTGATTTCCACCCTTTCGAAAATTATTTTGCCACTCCCATTTTACCGTTACCACCCAGAGTGTCACCCCCCTGATGGTCACTGCTCTCATTGTCGTTGCCCAGAGTAGTAGTAGAGCACTGTTGGTAAGCTTCTATAGTCATTTCCTGTTGCTCTACAAACGTTCTCCGCCACACGGAAAATCACTGTCGTAAAGAAATTTACACATGACGAAAAGCAATCGTTGATGTTTATTTTAAGCTCACTTCTTCAAGTAAGAGAAGGCAACAAATGTATGTTATAATATGAGTAACCTGAATTATTAAAACAGTAGGTTCGTTACACTAAGTTTACTATTTTCAAATGTAGTGTGGAAAGAGTGAGTAATGTTTATAATTGCAGCAAAGATTTTTTATTCAAATTTTTCGAATAATGGATACCAACTTTTGAGTCCATCAGAGCTCTGTATGATGATTTTGCTCGATCCTCCCCATATTTACCTAATGTTAAGAGCATTTCGAATTAATTTAACAACACGCAGACTCTCCAAATTTTACGGACCTCACAGTGGTGTAAGTCATTGTCTATTATCAACCCAGCGTCTTACCGAACTTTTGGCTAACGACCTTGTTAATATGACTATCGTTTTTCGCATTCACCTACAACTACATTAAATAACAAATTAACTCGGTAAGTAACCTCTTATACTACCCATGACGTTGGTTACGATATTGACATAGATCGTTTTTAGATCCAACAACGTTACATATTCATCTTAAAATGAACTAACACGTCACGTAATATTCATTCGTCACTTAACGCAGTTGTTGTACCAGATAATACAGGAGTTGTATACGTGCTTCAATGTTAGCAAATATTTATACGATTCGTTGTTTTAGAAATGAGTTCATGAAAAATCTTCTTTCATCTATAGGATTTTTCAGAAAGATTCCTTTAAATATCATTATTTTTATTATAGTCTAGTATCGTGATTGACCTGCATGAAATTAATGTATAGTGCCATTGTTAAGCGCAACGAACCCAGCGGGTGCGCGGTAACGATACTAACTGGCATTCTAGAAGACGCCCGTTTAGCAATCTAATTTTCAGAGATTTGCAGAAGTCACTCAAGGCAAATGCTGAGATGGTCTTTTTCCTTACCGTTCCTTCAATATAACACTCTCACATCTCCAATGACCGCGATGTCGACGAGGCATAAAACTCTAAAGGAGAAAATGTGTTTAGTTTTAGTATAACGATTAAATGAACTTTAAACATTTTTCTGTGAACACAAACAAAAGATCAGAGAAAGCAATAAATAATTTTGTAAAATGAAATGTGTTGCTAAAAAAAAACGCATTGGAAATAACACGTACGGATTAACTGTGTAACAATATGTTTTATTTTAACATTTCAAAGATGTTTGAAAGATATTATTGTTATAATTGAACGAAATGGATGCTGTTGAACAGGAAGACCAAACAATAAGATAGGTTGAAGTTAGTGTAGGAATTAGAAAGGAAGGAAAAATAATTTAAAATATCTAAATGGTAGAAAGCACAATGTAAAAAGATATTCATTTGATGTCAATATATTTATTACCACTGCATTGTGTAAGCTGTTGTCATTAACATGTTATTTAAGCTGGTTTTATACATTCTGTAGCCCTTACTCCAGATATTATTTTGTTTACTTGGCATAACAATCATGAATCAGTGTGATAGGGACAAAAAGAGATTTACTGCGTGAAAGTTCTGCCTGTGTACTGAACGCCTTACTAAACCACAAATCCTTCTGAATTAAAGAGACACTTTTAAGTTGAATCTAAACCACGGAAGTGTTCAAACGTTTCTCGTAAATACAAAGCATTCATTATAGAGGCGCAAAACAGTTTAGGGTTTTCAAATTTCCTAGTCTAAACTGGAGTTACAACAAGGACTTTTTGATCTACAATATGATACAATATTAATCAGTGACCTCTGTTAGCTATTGAGTGATCGAAGAAACAGATACGTGTCATAATCGTTGGCACGTTATGGAATAATTTTTGATCACTTTGCTAGTTTTATCTTCGATCGACAGCAAAGTTTGATGTTTGTCTGATTTTATGCACAGGAAGTTGGTAACCATTGAATTTGTTAAACTGAGTTGGGTATCCACTGTCTCCTATCATTGCGGACATTCTCCTCGCCGGGCGAAGTCCTCTCTCATCTGGCGTTCTCATAATAGCGCTGCGGGTTGCATTCTTGCGGTAGTAAGGGGAGTCTGACCAGACGGGCGGGCGGCTGTTTTAATTGCACTCCTTTCGGCTGAAATGCCGGTCGTCAAACTACGACATGAGCCGAAACGTCCCAAGAATAGATGACTCTGCCTTCGTGCCGAAAGTTGTGGTAGCGGAAGAGTAGAAAAGCGACGGTGGCATCGCAAATGCGCGCTATGTGAGGAAAATGAAGGCACATCTTCAGCTGGTTATTCCTTCGACTGATAAATCACTCTTTTTCAGACAAAAGAACTGCCTTTGTTCGTAGTCATCTTTGTACATATATTCCCTATTTGTGGTGGATAAAATCAAGGAGTTACATTTGTGAACCACTGAAGGAGCTAATTAATTCTTATTTCGCGGCTTGCGTCAATATTTACGTACTTTCGTAGCTTAGGCCTATACTTTATTCGTTACACATGTTTCTATAATGTTGCAGAACTAGAAAGAGTGATTTAGTCCATTAAAATTCCTTTATGGATTCTGCAATCTTTTCCGTTTGTATGTTAGATAATCGTTTTATCATTCGTCATGTAATTGTCTTTGCCAGTGAAGTTTGCGATGCATAATCGAAAGGTGAGAAGTCTCGCGAATTCAGTCTCCGGCGGTATATAAAACTTCAGGTAGATGATTACTAACTATGGCATAATGCTATGGCGGTTTTCCTATGTAACTTTGTTTCAACTGAGTTTCGTTAAAATGTTTTCAGTGACATTGTTCAGAGTTACATCTCAGAGTAGATAAAAAGTATCTACAGCATCGGAGGGCGCATCTCATCGCGTTCAGATGGTCGATGCAACACCTAGCTACCTGCCGGCACGTGCCTCCCTCTTCCCTCCCTTCCACCTATTGATTACCGGAACCACACCTCACTGATGCCGGACTCGGCCAGGTCGGACACGGAACCTTGTCCCCGACAGGCATTCCTCTGAATTCCCATTGCCATGTAGGTCTTCACATGGTATGATGGTGACACTGTAACAATAATGTACTTATATCCGCTGTGAAAGTTTCACTTGCAATTATTTTCATATAAAATTGAAGATGCAGCTCTGTCGTTTATCTCGACGAGAATGACATTGGGGAAGACACGGCCAATGTAGTGTATTCCTAAGAATTCCTATGAATGTAGGCTTCATTCGTAGATGACGTGTTTGCTTCTAGTATTTTCTTGATCCTTGTCCATTAAAGAATCAAATTTTTTGCCGAAATGTGGGTAGAGCTGTAGCGTAATTTGAATCACTCAATAATCTACTTAATTTAGCGATATTACCGCCGGCTATAAAACGTCGTCATCATCATCAAGGGTTTTCTGCTATTCAGCAGGTCTACGCACAGTGATGGACCTCCACGCCTCCCTATGTTCCGCCATTCTCTTAATCTCTATATGTTTTCCATTTATCATTATGTCATCAATCATTTTCTTCCTTCGCCGACCTCTTCTTTTCCCTACGTTTACAATCCCCTCCAGAGCAGTTTTAAGCAGGCACTCATCCCTCAATACATGATCAATCCAGTTCCTTTTCTGTTCTTTATTGTTTTTATGAGTGGCCTTTGCTCTCCTACTCGATCCAGCACTTCATCATTCCTTACCTTGTCTTTCCAAATTATTTTCTCCATGCTCCTCCATATCCACATTTCGAAAGCTTCCAACATCTTTAGATCTTCATTACGTAGCGTCCATGTTTCTGCCCCATATAGTCCCACAAAACATTTAGCTAGTTTTTTCTTCAGGCTTTTATCCAGCCTTCCGCATAATAATTTTTTCTTTCTATTGAAAGCTTCCTTTGTCATTGCTATACTAGTTTTTCACCTCCTTCTTGAAACTCATATCACCGCTCACAATACTCCAGAGATATTTGAAGGACTCCACTTGTTCAATTATTTCTCCTTGTAGCGTTATCATCATTTCTTTCTTACTCTTTCCCACCATCATAAACATAATCCGATTATTTATGATCTCATTTTACTAACAAAGATAAGGTTCCTATTTTTATGATATTTAATAGATTAATCAATCATAACTTGTATGTGGATTCGAGTCCTTTCTAGCTGACTTTCTTGTGACTTCAAATAATAATGATTGTTGGAATGAATATTCATTCTTCATAAATGTATTTTGTGTCCAATCTGTAATCACAGCAGATATTTCCTGATAGCAAAAAGAATATGATTTTAATAGTATCGTCACCCCTGTTTAGCTTGTTAATATTTCAGGGTATAAAAGTATCTGCTCAGGCACATTCAGAGAACGTATTACAGAGATTTCTATTGGTTACGCTACCGTTTCTAACAAGCAATACAAAACGCTTTATGAAAGAAAGAAAATCCCTGCAAGATACAAGAATGATTTAGGGGTCCACTATCTATAGTATGGCCACCGGTCTTAGGACTGAAATGTATCTAAAAGCTCAAGAGAGAACAGCAATCAACAGAAAAATTTAGTCGAGTTACTGAAACGCATGGCATTCTCACATTGAATCTGGGCTCAAAGATGCGCTAACTTTTACTTATCGTTTAATATTAAACGTCACCATTCAAGATGATGTAAAGAACTGCGACTTCAGTTTCAGCTGACGGTATTCTTTCACAGAAATGTTATAAAACTAGCAACATTCAAGAATGTTTCTTTCCGATATTCCTCAAGTGATATTTAGTTCAGCAGTTGATCCGTTTACGTTAATAAACAAATATTTCTTTTGGTAATTTGTTCAATTGATATTTTTGATGTCGATAACTTTTAAACGGTCATTTTTTATTTAATAAATTTCATTTCATGCAACGATTTCCGTCATTAGAAATTTCTTATCCCTATATGACAACACTATTATCCTGGTTTCTTTATTTAATATTCTTCCCATCAAAGCCAATTTCAAGAAATAACAATCTTAACCATTGTACCAGCATATCTCAGTCCTGCAGGTAAGTAAGTATTTATGCTGTTTCGAGAAATATAATTTAAACAAAAAATTGTGTAGCGGAGATGTAACACTGCAGTATGATTACGTAACAAAGTAACTGATTCACCAAATAATTACATACCTCAGTGAAATATTATTTCTTTTATTTTTGAAGCTCTTGATGAACGTTCCATGATTCTACTTCAAAACTTTACGACACTCCTAACTATTATACGCCATTTCCTCTGCCTTACTACACATACCATCGATCTATTTGCACTTATCTTCTAATACTCGTCTGTATCCCTTCACGGTCACTAGTGAACTTATTCGTCTTCTGCTTCGGAGGTTGAAAATATTATCTTCCTTCGATTTTCTTGCTGAGATTACATTTAAAGAATTTCCAATACCACAAAAATCTCGTATCAATGTTGCCTCAGAATGAAAAACCTCAAAACGATTTTTGAATAATACTTTGTGGTCAGCCGAGAAATTTTCCTTATTGAGGTTATAATGCTGCTTATATTACTAGAACACTGATCACGAATAAATTAGCCACCTTTAAGTCGTTATATTTGTTTCCATTTACTTCTGTCTTGCTCAGGATATTTGTGAGGGATCACGCATTCTTCTGTTAATCTAAAGTCTAACCAGTCCAATTCTAAGTTACATGGTCAAGATTAATACATGAGATCTTACCGTACCTATATCTTTATTAGATGCTTCTCCTATAACAATGTAAGGCAAGCGCCGAAGCTATTGAACGTTTCCCGCTAACATCAGCAGTTCCGGCCCCTCATTATTCTCTCGAAACGAGTCATTCAAATGTAATGTGATGGCTGTTACATCATCATTAATAATCTTAAACACAATTTCGTAGATGAGGGAACATAAATTTTCCAGGTTTATTTTTTCGATGTATCAACAAGATCTTAATTTTGATCAATCTTGAGGTTGTGAATACTTGATCTGAATTGAACAATCAACATCAATTTAATACGTATTGACATATCATAGTGCTACTTTTTCTTTGCTTGATAGGTAATATTCAAACTCCATCTCTGTGTTCAATTATCTCACAAATTCTACCAGAACACAATTCGACCAGTCCTTTATGGGGTTATAATTCGAAATAATTCGGCTATCAAATCTCTGGAACTCATGATGTCCAGCTTGTTGGAGATCGTTTCTCGGTCTGCTGCCCACAGTCTCCTAGAATTGTTGAAGCCCTTGTGTTCCATAACCATATTACTTACCTATTTCCTTTGTCAAAATACTGCTTGCCATTCTCCTTATTTTACGCAAGTTATATTTTTTTAAGAGGGCATAGTTACGAGTGTCCTGGTGAGGCTTCCGTTTCAGTTAGTGGTTACATGATCTTCGAAGTATCCTGAACGTTTCTCCGAAATACAACTTCACTCGAGAACTCTTGGCTTCGCCTCTATCGATGTAATTCTTTCTATTAACGCTTAAGTAATGCCGATGACATTGCTGTAAGGTTTATTTAATTTCTGTGTACTCACCTTTATTTGAGATACCAAAATCCCAGTATAGGTTACAAACTTTTGTGAGATATCTGTAGCGGTACTCGTGATTCCTTTAAACATACCTTCGTGTTGATGTGCAACTAAATTCAGCCTCTTGATGACCAACGGCATCCATTTACACTCTGTCAAAAGGGTCCCAATATTATATGTACATAAGGTTCAAAGTTTTTGCTTTGGTGATTCTATGATGTATTTATTTTATTTTTTTATAGTTAGTGATATTACCTACATCACAAACTTGTGCGTTTGATACGTGCGAGCGTATCAGAGTTCCGTCAGATAATAGTATTAATGCTATTCATTTACCGTACAGAATATTAAAGACACTAAGTTAACACATGAATAGTTTGCCTCTACACATTCATATGAGTTATTGCATAGTTAATTTTGATATCAAGTACACGTTAAGCATAATTTGCTAAACATGAGCTCGTTAATCATATAATCATCACATAGAAATGCATATTGTTCAAGCGCAGCAATTATCAAATACCTACTAAATAAGGGGAGTTTATCTGCATTACATTACTATATTAAATTTATTGCCTGTTTTCATGCTTGTAAAGCTTCAGTAACTGATTTTTCGTTATCTTTCGATTTTTCGCAGTTTTCAGTATATGGATGTTATATTAAAATGCTTTATGATCGTGAAGAGGTGTTACGAATGTTTCTATTTTGTGTAAATGGCTATTTGAGTAATGGCTCACATTTTATCGCCTCTTCCGTTTATACTTAGTGTCAGCGTCTGTAAAATTAATCTATTTCTGTTGTTTATAGAAAAAAGTGAACTGTTCAATTATAAACAGTTTCTGTAAATTAACACTACTGCAGAAGGACATTTTATGGTGTTACTACTTTAGTAATGTATTTGGGCTGCATATCTGCGTCACGAAATTAAGATTTCAGCTTTTGTCACATTCTTGTCATTTTTTTTATTAGAAATAAAGGCAGCTATGTTTGTATTGTCGGTTAAAGTAAAAATCAAGGGAATTTATATTTACGTCAAGAATGACACGCGTCATCCGTTTAGTGAAACCAGTCGGTGACCGATTAACATCTGTGGCCTTGTTACCGGGAAAATATCGGTCTGACATCTGGTAAGGCCATTCTGAATTGGATTTTACATGGTTTCCCGTATTCACTCCTGGTGAGTGCCGTAATGATTTCTTTAGAAATTTCCATCAATTCCATATTCAAAATACTTTGCTGATTCCATGGAAATTAATGAATTTCTTACCACACAGCCTTTTTAAGACTACGTATTTCATATTTCCGTTAACAAAAATCAAGTCAGGCATTTATGGCAATAGAGAATATTATTACGAATGAATTCTCTATGCATTTTTTTATCTTCAATTACTAGTCCAGGTTTTTCTGAATCAATTGTAAATAATATTCTTCAGAATGTTAACATCATAAAATATGTTAGAAATGACTAAACGCGTTATGGTAAGTTATTTCTACCAGAAACTGGTTTGGTAGCTTAGTAGTTAAGGTGATCGACTACGATTTATGGGATTCGCTGTGATCACATGAGAATACCAGAACGGTCCGTGGTTCCGATTCCGTCCACGGGAGAAGCGAAATGTGCGCCAAATGGAAACGCTACCACTTGAATTCCGAACTACACCTCGCGGCCACCCGGTCAACAATGCCATACACAATTTTTTCCTCCCCATCACAGATAAAATCACCGCCAGGAACAATTTTTATTTTTTGGGTGAATTATTTTTTAATAATATTTGTGGTACTGCAAATTTATTTTTACACACGTTCATCGGATTAAAATTTTGTGATATGGAAACTGTTAATATTGTTGTTGATTTTTGGCTCCTTGTATTCGGTTGGATAATTAACACGAACGTCTACGTAGCTTTGATTATCTATTTATTCAGTTTTTTGAATAAGTTACAAATACGATTTAACTGCATTTGCACCATAACAGAAATAGCCTATAAGTTGGTTTATACGTTTATACCATCAGAACACTATAGCTTAAAAAATTGAAATTTTGCACTACTGTAGTTACAAAAATTAACACAATTACAGCATAAAATTTTGAATAATCATGGAGGATAAAAGTAATTATGTGAATTTAGTGGGAGTTTAGAAGTAAAATATTTAGCAAATAACCTTCTTGAGCATTAAATCATTGCTGGAATTCTACCTGCATTTAACATGAATAGATTTATCATTTATTTCCACAATTTGTAAAAAAAAAACTAGCTTAAAATTGTATTATTTTTTAAGATAAGACTTTTGAAAAAAATAGTGAATTCAGTTTAATACACCATTTCTGATTCGATCCCTCAGCTACGTTATGCGTGTTTCCAGGTTAAAGTGGTTTTGATATGTCAAGTTGAGGTGCGTACAACGTACGTTTAGAAAACCATAATAGAAGTTTTAGTAAAGATGGCCTTTGACAACAGTCGTATCTTCTGTTGCCTAGTGCGCCGGGGTGACAGTGCTCTTAACTGGGAACACAAACTCTGCGCACGTGCTGCGGGTTGCCGGTTGGCGACCCCGGCAGGCGCCACCTGTGGAGCCGGCATCCGTGTAGTGCATTCGACGAACGACGGCTCTCCGTATCGACTCGCGCAATCCGCCTGCTTGTTCCGCTCTACTAAACAGAACACGCCTCCAATCAACGGTGCAAATTCGACTTAATCGCTAGTGGAGGATGTGTCTTGTTTGTAAAGTGTTTGTTCATACACAAGGAAAAAGGTGAAAGGTTACGACGAAATGGTTATACCACACGTTTCTTATTTACTGGAATTATAGTATCAGAGCTAGACTTTTTTTAATGAATCCACATACAACAAAATCTGATACACTCCACGTAAGAAGGTCGATGGAGGGTCGTAGACTTTTGCCATGAAAAAGAGGGTTTTGTAGAACAAGTACATCATAACCAGGATTTATAAGATTCATGCAGAAAATCCAGTTAATCTTGTGTAAATATAATTCACCGTATATATCTAATTACTTAATGTAGTTTAGTAGTAGCGTGCAACGCAAAAATTCCGTAACATCTTTATTTTGTATTTTAGTTGTAACACAGTTCGCAGAAAAGCAACAAAAACATATGCGAGAGTAGTGTAAAGCATTTCAACAAATTTTACTCTAAGGGAACGAGAGGATCTGCAATATTGTAAGACTTATTTTTGATTCTTGATCTGGCCATCCAGATTTAAGATTTTCCGTAAGTTTCCAAAATCAATCCGAGAGAATGCTGTGATCCTTCACAAATACGATGATCTATTTCATTAGTGTTTTTAGACACATTTCTCTTACAGATCTAGTAAAAAATAACTGTAAACAGCAAATGTTTCCACAATCTTTTTTCCATGCAATACTTATAATAATATATCTGTGAATAGAAATATTTGCGCACAATGTTTTCGCATTAACTAACACAAGCAAATCAAAAGGAGCTTCACCTGCAATGAACGAATGGTCTTTTATTTCTTCTAAAGATGTAATCTTATACTGAATTTCAAAAGAAGACATTATTAAGTATATTAAGTTATTATCTAGCAGAATCAGCACTTTTAAAATGTTTTTGTGTTGATCTTCAACAGTTGTACTACAGCAGACAGAACTGATATTTCAGAAAACATGCGGTAATTTTGTGCTATAAGATTAATAGTACCTATATTCCCCATATGTTAATGAACAGTTAAGCATTTTTTCTGAGCATTAATGCAAAGTGCATCTCAGAGGCAGTGTTTTAAAATCTTAGCCCTCTGGAGACACAATTCCAATTCAAACACAGATGTTACATAGTTACATTTCTTTATAATAACGAAGCGTATGGCTGAAAAATTTGAAAGGTTGTCTGAAACTTACGTATACACGCTTTATTTGGATTATCCATCCATTTTTAATGCAAATAAACAAGCGATGGCAAAACAAAACACGCAGTGTAGCTTAAATTTCGAGATGCATTGTTCAGCGTTGATAATTCCGTCGATGAACCGAGATCGTGTGTTCGAATTATTCACGACCGTTATAAATATACCTAGCAGCCTATCCAAATACTCTTCTCTGAGATGCGATAAAACTTCCAACTACTTTACTAGTAAAACACAGTTCATTAATGCTAAAACTTTCCACAACAAATTTAAAGTATTTACTGTTCATAATATTAAAATTAAATTTCTCCAGTTTAATACAGAAATTTTCTATTAGGTGTTTTACGAAGACGTTTCATATGCAGTGAAATGTGTGAAAGAACGATTTCAACATTTGTTGTATTGTTATCTCGAGAAAGGATGTAAAACAAAAATTTAGATGTTTGAATAGGAAATAGATACAACGAGTTTATTAACTCTAAGTGCCATTTAATCAACTAGAACAAAATATTCAATTCCTTTCGTAATAACTACATTATGGCTGGACGTGTTAGTGTATGTAATTACCTTAGCTGTTAAGTGGTGCAAAAAATAATTGGAATATATAAAAGAATTATCCAAACATCAGAATAAACATGTTTATGAAGCTAGCGTCGCTAAAGTTTCAAGGAATTCCAGTATTGTGGTATTCTTCAGTGTCATAATATTTCGCCGTAAGTAACATTCGTTTTCTTGTTGTAATCATGAAGTGAACTTCACAAAGTAAAAGCAAATTCTTGGAAAATCTAGGAACAAAATTACGACAATTCCTGAATCGTGAACATCAAATACACAGTTAAAACACTGTTCAAATTAACAACTTTAAACACATTTCGCCCAGTACTTTGCAACCTCAAGTGCATTCGGTGTTGCTCGAAACAGATCATCTTTATTGCAGCATGATGGGCACATAGGGCTCTCTAGCATATGGACATTACACGAAAGTAACAGTGATTTCATTATTGCAGAGAAAACTCATTTGTGACTTTAGGTCAATTTTCACATAATAGTTACAACCAGTAAATTACAATCCAGCGTATCGGTATTTATAGCTATTCTTTAATAATGATATGAATAATCACGTGATAATAGAATTACTACTTTCAGGAGACTGTAAGCAACGATAAACTTTTTGTTTGATTAAATAATAGTAGAAAATGTCGGTTAAAAAACTGGCAGAATACATCAGTTCCCATACTATTACCAAGGAGGAATATTTCACCAAATTAGATAACACCGCAATTTTTACAAACATTGATTTAAAATTGCGATTGACATTAGAATATCGACTTCATATTATTTTCGGAAATGATCTTGCCGCATAAAGAACTATTTTAGTACACTTGGCCAGTCTTGTGTGGTTTGTTATTGCGGACTCGGACTGAAGAAAAGCACACGAATGATGACGAAGCCAAATCGGAGCCGACGCTTCGTGCCTGTAGGGTGGATGTAAGGCACTGTTGGGGATGTTTAATGGAGCGGACGTGTTAGCAGTTTCACGTTCCATGCTCGCGCGTAAAGGCGACTGAACAAAAATTCCGTGGTCTTCCACAGAACGCATAAAAAGTTTTTGAATTTCGCTTCGAGAGAAATGGCTGAAGGTACATATGAAGGTTATCTCTAATCCGTTTTCCACTTGTAGATTCAGATAAAATGTTAAGGTGTTATGAATCTTTAAAATACGGGACGAAATACAAAATGGCCAATATTTTTTACTTTGAATTAACATGGTTGTTCGCATCGACATTTCTAACTACTCCACATTTGTAACTCATCCACGTACTGCTGTGATTGATACTCTACAAACGTAAATGAAGAGAGACCAGTCATTTAATGCGCGCATTTTTGTTCTTCCAGTATATTGTTTCTTTCTTGCTTATTCCGTCTGTATTTGATAAAGTTCTGACGGACTCTTTCCCCTTTTGTCAACTTTAGAGTTTCTATTGCAGAACTTTGGAAGACACTTCTTGCCAAAGTTCTAAAGGGAATGTCTGTTATAAACTTCATGGTTTCTCGTTACCCTTTTTTTCCTTCTCTCTGGAACAATCTATACGAAATATTTCCCACGTCGTTTTGTGGCAATAATTAGGATCAATGTGTTATACGAACTAATTTGTATAACTTCTGATGTTCTTGTGATTAATACCTTCTTCCTACTTGTCTAGGATTGTCTTACTATGTACTTGTTATTTTCGAAAACAATCAAGGGATACTATATTTCCCTGACCTGTGGGAGGCTTTTCTTGTTAAAACGTTTCGTCCTTGCCATTCAATATTGTATTTAATCTTACAAAATGTATAAAATTTTCAATATGCTTAGTTCAACACATTGTGTATGTGTAAGCGTATTCATTAGTGTAAAAAATTATACAGAATATAATGGTACACATAGTTGACTATCTGAAGGTTCTATCAAAGATTGGGAGAACCCTAGGAAAACATATTGTCATATATTCACAAGATTGTATAGCAGACGTAACCATTTATAGTTCAGATGTAGCTGTTCTATTTTGTTTTGATTATGGATGACAATGCTGAATAATGAGGCACTTCCCATACGCACAAATGGTGCTTAATATAGCACGCAGCTGAAGTCTCGCCGTCTTGCCTGGAAAACTGCTGTGACTCTAACATCAGACTCCTTTAGTCCTACAGATGGCTCCGTATCAGAAGGTGCGTTATCCTCACCACAAAGTATTTTGTGAATTAGTAATTCCCGCTCAATTATGCTAGGATTCAATTTGCCCCGATCTCTCTCGAATAGTGGTAATGTCACACAAACATCTTTGGATGTTTCAAGAATTTATATTCAGCAACGTCTAATGCCTGCATTTAGTGTTTAGATGTCAAGTCGCATAGGGTGTGGCTGGCGATCCTCATTATGGGCTCTTCCCCTGTCAGCTGAGGGCATTATTTGCTCAGTTATGTTAAGTTAATGTATTCAGTTTTTTTTTTAGAGTATATTAAAGAGTTTGTCTCTTTCATATATTTGCTATGTTGAGGTTTATTAACAGCGAATTATAAAAGAGGCTCCTTCTGCAGTAACAGTAGTAAGTATTTCAAAGATTATTTTTAATTGTAATCTATTACTTGAGAATCAACGTATTCAGCTTAATGCATTGCTTTCTCTGATGTTATGTACATAATTTACCCCTTCTTAGTAAATTGATTAATTTTAGAAAGAGGAGTGAAATTTAATGTTTCTATTTTGTGTAATTATTACAGCTTTGAGAAGATTATCATGCAACCCATTTGCAACTGTATCTATGATAAGTTAACACGAAGCAAGTAAGCTGAAATGACAGTCGATAGGAGCAGCCAACTTTTTTTCAGCACCTGTCACTTAAAACTAAGAATGTAATGGAGCTCCGCATCCGTATGTTCAGAACTTTCACATAAAATCCTACATCCGCAATTTTTCGATGCGGAAGTATAGCGGAGGTTTTGTTTACACCCTAATATACATAACTTTTTTCTCTTCATACCGTCACTTAACCAACAACAAAGTGGTTATTTCTTTTCATACGAAACTGTAATTAAAGTGAAGATCAACTGTTTTAACAAATCACGAATTTACAATGTTTCACTTGCATGCAAAGTAAAGCGATCTATTCACTGTCCACCTTGTGGGGCTTTCACGATGAACTACCATAGGATGCGCTCGCCCATTCACGCTACTAGAATGGTCCAACAAGATGCTCCAAGCAGCCCTTTCCACTCGTAATTTCTAGCGACGCACCGTGTCCTTATAGCTCACTTGCAGGGTGTTTCCTAAAATTACAATCCCACACCATATCTTCTTTGGACGTCAGTGACCCGTATTCGTTGTCTGGTGGTCCAAACACATCCAACACGTCCTACTTGTAGTACTGCAGCTCCTTTCAGATCAAACAAGAGTCCTACATCGGAAAATCGGACCATCGTATGTCCTACAAATTGGACTGTTAATGGGCCGCTAGAGCAGTGGAAAATAGGGTGCCTTTTTATTTTTATTATGGCTTAACGCCTTGTTGACGTGGAGGATATTAGAGGCGGGAAGGGACTGGGGACAACGACTGGGAAGTAATTCGGTCATTGTCTTTTGAAGGAAGCATACAGGTTTTCGCCTAGAATGAGTTGGGTAAACCATGGAAAACCAAAATCTGGATGACCGGACGGGGATTCGAACCCAGATCCTTCCAAATATGTGGTCAGATAGTTGCCGAGGCGGGTGGTGGGCAAGCAGATGTGCGGTGACATAGCCTTGTGCTTAACGCTTGAATTAGTTAAGCCGCCAACTCAGCAAAGTTCACATGATAAAAATGGTTTTGTTGACACGTGCACAGTAATGTAAATAATTTAATTCACTTGTTAAATCATTCCTCTTTTTTCTAGTTGGCAGATGACTCAAAAAATAAATTGATATGGCAGTATTAGATGGAAATTTTGTTTAAGCAAAATTTAAAATTTTTGATAAAAATAAACTTAATTGAATTTTATTTTTTGATAAAATATTAAAATCTAAATAATTAAAATTTTTGCCAACTCCGCATCGGATTCCGCAAAACATTCGCATCCACGGATTTCAAGCACTGAACATCCGCTAAGATGACTTCCGTTACAAACATACTTAAAACCACTTCATTTTACAGTGAAATCGTGATAGTTTTTCTACAAATCTCAGCTCTCATCCAGACATTGTTTTCATTAACCAAAAACGTGTGACACTGAAAACTGATTTTCATCTTATTGGCCTTTGTATGAGTAATGTTTGTAAATTATTTATATACTGATCTACCATTTCTGAAATGAAAAAAGTCTAAAAAATATACGGAGAATTAATACACCACATATCCATAAGCACTCGTAAATGGTATTAACTGAAATGTAAAACGTATATGTAACTATGTTTGTTACAATATGCCCAATGATCCATAATCAAATAATTGGAAGGAAACAGTTTCAGCTCATACGATTAAGTATTAAAATTCCACCGTAAAATCAATTTAATTTCCCATTTTTTTCGAAAATTTTTGATCTGATGATACGTACCGGTTTACGACTAATTTTTCTAAATACGATAGCAAATAATCAAGGAAAGTGGCCTAGTTTTACATAAGAAAGTGTTCTAAATTAAGCTTATTAAAGAGACTTGACCAAAAAATTCAAGGAGGTTTATAGACGTGGAAATGTTAATCGTTACATAAACTGGTCAGATTTCGACAGTTTAGAGTAATTTTCAATTTCGTCCGTTCTTTTTAATAACGTAAACCGACTTCTCTGAGTCTATGCTATCAGGCTACATACAATTTACCGCAGAGCGAAACATAATTCTGACAAAAAGCTTTAAATTATATTTTTGTGAAATCTATAGCGGAATTAGTGTTGTAAATGTTAAAAAACTCATATTCTGTATCATACCACCTTTAATTTTTAGTATAATTTAATTTTAAATGGATTTAGAAGGTTTTATCCTACTAAATAAATCGTATGGTACGAATAAATTAAACAGTTTATTAATAATCACTGACATTTAGAAACAATTTTTCTATACATTTATGGCAAACTCCTTTATTCTTGTTCTTACAGATTATTTGTTACGCAAGTTTATAGGCTTATTGCAATCCTTGAAAATTTGTTAAGTAGCCATTTTTTACTGAAGGTAATTAGGAAATTACGGAATTTACAATAGTATTTTTGTTTCTATCGTCACTGCAGTTGGTTATCGTATGATAGGCTGTGGTGGACAGCAAATTAACCGCCACCTGCTTTATTCTGCTGTGCCTTGTCCACGGAGCTAATTATGTTGTATTGACCATTCATCACGTAATGTATTGGAGTGGAGAATTTTGTTCATCAACTGGAACAAAGTGAAGATAATTCTAACGAGGAACATACATTGGTTCAATTTCACGATTCATTTTCTTTGCACTGAAGCTTCTGATATATGTGAGGTCTTGCTGTATTATTTTAAAATGTAATTTGTTTTGTTTATGGTGGCAGTAAGCCCCATTGAACTGATGATAGAATACGTTCAACCCTTAATTAAAGAAACAATTTGACGAGATTTCAGCACGAACTACGGTTAATCATTTCTTTGATCGGTCCTAAACATATAAATGAGGGCAAGTAATTATTTACCATTCCGACAGGGATTAGGGAATTTTTACACTCTCTCCAATTATCAAAGTTAAATACACATAAACGATCTATTTAAATGCTGTGTCAGGATAAATTTGAACGTTTTGTTGAGTGCATGTGACCTCTTTCACAATTTGTCGGTTTCATTTGCTTAAATAAAATGCATAGATATGCAATTTCCATTCAACAATAAAAAATAACTAGCACTAAACTCAAACATCTATTTTATTAATAAAATGTTATTCATAAATTAGGGAGACATTTCGTTAGTAAATGGCGAGAGTGATATATTTATTTTTTATTTATTATTCTTATATGGGAAGGACCACTGGGATGTAAAAAATGTCATGGTTATTTTGTTTAAATACAATGCGAATAATAATCATTGTGAAGGATATATACGTTACGAATAAAAAATGAAAGTAGACATTAATTTTAAAAAAAAGAGTTTTGCAAAAGTTATATTAGGTACAATTAATTTTGTGAAAATTCTTAAATGGACTGTTTTATACCTGTATGAAGTTTATTCCTTCCCATTCCTTTCCCCCCATTCTTTCCCGTCTCTAAAGACCTCGCTGTTAAGAGACGTTAAGCAGTTAAAAAAATGGGGATCAGTTAAGTGTATGTGCTGGTCGTAATTCAATATCGTAGGGGTAGATACTGCTTCTTAGATAATTGTAATGGTGAATGATTAAAGTATGTTAATACTTGTGAAAGTCATGGAACGAAATAATGTGGTTGGATGTCTGGGAGCGTAGAGATACTGCAAAACTGTGTACGAGTTGTAGATGTCGAACAAACTGTTTACCATCCCTTGCATCCGCACGCTAAGTGGCCGCATTCTGCCGTCAAGGCCGGCAGTTACTCGCGCATTCGTAAGCAAGATCTTCCACACCAATACCTCTGTGTCTTTTCTCCCCTTTTTCCACAAACATAACAGGCATCCCACTTCTAAAGCTACCTGAAACCACAACCATCAGCCAACATTGCCTCGTGACTCGTTTTAAAGGATACAGTTACTGGGAACCACTGTGTCCATTAAGAGTAAACAATGTAACATTGTAACAAACATTACAGTGTATGTAACCGCCGACACTTGTATCTAAGACGCACATGAGTGCGTCCTCCAATGCGGGAAGTATGTTGATCCAAGGGTAGGAAATGTTAACTGCATCAGTTTCACAAAAAATGCTTGTGGATTTCGACTGTTTCGTTGTTTACTAGAAGGGCTGTAACCGTTAATTTATAACGGCATAGCTGTGCGTTGCATGATAACCGCTGCTGTGCAGGATTTCATTGTCCGTGTGTGTCTTCTCCAATTGTGATTCTGAAATGGCACGTCTCCCGTCACCAGTGAATTTTATTTACAAACATTGTTCCTCTCTACTATCTTCGAAATAAGCAAAATATCCAAATTTAATCACTTTCTCAATATTAATTAACTATTGTATTTAAATCACCAACGATCATGATACATGCTACTTTCTTCATTTCTTTCATTATCTCCTTATAACAGTTGCGTATCAGAACCACATTTATCTGGATACCTCCAAATATTATCTTAACAATTTGTTTTACTATAATTATACTCACGCTGATTTTTCAATTTTCGTCCTCTATATCATAAAACTTATGGTATTATCTACTCTTTAGTTCCCCCTTATTTCACCTTTAGCTACTAGTGTAACCTCTACTTAATAAAACTTTGCTTACATTTTCCAGCACTCCTAACTAGATTTAAGAGATAGCGTTTCAAGTTAAAACTTGTAGACCTTTTCCTCCATGTTATTAGCCATCTCTAACATTGGAAGTTTCTCTGAGTGTAATTCCCCTTGAGCTGATTCCCAATTGCGGATGCATCACCAACCTTGAATATCTAGGGAACTGCTGTAATGTGGTTTCTCAGCATGATCCCTGCAGCAATTATCGGTCCACTTTTGAACAATTTCCGTCAACAATGGCTCCACCGTAGAGCAAATAATTCAAATAATGGTTTATCTACCTCTTTGAGTGTTCATTGGTAAAACACTTCATCTGCATACAGAGCCATTGAGTATTTTCATTTGTTGTTCTATCAAGGTACCCACATAGAGTACTGCAAGTCGAGCCTGCTGTTTTTTAGGGAATTTCCACAATATGGTTCACGCAGCTTGTCTTGTGGATACAGGTTGCTGGGTTTTCTATGGAACAAGAATAATAAAAAGAAGATTAGATTACTATCTTTACAGGGTGCGTAAATCTTTATTCTGACATATCATGGAACCTATTTGGTATTGCGCTCCTTCGTATCTTACCATCGGGAAGCTGGAAATACAAGTGTGGAAAAAATAATCAAGATTTGAAGAAGTTGTAGAAAATATGTTAAGTGAGGATTGTAAAAAACTACTGTGTAGCGAGTCTCAAGAGTTATTTATCCATCCAAAGGTTCCAAAAAATTACATGCTTTCCGCATACAAATCTAGAATAATCACTTATATTTATAAAATTTATTTTTATTTTATTTGGGCTCTTCTACTTTATGTCCATCAGAAGGAAGCGATTTGGATAGCTTAAAAAATGAACAACTGTGTCTAATATAATTTGCAGTACACTGAATATCAATCCTATAAGCATTGTAAATATTAAACGTTCTTATTTTTTATTATCAGTTGTGGAGAGGCAAATGGACACTGATCGACTGTTTAAGTACGATCCAACTAAACATTAATGAACATTCATATCTGTCAGCACCCATTCAGGAATAATTCCATTGTGCATTAAACTACCTGCTTAAAATAAAAATTTTCATAGTTCATTTTACATGACTGCCGACAATGTATGTATCTGTACTGTATTGGTATTGGTGACATTTTTTTCCACTTTGAAGATGTGAAATATCAGCTATTCTCTATACTTTGGAAATATGTTTTACAAATCTAGAGCTATGTAGAATGCTGTAACGTTGATATTACTTAAACATAGTGTAATACGCCTTTCAATTAACTGTAGAAATCGATAATTTATGTAAGCAGGATTTTTTAATTGGGTATTTGACTACTTTTTGAAAATGGTTTTAAATTGTTTATTGGCACACCTTATTCACCGAGTGAAGAGATTTTTTGACGGCAGTGCATTATTTTGCGTAAAATTCAAAGTTAAATTTTAAAGAATTTAAAAGCCCGCCAAAACGCTCCTTCGCTGCCTGGTGCGTGCAACGACATTCGTGACGTCACACATCTGTAAACGCTGCCGCTGCGAATAGAGCGTTTCCTATTACCCAAGTTTTCAACTATTTTTATTGTTTGTTGCTGGTCACTTCTTGTTATTAATGAAAGTTCGTTGAATATAAAATTGAAATCAGTTTGTAAAAGCCTACAGCGGAAACATATTGAAAGTAGACGCCTTATTTGTGGGGCTAGCTACAGAAACAACCACTGATAAATCTTTCTGAAATAACTATATTTAAGCTACAGATGCCAGTTTTATTGAAAGCGTTGGTTTAGATACAAAATACGTTCTGTATTAGAAAGACAGAATTCTTCCCTATATTTGAATTTAATTAATTTGTTCATTCTTTATTTTCTGAGCAGTGAATGAAAATTATCGTAAAATAAATTTAAACCCTGGGTGAACAAAAAAGAACTTCATCCACAGAGAGAGGAAGGTAAAAACATTATCAAACTTATTTCGAAGCTACGAAGAAAATTCAATGAAAGGAAACTGCAAACAATTAAATATTGAGTGGGATGTTGAAACTCTTTTTAACTTCGTAGAACTCAATTTAAAACAAGTATTGAACGCCAGTATGGGGAAAGGGGGTTAAATGTAATAGTCCGCATCTCAACACCGATTAGAAGTGATTCGAAGGGTCACCGGAAGGTTCTATTTTCGGAATTACACGTCAGATAAAATATAAAAATCATAATTTCATTTATTATTTTATTTCTGGCATCATTATGTTATTATTCATCTGTCATGATATATGGTCAGGTGTTCCTCCATTTTCAAAATCTGACTGACAGGTTTTGATCTACAGCCATTACGAAAAGTATAGAAGCTGCACCTAGCTTGATGAGTTTTACTCTTGTTTTGGTGTCATCACTCTCTCTACTGGTTTGTTGCAATCCTCCATTGCAACTTATCTTGCGTTAACTTCTTCATCTCAACATATC
The DNA here is from genome assembly GCA_031002005.1 of Vandiemenella viatica. Classification (NCBI taxonomy): domain Eukaryota; kingdom Metazoa; phylum Arthropoda; class Insecta; order Orthoptera; family Morabidae; genus Vandiemenella; species Vandiemenella viatica. Next base: position 302,213,945 of record CM061920.1, on the reverse strand, counting down.
CTTTACAACCTAAATCTTCAATTATCTGCATCAAATATTCCAACCATTGTCAGTTCATAACTTCGACTAGTCCTTCGAATTAGGGATTTAACGGATATCCGCATCCGCAAGTGTGAAACTTTCGCATGAATTTGTACATCCGCTTTCGCATCAGCAATTTTTTATGCGGATGTATTGCGGATGTTTTGTTTACATTGCAATATATATTACGCTTTTCTCTTTATTCGAGATTCTGCCCATCGTAGCTTAGCTAACAAAAAATTGTTTTCTGACGATCTTGCAATAAAAGTAACAATTAACTCAACGGTGTTACGAAATTACTAGTTTAAACTTACAAGTAAAGTAAAAGTCGGGCTACAATAGATAGCACCGAACCCGCAAGGTCACCGACCGACATTTTTCTTATTGTTCTCGTTCACTCGACTGAAGTGAGTTCAAACAACACCGCACCGTGTGTCGGCAGTCATTAGTTGGATCTAATTTTTGACGGTGCGGACCGGTGTCGGGCTGGTCGATATGCAGAATCATATACAAAAATTTCAGAAATTTCTGGTCCTTTACGACTAAATGTTGGTTTAGCGTTACTGATTGCTTTAGAAAAGCGTCCATTTTTTCAGCCTTACTTTAGGTTCATCAGATGTTCGTAAAATGAAGGTATAGTCCTTGTATGTTCACATTAACAAATGAAATTGCCAGACGTGAAGGTCGATTTTGAGGCCTGTAAAAAATGCATCCGAGACACGGATTTTGAACCGGGGTCCTTCTATACCCGAATAACATGCCGCAAGCATCTGAATTTAGAAGTACTGAAAAATATGTATTTAATCACATAAAAAAACATTTGTGTTCTCGGATAACAAAAATAAATGCTACAGAAAAAAAGTATGTTGATTTTATTATGGTTGAATATTTATTTGTCATTACATCCAGATTTGTCTCAGATGGATACGGCGTACGATTGGGGTACTGAAAGTCCTTTGTTCAAATCCTTGTCTCAGCTGCAATTTTCATGAGTCTTAAAATTGACAGTCACCTCTGGCAAAGCTTTGATGTTGTTAATGCTAAGATGCTGGGACGCTCCGTGGTTCGAATTTCACGTTAATCTGTAGGTCTCCTTTTAAAAATAGGTGACAACGATAGAGGTACACTGCGCGGCTGATAAGAAACTCTGTGACTGAAATTTTTAGATCACATTAAATTATTATTAATTTACAGAATCTTTGCAGTCTGTATATAATTAAAATGTATAATAATCTTTTATTTTTTGTTGAAAAAATATTGAGTGAATCGAAAGAAACCTGTAACTGCTTTCACGGACCATCAAGAGTTCTTTTATCGAAAATTGGAACTCGTAGGTCCTACAAGTTGTACTGTGAATGCGCCACTGGAGCGGTGGGAAAGTGGGTCGCGAGCACGGAACTGAGCTTGACGGATAGGCGGTAACGGCCTGGCCTCGCATTCGGGAGGACGGCGGTTCGAATCCCCGTCCGGGCAACCAGATTTGGGTTTTCCAATGGCTTCCCCAACCACTCCAGGCGAATGCTTCCATGAAAAGACCATGGCCAAATTCTTTCCCGTTCCAAACCCCGATCTATTCACGCCTCTAATGACCTCAACGTCTACGAGGCGTATAGTAATTAAAAAAATAAAAAAAAACACCAGCGCGGAGATGAGAGCAGGCGTGGCCTTGTGCTTGACGCTTGAATTAGTGTAGCCACGAACTCCGCAAAGTTCATATGATAAAGAATGGTTTTTAGACGCGAACGTAATTATTTAAATAATTTAATTCACTTGTGAAATCATCCCACATTTGTTGTTGTTGAAAGATCAGGCAAAACTAAATCAATATGGCAGTATTATATGGAAATAGAATTTAATTATGAAAAAAGATTGATTTTTAATTTATTTTTGATAAAATATTAAAATCTAAATAATTATAAATTAATTTTTCCACATCCGCATTCGCAAAACATCCGCATCCGCGGATGTCAAGCTCTGGACATCCGCATCCGCAGAGATGACATCCGCAACAACCCTACTTCGAATTACAAATTTACAAATTCCTCATGCCTTAAAATATGACCTACCATCCCGTCTCTTCTTTTTGTAAGACTCTTCCACAAACTTCTTACCCCAGTTTTAGTCAAAGATTGTAAAACCACTGTATTACATTGTTGGCTGGGACATCCTTCAATTGACAGAGTTTGGTTTTCCACGTATTACGCCTACTTCCTGGCTGCACTTGCTGTTTAATGTGGTATGTTGACCACAGAGCGTTCTGGTGTATCTAACATGAAGTAAGATTTTTGTCAAACCGCTTCCCTTCTCCTCAGAATTTGAAGCAGGGTCCTAAATTTTCTATGTAAGCACCTTAATCACTAACTATAATACCTTTTTAAAACCACAGAATGCCTTAGGTCTGACTCGAACCTCATTACACTCGCATCCTATGAACTTATTATAGAATTTTTACAGGATAGAAGCCCTGTTTAACGATTAGAAAAAAATCTTTTTTATCTTCTCTTTTTACGGTTCATAAATTCAGTATACTTTTTCTCTCAGAGTCAGGTATAACCTGACAGGGGAAGTATGAGAAATACACTTCACTGATTTTAAGCAAATATTGTAGAGCGGTTCCGCACTATTGAAAACTTTGTAAAGTAGCACATTGCAACTTTTTTGAAAAGAAAATACTTTATTTCCGCTTGTGACGACAGAATTCTTTTGAAAGTCCTGATTGACAGAAAATTTCAATACGATATGTTTTCGTTGTGCCAAAGTGGGACGGAAATCAGTAGTTTTCAAGAATTTTTATATATGTATATATATACGTATATCTTCAACTTTTGTCGCTGATAACAAAATATATATATATATATATTCTTCCAAGGCAAGGATGGTAAGAGTCGAACTTATCGTTTAGATTCCAGGAGTCCACAAATACTGTGGCATACAGTCGATTATTTATGAAAGAAAGAATTTTACTTGCCCTATTGCGGAAATTCTGATTTTCTTAAATGACTTAAGAAGTATTTTAAGCTTCAAAAATTAAATGTTTTTTTCAACCTAGAAATTTACATTGCACATTGACAGTAGTGGCAAAAGCAAATAATTTGAATAAAAATTCCTTATGATATTGAAAAATTTAAAAGAATAGTCTGAATAAAATTGGAGACCTCTAAACCAATCCTCATGCAGTAATGTGTGCTTCTACTTAAATTTGTCGAAATTTTTTATGAATGGAATCAAAATTTGATTTAGAAACATTAAAAATTCTTGAAAACTCTTGGATTACTAATCGCGTGAGTATTTCATTCTTTGTGGATAAATAAATGTCACCATAACCGTGACAAAAATTCTTAATTCATCAAACAATATGGAGAGTTAACACGTCAGAGATCACATAAATGATTTTTCAGGAGTCACGAACTACTGCACAAAGTTGTATCAAAATGAATATAATATACATCCTGGAAGTTTGGTATACGAAATACTGTTCACACGGCTTAAGGCGAATCGTTGAGTCTTAGTGGTGAATCTACATGCGTTTTACTATTTGTTTTCATGCACCATAATTATTTACAATCCATCTTGACGGTATTATCCACTCAGAGACCGTTATTGTAGGAGCATTGAATATACCGCGAGGCTGATGCTATTTATCGCAGGTATGCTGAAGGAGGCGTCGTCAAACTGGGATGGATATTCTGCGGCTGATCCTTGCGGAGAGGATATAGGCTGTTACCAGGGAAATTCCATCAGCCGCACAGCACCGCCCGAAGACGTAGTGCCCATATACCTGGCGCTACAATCACTTCCTGACGGGATGACAGGAATTGTTAATTATCGTGTAAAACACCGTATTATAATTTTCGTACGGAAAATGACATAACACTAACAATGCTCAGATTACGAGATTATGTCGTGTTTCCGAAACTAAATGTCAGTGAATATGGTTATGTTCTTATTAAAATTTAGTGCCATTAGTTTAGTGTCTCTTACGTGGAAACATAACACAAGTACTTAAGGCATTAATTCGAAGACTGAAGTATAGGAAATATTTCTAGCCTTAAAACAAGTATGTACTGTACCTTATATCTGGTGGTTCAGGCAAAGAGAAAAACGTTAGTTGAAGATAACTGAAAATAAAAATACTTATGTCTAGTGCCAATTGTTGCAAGAAGAATTTTTAAATTATCTAAAAAGCAAGGAAGTCTGCGACATGAAAATGATCTTTACAATGTATTCGTAAATAGAAAATCGAGATTTTTAGGGGTCCATTTTTTCTGAATGAACAATGATACAACTGTGTTTTCGCTCATTTGTCCGTCTACCTCACCCTCATATAACTTCTGAACCCTTCATCTTAGAAGTTAGTAAAGGTCACTACGACTTAATAACCTTATGACCATTATAAGTGTAAACTTTTGAAAAATCAAAATAATTATAGGGATTTCACATAGGGCCGTAGAAACAAATGAAGACCCTCAATCCACCGAATCTCAAAATGTTTGGACTTTCCTTTTATTTCGCGATTTCTGGAAACATTTTCCGAAAAAATTCCTTTAAAAATATTATTTACTCCTCGCCCCTTACTTTCCTAAACTTCTGATCACGAAAGTTTTTCAAAATTTGCTAGCTAAGGTTTACAGGAAAAGTATAGCAGTATTTCTGAATCAACATTTTATTTTGTTATCCTCTGCACTGAAAAACTTGCACAACTAACGACAAAATGATTTTTATATATATTTTGATTATAGATTTAAAATTACCGCATACAAAAAATTTATGTAGTAAAATGCATGGCCATTGAAGTTTTCAGTTTCTAAAAATTAACCATTATATAAGTAAGCAAAAATGTTATATCGTAATTATGAATATTATTAGAAAACCAAATGTTTTTAAGCAAAATTCTTATTTTTCTTTGGAGAAACAAACGTAGGTGATTTATCCTCAAACCGACACCACACGTTGCAGCACAAATTGCTGGTACGTTACATAATTATTTTGAAATATGGTTGTTTTTTGCGGTAACAAATCACTACAGTTTTTATTTCATCATTATCAAGTACGTCCATATTTTTAAAGTTTTTTCTCACCAGCGTACATGTAGATGACAAAATTTCGCCATAATTGTCCACAAGAAGTTTGAAATATTTATACACATCGTGAATGATAGATTTTCTCTGCCGGCGAACCACTGTTGTTTTCTTCAGTCGCGGTGGTTCTGCTGTCGATGACCGGCGTGTTTCTTTGGTTCGTTAGTCCTGAAACACCTAGAGTAGAAGAATAAGTCTCCTCTCGAGTATCAATTCACGATTCTCTTGTTCAATTACCCAAATTATAAATTTACTGTTCAGTAAAATTATTACACTAAATTACTATAATTAATAAATAATTAAAATCACACGTAATAATCGCACATCACCAAAAATCAAAATATCCTCTCTCGAGCACGCTCACCATCACACTGACACTCTTCCTATTTCCTATTCACAGGTTCACACATTTTTTTATGTTTTGAAATGAAGGTGGGTGGTTTAGGGTTGGGTAGCGAGATGTTGTCGCTCGTACTAGGCAACACAGGCCGCTCAGCGTTGCAATTTTCTAGTGATAGAAAGAGAGCGCATCGCGAGATTGTTCCCAAGTGCGGCAACAGCGCGTTTACACAGACCCGCCAATACATTTGGCCACAGCTATAGTTACGGAAAACCGGCAAAAAGATTTAATCGAGCATCAGGCCTTGAACACGTTGTATCTTCCCAGCTCCAGTATCGGGAAGCTTTGACAAACTGCGCCAAAATCCCGGGTCTCTGTTTCTGTATATATACATTCAAAATATAATACTATGTGCCATGTAGCATTACCCAGTGATCATATTTAGAAATATCTACAATAATCCATGCTCCAGACAGACGTCAAATTTGAAGTATGCAGCAGCATTACTACGTATTGTCCTGGAGTGACAAGTAAGTGCCAGAAGATTTTTTTGTCGGCGTGATATAGTTTCGTTTGTGGTGTGTGGAGACAGTGGTTGTCCTGATGAGTTTAACGTCTGCTGGCGCTATCGTGTTGTGGCAGCGGTACGCAGATATGTCAACACCGCCACATCCTGCCCGGCGCCGTGTGTTTTCCGCTGTTCGGCCCGCCCGGGCGTCCAAAACACACAGAGCCACGCGCCGGCCCCAGTCGATACCGACGTCGACATTTATGAGGCAAGATTGGCGCCGGCTGCTGTCCAATCACTGCTCCCGACATTCGAGGCACTTTTTTTACGCGCTTGTTGCGTTGCAACTGTTACCACTGCAAACAAAAAAGGAGTGCTTCCCTCCGATGGTTATTTTATAAATCGGAGCTAATAAAGCAGCGAGTTACACAACGTTGCAAATTAACTCCGGAAATTTAAATTGGAAATTTGAATCAATATATTTTTGAAGCTTATATTAGCAAAATTTGAAGCTGATAGCTTTCACGTCAGAATACAGGGTGTATCAAAAAGAATCATCCGATTTGCCACGTCGATATTTTTGAAATTAGTAAACATATAGAATGATTTAGGTTTTTTTGATGAAACTAAAAAAAAAAATCATACCTTTTCATAGGTGTTCAATATGCCGCCCTTGAGATGCACGGTATAAGTCAATGCGGTATTCAAATTCTTCCCACACTGCACGAGCCTGTCTTGAGTGACAGCTTCCACAGCTGCTGTTATGCGATGTCTCAGTTTATTCATTGTTGTTGGTTCACCTTACCATTTAAATCGAATGTTGCCTCGTTACTATACACTATGCGTGGAAGCAAACTGTCATCCTCCATTTTGCCAAGAACGAAATTACAGAACTCCACACGTTTGTCACGAAGAGCTTGCCGCAGCTGAATTTTGTTGGGTTTCATGTGTAAACTTCGACGCAACACACGCCAGACGGACGTCTGGGGCATGTTGAGCTGCACGGTGAATGGATTTCTGCTGACTCTTTGTGAATTTATAGCGGATGCGTTCAACGTCTGTGTCAGACACTCGGGGGCGGCCCAGCGATTTTCCTATACGCAAACAACCTGTTTCTCGGAATTTTTCATGTTGTCGTCTAATGCTCTGTGCTGTAGGAGGATCCACACCATACCTAGTACGAAAGTCACGCTGAACAGTCGTTACTGACACGCACTGCGCAATACGTAGAACACAAAACGCTTTCTGTTGCCCCAAGATATTTTTACTAGAACTGAAGTGGGCTGCTACATAGCGGGAACCATGTCAAACTCGAGAGAACGCAGTTGAAGCACATATCTCAAATAACATAATAGTTATGATTTTTTTTAAAAAAACGGATGATTATTTTTGATACACCCTGTATCTTAGCTTGGTTTCAAATGAAATAAAAGTCATAACTCCATGCGCTGTTCTTATTTACACCTTCATCCGCCTCATGATTTGAAACTATAGAAATAAAAAACAAAGATAGTAATATTCACAGAAAATTTATTCGTATGTACTAAGACAAATGAAATTTTTTTAATTTTATTTTTTTACTTATGGCTTTAAGCCTCGTCGATGTCGAGGTCATTAGAGGCGGGATGGGACTGGGGACAAGGAACTGGGAGGAATCTGGCCATGGCGTTTATGAAGGAAGCGTCCCGGCATTCGTCTGCAGTGATTTAGGGAAACCATGGAAAACCCAAATCTGGATGCCCGGACGGAGATTCGAACCGCTGTCCTCCCGAATGCGAGGCTAGAGCGTTAACCGCTCACCACCACACTCGATTGAAAATTAATAATATTTCGAGCAAGTTAGCTATTTTAAACATAGAGTAAGGGATATATAATTCTATTATAATAATGACATCGAGGAGATAGTTGGTGAAATCTTTATGACGTCTGGAACACCACATAGGCGATCTGTCTTTGAAATTTAACAAGGAAAGGCATTAAATCGAAGCTTTAAAGGAAATTATAATTTGAATCCTAACTAATTTCATTCAATCAATATGTTACAGGAAACATAGAATAAAAGTTGCGAAATAGATGTGCCTGAGAAGTCGAAATAATGAATGGTGATGTAAGAGAAGAACTGAAAATGTGCCGAATATTAAAAAGGGGGAATACTTAGTGCAGGCTTTGAGATACGTAAAAAGAACGAACTAGAAGAAATTACGCAGCACCGAAAGACATCTTATAATTCTCGAGGTAACAGAAGCTTGGGAAGTCCGAGGTAAAGTCTGAGTGGTTACAGAGATGGGGAGGTCACATATTTTGGTCCTGGTATCTATATGTTGCTGTATTTACGTAAATCACTTCTATAATTGAGTTTGTGATGTTATGTCATCAAATTGACAAGAAGGTAAAGGGTGGCTTACTTAGATACTCTCTTTAAAATGACGCGAAAGGGATCGCGAAGCTAAACGACTAAATCCAACGAAAGAGATACAATCAACACTGCACTCAACTCCATGCAACTGTACTGATGTTTGGGATATATCCCGGGTTTATGGTATGAAATCTGGTTATTAAGAAATTTATATCACCCGACAATTCTACCCTACTTGCTGAGTGTCTAATGAAGAAAATTCCTCACATAACGAAGGGTACAACACCTCAGGGCGGTTTATTTGAAGTTAAATTACATTGCATTTTTTCACTGTCTCATAGCTAGAAGGATGAAAGTTAGCTATATAATTAAAATGAAAAGATTCTGATGAAATTTATCCAAGTTCCATTCTACAGCCAACTTAGGACTGACAACTTTGACTTAAATGTTTGACACGTGGTTAAATACAATAAGATATGGGTGTAAGCAGGGATACATTGGTAGAAATGGTCTGAGAACCTCTGGAATTAATCATTATTAAAACTTACAGAATCCAGATTTAAATGTTTGACCCGTTGCACAATCTCTTAAATATTCATCTTGAAGAAAGTGAAGAGTAGAGACTGAAACTGAAAATGCTTTTATGATAAATTTGTAAGTGTAGAAACATTACTTTCCACAAATTATTTCCAAAGATTTAACTCGATAGGGATTATGAAAAATTTATCTAACTTGGAGAAGATACTTAGAGTTACATCGAAGTAAAATGTGTTAAATTACATTAAAGAAAAGGAAGAAGTACGTTACAGAACGTCTTCTTCCCATACCAGATTTGCATTTCCTTAGTCAGTTCAATTCTATCAAGAAAATCAGATTTTGATCTTGACTCTGAATATACAATCGACAGTTTTCTAGAACAATGCGTATCCTGTTTACTTGTGCATTCCAGATTTAAACAGCCAAAGGAAGCAACAGATCTCATATATAAATTACGCCCATAGCTCATACGGTCAAAGTGGTTGGTCCCTGCTTGTCGTATATTACACCGTGAAGCTGCAGGCTGATGTCCATCGATTTCCTGCCACTGTGCCGTCGCTCGGCGCACGCATAATGCGTCACGGTGCGTCGTGTCTCTGTGTACATTCCATCTGACTTAGTAATTAATGCCGCGGCGCTTGTAGGTGTCAAACAGTTTTTACTGCCTGAAATACTCGAATAAATCCTTCACGCTTCACGGGAAATACACACAGGAGGCTAGACGGCAGAGCAGTAAATTAGATCAGCTCGTGTAATGGTTCACAGATGGGGAACTTGCTGTGAGCTCATACTTTCCCTCTGTTCACAGTGAGGCGTACAACTAAACAATTAAATTACTTTTTATTTTAATTGTTCTCTCAAGAAAATTATTATTATTATTCAATTATTGAGAAGTGAAATTAGGATTTTGGTTTACAGGTTGGCAACACCGTATCACCTACTTTTAACATCGACATTTATTACAACAATTCCTTTCAATTACAATTAAACAATGAACGTGTAATATAGTAGTTTCAATATATAAGTTATCAGGGGTTGTTAGATTTCCTTTCATTTAGAACAGCGGTCTATGAGAATCCCTAGGGCGACAGGTTTTGTTTATCAATACGACACTTCTTGGGGTGGTTGTCAAGATCTCAGTGCCGTTATCATTTTTTCCGTTCCAGCCAAGTCTGCTTCAAGTGGTAGCCAAGGAGATAACCTATCTGCTGGCCGTTAGATGGTGTCATCCACTCCGTTGGCGACATGGAACACAGAGCACCACCACCAACCGTGCTAACATTAGTCACCGCACAACACGTTCTTTCGTTGGCTAGCGACGCACCCAACCACAGAGCTGGCCGTCTCTCCACACACCCTAACGGCTCCTCGGTACCAGCCTCAAGGTCGCATACCACAGCAGCCCTGTCGCCCTTTGTTTGAACTGTCCACCTGTGCGAGCCAGGAGCTCAGCATATCGCGAATATTATTATGAGTGTAGCGATACATTACAACAGGTAAACCAGTAAAAACGTTGATGATAGACAACTTTGAAATGTTTAAAGGAAGATGAATTTGTTTTTTTATTTATAACTTTCATTACAAGCACTGAAGTAATTTTCCGTATTTTCCCGTAAAATGTAATATAACTAATATTACCTACATTTTGCAACTCAATTGGAGGGTTGTTAAATTTAATTTACGTTTTAGTTATCCGGAATGTAACAAGTAATTTACATACTATTATGTACATACTAATGTACACTAATTACTATATCCCTACAAGCTGAAGTGGGAATTAAATGAAACTCAGTGTAAATAATGCGAATAGTGATGCAAATAGTCCATTAAAATTTTATGACAAATGTGTCTTAATTCGATAAGTTTAAAGGTACCAATAATACACTACTGCAGCAACTTCAACGTTGATACATGTAGTCTGCCATGTGGTCGTAAGGACATCTAATCTTATCTTATAGAAGATCATCGAGTAGTTGCTACTTCTTTCTCTAGAGACGCCTTAGATACGTTGAGGGATGAGGCCTCCATTTCAGTTGTTCCCATTCATGTTGGTGACAAGTCAGTACGCCTGTCAGACCATGGCAAAGCATCAGGAGCACAAAGGCAGTCCAGTGAAAATGATGATCTATGCTGTGTATGTATCGTTTGGATGTACAGAATATGTGGCACGCGTCAAGCTGTGGAGAGAAGCACAAGACAGTATATCTGAAGAACCATTCTGCCTTCAATGTTCCCCCGATAACTAACATAGGAGACTAATACTTAAACTCGATTTCTACACACCTCATAACACCATCAGTTCTGGTGTTGCGTCGCTCAATAATGAAATCCGAACTTCGCTGTCCATTTTTGCTCCATGCCTGAGTAGGTTGATCATCCGTGACAGACAAAATATACATTTGCCACTAAAGATAATCGCCATCCTAATGCCGGCAATGCTAACCACCAACAACAAAACTGAAGTGCAAGACAGCATACGCAAGAGTGTCATCTTGCAATAGTGCGGGTAGAAACAGAAGTTAAATGTGAGGTCACTGCTCGTTTCTGGATGAGAGGAACAAACACCGTTGTTTGAGTTCCCTCTTGTCGGAATTCTGTAGTTTTTCCGTCATGTGTATCATACCACTACCTGGATCAAAAGTATAGCAGATGCATGTTATCTTTTCACTGTTGCTCACTTCACGAAATCTCTGAATATACACTATAACAATATCTCATCAAAAGCATCCGAGCACCTTTACATAACGCGGGATTGTACGCTAAATTTCACGGCTGGTGGACCCGCCAATACAAAAAGAGGCGGGAAGTGTTGTCAGCAGAGAAGCAGCTACAGCAGAATGGGTCGGCCAGTGACTTCTCACGTGGACTGGTCATTGGACTAATAAATCCATTACGGAATTTCATTCCTTGTAAAGCTGTCCAATTCAAATTTTGATGACGTGATAGTAAAGTGGAAACGCGAAAGAACAACCACAATTACACCAAGACAAAGGACCGTACAGCATTTAATTGCGATAGAATGCCTGCTCTGGTGCAATTTCCCAACACACCAATTTTCACACTTTCCTTTTCCCACTTAATTTTTTCCATCTACTAATTTCAACTTTAAATTCTTTTAACGTTTTCGATAAATTATTCATCATTACTCTTGGCAATTTATTCCAATCAATGACCCCTTACGTACAAAATAAAATCTTACCCCACACTATTATGCCTGAAATTGGGTGTTAAATTGTGGTCATACTCATCTTTACACTTCCGTGCACCACTACTATTTCTTCCACCAATATATTTGCACGACTCATCACCAACATACGTCTTTTACACTCCCATGATTCTCTCGACCTCTTCTTGTCTTCCGGTGACTCCTATTCCAGCTCCTTTATCGTATCACTTACTGATTGTATTCTGCGGTAATTTCCAAAGACAAATCTGCTGAGAGTGGTTGCAAAAATTGTAAGAAAATCAGCGGAAGGAGTAACCCGTGAGCTTCAAAGTGATATCAGCTGTTCAGCCGGCACTGTGTTATAGGCACAACAATTTTAATTCAATCGGTTTTGGCAGCACACAGTTAATCCTCAAATTAAAATCATTGGTCCTCGCTTAAAACAAACATTTCCACTAAATTATATGAGACAAATGGAAAGTATTAGAAAAGCGTGTCTACACTAGAGTGAATATTTTATTAAACATATACTCCGATAACCCCTAAAACCCAGCGTTAGGTGAGCTAATGACTGGGTCTGCCGCTCGCGCATAATATATGTCAAAGGGGTTGTTAAGGTTCTTTGGTGGGTTAATTTACTGCATGAATTAATTAATAAGTCCACCAAAAAACAAGGTTATGTGAAGATGTTCGTTTATTTTGAACAAATCAAAACAAGTCAGCGACATTCACAAGCATAGTTGTTACAATCCAAAGATGCAATACTGACTTACTGAATGAAAACTTGCATGAATGTCTCTGTTACACTGAATGAATACTTAATGCAAACTGACTTCTCTGTCCAGGCGATCTGTTTATATAGAGTCTATCGAAATTACGAGAATTCTTCAAAGGCATCCGCCCGATATTTCTCGATCATTAACAATCACTCAAACAATCAAACATATTAAAAACAATCGGAATTGATACAAAATTAATTAATAACATTACAAAATGATTAGAAATGGTAACTAGAGATACTTAAATACAAAATTATTTACAGAAATCCTTTCAAATGGTGGAAAATTGTCCTGTAGACATCGTAACTTACATTAATACAAGTAATTACAAACTTTTAATAAATTCTCTTGCATCATTCAGTTCTTAAACACATTAAATGGTCTTTAAATAATTTTCTTACCTAAAACAAAGTCTATATACACTTATTTACAAGAATTTACAAAATAAACATATCAAATCACTTTCAAGCAAACTTTGGCTCACTACAAATATTTCACACAGTACAATATTATTCAAAATTCAGGTATTAGGGCTGTTACAACCCCTCCCCAGGATTCACTTAATTTTACACAGATAAAATTGATTGAATCCGTCACGAATCTAAGCAGGTTGAATGTACACATAATGCAGACACGGACAGATTACAATCAATCAACCATAATGACTTTACAATGAACAAATACAATTCTTCATTACATACAACATCTGCACATAGTCCATGACACTGATTTTGTTTACAATAATTGTCTTTTCTCAGATCCAATTATTTTATCATTTACTGTTTTTACACAACAAACGTTCAATGCCATCACCTTAAGTTACAATTATTTTCACTCCAAATTACACACTTGATGTTTGCTCGTTAATTACACCAGTCTGTTTACATTTTACAGCTGATAATTTGTCACCAAAATGTAGAAAGTCACAACATCATGAAAATACCAAAAGTCTCTACACAAAACTGTCACAAATTATACATTGAAATGCTTACATCTGCATCTGAGCTTAAGTACTCACACAAACTATTTACATGCATCAATTGACATACTTATTTACAAATTAGACATTTACACATATAGTGGCACATTTCATAAGTGATCACTTATTCATAAAAGGGTTTTAGGGCTTCAACATTATACACACCCTTACATATACCACTCTCAGGGTCAATTAGCTCATAAGAGTTTTTCCTTGGTATAGACTCTATCCTGAAAGGGCCTTCAAACAAACGGTTAAACTTACGAGTCTCTTGTCGCAAAGCTGACGACTTACTATGAACTTCAACTAACACCAAATCACCCACTTTATATTCTATACACTTCTGACCTTCATCATGCCTTTTCTTTCTCCTTGTTGCCTTTTGCTTTAAATTTTTAAGAGCTAAAGCTACCTTTTCCTCATAGTTGAAATTCTTTCTATTTGGAAAACTAACACATTCTCGAATTAATCTGTTAGCCGGTTTCTTAAACATCAGCTCAATGGGTGGTATTTCAGTTGTATCACTAGGTATAGAGTTAATTAAATTTTCAAAATTTTCTACTTTCACATGCCCACTTACTGTGTTGGTCTGTACAATATGTCCTAAACCAACGTCCAATTTCCCTCATTAGGCGTTCTACGGGATTTCCTGCTGGATGATAAGCAGAAGTATGTATAACCTCTATTCCTTCTTGTTCAAGTTTTTCTGTCCACACTTTACTAGTGAATTGCGGGGCATTGTCCGAAAGCACCCTCTTAGGTTTACCTACCTTCTGACAGTATTCATCAATCACCTTTCTGACCAAAATTTTAGCCGTAGACTTCTTTACAGGGTAACGTTTAACGAATTTGGAAAAAACATCAAATAAAACTAAAACTTGGGTCACCCCTCCCCGAGACATGGGTAGCGGGCCAAGAACATCAGCAGAAACTAATTCCAATACACTACTTGGGATGATATTTTGCATTTTCCCCACTCGTTTAACACTATCTATTTTAGATCTTTGACACACTTGACAAGATTTTAATAGCTTCGAAATCTTCCTTCTCATATTATAGAAATATGTATCTTCCCTTAACACTCGGTAACACTTGGATGGCCCATAATGCCCATAACTGTAGTGGTGATGACAAACAATTTTTTCAACCAAACTTTCTGGAAGCCATAACTTCCAATCATCCTCATCTTCACTAGTCCTTCTAAACAATACTTCCCCATGCAAAGTATAATATTTCTGAAGCTTATCTCTGTGTTCTGGGCTATCAAGATTAGTTTTTACTTCTACTATAGCTACATCTTTGTCCTGTCACGGTCGCCATGTTAAGGTTCTTTGGTGGGTTAATTTACTGCATGAATTAATTAATAAGTCCACCAAAAAACAAGGTTATGTGAAGATGTTCGTTTATTTTGAACAAATCAAAACAAGTCAGCGACATTCACAAGCATAGTTGTTACAATCCAAAGATGCAATACTGACTTACTGAATGAAAACTTGCATGAATGTCTCTGTTACACTGAATGAATACTTAATGCAAACTGACTTCTCTGTCCAGGCGATCTGTTTATATAGAGTCTATCGAAATTACGAGAATTCTTCAAAGGCATCCGCCCGATATTTCTCGATCATTAACAATCACTCAAACAATCAAACATATTAAAAACAATCGGAATTGATACAAAATTAATTAATAACATTACAAAATGATTAGAAATGGTAACTAGAGATACTTAAATACAAAATTATTTACAGAAATCCTTTCAAATGGTGGAAAATTGTCCTGTAGACATCGTAACTTACATTTATACAAGTAATTACAAACTTTTAATAAATTCTCTTGCATCATTCAGTTCTTAAACACATTAAATGGTCTTTAAATAATTTTCTTACCTAAAACAAAGTCTATATACACTTATTTACAAGAATTTACAAAATAAACATATCAAATCACTTTCAAGCAAACTTTTGCTCACTACAAATATTTCACACAGTACAATATTATTCAAAATTCAGGTATTAGGGCTGTTACAGGGTGTCAGCAAATTGGTTAAAAATTCACCAAGACTCCATGATAAGGAGTGCAGTCAATATCGACGCTCCAGAAATAGTAATATTTCATGATAGGTTAGCGATATATGCTTCGTTCATCGGGAAGGGACAGCATAGGAGAACGACTTAATTGGTGAATGGTCGAAGAGGGATCAAGATGTATTGGAAAAGTACCGACTTGAAGTATAGTTAGCGGGAGAAATATATATCTTACAAAAGAATATTCTGTGAACAGTCAGCAAGGTGAGACGACTGTGAAAGGTTCAGAGAATAATCATTCTTGGAAAAGGGTGCACAAACAGCTCTCGTTACCATCGAATAAAATGCGGCCGCGTCATAAGGTGAGATTCCTGCAGAAAACTGTCAAAGTGTACTACAAACAATTAACACGCGAACTGTACTTCGTGGTTGTTACTAACCTGTCAATTCCCGGAATCAAATGACAATGATCATGTAAATCTAAGTCATAATGGGTATTCAAAGTCATTTTGAGTCCAGTAAATGTAAATTTGTGCGTATATTTATATAAGAAATGTTTAATGATGTAATGTGTTTGATAAGTTACGATTTCATGTGTCGTGTGATCGATGAAACACGATACTTTATGCTTGTATGGGAGTAAATAAATTGTCGGAAATGGAAATTCTGCAGTCCAAAACTATTAATTTAAATAATTATTAAAGTGAAAACGATAATGGTTTTAATAAATGCATTTCCTTGGCAATTATTTGCGAAAAACATTTCATTTAAATGATCCCAATTTTTCATTACTAAAAAATTAATATCTTCAGAAGTCGTTTTCTTTATTAATAGTAGTAAGTAAAACTACTAATTACAAACCTATTTATTTAAAAACTATAACGATAACTACAATTTGGAGCCCAACATATGTTTTTTTTAACAAATAAACTATAGCTTATTACAATATCATTTCCAAGAGTTAAAGCAATAATGCTTATTAAAGAGTGTATTACGTTTTTGTGATTGAATTTAGGGCTGTTAATAATATTTTTTTTGAAAACATCGATATTTATGAGTGATATTTTTTAGGGCGACATATCGATATTTCAATACTGAGACCTGGATATCGGCGTCGATATTTTTGAAAATAAGTTATCATTTTCTGTTTTCTCTTAGATAATCTCAATTTATTTTTGGGGAATACAAAACGATTAACTGTGTTCTCACGCAAAATATATTTAATCACAGATACTGTTTTAACAAGAACAAATTTGTAAAGTTGGCTGAGCAAATAAAATCTATAGCAACATATTTTAAACACCCAATTAGTGCTTCTATCTATGATATGAGTAATAAACACAATGAAAAACAAGAAGGCAAATATTAATTTTCATTCAAACTGTTAAAATCGTTGGCATTACTAACTGGAAGTGATAATTTAAAAAAAAATGATATTCAATTGTTCTAAAAGAATTAGCGTCAAGAATCATAATTTACCACATATGGAAGCTTCTTCACAGTCATTCTTGTTGTTACATAGCAACAGAACAATTAAACGCCAAAAATATGAGTTTAGCTATTACCACTTACGAATTTATTAAAACAAGATACTGAACAGAACAAACTAACTACTGCTGTTGGATTGTCAAAACAAAACGTTTTGTTGATTAATGATAGATTGGTGCCTTTAGAACACAATGTGTTTTGCTTACGAAACCATCTTGGATAACCGCTTCAAAAAAAAAAAAAAAAAAAAAAAAAAAAAAAAAAAAAAAAAAAAAAAAATATATATATATATATATATATGCATTTTGCTTCAGCATTGGTCATTACTAATTCAATATGAAATTTGTCAAAAGACTGATTGCTGTCGAACACAAAAGAAGAGGCAATATTTCCCCTAACGTAGGTGCTTATCCAAGTTCAGCAGAAAAAAACGTCATCTGTTGAGGGCAAATATGCTCTTGTTAAATATGTCAATTGAAGTTTCCGGTAAGAGCTTTGGCACTATGACCACTGGATTAAAACATTATTTAGATCAGCCGAATATTTCAATATCATCAAATGCACTAAAATTCTGGATACGTACTAGGCATTGAATGCCTACACCGTCAGAAATTGTTTTATCATGCTTCACATCTTTAACATCTGAACGTGTTGAATCAACATTTAACTTTCTGGTGCATACACAATAGTCTATCAGCAGAAACTATAAAACAATGAATGTTTTTTAAAACTTGCAGATAAAAATTGGTACATAAAACAATATATATTTTTATTAATAACTGCTGAAAGCACAGAGGCCTTATGTTTCCATTTATTTGTCAATTGATTTGCCCAATAAATTTACTTAATTACAAATCTTTGTAGATCACTTCTAGACTGAGCCAAGTGACCGGCGACACGGATTTCCCTTTTCTCGAAGCGATTTGGGCCATTTCTGAATCTTAATATTTCCAGCCTGAATGAATCTTTGTGCCTCAAATGCATGAATATCAGCAAGCTTAGCAAATGCATTCAATTTTGTTTTTTTTCTGCTCTTAGTTTGGAAGTTATTCTTGTGAAAATTTCACAATTTTCTCAACTTACTGGATCATCAAAACTATGTTAATAAAGAAAACTGAAATTTTGTACACAGATAAGTTTTTTCCAACAAAATTATAAGCGAAGTCCATAATGCCTGAATTTCCATCTACTCTCTCTTATCTGTTCTATTCCCCAATGTCTCTGTATACTACAAAATTTTAATTATAAACATTGATTACGGAGTCTGGCTAATGTGTTAAATTTTACTTCGTTCTTCTCCTTACATGAAGGATTAGAAACAGAGCCGTATTAAGACATCGCGGGGCCTGTACCAAATGTGAACAAGTGTCTCTTAGTTTAGGATACAAAATAAAAGTGCATATTTACAAAACTACCTTTCATGATTTAATGT
Source organism: Vandiemenella viatica (assembly GCA_031002005.1). Classification (NCBI taxonomy): domain Eukaryota; kingdom Metazoa; phylum Arthropoda; class Insecta; order Orthoptera; family Morabidae; genus Vandiemenella; species Vandiemenella viatica. The sequence continues at coordinate 302,195,234 of CM061920.1, read as the reverse complement.
GGGCAGATTTAGAGATAACACTATGCATATCAATACTTCTAAGTAATTCATTTGAGAATTAGATAAATTTTCGCACAGGTACGAGACCCCTCAAGGCGCGGGGCCCGTAACATTCGCCAACTCTTGCTCTACTGATTAGAGAAATTTATAGTTCTTATCCGACTACGACACTCTGTGTTCATAATTCCACAGTACGTCCTGTGGTCCTAGCTAATTTGGTACCAATGTATGGCTTCACTACTAAATCACAAGAAACGTGTAATACTGGTGTTTTTATATACAGGGTGTCCAGAAAAGGACTCCCTGATTTCAAAATTAAATATCTCGAAAACAAAGATTGATAGAGGAATGCAGTAAACGGTATGTTTATTGTGACAGCTGTAAGAAGTGTATACAGCAGTGTGAAATAATAGTTACAAAAGCTGCTAACAGATGGCGCTGTACACTGTACAGCTCATATCAGCATACATAAGTGAAATAATCGTATGAAAACAATCTTTTCAAACAATCATATCAACTCTTCCTTCCGTACGCTAACCTCCTTTCACGTTTCAATGGTGGAACTGATCGCCCTGAGCTTCGGATCACTATTTAGGCATTACGTATGACGATTACAGCGCCAACTGTTAGCAGCTTTTGTAACTATTATTTCAATCTGCTGTATACACTTTTTACAGCTGTCACGATAAACATACCGTTTACTGCATTCCTCTATCGATCTTTGTTTTCGAGATATTTAATTTTGAAATCAGGGAGTCCTTTTCTGGACACCCTGTATATTTATCCAGTGGCAACCCGAAACATGAAGCGTCACGGTGCAAATTTGTTCGTTGATTGTTATGTTCTGGATGACACTATCTCCTTCAAATTTCTGTTTCTTATAGAATCAGCGTTCCCATATTTAAACTGGAAGTTATAGGTAGGCCTACGCCGTCTACTCAGATGACGACAGTAGTATAGGAACAGCAACGCTGGTCCATTATTTATATGAGCATGTGTATTGTCCATGGAGTCCTACTTGAAAATAGTGTGTTAGCAAGAATTGTGGGAAATGTAAATAACAAATAGCTGCTAATACGCAAAAATTAAAGATAGAAAAGTAACACAATTAGATATCATCACACAAAAATAAATCAAATACCACAAAAAATCTTGTAAAAATAGTTAAGTGTCTTTGCCGTTATGCATGCTGTGTTACTTAAACTCCTACCAAAATAAATTATATTAATTTTTACGAAAATTAAGATATCCATAATGGCCAGTCAATTTTTTAATAAAAAAAAAACCAACAATCGTCATCACCAAGAGAAAACATTCTTTTTCAGAAAGTGAAAGTTGGCTAAGAACAATATCTCACATCTTTTTATCAGTAAACAGCCTTATTTATATAAGATTTTTTTTATGGAAGTGTCGGTATATCGAAACTTTTTTGTTGTATTGACAGCCGATATTGATAGTTTTTAAAATATCGATATATCAAAAAGCAGATATTTTTAAAAAGAATCAACATCTCTAATTGTGATATTATGTGTTTGTATATTCAAAAGTCAACTAATGGTCAAAGTTAACTACACAATAGAACTAATGAACTCATTTTAATAGGCTTTTTACAGTCTAGAAGTTGAGAACCCGCTTTTAATCATACAAAACGCTCTTCGACAGTTTGTGACCTCTACTCATTGCTAATACCATTTAACTATAAGTAAAATGGAAATCAAAATAAAATATTGTGTATGGAAAATTTAATTCATATTTTATGTAAACTGCCTGCGAGAAGAAAACCTTCTTGGAACTATTTACAAAGCTGAAGATATAACATTACAGAGAATAAAAGTGCACAGAACGTGTATCTTTACATTCAATTTATTTCGAAATGAGTAATTCCAATGTACAATAACCACAAAATTTGTAATTTTTTACTATCCATCTGCCTGCCAGTCTGTTGGGATAGATTTTCTGCACACAGCTATAGATCTGGTTAGCATACATACTTCATTTTATACTGATTCCTGGTGATACAGAAGACAAAACAGTCAAAAAACATAAAATTTAAAATTTGGCTCTCTGCCACCATAACCCATCAAAAAATTAATGGATTTTACCGAAACTGCACATAGTAGTTAACGTACACGATCCTTTTATCCATATTAGTGACATTGTTTCCGATGATACTGGAGGCAAAACCGTAAGTCTGAATTTTTTTCTCTACCTATGCGCGCATTTCACAAACACTAATGAAGATATTTCAACGAAACTTCACATAGCATTAGTGTAGGTCATAAGTTAACAATAAGAATATATTTTATCTAGCTTAGTAACGCAATTATCGATGAGATAGAAATTTTATTTAGCTGTGTACGCGCGCTTCACGCAAATAATATTGACTCGATTTCTCTTATGTCATCAATTAATATTTAGGATAAAGTTTATTCCGGTTAGTATCATACTCGTCCATGATACAGAGGCTAATGTGTTATTCTTTATTTCGATATATGTGAGACCATAAAAAGCAAAAACCAACCATTTCTTTGATTGAAATTGTTTTTGAGACTTTAGGGTGCATCAACAGCGAGGTCATTAGTGACAATTTCTTTGAAACTGTATATAGTGTTAGCTTTTGTCACGCTGATGATAGCATAAGTTACGTTTCAATATGGCAACAACACGCTGTGAGATAATGAAAGAGTCACCTAATTCTATTGCTCAGTATTAGGGGCTATTCATTTATGCAGTTCTTAAGTTGATGCATAAGTTCGTGTTTCGCCTCGGTTGGTATGGGTGCATTTAACGATTGTTATTTTTGTTTTAGAGTTCACTTGTGCTCAAATTTACATATTGGATTATCGATTTTTACACATACTGAGTGTTGCCGAGAACACTAGAAAGTTTGATACATTTCCGATATATTCATGTGTTTGACTTCAATATAGGGACGAAAGCAGTGGAGGAGGACAGAAACATTTGAACCCCGCTGTCATATAGAGATCGTCAAAATAATAGTTTTTCGGTTTCAGGAAGACCTTGCAAGTACAACGAAGGCTGTTTAAATACATCAATCTATGCTGATTCACGTCAGTGTACTCGAGAACTGTCAAAAGTGATGAACCGTGACTTTTCCACCATTTTGTAACATTTACACTCAATGGGCAAGGTTCAAAATAGGGCGCATGGGTATAGCATGCTCTAAGCCAGTGTTTCTTAACCTGTGGTCCACAGACCACCAGTTGTCCTCGAAGATGGATCAGGAGGTTCGCAGGCACAATATTAATATCTTAAATACCTTATTCGTACTGTGTAAGGCGATAAGCGAGAATAAGACACATTCCATACTTTCTTAAAAGCCACAAATACTTCGATGACCAGGGAAAAATTTATTATTTCAAGGATGTGAGGATACAACAGCATTCTTCCTAAAGTAGTCAATTAGTTTCCAGTTGCCATAAAAAAGAACGCCGTTCGTTACCTATTAAGTAAATGGTCGTTTTATGAGTGTCTTGTAGTAGGTGTTAGAGACCGCGGTACATGCTTGAGTTGCTAACGGAAAGTGGTAACGAAAACAAAAATAAAACGCGTTAGATCTCGTTTCTTTTATTAACTGCATGTAGACCAATGGTGTAGTGTAGCATCCACCCCATAGTAACAGTATTAATCATTTGGTTGCTAAATATTAAGCGTCTGGTCAATATTTAAATAACTTTTAATATTAAAATTCCGGTTCTTCGACCGTTAGTGTTTAAATTCTTCCACACAGCTAGGTTCTTGTCGGAGAAGTTATTCAGAAATATAAACAGTATCTGTATGGATCTTTTTTTTAAAATTTATTTACTTAAAAAAAAAGCTGTGTATTTTGCAGATATTGAAATGAGTTCTTTTCCGTTCATTCCACATCTTACGTTTTTCATTTCCACTGTTATAACGATAAAATTCGTTAAAAATCATAATAAACAACTTTTCCATAGGTAATTTGTATGAAATCTTGAATAAGACATCAATGTAATCGGCAGTACCTTATACCGTGATATCGTTGTAACTATTTATAGGCGGCTGAACTAATGACGCTGGTAACGTGGTGCCAATGAAAGCAAGGAAAATTAAAAATAAATATTGAAATCTTACCGCTTGATGCAATACTGCGTACTCGCAATTATTATTCTGGTCCAAGCCTGATAAACCGCGATTCATGTGAAACAACTGCTACCTCCGTGAATTAATAACATCAGTAGCATTGCACTTGTGAAAGAAACTTACATTATTATTAAAATCTTAATTTCTCGTGCCTTATATTGTGATAATAATTACAGTCGCCTCTTTTTTGCTTATGGCCATAAGCCTCGCCGACGTCGACATCATCAGAGGTTGGAAATCATTGGGGTAAGGAACGGGAAGGAATTTGACCACTGCTTTCTTTGAAGGAACCATTCTCGCATTTTCCTGGAGTGAAACCATGGAAAAGCCACATCTGGATGGGGATCTAATCCCACGTACTCCCGAATGTGAAGATACAATTGTCATTCTGATCCATGCTGCTTTTTAACAAAACCACAACCTTTGGTAACATTGTTGCTTTAAAATCCAAAAATCTAGTTTACGTGTATTAATTCATGCCATGGAGCGTTATTTAAATTTGAACTAGGTAATAATCTATCTATATCAAAATCAACGTGTGTATGTTTGTTCCAACATCATTCCAGAACATATCAAAGTAGAACACAACAAAGCTATCGGAGGATCTCAGTGACGAAATACTGTCAAATTTCTGCCAAAACTCGGCGTTAAAGGAGCACGTAACTTCACAAATACAATTTAAACAAATGATGTACTAAAAATACTAATTCATCCCTGTTTTGGAGGACTATAAAATATATATGTTGATATTAGTTTTTCGATATTTGATTACATAAATGCCCGCTAATAAGTGCTGTTGCGTACATTGCGCTCGCTTTTGCCAGGATTATTAAGCGTATTTGTGTATTTAATGACGATGAGTGGTAGGGAAATTTTCCACTGCCCACTTTGTGATCTGCTTCTATTTCCCTTTGAAGCTGATATTTTAGTTCATGTCATAGTTACAGGACGTGCAAACTTCCCACAATAAATCAACATGATGTGTCATAGCCAAAATACAGATACAATGAATTATCTTTAGTTGTCTAAAGCATATTATAGTTTTAACCCGTGAGAAGCTACATCAGCCACTTTCGCAATGTTGTCTGCCACTGCCAACAATGTGAAGAGAACAATGAACCTGTTTCTATTACGTTTCTTTACAGTTCTGTAAAAACCATGCTAAGCGCCGCATTATGTTGTAAAAACAAAAAACACTTCAGAGGACCCGTGGAAGTGCTCATAATGAAAATTCTATTGTAAATAGTCTCGAAGCCCATCAAAAATTACTGTTTGAACGGACTGTTCTGGCAAGTTATTTGATTCTAGTTGCCGAAAAAAAAACTTTGTTATAAAAGAACGCTCACTTCAAGTCATATAGCAAAAAGTTTCAGTTGTCATCCACATCAAGGCTGCGCGTCATACAAACCACAAGCTGAAATAATTATCTCAGTTATATAATGTTTGTGAAAGCAAATTAAATTCAAAATAAAGCTTAACAACATTCGTTTTGACGGGTAGAATTTGTTTTAATCCTGGTTCATGCCACATAATTCGCAGTAAATGATCAACTTTTGATAAATTTCAATCTAATCAAAATCTCCCCCAACTGATCGAAAATTGAGGCCTACGTTATTTATTGGTAAAGAATTTCGTGGAAAAATCTACACTGAAATAAATATAAATAAATAAAAAGCAATTAATATGCTAATGGCAACGCAATACATACTTTCCTTTCAGTATTTTGGCATATCTTTTCTTCGTGGAGGTTTAACTAAACAGAATTGCTATTAAATAACGCGGATAACCTCGCATAATATCTATGGCCGCTGTAGCCCGCCAACTAAGGCTACATAACGACCAAGCGTAGCCTTTTATTAGGATAGGTACTCTTGTTACTGAGGATTTAATCTCAACTAAGAAAGAGAAGAATACATCCATGCTTACAGTCTAGAAAAGAGAACAAGAAATATGATTTTGCGGTACACTGCGTGTTGTCCTGTTAAAGTCATTCCATCCATTATGGACTGCAGGTTACTGCCATTAATGCTTGGAGTTGGTATAAATAAATCCCACTTTCACGAAATAATCAATTTTTGACGATAACTGCGTTATTATTTATTTTGATAGTCGTAAATTATAAACTCACGCACTCCATGTCTTTATAGAAACTACTTATTTGTAGTATGATAACGCTGGTTAAATTACATCTTTATCACTGTCACAGTCGTTAATCCGAGAGAGGTTGATGCAAGTTTTGTTGCCTTTCCCTTTATGACATAAGTTTTCATTCCTGCACAACTGCAGTCGGTTCTTCCAGCTGTTCTTCTTTGTCGCTATTTATACGATACCTTGAAAAGGGAAAACCACTGGACATAGGATTTTAGATCATAAAAAGGCTTTCGGTAGGGTACCTCAAGATCTGATCTGATACTCGCTGAGATAGCATGGTGTACCAAAGATATGTATTAAATGGATCCAGCTGCTATCTCGTAACGTCACCAGCTATGTTAGATGTGCTGTCGGGAACTCTGACTTTTTCCATCAGAGTTGGTGTTCATCAGGGATCAGGGATCCTTTGTCTTTACACCATTGCTGCAGAACTGTTTACTGCACAAGCTGGGGCATTGCTTTATGCTGATGATATCGTGGTCGCCTGCAAGTCTCGACAAGAATTGGAACGACAATTCCAAAGCTGGAAAAGTTCCCTTGATAAATACGGCACGCGACTTAATGTACGGAAGACTGAGTACATGGAGTGTGGTGTTCCAAGTGATGGGTCTGTTATAATCGACGGCGTTGAACTCGTTAAGTCATCTGAATTCAAGTACCTGGTAACAGTACTCTGTTCGGATTGTCAGACACTCACAGACGACTGAAACAGGGTCAATACAGCCTGGATGAAGTGGCGTCAAGTCACGGGAATACTTTTCGACCGGAAGATGTGACTGTACCTTAAATGCAAGGTTTACAGAACCATCGTTCGACCAGTGGTACTGTATGGAACCGAATGTTGGCCAGACACGAAAAGACATGAACAACAGCTGCATGTCATGGAAATGAAGATGATTCGCTGACAACAGGGACTAACTAGATTGGACCGCATCAGGTATGAGAATGTGCGGGTGGAATTTGGTGTGGCTCCAATACCTAAGAAAATGCGTGAGAATCGTCTGCTACGTTACGGCCATATAGTACGGAGCGACAACACCTCAGTGGCAAGAACAGCACTGGACATAAGACTTTTTTTTTTTTATCTGTTTAACGTATCTCTAACAGAGATGTCTTTAGAGACGGGAAAGGATGGGGGCAAGGAATGGGAAGGAATTCGGCCATGGCCTTTTGAAGGAAGCATCCCGGCATTTGCCTGGAGTGATTTTGGAAACCGTGGAAAAACCAAATCTGGATGCCCGGACGGGGATTCGAACCACCGTCCTCCCGAATGCGAGGCCAGAAAGCTAGCTGTTACACCACCACGCTCGGTCAACATAAGACCAGAGGGCCGAAGACCACGAGGGAGACCCACCAACAGCTTGCTGGATACCTTCCGATGCACATGATCGACATACTGGTAAATAGAAGAAGAAGTCCAGTAAAGGAGACCCTGCAATGCGGTATTAATGCTACGAAGAGGAAGAAGAATTCTTTTTGGTCTTCCGTTAAGTTTTCTTAAATTCATCTCAGTGGCCATTACCATTACCGAGGCAATTTTCTCCATTCCGAGGCCGCAAGATGTTTGTTGCTTTCTCGATACATATTCTGTTATTATAATATAGCAACTTCTCTGAGCGTATTCACAAATGTTTACCCATTCTTCGGCCGGAACAATAACGCAGTTTCTTGTAGTAGCGACTGAGGATTTCGTAAAATGGAAAGTATTCTTTCTTCAATTCATCTACATCTACATATATACTCTGCAATTCACAAAATTGTGGGTGGCAGAGGGTGCTCAGCACCAAAGCTAATCTCTTTGTTGTGCATTCCAATCCCTAATGGTACGAGGGAAAAAAGAATTCATATAAGAATCATTGCGGCACCTTATTTCTCTAATCTTATCTATCCTGTCATTCCGGCTCAAATAGGTTGGTGGAAGAAGTATTTCACTACACTCGTTAGTGAAAGTGGGAGAATGAGAATTGAGAAATTGAGAATGAGATCGTCAAACTTTATAAAAACAAAAACGAATTAAAATAAGACCTATTGTATCTATAGCCTACCGTGCCCCTGGCATATCTCAGTGGAGCAGAATCCAAAAACAGCCACACACAACGGTGGGAAGATTGTGTGTCTAAACGTTACAGAAAATACGTTCTCTCAATAGCCGTATAAAGATAACACAGTTAATTTTTTTTAAATAAAATTTACATAATAGTGCAGTATGACGTATTATATTTCACTATATTTGTCTTTAATCTTCGTATCATATTGATGATATAAGGAGATGTCATTCCTAAAATGTGATTTTGGGAGCCATGAAAGACGAATACACAGTTTTTTCCGGCCATAGTGGGATTATCACCCTCCTATCGCCTCGTTTTATGAAACTCTTGCGCTTTCCGCTACTGATACGCAAACGTTAATACAGTGGTTTAAACATCAGGTGTAACTCAGAACGTCGAAACAGACCATAATTCATTTATGCCTAAATTTCATTTTTATTTTCTGCTCTGTAAAGCGAGATTAATATTTATATCTTAAACCAATTAACCGACATTTTTATTCATTGAGTTGATTTACTACTGCAGTTGAAATAAATTTTGAGATGCATAGCTGTTCATAAAAAAGAGGCTTTTGCGGTACAACGCTTTGAAAAAGCACCTGTATAGATTTCCTAATATACAGTATAATCCTATAATCTTTTGAACATTACCCATATTCGATAATTTTTTGTGTGTTACGCTTTTTTTGGTCAATCCGAGAATCCGTACGATCCACATGAGGTTTTATGTACGACCCTCTAACTAATATGCAGCACTAATTGATGAAATCTTTGAAAACAGTTTTATCCAAGATAAAGCAGTGATCATTCAGTTTGTTATAGATAGCGCTGAGTTTATACCAGTTCGTTTATCTTTATTTAAATTTTTATAAGTGGCGGCTATGAGTATATTTAAAGGTAAATTTCAGAATCGGGTTTATGAGCCAGAAAATTTACGTCTTCAAGTTCTTCAATAGCAGGAAATCATTGCCTATCCAAACTCACTTCTTAATTTATCTGACTTAAGAGAGCGACATAAAACCGTTCTGCGTCATCTAACTCCTGTGGTCGATTAATTCTGTAACTACTTAGGAAAGTTCTCCACTCTCCAGTTGCAAATTCCAGAAACGATACGGACAGATTCTAATCCTAAAAATTGCTTGTTATTATTAAAAATATACAATACAGATATCATTGTTATTGTTGCAAGCTATATGCGTATTTTTTATTTTTTTTATTTGAATAACATACGAAGTTTTGCTGAGTCATCAAAATCTTATTAAATTAATATTACTGAAACATTAATCAGAGCTTCCCAATTGGTATGCAGTGGGGTTGGTTGCATTATTGGGAAGTATAAACTAACAACAAAATTTCCAAATTAAGTCGAGAAAGGAATGCACTTCTCGTATCGTCACCATTCTTGGATCCGTCGCTATATATCATCTTGGGAATTCCTTTATTGTGAGATACTATCTGATTTAATTTCTCATTGACTGTGTGGTGGGAAAATTGTTTTTGACGTTTAGTTTTCCATATGATGAAAACCGCTCAGAAAACATGCCATATAAGTTATCAAGAAATATTACTAAACGCTAAGAACTATAAAACATAGTAAACGTAGTAAAGAAGATGATACTTTACAAAGTTAACTTACTAGGGCGTTAATGACCTCGTTGTCAAAGCGCCCTAAAGCAACAACAACAACAAAAACAACAAACAACTTTTAACAAACTTTATTATATTCACCTGTATGTATTTTATTATTTATCGAATGGCTACATATCTATGTATAAAACATTATGGAATCTAACAACAAAATTTTTACCCAATTCAGGCGACAGAATTATTTGAAATTTTGCATAGGAAACCGTTCCCAATACAATAATTTCATAGGTATGTACTGGTAGTCATTAGTTATAAATGAAATACCAACACAACAAGAGGCCACCTGTGCGTTATGCAATCACGAGGAAATGAGTGTTTATCAGGTTGCAAAACACACAAGCTCCCGCCTAGACACGTTCTTCAGGAAATACGAAATTCAAAATATCATCCCATGTTAAACAAAATCTGCTTAGATTTCGATCAATTAGTACCTTTGTTACCGGATACGCTTATATCCCTACCAGTTACTTAAAGTACTGGATCGTCTCCAAATACAAAAACTTCACTGCTCCCAGTTATAAATTATAAGTTTATTTAACTGTCACCGGAAGTTGATGTGTTCCCCCATTCATGTTGATAAGCATTTGGTAATTACTAATTCTTGCTGTTCACCATCCTATCGCGGAAGATACGATAAGAATTTGGTTGCATGAGATCTCCGAACAATCCTTTTCACTTTGGTTTATTATTTCCTTGAACACTGCAATAACATTACACACTTGCGACCAGCATAGGCACTGTCTCGACCAAAGATACTAAAACCAATCATACAAATATTCTATTGATTCTATTTTTCAATTTACTTCCAACTCACTGCTCAACTAACTAACTTGTCTCTGCCGCTTATTTAAATAGACGCTACAGAAAGATCCAGAATAATTCAAAGAGTTCCGACGGACGTTTCTCGAAATCTAACAACACTTTAACAATTAAATCCATATAAAAATAATCAAATATTGTACGAAATCACTCACAATCATTATAAAACATCTTGAAATAAAAGTTGATACTGTTTGCATGCATTTACACACAAAATAATAAACACAAAACCACGTCCAAATTGTCCTCCAAACATCGTATCTCACATAAATATTTACAATCACAAACTTTAATTAATATTTCACCCATAATTCTTTCTTTGAGCACATCACACACCATCTAGATGGCCTTCCTCCACAAAAATATTTCTCATCCACATGACAAGCACACGCAAACCCACAAGGAATCACACAAAATATATGAAAATCCCCAATTAATCAACTCCCAACCTTCCACACATAATTATGAAAAAAACATCTCATTAAAGGGCTGGGTCGGAGGGCTGACATGTGAAATATTCAGGACTCTTAACAATTTCTATCTGATATCATGAGACTTCAGCAATAAAATTTCGCCAAGGCATTCAGTAGCCTAAAAACCTTTATTAAATTCACAATCGCAGAATCTTTTTATTAAAAGGACGTTCAATTGAGAGAATCTATTTGCATGATTATTGGAATGTAGACTATACAGACGGAACTCCGTCTCTAACGCTATTCCAATTTACTGGTTGAAACGTTATTGGAAATATTAATAATAGATAGATATTAAATATGATAACGTACCTCAGATATTTGAATTATTTGCTGCAAGTTAGTAGCTCATTAGGTGTGTGGCACTGAAGTTCATAATCTACACCCATCAAGAAAATTGGTTGGATGTTGCAGATATTTTTATGATAAATATCCATTTTTTTACTGAAGAGATTATAATTAAAGTACATCAAAGGATACACCCAGACATATATTACACATAACCATGAAAATATAAATCTGAACATATTTCAAAAGATGTAGCTAAGAGATAATTTCGATCAGTCATGTCAATTGACTGTTTCACAGAATAACAAACCTAACCTCCAATATTTCTCCGATTTTATATATTAAATTCTTGGAGTATATATGTGGTAATGGGGCAGCTTATGAAGAGGGGGGGGGGGATGCCATTACGTTGAAATTTCTATCAGGAATATTAATATTAATTTGCTAATTTGGTTAAGTTGGTGAACCAGAATCTTGAATGCTGCAAGAATTACAGGTAAACAAAAGTATTGAATTTATTTTAACTTCTGGCTTATACACTGCCGAATATATTTAATTTTAACGTTAAACACAAAATATTCAAAACAAGCAAGCAATACCCGGGGCTTACAATTTGCCGGATAAATGCAAACATTAATAGATTTGCAAAATGAATATAAAATAATGTGGCGTCGCAGGCCAACAGAATAAATTTAAACATTTTACAAAAATTCTCAGGGGCGCCAATTAAAGTAAAAACATCATTTGAATTACATTATGATGAGCAAGACGCTTACAAGTTCAATGTTGGTGAATATGGAATGTTAGCTAGCTCAGAAAATATTTTCATGATCAGAGCAGAGATTCTATTCACAGGGATCGCTTACGGATTTGTAAGCCTCGTCAAAAACCCATGGAACCAGTGACCTTGCGTTGGTAGATTACCCTTGTTGCAACTGCTTGAAGAATTGCGACACGCTGTGTCGCGGTCAGATGCCGATCCGCGGATAGCCTATTCGCGATAATGCATCAGTGGTGATGTCCTCTATGAGATAAGACACTATGCTTCCGGCAACGTTTAAGCCCGAAAGCGTCTATCTTCAACCATGGACCAACAGCTAGTCGAGTGTGTCGTACCACACCCGGACAGTACGTCTGTACTCCAGCTCGTCTGGACGGCAAGACTCCTGATGGCGTCCTTTTCTGCCGCCTCGAAGAAGTCAGCTTCCTCTCTCCCAGCACATGGAAAAGAAGCCCTTCATCAACAAATGTAGACCCTGTGGCTATACACAATTGGTGAAACGACGTATTCCACAATTACGTGTGTCGTGGCGTTGCTATCATTCGCCGTCCGGTTTTGCGCGCATTTTGTGTGACCTTGCGCCTCAGCGTAGAGACGGGGCATTGCCCATTCCAGCTAACGGTATCTCTCCGCCCTCCACCGGTGGTTTTCATTCTGTACGTGGCGTCTGGCTGCCTCCAGCGTCCAGCATTGTCCAGCTATTTGAATGTTCAAAACTTCCACTGAGTTCTAACATTTTCACCGTTTAATTCTTCCATAACAGCAATCTTGCAATGAATTAAAATTATACAATAATAAATTCGGCCGCCCGGGCTTAATACATAATTACCTACGAATTGATTAGCCCTACACAATTTATATTTTTTAATAAAATAAATATAATTAATCTGAATATTAATTATGAATGTATTAATATTCATTGGGGGATTTCGCTGTCACATCACAATGTATGGAATTTTCTAGAAATTATTTGTAAAAACACATTATTATGTTTTACTTTGTCTTCTTTTACCGCTCAGAGTGAATAATTAATTTGATTAGCCGATCATTTGTTTACTGCTAGGAATTCAGAAAGATTTTACTGTCGGATTTTGATCCCATACGTGTTTCTGATTACGACGAATGTTTCTTCAAACTCACGATATTTTATTTTTCATTTCATCACTAGTATCACGGAACAATGATGGCTGTTTCGATGATGTTAAATGTATCTATTTTCCGCTGCAACTGGTTGTATGGTTGATATCCAAATATCTTCTTTCTAAGTTTGAACACTTGCTGATACTCAGTCATTGCTACCTTGGACAGAATCCGGTTACTGAAAACAGGTAGCATCGGTGCGTTCACTTAAGTGGAGATGCGCACCTGTGGTGATTTCTCCCTTCACCGTCGACGGCTTCATGAAACAGCACGAATAAAAGTGGATGGGAAACGCTCATGAGTCAGTACTTTGGTGACCGAAATAGACTACGGTAATAAAGAGTAACGGAACGTCAGCTAACATCTAGAGCAAGGGACTAGTGTAGTATATTTCATTGTTCACACCTTGTTTGGACAAGCTCATTAAATAACCGCTATACAGCAATGAGGGAGGTTGAACCATCCTGGATTCCTTGAGCCAGCCGTCGTAGAGTGTTTTGACAGTACTCTGCAATTAAATGTATGAATCCCTTGGGTTCCCAAGTTAGGAGACAACACCACACAAACAAATCAACACCCACCTCACAGATTATAGCTTATTTCATTCATCAAAATATGGCGACACTTATGTTCTTTCATCAGTTACGCAAGGGGAGGTGGTGGTATTAATTCATTAGGGTATCATAATTACAGAAAGTACTTTTTTAAGTGAATGCTTACGCCAGTGAAATGTGGTATAGTATTATTATTTTTGTAATGCTATTTATTGGTAGTGATATGTTAGCTGAGTAGATTAAATGATCCTTACGATATTAAGAATCCTGAGTTCAAATCCGGAGCAACTAGAAACTTCTACATGCATTGTTTTGTTCATGCGTTGTGGCCGTGATTAGAATTCCACGTTAAGATGGATCTTGGTGGAAAAAAACTGGCCACCCTAGCTCTGACATACTGGCTTAGAACGCTTGCTTTAACAGGATTCGAATCAGGTTGCGGAATGAGATAAGTTTTTCTTTACTTCCACGTAGAACAGTAGACACAATCCCTCTCCTGGAGGTGGGAGAAGTGGTAGATATATGACATGTCTAATGATCTATGACCTTAAATAGACCTTTATGACTATTGACTGCTGCTCTAAAATTTCTCCTTATATGATAGGAGGACGAGAAGTTTCGCGTTGATGGTAGGCGTAAATGTTATGTGGAAAACAACACATATAATAGTTATAACTTTACAATATTGAGCTGTAGGTATAATCATGTGCGTCCGATGTTGAAATGACCACTTGTACGTACGTACTTAGAATGTCAAGAGTGAAATAGAATTTCTCTTCCTGCTGAACATGTAATTTATAGTGGGAACCACGCGACTAATATGTATCATAACTGGCACCAAGGTCATATCTGCATTGTACTTATGCCACCTAGAAGTTACTCAGTATTCTAGAGACTAGTGTATCTAAATGCATTCTTTTTTTAATTGTGGCTGCTTCCAGAGAGATAGTCTTGTATTGTTCAATGATTCAAAGCGATGAACGTTTACTAGTCTGCATCAGTATTAACAGGTCGTGTACTATAGAGTACCTGCTCGCCTCCAATTACACCATTACAAATCGAATTAATATTCTAAAATGGTTATTTAACCGTGTTCTCAGAGACGTATTCAAGAAGTTTATTATAATTTATCTGTTACTATGACACACTGCATTGTGTATTCTTCTCCATTGTTTGTTTTCTTTTTTATCTGCTTAACGTCTCTCTAACAGCGAGGTCTTTAGAGACGGGAAAGGATGGGGGGCAAGGAATGGGAAGGAATTCGGCCATGGCCTTTTGGACGAAGCATCCTGGCATTTTCTTGGACTGATTTGGGAAACCATGGAAAACCCAAATCTGGATGCCCGGACGGGGATTCGAACCGCCGTCCTCCCGAATGTTTGTTTTCGTTTACACAATAGTGGTAACTTGATAACTTATTAGCATTGTAATATTCACATGTTATTCAGAAAAAACAACAAATATACGAGTTAAAAGCAGAGTGTTAGAAGGAACATATGCTGAGAGGGTCTCGACGTCACAAGTAGGCTGACGCGGTGACTCTGCAATCAGTGCCGTCGGCAATGTTTGTATGTGCAGACGGCAGCCTCCTCTCCCCAGCTGGCCGACAGCTCTGCTGAAACCCATTAGCCAGGCTGGTGGGGCTGCCTGTTTGCAGCCGTTGTTGACCCGAAGCCTGCTCGAACCCAGGACCCCAACGGCCAGAGCTGACATTTCGAGCGCAGCTGTCAGTGTACCTTCCGTGTCGATGTTCTGTTGGCGGATCTCTGTCAGCCACATATGTTAGCTCCCTCTCCCTATCCGACACCGAATCAAATAGTCTGTGCTGTGGAAATAGGATGAACGTTAATTTATATCTCAACATATATTACCTATATTTGTTACAGGGTTCGTAGCAATTGTTATTCCAATTTCCTACTGAAATGCGTGTAGAGATACGGTATGTCATCTTGAAATAAATCTTTGTTCTATTAAATAGAATAAGACGAATTTTAAACATCGTTAAGGACAATGTTCCCTGAAATGGGCGTTACTGGTTTCATTTATTATGGCAGTACACATTTAAATTACGAAAATATTTCTGTGACCATTTGGTTCTGAAATATGAAAGTTCATAAATTAGTGAATGAAGCCGTATTTACTACTGTGCATCCAGAGTGTTTATTATTTATGATTTTCCCTTTCCCATTTTTCAAAGGATGGAGGCCTTTCTTCCCTTTCGTTCAGTGATTCTTCTCTAGTGAGATTTTTCTTCCATTTATACTACTACCAGCACTCGTTCCATCATGTTTTTAAAGAAGATAATATGTTTATTTCGGTGATTTCATTGTTGGTCAATATTGTAATTTATTGAAGCTATACAATTAAATGCTACTTCTTTTGCGAAGAATAGTTAACGTACGTTTTGTTGCATTAAAATAATCTTCCTATAGGTTTTCTGTTTACGTCAACCATCTGAGATTGAAACCTAAGCACATGGATTTTCTAAAAGAACAGTAAGCGAACGGCTACACTGCAAACGACTTCGGACGATTGTTCACTCTGCGGCATACTGCTAGGGTTGCCAGATGGCAGGGAAATCCAGGAATGTACCGGAATTTTGCGTATTGTCCCGTGTCCAGGAATTAAGCGTTACTGTTCCGGAATTTCCGTATACAAGTTTTTTTCTCAAACTTAAGATACACGGTGGCCATGTCGCGCTCGCAGAGGGGTATATAGACTGTTCAACTATGACGTAGTTGATTTTCAAACAAATTTGAATTAATAATCTTAAAAGAGGTGATATATATGTATATGTTATGCAGCATAGTTTTTATCTAAAATACAACTTTTTTAATTAATCTTAATATTTGTTCACTCCGTAAACATACCACTAATTTACTTTTTTAACCACAAAAATGTCCCAGAAATTATAATCCTGTATCACTGAAAGCCTTTATAACCCCATAAATGTTCCGGAAATTATAATCCTGTATCTGGGAACCCTAAATTCGGCCAATATCAGGGTATGGCTACGCTGTAACCGACTTCGGCCGATTGTTCTCTCTGCCGGCAGACTTGCACCGATTGTTATTCAGTTCTCAACAGATCGCTTTGCAGGATGGATGAAATTGACGTTATTGAAATGTTGAGTGAGAACTCTCTGTTGAGATTTAATATCATGTTTGTTCATGGAAAATGTGAATGGGTAAACAACATTTATTCAGAGAGAGAGGCTCCGATAAAATTTCATACATTGATCTCGAAACTATTGGAACAACAAACAAATTTTCGGAATACTTTAGAAAGAAACCGGAGACATGTTTTTTAATATATTTGGAAGGAATCCGACCTGCTGTAGAAAAATATTCGAATTTCAGGAAATGTATGACATTTAATGAAATATCAAAACAAGTTTATAAGTGAAAATACATTTCTACTCTTTCATTTCGATGCGGCGATTGGGCTAAATACGAATGCATACATGAAGCGAGACGCGTTCGGCCGAATGAAACAAAATTATTTGGTCGGCGACGGAAGTCGGCAGAATCCGGCGGAGTTGGGCCGAGTAGGTCGGTAGTAGTGTAGCCGGAACCCATATTGTTGCATAGTTTTTTTGCTTCGCCGATATCGGCAGTATTCGGCAGAGTGAACAATCGGCCGAAGTCGGTTGCAATGTAGCCGTACCCTAACAATAAGTAACGGTAGAAATGCTGTTAATTTAGGAATACAGTTACTAAAGAAAGAATAATTCGGTAGGATTCCGATAAAAATCCGCTATCCATATTTCAATGTTAATTAGTTTCCCGATATCACTTCATTCTGATAATATGATTGCTCCTCGATGGATAAAATAATCTATTTTCTTCCCCCCCTCGTCCCCCCCCCCGTCCTCCAATTGTGTAAAGGAATTTCATGGCGACGAGGTGGATATTGCAGGGAAAAATAGGAGTATATGTGTAAGGAAGTTACAAACATACCACAAACTAACTCCTGATTTCAAATTAAAGTAGATAGGCAAAATGCCATGTATAGGTAACGTAGCTAAGGGCTGGAATAAATTATTGAAGAAGATGCTGCACAATTTTCCTCAGAAGTAAAAAAAAATAAAATAACAATAATTAAAAAATCACACTTTTTGAACATACCTTTTTTATGCTTTCCATAATTTATCGAAAAAACCAGTGGTTCTCAGAAACCAACCACCCCAGTTAGCTCCTCGACGTCGATGAACAGAAAAGCTCGAAGGGAGAAAAAAGAATGAGAGAGATGTATAGGAAAATTTCGAGTGAAGCAAAAAGGTCTATTGCACTTAGTAATAATCAAAATATAAGCTAAGTAGTTTACTGTGTACCAGTTTGAGCTTTCACTGCCAACAATATCAATGTGATTAAAGATGCAAAATTTCTTCCAATTCGAAACGAAACTTTTCTCATGACTGATGTTAAAGAAAGATATGGAGGAAACGTTCCGCGTATTGTTTTAAAGAAAGATATACTGAGCTACAAGGATGCTCTGTTCATAATAGGACGAGTTATGGCAGAAAATCATTTTATTCAGTAAGTTCATTGAGTTTCTCAGAATTTCAAACAACCCTTAATTCCCTTCCATCCTCGCTGAGAAATTCTATGCAAAAACGTTCAACAGATGTTTATATCCATTAACAGGTATTTACGCAACATTTTGTCTTTGTAAAACAGCACAATAGGATATTATTTCACAACAACTGTGTTTCACTTATTATGACTGCTGATATATCTCAAAATTAAAATTAATATTTAACACTGAACGATTAAATGGAGAGAATACATTGTTACCAACTCTTGCTTATTCAAGAAGTGCGATTTATAAGGCAGAGTTGCTGGAGTCCTTTTATGCTCCTGTTATTTATGGCGAGGTTAATTTCCAAGTATAAACAGACAATGGAGAGCTACGCTGTGAGATAAGGGAAACATTTGAGCCAACTGCTGATAAACTCCCGGCTCCAAAACGAAACTGGTAACTCACTTGTTCAGCGACAATTACAGGTGTTCAGAGTACTCGACTCGAAAATATTTCCTTCTATAACTTACAGTTTATTAGCTTCGCTAGTTTGCTTGTCCATACCTGCACGATTGTTAGTGATGCGTTCAACTGCTATTAATTAAGCAAATAATGAACTTAATAAACCTTTGTAGCGAATTTAAATAATTTACGTCGTAAATGGAAAAGAATCT
This sequence comes from Vandiemenella viatica, assembly GCA_031002005.1. Classification (NCBI taxonomy): domain Eukaryota; kingdom Metazoa; phylum Arthropoda; class Insecta; order Orthoptera; family Morabidae; genus Vandiemenella; species Vandiemenella viatica. Next base: position 302,176,014 of record CM061920.1, on the reverse strand, counting down.
CGTTGATAAAAGATGTATTAAAAGAATTAATAAGTTTTGGGATTTACCGGCAGCAATGTTTGACTACCTTAGACGAGTCATCCGTCCAAAGTATGGGTGATACTGTAATTAAGGGGATACTATTATGTTGTGAATAATATATATTAACAACCTTTTGCTGTTGAGGACAGAAGGAACCTAGTTTTCGGTTTGATAGACAATAAATATTCTTAAATTATTTAAGACATGGCACACATTTATTTAAAGAGTGGATAACACTCTAATTTATACATGCAGATTAAGTACTTCGTCAAGAGCGTCGCTTTTGTAAATTACAGGGGTGACGAACTTGTCCTTTAATTAGGTCCGTTTCTTGTGCTGGTATTGAAACTGGAACCGCCCAGGCCACAGCTCCCCAGAAACTAATTAAAATTAGTGATTAGGTCACTACCAGACGGAAGCCGCAGTTAATGGGTCCCTTCTCCAGAGACAATATTCTAAATGTGTCTAGGAGGTCTTAGCAATTTTGAAAAGTATTGAGTCATTATAGCATTATTTATTTACTAAAATTTAACATTTCATGTAGTTTGTAACAAAGAAATAAAGGTGATAATTTTTTTTTTAGTTATGATAATCTAAATTCAGTATCAATACGTATGACATTCGAAAGTTTTGTTTAAATAACTTCAAAATCTGACATGATGTTGCATATAATGATTAAAACTATTCCAGTTAATAACAAATTTATTACTTTGAACTTAAGGCATTCCTATTCATTAGCTTTCTCTACACCACGATTGTGTGGAATGATTGCGGGACACCGTTTAAAAACGAAATGTGGATGCTCGGATTAAGGTTTCATCCCATTTTTCCCAATCAGATTTGAGTTAAAGGATTTTAGAAACAAAATTATAATATAGCAATTTTATGCATCTTGCTCCATTCCTATATAATCAGAAGATACTGATAGCGAACGTGTTTGAAATGCAGTTTACGCATTTTAATTGAATGGTTTTGCGTGTTGTGTAAGTTTTAAAATGTTAAAATTAATATTGTCTCTCCAGAATCTTTTACCATTATTACTTTCAAATCCAAATGAAATAATTATTTTACCAAATCCTAGTAAATTTTCAGTGAAACAAACTGGAAACGATTCCTTTGGAGATAATGTACTTACGTGAAGGCATCGGAAATACATCGGTCAAAAAGGAACTGGGCAGAGAAATAATGATTAAGAAATGATATTCCCCATGAAGATAATAACACTAATAATGAATGGACACTATTCACCTAGAACCGAAGGGCTGGGCAGTTTTCATTTCAACAGTTGGATACTCGTGAACTAGATAAAGTCGTCGCATTGCCGATATGAGGGAAAGTTGTTAAACTTATAGCAAGCTACAGATCCTGAAGTCTTTGATCTTCGGTATCGAAGATATTCGAAAAAAGTTGGACTCACAAGGATAAATATAACATTTGAAGAAGACAAAATGTACCGTCATGAGAAATGTGTTTTTCATTCGAGGGCACCTGCAACTGGGCGGCTTCTAAGATTTACGATAGCGTCACCCTTTGATTCAACACAAGAATATCGACAACTATAGTTTTCCTTACTGACAAAAATCTTTAGACAAAGTATGAACATAAAATGTAATAGCTAAACTACGAACACAAATAATAGATCCATGATACAAACAGGTAAAGCTGACGACAAATGAATAGAATCTTTTTTGTTTTATTCTGAGGTCAGCATTGAGTAACAATATACGGTACTTAAAATGAATAAAGCCAAAGGGCGACCGTGCAGTACATTTCATGATAGTAATCTCACTTGAAATGTTTTGTAAACGATATACGATATTGTAAGTATGCAACAACCTGTTACATCAGACGAAGGAAAAAAAAACAGAACATTAATATCCAATGTAAGAAACGTGTATAGTAGAATTGAAATCTGAGATACATCAAGAAGGCAGTTATATGTAATAACAAAACCATTAAGACATTAATCCAAGAAATGATGTTTATCGCCAAACACATTTAAAATATAAATTCAAAAATATATTTATAAAAGCGTTTATAACAAATCTTAGAAGATTACAACTGGTTATCATTGAAGATATTATTTTATTCTGACCTTTATATCATGAAGAGCAGTTCTTAAAAATAAATCAGAAAACTATTTGCGAACAAAATTTCTTCAAAATAAAATAACTTGCATCAAATGAGGAAAAACCACATTAATGTAATAGAACTGTTTAAGGGTATTAAAATTACCAATACCATCGAGTTATGAACTCACATCATAGATGTGAAAGATCAAAATATTTATCAAGAATGTATCAAGGCAGCCAAGTCCATCAATAAATGATTTATCCTCCGTGACCAAGAAAAATTTAAATGAAACTGGCAGAGAATCTAATCACAAACTGAAAAATCATACTTATCTGTGTGGAAGGACAATCTGAACGAATTTATCATCAGTGGAATTGAAATTTGTGAAAAATTTCAGGTTAATTTAGAAAGTATGACTAACAAAAATTAAAATAATAATAGTTGCAGCGAAAGTGTGAAACTAGAAATAAAACTTATTTTAACGGGATGTGGAATGGAATGTGGTTAAAAATCAACAGATATATGGAAACCTCAGCAGCACTAGAGGATACGAAAACGGAAAGTAGTGAAGGCAATATATAGGGAGGATCAAAAAGCTCTCTGCCAATATCATAAGCCTCGCTGGAAGAAATGAGCGAAATGGTCGAATTTTCTGTAACAGAACTGATTTCTTATCTATATACGACAGCTGATCAAAAATTATCAGAAGTTCATTTGTAGAATCAAATTTTAGATTAAAAGAATACATTATTACTTCTGAATGTACTGTGTCCATTTTTCAACAAGATTCCTCATTTCCTATTATTGGGCTGAGCTGCATTTCATTAATCCATTACCGAGCGTGGTGGTATAACGGCTAGCTTTCTGGCCTCGTATTCGGGAGGACGGTGGTTCGAATCCCCGTCCCGGCATCCAGATTTGGGTTTTCCACGGTTTCCCAAATTACTCCAGGCAAATGCCGGGAAGCTTCCTTCAAAAGGCCATGGCCGAATTCCTTCCCATTCCTTGCCCCCATTCTTTCCCGTCTCTAAAGACCTCGCTGTTAGAGAGACGTTAAGCAGATAAAAAAAAAAAAAAATTCACGAATCCATTGTTGTCTTTCCTTGTCGGGGTGACAGAAACGGCAGTAAACTTCCATGTCATGACCTCAAATTTAAACCCTTTTTTATTATTTTCTTTTGCAGTGTGAAAGCGTTTAGTACAGTTACAACCATTTTTTTTTTTTTTTTTCTTAACTCGGAGCACATTACATTCTAAAGTAAGGTACAGCAGATGCTCAAAAGGCTGAATGACAAGAACAAAACCACTTTGCGACGCATTTGACAAAGCTCGAAATGGACGCTCTAAATGCCCCTTTTGTCATCCAGTTAGCCACATTGTGGCTTTAAAAAAATAATTCCACAGCCGTATTTCATTTCCTATTCATGTAGCTTGTGTATTTCTGTGCGTAAAAGACAGAATGCAATTCCGACTGCGGTCGGTTCGCCTGCTGGTGAAAATTGTTGAGGCCCTTGCTACGTGCTTAATTACTGCGCACAAGTGCCCACAAAAACATTCCTTTCCCTGGAGCCGCACTTCCGGCGTATCCTGCAAGTGCGTTTATTAAAGTGATTATTACGCTGGTGGTTACCGCAGTCGGCATAACGTGCAGCAATATCTCTGACTAGTCTACTCGTTTATATAAAGAAATTACGTCAACTACAGTGACAACAGAGACGAAAAAGCGTTATACTAGAAGAACAAGAACTGGAATCCTTAAATTGCTCTAGCCAAAATTAACACGAAACATTCCAAAAATCTTTTAACATGTTTTTTTTTTGTTTATTACTTTTTCAATATACTTTTACAAAATACAGGATATAAAATTCAAAGAATCATGATACGAGATTCAAAGTTGTGGTCCTCTTCCGGATCGGCGCCCCTGTGAGTGTTGTCACGGGATTCTTAAATCTCCACCCATTACGAGGAACTGCAATATGTTGCCGTATGAGGTGACGTAACGGGGAGAAGTGGTAGCCTTTATAAACTCTCTCTCCATGAAGGAAATGTAATCGCTGTATGCTTTATCTTGCTGCTGACAGTCATACAGTAGGCCTACTGTATGGCCTACCAACCGTGTTGCGGAGATTTGTTTCCATGCTGGTTTGCGTATCTTATCAGGCCTAAGGATTTTCTGGGTATTGTTCCGTCTGTTGTGCCAACTTTCATTCGAGCCATATCCAGATGCGCTGTGTTTCGCCGCACAAGAAGCGATGTTGAAGGCTATCTGCGTTGCCGCAATTGTGGCTTCTGTCAGTTGCCGAGAGATGTAACCGAAATAGTTTCTCATTTGCCGGTATTAGTTCGTTAGTTGTTTTGTACAATGAATTTTAGATGTAGAAATGGGATGTAATATCTTAGCATTAACTGTTATACCAACTGAGTCCGGTAGATGAATGGCAAAGGTTTGGGCCTTGAATTCGGAAGGCCTCTGATTTCGAGATTCAATAGCTTACAGAAACTTAATAGCCCTTTAAAGAGGTCGAGCCCGAAATTATTCTAGTTCTTTTCGTCAAATTCACCCCCAGGTGTAATTATCTAGCTATCGAGCAGTAATAAATCCCTCGAAAGTAACAATAAAAAAAGAATTACGTATGAACTAAACATCAAAACTACAGATGCCATTGGAAGATATTTTAAAACAGTTTAATTCTGTCTATGATTAATGTTCTACGTTTCTGGTTTTCCAGGTGAATCCCACTGTTGCCCACTAATAATTTAAAATTATGATGACAGGATGCTTTAGTTTAAATAATGACGTGACGATTAAAACCAATTCATTCAGAGTGAGCTGTACAGATCTTTTCGAGGTAGCTACATTTCGGAAATAGGCAAGCTGGGCTGACAGACTGCTTGATGGTCCTAGAACAATAAAATTTCGGAAAAGTATGTGGAACCGCCAGGAAATAAGATATCGCTTTGTATCGTAACATCAGAAGCTGAAACAGTTACTGAAGATTCAACTGAACAATGACAACATTTTAATAACTGTGCATATTAAATGAAATTCTCAAATCATTACAAGAAATTACTTAAAGGCAAATAGGCTATAGGTTTTCAAAGTTGGAAGTGCAGTGATAACGGCATATGTCGCGGTTGTGTTCAGTTATTAATGCTTAAATGCTGTAAACTACAATTAAGTTAATGCGGAAACTTATTCTTCTGATGTAGCGTGCTTGAATATTTTACAACCAGTTTGATTTGTTTGGTCATTTTCAAGCTATAAATAACAAATAATTTCGATAATGAATATAAATGTATAATTGATTGTGAATACTATTATGTAACAAAGTTAGCATCCCTATCTCCATTGTATAAAAGTTTGTATCAGTTTTAGTTGTGTTTGTTGAGTTGGTAATACGCACCGCAGTGTTAGCCTCGCAGCCCGAGGTTCGCGCGCTGTTTTTCGACGGGAGACCAGTCGAAGGGAAAAAAAGACTGCGTGAACGTGGGAAGTTGGCACGTCCATTCTCAGGGGTATTTTGAGCCGTAGCCAAACTCGACAGACAGTCCAGTGAAGAGTATTTGTGTAAAAGGAACAATGAATCTGTTCTGTGTTGAGTAATAAAAACGAAGAAGTTTTTATTTAATTGGTATCAATGATTTCGTAAAAGTGTTTAGTGAGTCTAGAACATAGGATATTGCATCTATTTAAAGTTTTATTTGTCTTATCCATGTTTCTTCCATTCGAAACCTTTCTTTACTGGGAGAATAGAAAAATGCCGTGAGTATTATACATCCTATGGGCACGCAAACACACTAATTATCAATAACCAAGAAAGTGTTTTAACCTTAAGAAAAAATGTGGTCACAGTACAGTGAAATATTCCACATTACTTCAAAATAGGGAAAAGGTTTTTCATGGTATTTTTTTGAAGATGATGATCCAGTAACCTACCTTCTGAAAACATTAATGTGTATAATTGGCAAGAACCGTATTCTTATATCTTGATATTGTGACTTGTGATGAACTCTGTTGCAGTTTCGTCATAACAGACACCTTACAGTTCATGTGGATAGACGAGAGGCGAGGATTTCCGCGCAGATTTATTGGAAACATGGGTTCGCCGCTTGCTTTTGTGTGTGTCCATACTTCGGTGCAATAAAACAATTACGCGAAGGTGTATTGTCATCCTTGGGAAAAAAAGAGAGAACGTGGCAGGACACAAAAGCTGACGTCTTTGCCAGGACTCCGAAACCGTATTACGGAGATTTATTGATTTATTAGGTGTGTACTGAAACCTAGAAATATACCAACTTATGAAGTAAGAAGTATTTTTGGAAGGTGCTTCAGATTCTTGGTGCGTGGCATGCGTAGAAAGGGATGGTTTCAAAACAATTGGGTCATTTTTGGTAAGAACTCTGTCATAATTTTTGATTATTCCATGATAGGAACCAATAATAAGACGGCTCTCATTGGAAAATAAAAGTGGCGCATCCTACGATTCTAGTATTGAAAGCTAAATGAAGGATTCTGTTGGATGACGTGAGAGAGAAACAAGTACTTTGTACTCAGACTGGACACATGCAAATGGCACTGGTCACCTACGACTTAGCATAATATACAGAATCTTGAGTTAGCAGAGACTAACGAAAGGCCTTCAGCCTTCATCTAGGGACAACCTTTGCCATTTCCGCGCTGTTAAATTCCTTATATGGGCTCATCAAAGTCTGTAGAGCCGATATGGTAAACAACTTATGATTTTAAGTGTGAAGTTTGCGATAATTTCGCCCCTACCTAGTGAACCCGGGACATTTATGGGTTCTTTACCGATAGGGACACAAAAGCTTATGTTTTTTCCGAGGACTCCGAAAACTTGTTACGGAGATATATTACTTTATTAGATGTATACCAAAACCTAGAAACATAACAGCGTATACAGCAAGAAGTATTTTTGGAAGATTCCTAGTGAAAATAAGAAAACATTTAATTTCGTTTATCCACTGGAAAAATAAATTCATTAATTATGAACATTTATTTATATTTCCCATATGTTATAAAACAGTGACAGGTGGAATGGATAATAACCATTATTAATCTCAAAATCGATGAAGAGGTCTTTTGCGATTTGGTGCCCTATACTGTATTATCATCAAGTTTATTGATAATTTAATAAGCAACATTATAGGCTTTGCTGTTTAGAGCAAGTTGCCACTTTTTTAAAAATCACAAATCATTACTTAAGTACTGAGTGAAACTGAGAAACGTTTAAAAACTTTTTCTTCTAGATGGATTTAATGATTGACGAAGAGTTAATGTAGTTCATCCGAACTGTATCGACGCTTGTTCAGATGTCTTCATACTGATGTCAAAAATCTGGAACAACTCACGGGTCTATTCTTGATATTCTGCCATTTATGTTTATACTGGCTCAACCCTTCATTTTTACTGACACAAAAGCTTATAAACTCTCAAAACAATAAGCATGACCCTGCTGTCAGATTCTCCTTAAGGCAATAAATACAAATTGTATTAGATATATTAGCTTCTGCGTCAGAAAATCATGATGTTAATTTCTATTTAACCACCCTATGCTAATTATTGTTTTTTAATGGGAAAGTATTGGCATGGGCTGCTAGAAAACACAATACCTTATGACTCAGAAATACTAATTTTATTCTTATTGAAAGGAAACAAAAGTACATTGGAAAACGCTAATAACCACTAGCAGCAAATATTATCATATTAATTTTATTTCGCAAATAAAGAGCAAAAAACAATAAGTATTCAATATCAACCAGGTTGCTACAAATAAGCCACTATTAAAAATCTTAAAAACAGTTCTAATCAGGCAATAAGACACTGGACTTCAATTGCCCTATAAATGAATTACAATCTACTTCGGAACAATGGATTTTTCTTTAGAAGAAATCGAATCAGGTGTGGTTTTATGATTAAATAGTTTTATGGTGATTAGTCAGCACTTTAAAAGTGAAAATTATGGAGCTGTCATTAAACAGAAACTCTTTCTGTGCTATAAATTGCGTATTCACCATAATGATGAACCATTCAAATATCTTTCATTGTTAGTCACTTTGTTCATCTGTTTGAAGCATTTGTGCTTTTGAATGATGTATATGGCATATTATTCAGTTTCTTAATGACTACACAGATTTTCTGAGGTTTAGAATTTATATATTTTAAGTAAAAGTAACTAAATCCTAACATCAACAATAATCTTGAATCAGGGAAGAATACCACAGACAAAGGAAATGAATTTATGAACTACTTTTATCCACATAAATGAGTGCGGAATCATTTTGTCAGATTATGTTTTTTTACTAAGGTCGTTAATATATTAATATATCCAAGTCAAATATCAACAAGAGGTGATCTGAAATGTTCTCATCTGGATTAATTAATAACTCTTACGAAACATATTCTGTGCAGAAAAATATACACTTCTTATTTGTTTATCAATACACCATGAGATAATGTAGAAATCTAAACCATCAATAGCTTTTGTAACAGCGTTTTACAATTTCTTCAGTACAGGAAGATCTCCAACCGCCAAGATGATAATGAATATGTCTTAATAGACTGAGTAACGTGGCCACTATTCCAGTAACAGAATTACCGTTAGCTCTGCTACTTTAGCAGAGAAAATTGCTGTTTTATTGAAGTTAGAAGTCATTTAGTTCACAATTGTTTCAGATACTGCATGTTTCAATTTTTTAAATGAATTTTTGTGTTAAAATCATTGAATTGTAACCAGAGTTGTTAGGTGTTTACAGAATCAGTATGATTCTTGCGTAAAGTAACAATATCAAGATGTTGAAAAGAAAACGGAAATTCAGTGTGTGGTCACCACCGTTAAAGCATTTGTATGGAATTAACACAGTTTGATTTCAGGAGTTGAGATAAATTTACAAATTGCAATGAAACTTGTAGTTTAGAAGTATACATATTTTATTAGTATCACTTATAACTACAAGAAATTTGTACATTTGTGTTACACGTGCTCTGCGAAAATTCTAAGAAAACAATTACATCACTGCTCTGGTTAATTTTCTTATTGCTTTTATGGTACACTCCAACAAAAAATGTTTGCCCATACTTTTACAGACAGTTGTCATTTTATGTGGATAGGCGCTTTACATGTATGTCCATTTTGAAATGATGTGGTAATCCATGTGATATTATGACTGGAACAATTATATTCTAACGCTTATTCCTTAGATCAGTGGTTCTAGGGTTTCGTTGGAACGTGAAAGTATATTTACTCATGCAACATCAATGACATCTTGAGGGAACAGAGGTAGGACTATCATTTCATTGTTTTACTTCTAATTTAGTACACGCACCACTACTTTTCTCATACCAAAGAAGTTCGACCAATACTTTCAGTATATACCTAATAATTAGTGGTATTAACAAAATGATAATTGTTTCGTGTGCTATACATCATAATAAGGCATAATTAATCTAGGTTATTTATAGATTTTTTCTTCTGGACGTAAGAAAATTAGGAAAAACGTTGCATATATATAGTACGGGACAAATGGCTGCACAAGCAGTCTTTCCATTAATGTTTATTTAATTCATAAATAAATTTGGTTGAAGAGTAAATAAAATTTCAGAACAGATTCTAATACTCATTTAATTAGAAGAAATTAACGATTAAGTGAAAATAAATATAATTAACTGGCATAGCACCAGGCATTGTTCGGGCTGATTTTGCTGATTTACTATTATAGAGTATTGTTACCCAGTGCGAAACATTTGGAACATGTGGATCATGTGTACCATGTTTCAACAAAATCCTCTCAGCCGTTTCCAGAATAAAATAATCTTATATTCACATTTAATAAGTCATGACCCCACTATCATAAAAAAATAGATTTAATTTTTTATTTATCATTCACGTTACAGAAAAACCTAGTACAATTCTTATACGTTCAAAAAAGCGAAGATATGAATTAAATGGAACATTACAAGGACATTATTCAGACGTAAAGTGCACTTCTAATTGTAGCTAACAACGCTCTAACCTCTAGACTGACAAAGGCAGCACCAATTTCGGGGTCGGCTGCAGTGATAATAATTGACCGCTAGTTGAGTGGTGCTGGTTTCCTGGGCGCCTCGCAGTTAGGCAGCCAAACCAGCTTCTTTGTACCGCTCCAGTCGGCACTACCGCTGCTGAATTGTTAATCACTGCGCATAGCTTCAATAATACAGCAATCTGGCCGCAGTCTCAAATCCAACACGAGCAGCACAGGAGAAACGTTCTCTAGTACGACATCTATGCTACATTTTCTTGTTTCACCAAAAACTGTAATTTTATTGTAATTACTGTATTACATTATAACACTGCATTTTCAGAGAATTACGTGGATATCGGTTCTATGTTTGAATGATTTTTTCCCCTACATTTTCAATTGTGTTATCATCAATGTAGGAACTGAAGCTGATTTATCCAAATATTATTGTCATCAAACCTAAAAGACAATATTGGAAGAGGTTTCATCTATTTTTCTCTCTCCCTGCTAGTTTCATAATACTGGATGAGATGGCTATGGAATATTTGCAGATATTATGATCGTTACACCATCTTATAATATTGTTCGTGGTTTAATTAATATGGTAATTAAGTAGTCCAAAATGTATTTCAGTTTAGACTTGTTTTTATTCTCAAACACGATGTCAACGAGACAGGTTACATGCATTCATACAATCCAGAGATTGTATACAACGCTTGTTCCACAGACAATACTACTAACGCAGTCCTTGGCACTCTCAAATTGAATCTGTATAAAATACTACCATCCTTCTGCTGATTTTTTTATATAGGCTCTATCGAAATTTCTAGAATACTTCAAAAGCTTCCGCCAGATATTTCTAGAACATTAAAAATTACTTAAACAATTGAAACAAATTAAAAACAATCAGAATTAATACTTAATCATTTACAATCGTTACAAAATGGTCAGAAATGGAAATTAAAGATACTTAAACACAAAATTATTTACTGATATCATTTTAAACTGTAGTAAATTGACCTTTAGACATCACAACTTGCCTTAATACTTGGAATAACAAGCATTTAAGCAATTCTCTTGCACAATTCTGTTCTTATACATATTAAATGGTATTTACAAAATTTCTTTCCATAAAGCAAAGTCTATTTACATTGAGTTACAGGAATTTGCAAAACAAACATACAAGATCATATTCAAGCAAACTTTAGCTCACTACAAATACTTCATAAAATACAATTCGATTTAAAGTTCAGGTATGAGGGCTGTTACATTCTGCACACCTCATTATGTAGCTGACTCTGAAAAAGCAACAAAATGGAAAACAGAGAGGCCCACAGCATTTAACTGTTGATAAACTTCGTGAGAAAGTAAGACTGAATTTCGAGTAGAAAACAAAAAGAGTATGTAGCCGAACGATAGCCATACTATTATTTTCCCCCTTTTTCCTATTCTGCTACCAAGGGCTACGAGACACTGGCCACCACAGGTGTATTCTGCGTAATTATATTATTTGTTTGTGAAATTTGTAATGAGGCGGAAAATGGAAATCGTCACAGCACTCACCTTGATGATTGCGGAAAACTGCCTAACACCAATCAGGATGGTCTGGCTCAAGCCCGGTGCTGTTGTATCTCCCCAAACCGGTGTGTGACGCCTCAGTGCACTGAGCCACACTAATGGGTTTACTTTCATTCATTCTGTGTAACTCTTTTTTTTTCAACCATCTGTTAATATCTCAACGTCATTTGTAGATGATTCACAAGACAAATCTGAATGACGAAAATCTAAATTACCTTTAGACAGTAGTGCAGGGAAACTTTGTTATTATCTATCGGTGCTTTACAAAAAATATATAGTTAATGAAATAAAAGATATGAGGAGTTATTTTCATTTCCCCCCTTTTATTTGTTTTTTATCGTTTTTTATTAAAATGTTTACCAGAGTAAAAAATATTGGATTACGAAATTTTATGTTATACACTCACCAGGAGCACTGAAGAAAACAAAATGCCTGCGTTCAGACTTTTGTTGCGGAATGGATGCTGAACAAAGATTTTCTACCGTTTTTTTGTTCAGTAACTGTAATGGACAGTAAGTTCTGTCGTTCTAAAAGTGTCACGTGGATTTAAAATTAACGCTGAATGCAAATGAGAGTACTGTTTATACTTCAAACACTGCATCACAGTTTTGAAAACATAAAAACAATTCAAACGCCTGGCTAAAACAGATGCTGCAATTGCAAAGCCGAGGGATTTTCTTTTTTTTATATGGTTCCGGTATTATTTTTCACTTCGTTTAGGAATGCTTTGCTTGTAGCGTTCGTTTTTTGTATACAAAAAGATCAAATGGACAATTTGGTTACTTTACTCCACACACAAACCGCGTTAGAAGTTTGTATTTTTTTTTCTTTTTTTTTGCACTTCCAGAATCAGCTTGTTCTTTTCGCAGTTTTTTTGATTTGAGGAGAAGCTGATATATCCGAGTTTAAGTTAATGTTCATACATCATTGTGCGTTTATAACGGTTTCTCTCATTTATATTTCGGAAGTAATGTTTCCGAAGTATTTGCAGAGATACAAATAATGCTGAACTAAGATTTTTTTAAGGCAGAAACAGCTTACTATAATGTGTTTGTTGCCAAAGTACCAATATAGAAATAATTTTTAATATAAGTTGTATTTTTACATTCAATAGCTAATTTAAATTCTCGCATATCCTATTAAAATCGTTATAGAATGTGATTATTTTTTCTCTCCCTCATTACAATCACGCGCAGCACTACTACGACTTGATCGCTAACTATTTTGGATATCAGCACTGATTATCTATACCTTTAATGAAAATGGCTTTAAAAATATCTTCAGTGGGTTGATACACAACGAAAGAAACGCAAATCTTATTTATAGATCGCCTCCACCATTACTTATATATTATTTCCATTGCATTGACTGTTTTTTTATGTCTTTCAATACTAATTTGTTGGAAGTTTACCTTTCTTACTGCACGCGAAATTTTATTCATAACATATGTTGGAAAATATCTTTCCATCTAATTCTGTTATCACTTGTCACGTGGTGACAAATCTGCACTCTGCGTGGACCGAGCTATTTGGTCCAAGAATTATCGTGCAGTAGTAGAACGATGCAAATCGGAATTTTGAGCTTATCTATCGACAGGATTCTCTGTTTGTCATTATGGTACGACGTGTACGAATAAGAAACTAGTGTCCGACCTACACAGAACAGCTTATGTTACTTTTACACTTGTGATTTCAAATGCGTTTCACTGTCTAAATGCGCATGTGAGTTATGCAAAATTACTGCTGTGTTAACTGATTCGAGTACTAGAAACACAATGGTTACATACTGCGCAATGGACGCATGATAATTGTGTTCTCTCGTCGTGAAAACATGTAAACGACTGACTGTAGGAAAAAAGAGTGTAGTAATTATCATGTCAGCGCACCATACCAGACAGAAGTTGTTAGCACATTAACGAGCGTTTCACTAACCTGGGTTTATTTCAAACGTAACGATTTAAAAAAAAAAATTTTTGTCGTATTTAATTGTTTCTAGTTTAGATGAATTACGTGGTTTAAAGATACAAGAACAACGGATTATTACTGTTACCTTTGGCATTTATATAATGAAAAGTCTGGTGTGTATACACTGCACATTAAATTGTTGGGAAATTATTTCTAAGATTTTCTGAGTAAAACCTATGTTTCAGTTTTGTGTCAGTTACAAAATCCAAGGTTCCCATTCATAATCAAAAAGAAAACAAATAAAGAAGGGAAAAATTAAAAACGAAGTAAATCATGGTATTTTACACCTTCACAAATTAAAACAGAATATGTGATCGTTCCAAACACGGTATCTGTCTAGATATAAATTTAAAGTGATTTACGGCTGCTAGAAAGGTGTTTGAACTGGAAGTAAGAATTTTTAAACAAAGATAACGGCAACAAACAATTTCGAAATGGGAAACAAAGGAAAGTATTTGTTTTTCTGTTATATGGTTTTGTAAGATCAAACTATTCAGAACTATTTTATTTGAATTCAGTTTATTTTATGAAACCTGTCATGTATAATACTGATCTCCTGTAGCCACTATATTTAGACACGTGAAATGTACACAATTTTAGATTTTTTGCCAATTATAGAGCGTTTTATACATATTATAACTTTTTCAACCAACAACGTTTTGTCGAAACTTAAGCACCATCGAATGTTATACCTGCAGCATAATTTTACTAAACACTGTAATGTATGCAAAAAAACATATGACCTCTAGGATTCCTTTCTCACTTCATTCAGGAAAGAGTAACAAATTGATAAAATGACAATCAAGGAAATAAGGTGTTGGCACAGTATTGTCTGGGCAGAGTCAAACCATGCATTCTACTTTCATAGTTCATTAAGTGTTTAATTTTCACTATTTTAGTGAGTTCAGCACACAATCTAGCACAGAGAAGATTACTTCTGTGGCAGCGATCACAAGTTGCGTTCGTTTACGTCATCAGATCAACTGCAGAAATCACCGAAATTTCTATTTGAGTACCGTCTGTGCATTTGAGCCAAGTAGACAATATTAGACTGAATCTCGGCAAGACAATGGCTTCTCTTATTGCAAATGTATTTAAGATGGCTTTAAAATTAATGAAGCTTATTTCTCTTGTGGTTTCATTTATTTGCCCGTTATTATTAAACACTAGCCTGGTACCCGCGACTTCGTACGCGTGGATTAAGATTTTTTTTGCCAGAATTAAAAATAGAAAGTTGTAGGTAACGAAGGATTGGTCCCAAACAATATCGAGTCGGCATAATATGACAGGGAAGCAATCACTATATCATTCTACCGTCGAACCTGCCTCTTGAAGAGAATCAATTTCCAACATATTTCTGTCACCATTCGATTAGATCTCAAAATTTCGTGACTACAACTATTAATCATACTGGAAAAAATATCCTGTGCCCTTCAAACAGCTTTCCTTACAAAATTCCATCACAACGATATAGCCATTTAGTCGTAAAAACGTAACAAAAAGACAGAGACTTAATTGCGTATTTATATTAGTATTACTGTGGTTCTCACTCACACACTAACTGCGAACAACACCTGGGGGATCATTATAACGTAAAAAAGTGTACACCTACAAAATTGCAAGACTACCTACGATTTGCCTCGCATTGCACCCCTAACTTTCTAATATCTACAGTTTAACATTGAATCCGAATAACCTACGGCCCAGGCCTGACTCTTACGATGAAAAACAATTTTTAAAAATCTTAGCCTCAACGGAGATTTGAACCGAAGACCACGACGTTCATAAGCAAGCTCTTTAGCCACTGGGCTGCCAGTTCACTATACGGAAACACGCTCTGGAGACGTCCACATCCAACGTGTCTGTCTATCGCCGTATTTCGAAGTTATGAGACAACATGTGTTATTTATACAGATAATTTTTCAACTAAATGTAGACAGTATTTTTCTCCTTGTTTCAAAGGATACGTGTGCAAAGTTTCATCGAGATCGGATAAAAACTGTGGATTTGTATGAAGAACAAACAAACAAACAAACAAACAAACATACATTCATCTTTATATATAAAGATTGTAAATAGCTTACGCATATATCCACACTTCCCTACTACTTTAAGTTTCAACCTTCAGTTCAATCATTTTACAACTATAATCATTATGTAACATTAAAAAAATGGCACTTACTTATGACTGTGGAGTGACTGTCTGGAATCTGTATTTTAGACAAAGGCTGTTTTTGAACACAATGATAAAAACTAACGTTTTTACTCGGCTACAACTAGCGGATGCTATGTCTACGTAAATACGGAGAAAACAGCCAATATCGCCTAAATTCCAAAAATTGTATTTCTATACCGTATTCGTTCTAAGGAAGATGATTCAGCTTAGCTCGTCCTCTACACTTTAGTGATGATAATTAGATATGCTGGCTGTCCTCAAAGCCCAAAGTCATTGGTAGTTTCCTCAATATTATTCGTATTTGTGGTCATATTGAATGAAACAGCCCTTGATCTTAAAGCGTTTATATACTTTGCAATTAGAGAATCAGGTTCATTTTGTCGAATAGGTTTATGAGACGAAAGGGATGTTAACCTTGCAATAGGTCACTGAAGCGAGACTGTGTACAAATAATTTGTATGTGCTTACAGTAAGGTGACGAAATCACGCCATAATAGCAGAGTTCCAGACTCCATAGCATAAACGTCCTCATGATTGCCGGTACAGTTCAGTGCTTCGCTTCACTTCTTCTTTAGCTCTGGCTGTTTCACTGTTCAACAAAAGTATGTTTCCTGTTTATTTTCTTATGGCTTTACGCCTCGTAGACTACTTTCCCTGCTTGGAAATAGAACATATTTTAAAATCAATAATACAGCCTTTAAGATTGCTACTTAGCTCTTACTTTAATATTTTTGCATTTCTAGTTTTAAAATATAGGGAAATTCCATTTTTGCTATTGGCTAACACGTTGAGAATATTGTTATTAGCAGGAAAGTTTTCATGTAGCTATATTATGAGGTTAGCTAGTGGAAGAAATATATTCTTTCTTTGCTCAGTTCGTTACCTATAAAATTTCCCACAAATGTGTTAATGATTTTAACAACTTTTTCTATGTGTTTGGTGAAGTTGCTAACTATCTCCGCTCAGAAGAGATGTATTACGCAAATAGTACAAACAACCACTTTTCACTACTTTGGTATCGAGATGACAGATTGTTGGTGCCAAGATCAGAAAATTTTTGACAGATAATAACGTCAAAACGGCACTCAACGTCAACGACAAAGATGTTAAGGAAACTTTTGAAACATTTAATAAGGGCTTTTTAGTTAAAAAGGATCAGTAAACTTCATAATAGAGATCAGCTTGAAAAAAATACCATAGTAAGAGTGCAATATATCTTTGAAGAATCACTTTTCCCACTCTCATTTTGATTTCTTCCCCAAGTACAGAGAAAACAAACTGTCAAACATGGTGAAAGGTTTCAGCAAGACATTTTAGAGTTGGAGAAGATACTGTATACCTGGCAAGCGTGACGTGTTAGTGATAGCTGACTGTTGCTAGTCAGTTATATATATAAAAAAAAAGATACAGAACAATTGTACAATCGACAAGTTAAGAGGAATCTTTGGAAAACATGCAAAGTCACTTTAAATGTGTTTTATATTCGATGGTATTCATAAACACGGTCTTAAATATTTAAGATTTTTTCAGAATATCCGTAATTAATTTTGAGTCCTTGCTCATACCAAAACTAACTTTTCTTTTTTATTAAAACATTGTCGGTTGCTAACGTTAGTGTGATAATGGTTTGATTCACCGTTCTTGTAAAGAACCTTTGTTTTCTTGTAAAATAGTTAGTTCATCAACGTGCAACTCAACGTTTACAAGCTTCTCTCTGATAGTCGGACACCTTTCTGGCGTAGACTAGATATATGCCGACGGAGCAGCTGTGAGCTTTAGATAGAGGAACATGTGATTGATTGGCGGCATTAGCAGATTACATTAGCATGTGATTGATTATTAAAATCATGTCAAATTAGCCAATATTGTTGCTGACGGAGTATAAGTGAAATATGCTTTAATTTTGATATACCGAAGTACGTAACAACTTCATTCGAAAAGAATTAGTTACGAACAATGGATTACAATGTCTACTATTGTCCAATGTATTGTGTTTTAGCAAGGCATCGGCTTCGAATATTTAGAATTTGTTGTGTGAGATTTTCAAAATAGACGATAAAAAATTTAGAATACTGATTCTAGATTGTAGTCGTTGGTGTGAGATGATGTATGAAAGGTCGTTAACTGTTAATGTGGATTGTAATGTGTTGATGCTTTGTACTAGGGAAATGATTGCATGGTGAATTTCATCACAATGGACGTAAAAAATACTACGGAAATATTTACTATAAAAGAGACGACTTTAAAATTCGAGTAATCAGTTTTCCAGATGCATTTCACCCATAGCTGAAGTAAGAACTTATTGCAAAACAACTATATGTGACAAAAGGCAGAAATTTGAAAACTGTCGGCTTGGGCAAGTAAATATACAGCAATACGATCATTTTTATGAAAAGACTTGAAAAACAATCCTTTTCTAGTTGCTTGAGAATTTAGTAACAGTGGTGATACACAAGCATAAAAGTGAATTTGGTAATCCCTTTTTCTACGTTATTAACAACAGGCAGCTGAATGGTTTATGAATTCAAACAAACAAAACTATTACGTTAATACTAGCAACGAGAAATATTTACTTACTAGTGTACTAACACCAACTTGGCCGCGTTTATCAATACACTGGATACTTTTAAAATCTGGTATTATTTAGCAACTAATTTTAATACACTGTCATACGACTGTATTGCACATATGAATTCTTGGTTGTAGCTATATTCTGAAGGAAGCTAATAAAATTATTATTCCATGTACAACATCGCAGAATCCCTTCCCTGCTGTAGGTGAATCTGGTACTGTCCCATTTTGATGAATACATACAATAATTACAACAAATTTCTAGAAGTTTTACGTAGCATTTTTGTATGGTCGCACGATTTACGACATACATGTAACACAGGCCGAACATGTAGTTTGAGGGGTAACGTTCAGAGGGCGTTGTTTCTATACTCTGTACGGCCCTCTGGATGTCATTTCACATGGCTACCGGATAATAGTCCACAAGAAGTTCATGAGTAATTCGTTTCTTGTTTCCTGCGGATATTCCTCTCCTTACTTTAATGACATCACCATAAAAACTGCGATCACCATCCCCCCATCCCTCAACAAAACAGAAATTAATCAAATACGGGATATGATACATAGCTTGTCAATGTTTTAGGAGTACTTGGGTTTCGAATGAGCTTAAACATTCTGGCCTACGGAAGCAATGTAGCGCTGTTCAGGTTGGTTAAAAGGGCCACTTAGCGGCTAGATGAAACACAACTAAAATTATACATAAGTATCAAACTTGATGAAATTCTCGTTTACATTCACCTATTATTTTTTAAATTCATTGAACCTTATCAATGGAATTCAGACCCTGTTAATCTTGAAAGAAGTCATTCTAGTCAGGGATAAAGAAGTAGAAAGGCGATTTAATTCGATAGATCAGATCTGAATGTTTTTTACGGTTATGTGTAGTGTATTGTTCTAGGTAGTGTATTTGAATATTAAAGAAGAGGTTGACATCTGGCTACTCCTCTGAAACACCCAAGTGCCGTTAAGGTTTACCATGCATACAGGTTCGACAGACTTTCACACATTCACACTCTATACGCTATGCGAATAATCTCTTAATTTATCCGAGGTGTTTGGTACACATTATAGTCACCAGCTGACACCAAATTTTGTACACATCTGACCAAATCCAAACTACTTAAACCGAACGTAGTGTATGAAGGGTAACTCTGTGGCTTCACATGTGGGAGAATGCAGATTCCACCCCTCGTCCGGCCATGCAGATTTTGGATTTTCGAGGTTTTTACAAATCATTGCAGGTGAATTGTTACTTTAAAAATGACTGAATTCCTCCCTGCATATCACCCTGAGTCCTTTCCCATTTCAAATTATCTCGACTTCGACGAGGCGTTAAAAAAAAAAAAAAATAGGAAATTGTAGCTTAAGGTGGGCCTGTTTCCTTTCGCAGAAGTTAATAGTCATTGTTTTAAAAGAAATTAATAAAACTAATTAACTTAATCTACAACCCGCAGGTTGGTTGGATCCCCACGAAGAAGGCATACTAAGCCATTGTGTAAGGGTTAGGACGGCCAGTTCCCATCCTCTGGAACCTACAGTTTAACGTGGAATTCCAACCACGCAACGACCCGGCGTAGCTCATATGACCAAACACAACTCTAATGACGCTTTTCGGGATTTTAATCCGGGACAGGAATTGCGAACTTTTGAAAAAATGCGCCTCAACCACTGAACTACCAGATTGCTCAAGGAATAAATAATGTGATGTGAATAGTTTGGAATCTTCATTTCTGCATGTAACTTGATATGTTGTATTTGCCGTTTGAGTGAAATAATCGTCATTAATAAAAACATTGTAAGTTAGGAGTTCCAGGAAGATACTGGCCACGCTTTCATGTTCTGCTAATAAAGCGTTAAAGATTGAATAAATTCTACAAAGGAAGGAAACCACAGATATAGGTCTTAAATAGGTGTCTTCATTTGAAAACCAGAGGGGATAGTATGTTGTGCACATTTTTTCTGGGTCACCAAAAATCTATTAATAAATTTAACAACTAGAAACAATTTCCATAGACTGCATCGTGATTAACACAGGAATTACGTTTAAAAAATTTCATGCGTAGTAAGAAACTATTGCAACGTAGCAAGTGATTTACTTAATTTAATTTAATTTACTTGTTATGGAGCACATGCGTTAGTGACAATTTCCTTATACACCCATTTCTCTCTTCTTCTTAATATTTTTTATTAAATTATTTGAACGTAATTTCCTCCTCTACCTACCATGGTCTTTTATAAATTTTATTTTTCAGTAAGACGAGCGTTAGGAATCTGTTCAAATATAATAGTTAACTTGGGACCTTACGCATTTGGATTTGTATTTGTAACTGATCTGTAATCACTAGTGTTGCCCAAATGCAAGAACAAGACGAGACTTGGCCGGTCTTGGTCTTGCATCAATACACCTGGTCTTGGTCTTGGTCTTGCAAAAATGCAAGACCAAGACCGATTTTGGGCAACACTAGTGTTGCCCAAATGCAAGAACAAGACCAGACTTGGCCGGTCTTGGTCTTGCATCAATACACCTGGTCTTGGTCTTGGTCTTGCAAAAATGCAAGACCAAGACCGATTTTGGGCAACACTAGTAATCACTAATTAACACTATTATTGGTTACGATAATGGCTTCTATTTAATATCTCTGAGACTATCTTTACATAGTATCAAGGAAACTTGTCTCATGTGGTATAGCTGCACGTGTTTTACGATGTGTGCCCTGCAGTTAGGAAGGAAATCGGCCAGTCGACCGCTAAATCATGAACGCTGCGGACAGCTTCAGCCGAGCATGGTTCCCCAGGGCCCAGTGCCCGTGGCTCGCTTGCTTTATAAATGAAGCGTGACCTGATTTGCATAGTATTGCTTGCCGCTGGGCGACCACTTTGTTATGGCCGGTTGAACTGCCCGACCGCTCAGACACCACGTGAACACGACCTGTGCTGTCCGCGTGTTCCGCCTAGTCCCGGTCGCTCTTGGGGGTGTGGGAGGATTTTGATCAGAAGGTTGAAAATATTCACCAAGACAGCCCGACAAAGTGCCGTACGAAGCTGCTCATAACTATGGAAATTAGTAAATGGTGGCGAGGTAATTTAATCAACGGAGCATTTTTCTCCTACCGCTCACTTTATCCGTCAGCTGAATGTTCTTTATAAAGTAATATGACTCCTCGCTGATAAACTGAGATGTGGTAGACATATACAGGGCGTTCGCCGGGAAACGCAACCCACTGTTAGCGCTACTAGGAATAAACTGCTCGCGGCGAGCGAGCGCTCAGTTTCCGGCATTGTTCGACCGTCGGCCGCGGACTATTTCATAATAATTACGCTTCATAAACTTCATAAACTTGTGTGCTAAGCATTTAAATGTGACGTAATTCATTAACTTACCTTATAAAAGATGCTGGAAGTGTTGACCCTCTTGTGTAATGCACATTTCACATCTTCTGAACATATTTCGAGACACACGCTGCCCTAACTGACTTAATGATTTTTTGGGTGACTGTTCTAGTCGAAAAGCGATATCGTCCATTTTCTCCTCTGTGAGAATACGGTTGACCGACAGTCTCTTTTTGTTAAAAAATGAACCCGTTTCTCTTACTTTTTTAACCAGACGCAGAATTGTTGATTTAGCTGGCAGTAAAGCGCCAGGAAATTCGCGACGAAATTTACTGCGACACTTTTTAAACGACTTCTTCTTCACATATGTATCGTAGAGAAATATTCTTTGTTGCAAACTGTAACGTACCATAACTTTACTCACACTCAAACACGGTACAGATTAATAAGAGTATGAAGCCCCAAACCAGCCAAACCGCAAAGAAACGTTTATTCACAACACTGATTAATAAGAGACTGAAGTCACAAACTATCTACAATGCAAAGAAACCGTTCTTAACAATGTAAGGGTCACTGCACTGCACTGTTGGGGCAGCGGAGGTGTTAAACAGTGCGGTGATTCACGGTGCCGTGTGGCGGAAACTGCTGGCCCAACTGACCGAGCAAGTTGCCGACGGCAACAGACTGGGAGGGTAGCGTTTTCCGGCGAACGCCTTGTACTACTAGCTATAAGGCGCATAACGTCTTTAAGATGGTAAATGTAAGATTACAGATAAAAGCTCTCACTTCTCGGCCTCAACAATAGATCGACAAGCAACGCAAAAATTCAACAAACGTTTATGATCGTCATCTCCAAAACAAACGTAGTTCTGTTATAGTATACGCAACATTATTTTAAAATAACCCTTACGGCTCATGGATTTCGAACATTAGAACATCATAAATAAAAGTAACCAAACAACAGAAACGAATTTGGTCGTTTCGAGAGATTTCCGTGTACTCTCATTACATGAAATACTATTCATTTCAATTCACTGATAAATGTTTCTACTACACACATGCAATCACAGTTCTGTCATCTGATGGTGACAATTTTTACTAGGTGACAAGAAAAACACCACAAATTTGAAAATCATTGAATCCCTTTTAAATTGTGTTAAATAATTTATTAATGTAAAATAAATTCTGGCTTAAATTTCATTCCATAATCCTCCGGGGCAAGTTGAAACATTCAGCAGTATGACTGGGTACTTATTTATTTATTGGATGGTGTCTATCAGTTCCCACTCGTTAGAGATAGTTGGTATATAATTTGGAAATAATAAACAAAGTATTAACAGAATCGATACAAACAATAAATTTGTAAAAAAAATAAACTATAATTAAAAACAATGTAATAACAATGAACTTTTTTGATGGCAGACAAACTAAAAACTTAAAATTGGAAGTTTTGTTTGTATGGCATTTGCTAACGCATAATACACATTTTATTCCATTCAGCTACGTAATTTCCCAAACAAACGCCAACAGATCAACATACCTCCAGACAGTTTATGAGTTTTAATAAATGCAGTAGAGCGGTAGTTCGTAAATATACTGTTCCTGTAGTTATGATCATAAAATTCCAGAAAGCAGCGTAAAACAAAGTGGTTGTTTTTACTTGTGTGTAGCTATACACGGTAACAGTACACTTACATGACAGTAGGCTGTACATTCGTGGTGACAGTGTTTTCATACCTAACAATCTACGTTAGATTTCTCTGTGGCAAACTAGAATTTTTATATGATAGTTCATCGCATACTAGTAAGCTCCCATGATTCTCATCACGAACAAAGTTCAGGGCAGAAGCTGCGTGCCTTGGTCGTCCTCTGCTCCTTCCATGGTCCAGTGTACGTAGTTATCTTGCGAATCGATGTCGTGAATATGGTTTCGCACATGAGGCAGACAAATATTGTTTCCAGACAAACTTCGTGAACAATACTGAAGTGAGCCTATGGGTGTCGCACAGACATAACACGCTTTTTTTTTTTTTTTTTTTTTTTTTTTTTTTTTTTTTTTTAATGTTAGTTTTAAGTGGTCATAGACACTAATTCTTACAAGACGTTTACACATAAGCTGAATTCAGAGGAACATAATAATAACAAATAATGTATTTGTTCGCTGGAAAGGCGTAATACCCCTAGTAGTTGCTAGAATTTTGCCTTCTTTATCGTTGACTTGTAAGACCAATGTTTATTTTGAAAATTGTAATCATCCTGATATATTGCTAGATATTGTCTATGCATATTGAGAGGATACTCAGGTAAGTGCTTTAACACTGCCCTCCGTAGTAACGGAACGATCTACAATCTTGATGAATCAACAAGATGTTCCTGCTTTAGGGCAGGATTGTTGGAAGTACCACAAAATTGTAACTCCGGAAGAGTACGAAGCTGCAAATTTTAACGCGGATTGATGTTTTTTCTTATTTTTTATCGTATAGTACAACTAAAATAAAAAACTTTGTTTTGGCCTACGGGTTTCGATTTATTAAATTACACTTTACGCTTGTCTAAGAAAATAAAAACTGACCCCAAAGTTAAATTTATTAATCGAAACGTGTATGCCATACAAAGTTTTTATTTTAGCTTCACTAGACGGGTAAAACCCACAAGAACACCCATTATTAGCAACGTTGCAATGGTAAAGGGCATAGATATCAACATCTGAGAGTAATAAATAAATAAATTACACAATAAGGAAGTCCTTTCAGGCGTTGCGTGCAGTGCTCTCGGGTAGCTACGCGAGTGATAGTTATAATTCCATAGTATTAGTTCCATCCGATATTTCCGTGATCAAATGTTTTTAATGGATGATGACGCCGGAAATCTGGAAGGCAAAACATGATGCGAAAATATCGTTTTCACTCTGAGTTTTTGCTGAGACAATTATGTCGAAGAATAAGAGTTCAAAAATAATCCACTAATGCATGCCAAATGGATCACAAGAATCCATATTTTTGCTAAGAAGTGATCTACATTTTGTGCAGACTATTTGGATTTCCTCAAAAAGTTTTCTCCAAAAGCCATCACTGTCAAATAGTCCGCCTCGTATAACACAACGTATTGCGTCTATGTTAGCTTCCGAGCCTTCCCTGCCTTGTCGGAGTTGCCACTGTTTCGTTCGCAATTTCGTTGCGGTATACCCACAGTCGGTGGCCTTGTGGCAACGAGATTTGGTGCGACGAGGTCGGCGGAGTGAGCTGTGGGATTAATCCCAGCTCCACGGGGACGCGATTACCAGGCCGGCAGGTAATTCGGAACGTAACTCAGGGGACCACATGGGATGGCGCCCAGTGGTAAAGACTATAAGCACTCTCTAGTTGTCAGTTGTAATTATGTAATTAGTTAGTCCCTCATCGCATTTAATAGAGATGTGCGGTACTGTTCGTGCAAGTGACTCCGGTGGTGATTCTTCAGACGTTGCGAGGGATGCTGTGCAAACAAGAGTGCTAATGGTGGAGGGAATCCACCGCACTAGGCCAGTGCTTCCTCTAGGCGTTGACTTTGTCGAATTTCTATCGGATGTAGGACATACATGTTTCTTAAAAATAACCATCAGTAATGCATGTTTCACAACGTTAATCATACACACCACAATTATAATTTCCACAGCCGATGCCAGGTCTATCGACTAGCATTGTTAGACCCCAAAATTAGGTTTATTTTTTCTTTACGTATATATATATATATATATATATATATATATCAGAAAATCTGGGATGGGAAATGAACCTTTGCTCCAAAACTAATCTCTATTATGTACATTACAATTCCTGAGGGATGATATAATTCATATATGTATGAAATGCTCTCGGGTGACTAGCCGAGTCAAGAATGCGTTGTCACACGAAATTTCGGCAACTAAACTGAATTTAATTGCATTCTTGACTCTTCTAGTCACCTGAGAGGATTTCATACATTCTCAACGCCGAGAAAGACTTCATTCTTATATAATTCATATAGGCTTCAGTATGCCACCTTACCTTCTTAACATGATTTATAGTAGCATCGCTACACAAGTATGTTTGAGTGAGAAGTGTTTCACTGCTTTCGCAAAAACAGAATGTTTTATCCATACTACTCAATAAATTTACGCTGAAACTACGATTACTGTCTACCAGAGATTTCCATTCTAATTCCTGTATCAATTCTGTAATAGTATCATAAGGATATTGCTAGGTTGTTAAAAATTGCACGGCACATTCTCAATACCGTTGATCAGTCCGATGTAATACGGATTTCATTTAACACAACATGAGGACGCAAAAGAGTTTTATGTGCGATTTACTTTACAGTCACATTACCTTTCTTAAAAATTCGACCTATTAAGTACAGTCTGAAATCAGCTATGTGAGTCATGAGAAGGTTTCACTCAAAGAGCAAGACAGAAACTGGTAATGGCTTGTTGGAAGAATCGTCCTGGTTTTTAACTGGCCTCATAAAAACCGAAATCTTAATTGCCGAAACGCAGGTACTACTCTCGTAAACCCAAAGTCACTCACGCACTATGGTCGGTAGCAAAAAAAAAAAAAAAAAAAAAAAAATCAACTATTATCATACAGGCAACTAACCTTGTGTTATGCATTTCTGCAAATAGTTATTAGTGCTTTCAGTCGTTAAAAAGTTAGAAAAATAATAATAAAGCTTCCAGAAAATTGTAAAATGCAATTCTCGTGGAATTAACAGACCTCTATGATACTTTGCTTATCGAAACCAAGCCCTGCTATGCAGATTCGATCGTCTACTGAACTATAGAGATCTGCCCTTCTGGTCTACGTGTACCACCATCAGCTCATAAACACCAGTCTTAACTAGGTTATGAAAGCAGAACTTAATTGGCAGCATAATTTTCAAGCCAATTTCAAACTTCTGTATGTACTAGGATTATATACACAATAATTTGTAGAAATTAAATACGACTTCAGGAAAAAATTATAGTTAAATAATGAATACTGTTTTGGTCATGATTGGCTCTGTCATGCCGTAATTAATCTACAGAATGTGGAGAAGCGAGTAGCTACGAGATGGAAAAGCGGCACGCAGTAATGGCCATCCAGAATAAACTGTATCAAACTAATTAAAAATTTGCTGCAGGCAAAACATCATTAAGTTATATTTACATAGCCACCAGATGTAAAAGCATCAACAATTACACTCCAGAGAAATTACCTAAAACCAACAGAATAAACAATGAAAATATTAACCAATATAAAATTATTCTCCTGAGTAGTTATATCTACTGACTAATAGTAAGCATCGCACTGTTTATGTTACTCATAAACAAGCGTTGATACGACACCCCCCAAAAAAGAAATACTTTAAAATTATTTATAAAGTCTTCCGCACGTCAAATCTCGAGTCACTGCGTTAAACACAAGATTCTGAAATTTCAAATAAATATCTCGCTCACATAATATATTGAAAAATTGATAAATAATTTCAGAAAAATTCACCTTATGTCGACCTGCAAAAATCTATATGGAGGATTTTAAATGTTCATTTTTCTTTTTGTATTGTATCTAGCAAACGCAAAACTTGAAAGAACAATAAACAATAACTGTAATTTTTCTCTTAGTCTTCTCTTCAAAAATTTGTTTGAACTAATACTTACTTTGCTATAAACAAGTCATGGAAAATATTTCACATTTCTAGCATATGACTTTGGTAAGAATTGCACGATATTAGAACACTTTTGTTAGATTTATACTGAATTGTGATTTTTCATTTAAATGTCGATTGTAAGTATTCCAAGAAGAGCATTGCTATTATAAAATAATTTACTTGATATTTGTTTCTTGAAATGCTCTAACCATCATGACATGTCAGTGAACAAGTAGGGTGGGTGGGTTTTAAAGCTCTGGTGTCTGCGTCCTTCCGAATGCCATGCGCTATACTTAGCATTTATCCACCGCACTCCGCTTCCTTTCGAGTTTTAAGTGAGTTTCTATAGATAAACCAACCATTCGTCAGTGCCAGTCTTGCAGATAAATTTGATGGTGGAAGCAGGAGCTAGGACGAGTTGCAGCCACAACCTGCCGTTACTTCAAGCATCAGATATCCATGGAGCAATTTCTGAAGCCAACCAGGTAGATCTTATTAAACAGTATGTAACTATGGATGAAACCGTCAGCCTACACTTTATTTCACAATCAAGTATAGATAAAACAATGGAATTTCACTATTACTTCCCTTGCTTAAAATATATTGTAACTATTTGAAATTAAAACAGAATTGAAAATAATTAAAATATTTAATGTATTTTTATATAAAAAAATGTGAGAATTCAAATTAATAAATATTAACAAATTAGTTCAAAAAAATAATGTAGTTATTTCCGTACACAAAGAGATGGTGTGTATTTTTTATGTTTCTGAGAAATCTATTTTTCTTGATAAAAAGTTGAAACCATCATTCTGGCACATTATGCTAACATTATGAAGCAACTACGAGCAGCTATTACGGAAAAGAGACGAGTCCAATAACGCGGTTACATCAGGCCACTAGTCTCTCATTGCCATGGATACAATTTATAATTGTAGGATTTAGTTGGTGCCTAATCGACTTATGCATTTAACCGAAGTCTGATGCTGCGGGAAACAACTTCCACTTTCAATCCACGACATGAGCTGTATGATAGACGGGCAATATCAGATTGATTTTGTTTTATTTGATTTTATTAAGTTTTAGTCTCTGTCCTTAACACTAATTTAGTTACATAACTTCGTATCTGTAGCACAAACATAAAACTGGGATGCCTACTTCCTGAAAGGTAGAACACAGCGTGTATTTCCCGATGTTGTTTGGATTTTTTTTAAATTTTTTTTTTGGCATTCGGCTACTGGGCCATGCAGCCAGCTCAATGTGATTTGTTGCTATCAAGTATTGACACAAGGACACTACAACACGGACAAGACATTCACAGACACAACACTAAACACCCATGCCCTCGGCTGGACTCGAACCGGCGACCTTCAGTACGCGGAGCTAGCACTCTAGCCCCTCGCTACCGAGGCCGGCCAATATTGGATGTTAGTTCCGCATCATTGCGAGGTCCGTCGGAGGGAAGTGTGACAGGACCCCTGCTGTTGGTCGTATGTATCAATGATTTGTGCAACAAAGGTGAAAATAAGAATTTTTGCCTATGAGAATCAGAACCACTTCGCTTTATTAAAATCCAATGTTGTTAAAACAAAACTCTGGAGCGAAGACTCATATCAGATAAATGAAAAAAAGTGCCAAGTAAATAAAAGGTTTACACCACTTAGCTCTGAATATCCTGTTATTAATGACACATCCCTTATCACGGCAGATTCCTATAAATACTCCACCGTAATAATTCGTAATAATTTGTTATGGAAAGAACATATTGATAATATAATACTAAAAGCAATGCACACGCTTCGTTTGCTAGATGTTAACGTAAAACAATGTACACCGCAAGTAAAATCGACAGCAGAGAAAGCATCAGTGCGACCTCTCTTGGAATACTGGTTTTTATGTGTAGGGCACCCATCAGAATGGGTTAGTAGAGGAATCAGGAAAGGTCTAAAGAAAAATCGCTCGATTAATGGTAGGTACATGCAAGTGTAAGGAAGCCGTAAGTGTGATGAGCTGGCTTGGAGAGACGTGGAACACCATCGGCATTATTCTCGTGAACATCATGGTAAATTTATTTCAGGATGAAAGCAAAGACATTTATTAACGGATCATTCATATTAAGGATTGACCGAGAAAATAAGTTAAGGTAATTTAGGACCAAAACCGACTAATCGCATTAGACATTTTTTTCAACGTGTAATATGATAAGGGAATGGAGTAGGAAGTTTATATCAAGCGAGCAAACTTAAGATCCGACATATGAGGAACCGCTTTCGCCAATCCGATCTAGGTTCCCGACTGTTTTTCAAGGTCATTACAGGTGAATGCTGTAATGGTTTCTCGACTAGTGGATGCCACTTGTCTCGTTTTGTATTTCCCTTCCAATGCATATTCGCTTACACTTTAGGTCAGGTGCAACGCACTCTAGACTATCCTCTTTTTAGTGAACCGCAGACTATCAGTAATACTAATTCGGCAGCCTCAGACTTCCGAATTCTTCCCAGCTTGGATATGTTTTCCTGAAATGCATATAGAACTATATAAAAAATAATTTCGTGTGGTCGTAATGACCTGGTGACGGGGTTTCTATTGGTTGCGCATTCCGCCCTTGTCGTAGCCGCCATAACCTAACCCGGCAGCTCTGCCGAGTACAGGGGACCTACAGCTTAACATGGAATCTGAACCACGACGCTTTCTGGCGTCTTTCACATTACACAGCAAGCTGTGTCTATAAAAATCCCCGCCGAGACAAGGATTCAAACCGTGGACTTTTGGATCTCCAGTGAGACGCCTTAACCACTGCTGACCGAGCGTGGTGGTGTAACGGATAGCGTTCTGGCCTCGCATTCGGGAGGACGGCGGTTCGAATCCCCGTCCGGGCATCCAGATTTGGGTTTTCCATGGTTTCCCCAAATCACTCCAGGCGAATGCCGGGATGCTTCCTTCAAAAAGGCCATGGCCGAATTCCTTCCCATTCCTTGCCCCCATCCTTTCCCGTCTCTAAAGACCACGTTGTTAAAAAGGGACGTTAAACTGTTACAAAAAAAAAAAAAAAAAAACTTAACCACTTAGCCACGAGACTGCTCTCGAATGAGATGATGAAGTCAAATGTGTAAGTTATCCTGTCAGTCGCCTAATATTATTATTATTTAAGTACCAATTACCTTCGGAATGGTCAACCAAGTGTTAGTAACCACTCCGAAAGTGGATTACGGCATGTTATTTAGATGAGAACGGCCAAAATTCTCCTCTTTCAACACATGTAAGCTGTTAGCTAGGGTAAACATTTTAAAAGGTATTTTTATATAGTCTGGAAACGAAAAACTCACTGTTCTGTTCGAAACATTATTGAATTTAATGAATACCGTTCATTGTCATAACTTTTAAGTCACTTATGTTATACTGAACAAGTTTATCCGTACATTTCAAAGCTATTTTAGCTTTAGCTTTATCGGTGCTCGCATCGTACAACTTTCTCCGAGCGCCGCGACACATATACTGCCTCGCACCCTGCCTTGTTACAGTTCAAGCACCCAATCAGCTATCACTACCCCTATAGCTGTGCTGGTCAGCGTCAAAAATTGTTACTTGCATATAACAACACTATGCTACCCCGTTTATTAAACAAACTACAAACTGTGGAAAGCGTACACTACAATTAATTATGTTACAAACATTAATACATTGTTTCAGATACTTATTGTTAAATGCAACATAATTCAATTTTAATAATGATTTCAAATTAATAATAAAAATGATTGTGGGTTTAGTGATAGTGTACAGTTATCAACTCATTTTCTGAGACAATTGAGAGAAATCCTTTTATGAAGTTGGTACTGAAGCTATTGGTGTAAAGGTGTTATAACTTTATAGAGGCATGTGTTGAAAAATGGACTTCTGTGTCAGGACACGAACTTGTCTGATCGCCCACGTAGCAACTAGATTTAACTCATTACGTAGACAGAGCATGAGAAGAGCGTGATCTTACAGTTCTCGTCTAAGCCGACGTGCTCCTCCTTAAGAAACGCAGCGCTCGTGGCTTCGTAGTGCTGACTGGCAGATCGAACCCAGGCCCGGGGCCACGCGCGGCTTTACGACGGCAGCGCTAACCACGGCGCAGAGCGAAGACTGTTTTACAGTCCACCCGTGCTGTTAACAGCACCATCAAACAAGTCACCGCTGGCGGCTGGGTGCGGTATCTGCGCGACTGCACAAAGTAGCTGCCCAGCTTAGCACCTGAAATGAAGTAAATTGGCCTGCCACCAGTTACACTGATAAACGATAGCAAAATTATGATACTGGTGGTTATTTTATAACGTACTATCTGACCCGGGAACCAAGGAGGGACTGGGGGAGCTAGAGGGCTGAAGCCCCCCCCCCCCAAAAAGTATGTAGGTCCACCCACGACATCGGTAATTTTTGAGCATGACTATAAAACCTACCCTTACCCGACTCAAGCCCAAATGAAATCCGCTCAAGCCCCCCCCCCCTCCCCAAACGAAATCTACTCAAGCTTCCCCCCAAACCAATATCCACTCAAGGTCTCTCCTTCCCCCCAAATCCTGGATCCGCCACTGTGACCCTGAAATGCTTCACTATTGCTTTGGCAATGCATATGGATTAAATGAACACAATGGAAGGTTTGAAATCATTCGTAAGAATATATTATAATTTTGTACGTTACTTCAAAAAACGTTTTGATTGTGTGGTATTACCAGTGACCAACGAAACCAGTGGCTCACGTGGTGGCAATTTAACTTTACCATTCAAACAACACATCTTAAGTTCTTCATTCTTGAATTCTAATGCACTGCAAGGTGTGAAAACATTATTCGTACTTTCAACAACCATAACTAGGTGGAAGCTACATTAAACTTCCTAATTACACTGAAAACCATTACTATCAAGATTTACCAATTCTATTTAGTCGATTAATTTTCATGCTTAGTCATCTAGAGCCACATTATTCATTTCGATCACTGTATAACAAAAACTGTATTAATTCTCTAATTCTTCATTCATGTTTAGTGTTGTCATGATTCGGTAGCAGGTGACTGTTACATTTGTAATCTATTTTGTGTATTTCATTATGCTTTACTTCTACTGGTCAGACCAAGGATTTCAATAGCTTTAAACCTTCTCCAGACAACGCGAAACATTTTACAAACAACCATGCGTCAATTGGTCCAGCAGTTTTTTAGTCACACGAACATTGTCTATTACATATATAGAAGATTTAGATTTTTTAGTTACTGATACACATAACTTTAATCTAATCTCCCACAGAAAAATTTACATCAATATTTTTTTTATCATAACATTAGTTGAAAAATATTACGATTATCATCCTGTAAGTGACTGGAATCATATTGAAGTACGTCAGTTGAAAGAAAATTTATAAAAATTGTTTCCACGCAATCTCCTCTTCGCTTGACGCATTTCCTCCAAAGACGTTGTATAGTTTATGGGATCTACAAAGCGACCCTGGTATACTAGGTAATTAAGGAAGATGATGAATGGATAGGCCATTGTCAACAAACAAAAATACATACAAAAATATAACAAATTCCGAATGATTTCTGGGGCACAGCTGTTTTACGATAAATGCCTATGTTTTCCCGTAATAGAATCCCAGATACAAGTAATCATTGTTTATTATCTTCTAAACACAATAACGTACAAGGTACAGCAGACACAAATTTTTAATTTTGTTTCCCAATTTGTGATGTGTGTTTTCATAAACAATTTATTAGGCCCCAAAAGTTGGGCAACAGATGTAATGTTTAATTTTTGTGTAATGAATAATCGATTATCATGCGCCAAGTGGTAATTTGATATTAATACAAGGGTTCACTCGGCCTTAGTATTGAATTACTTATGTAGAATTGCATTTGTTAAATGTCTGAACATTTGGGAACAGAACGGGTTCTTAATATCAAATCAACTCAGAGAAGCATAAATATAAAACAAACTTGAAGAAAGAAATATCACACTTGATACGAAAATAGCTGGGTGCCATAACAAAGGGCATAGTAATTGGCCAAAATTGAGAGCACCTTTGCATAATTTGAGGACATGAATTTACCATATCTACTTGATTTAAGTCAGCTCTGAAATTAATATCTTCCGGTAGAATAATGCAAAATTATCACTAGCTGAATAATGAAAATTGATGTAAGATTTAAAGCATTATTAAATCGTAAAACATAAAATTTCTGAAGCACAACACAGATATTCGTCTTAGAATTTTACGATGAGAGTCACAATTCGCTCACGTGAAAGTACCAGTGTTTTTACTGGGGAGAGAAAACGATACAGCAGTGGATGTTGAACGAAGAAGATAATGTGGAGAGGAGTATGCTGCGACGCTCTGAACACCTGTGGACGTCTTCAGTATTGTGGACCTGAAGCGAAGTCGAACGGTGAAAATTACAAACACTTGGACTTTAATATTGTCCACTAACAACTAGGAGAAGGTTGCAAAATGCACTGCCCTATCACCTTCGGCTCTGATGGAGGATAATGTGATGCAAACCGCAGCCATGGACCAAGTACTGTAGGCTACCTGCACCAAGCGTGCTCCATCAAGTTTCGGAGGCATTCCGTTCATCAGAAGTCGCTGCTTGTGGTTTGGCGAAATATAGTAATCCAGTCGTGGTCACACGAGGAAATAAAGTGCCTGTCACTATCAGAAGAAGCTGTAATGCTCAACTCTACGGGATATTCTCTCTTTATCTTGTTTCGAACCTGTAGGATCTAATCGGCGTGGAAGTCGGGACAACACTGACGTGACAAAGAAATACAGAGTCCCGTCCATAGGCAATAAGGAAAGGAATAATTACGAGCATGGGTGACAAGCTGTCCTGCCATAGATTACAGGAACGAATTTCACATGCACCCATATTTTCCAAACACGCACACACAGTGTAGGCTTATTTGTTTTGCGCGGTCAATTTCTAACGTACGAACACGAAGAAAGATAAAGCAGGAAACATTATCTCAGCGAAATATTAATGGCATTCATTCGCAAACTCCTGATAATTCAGAATCACTCGTCTTTCCTCAAGCAAACAGTGCAAAGCAACAGAAACAAACATATTTCCCAACCGTTGTTCCGTTAGAGCAACAGGCGGCAACATCAAAGGGCTGGTCCGAAGGCCAGAGGTCATTCATTGCCTTGCCCTACAGACCACCGCCTTGCCCCGATCACCTTCTCCGATTCGGGTCACAAAGCCAAGAGCCACAGCTATTTATCCATATTGTTCTAATGTTACTGAGGATGATAGTATGAATGAGGCAAACAAATGTCGACAGAATTACTAATTTAATATTCCTTACTAGTTAAAAGGCCAATCGAAAATGAAGGGTATCATCTGTGGTGATACTAGGAATTTGTTCTGTAAAAGTTTCTAAGCACAAATGATGAACATTTAATTATTATCTTTTTTATTTATTTTTAAGTGGTGTTAGTAGACGTTCTCTGATTATATACTGGGAGTATTTGATTGGGATGTTTTAAAATAATTCCTTTTGATGTTATTTGAAGGAAATGTTTGTTGTTATGAAAAATTTTCTAAGTAAGGTATAATTTCAGTAACGAATAACTATCATTTATTTGATTGATATATTTCGAGAATGCTTACGTTTCGTGTAAACTTTCTGTGTGTTTTAATAAACTCCCCGTTTGTTATCTCCTGTAAAAGAATTCTTAGGTTATGTTGTTACTTGGTTTCAGTAACTGCTACATTGTAATAAAGCGTAAACATTTAATTTAAACGTACATCACATTATATTTTTTAATATCTCTGCCCCCACATTATAACTTCTATCTCTGATACATAACAGATCTCTGCATATCCTTTTTTAATAAAATAAAATCAGATTCGATTATTTATCTGAAATTTAAATTTTTTTAACAATATAAGAACAAATACAGTACTGATATCCGTTTGAAATACCTGGTTATCAAAGCAGCGCTATGGTTACAGCCAACGTAACTAACACTTCGGGCATTTTAGAGACTCGCCGAAGTTTGCCGATTCATTGAGGTGAGTCCAGTCATCAGACACAATGCATTTTATTCAAGTGGATGCCTTTAGATGTACTGTCAGCACTACGGTGTACATTTTATCGTATACACAGTCACTTAAATGACGAATCTCATAATCTTTTAATTTGTTTCCACAGTACCATCTTCATACTTCAACACCTCAATTTATTATCTGTAGAAAACATGTAACGAACTGCTGATTTCCTTGAAGAACTTATTTTCGGGATTTATGGACGTCAGCAGCCATCTACAAGAAACACACTATCTTCTTCAAAGCGCACTCAGAAGGATTTATTTCGATGGTGGAACTGCTGAAAACATAATTTGAATCCTTTACAACTGAACACAGAACCTAAAAACTAAAACAATGTAAAAACTTACATTCATCATATTTGTTCTATCTTGACAATGTTTTGATAACCATTATGAAAACATCACTTTTCATTAATCTTCTCAACGAATGGTACTGCTATCTACCACAATATTAACATTTCCTCCTGACTCTCCAGTATAATTCAAAAGTTACGATTTCTTCAAGCAATGGAATTAACCAATATACGCCAGTGGCCATTCTGAAAATCTCAGTTACTTTGTTTTCTCACTTGATAACTACTGTAAACTTAAAATGAAAATTATTATTATTAAAAAAAAAAAACCTTGGCGTCAAACGAACGATCACAACGCAATTCGCGGTAAATCATGTTATTGTTGACTAAGACGGCCTCTGCAGCATAATAATTCAACCACAGTACAGTTTTGAGCTATCGGGGCTCTCGGGTGTCTACTCTAGTTCAGGCTTGCGAACATTAGCCAAATCGTAATCTAAATATATTCGAGGTGCATCAATTTTACACAAACAAATTTATTGAAATTTACAGTTACATACAATTTCATAGCATTCTAAGCCAAATAGATGTTGCAAATGACAGTAAGATTTCCCTGAATACCAGAAAAATGTATTTATGTGTATCATACAACATTAAATGACTGAAAATTCCTGTAGCCTCTTAGTAGTTATTTACATAGTAAACTTGTTCTTATTTTTATAGTTTCATATCTATAAAAAATACAAAATGAATCAGGTTAAAATTTCAATGAATCTGATCCCAGTGATATATACAATGTCACCTGATAAACACACTGTTTACCATTTTGCTTCATATATATGTGTGTGTGTGTGTGTTTGTGTGTGTGTTTATTAATAATTAATCTATTATCTAATTTCATTCGGATCTATAAATACTAACTATACCTAACTATATAAAGGATTGAGGGTAAACAAATGAAAATCTGCGACAAGTAACTGTGTCGCAGATTTTCATTTGTTTACCCTCAATTTGAAACAGTTGCAGACTTTCACTAATCCATTTTGTTATGGATAAAGTTAAGATATATAAAGGATATTCTGCAGATACTAAATAAGATTCCTAAATTCTCGTTTCTAATTAGTATAACTTGTGAAGATGTCCATAAGTGTTTTACTAACAATTTTTCAAGTTGTTGCCAATTATATCGACAGTAAAATAAAATCATCTGATTCCACATTAAAAAATTATTACATAGTGAAGAAGGTTAATCAGCTGTAGGTTCGCTTTCTCTGTCTGATCCAGTGTAATAGAACTGATTCCAATTTTGGACTGATAATTTACTGTGGGAAACCTGAGGGTTGCTTATAAATTAACAACTATTGTCACGTAAAGTATTAAAACATCTGTCAGCATATGGTTTGGTATTCATTCAAGGTTGTTAATATTTTTAAGCTACTAAGTACTGTGTTGATAGAAACTTATTTGCAGTCGTAAATGAATAAATATTTCCTTATACTTCCTTATCCAATTAGTCAGCAATACATGCAAAAACATGATAGAGAAAAATCTTAACCTATAACTGTGTTTTCGATTTGTAAATGTTTCTTTTCTCTATTTGCCTAAACGGTGCTGAAAAAAAAAAAAAAAAAAAAAAAAAAAAAAAAAAAAAAAACGATCACTGTACGGTTACTAAAACAAGATGGAAATGAGTTTTGAATTATTTAATTAATTAATGACAAATATTAACAATAAAAGAAGCATTACACACATCTTTTCCAATCGAAATACCTTTGGGAGCAATAGTAAACGGTGAAGACTCTCAGTATGTTGTGCGTTATTTTTTTATATTTATTATAAAAACATATTTTTTGAGTTTGTTATCAGTAAATTTAACTTAAATTACTATCCGCGAATTATGGATAGTTCAATTGAAAAAAATAAATAACACTGATAGAATGACGTTAAAATGATTATTATTAAATTTTTATTATTTTTTTATGTAATATTAAACTATTATTTATATATTTCTATAGTCAGTGGGCATAACCATTAGGTTAGCGTGATCCTAAAGCAGTTTCACTTCTGGCTGTGTATCGAACACACTTATTCTTAAGCAATAGAAAACCTTGTTGTGTGTGGCCTTCAGGAACATTTTCCCTGAAGTGGGAGTATTTTATGATCCCGGAGGGACTAAAGAAGTGTTTGTTTGGACGAGGACTGGAGCGGTCTGGACAGGGAGAAGATACTGTGTCGCTCTGGCTTGTGTGTGAGAGCAGGTGGATAGTAGCGCGCTGTGTGGTGAGTGATGGAGGGTGTTTTGCCCCAGAGGCCCCCGACGGGCTGGCTCTCCAGAATAGCTGCCCATCACTCAGGGAGGCAGACACGCAGGTGATAGCCAGGCGACCACGCAGCGGCGGCGGACTGCTGCCAGAGAAGTGGGATGAACCCATCACTGGCTTAGGGATATGTTCACCACCACAAGTCACTAATTTTGTACCAAAAAATTATGATTAGAAACGAATAAAAATTAATTCTAATCATTAATGAGATAATTATACCCGAAACATTGCAAAACAGATTGAGCGACTTAATCATCCATTTTGATACTGTCTAACAAGAAAAATTTAGCCCACAGATAAATTTTTCGCATATTCTATTTTAGATTAACGGCAAGTTAAAGGAACAATAAATTCGAAAAAGACTTCAACCAGTTCGGTAATTACTCGTGCAACCAATTTGGAGAACTTGATCGCATTTTCTTATCAGGAACCATAATAATACACGTATTTCATCAGCTTGTTTCACTACCACAGAAGGTATGTGAGGCAATTGCAACCCAGCATTCGACCTCCTAGCAGTGGAAAGAACGCGCTATAGATTCCGGTCCCAAACGTTTTTCAGAAAAATTGCGATGTGTTAGTCGAACTTCAACAGTTGCACGGTACAAAAATCTGTGCTTGACCTATTTTAATGTTAAGTATTATACATTCTCTCCATTTCTCTCCAACGTTGTGCCTTATTGTTATTCGCGAAGACAACACAATAGTTCGATTAGAAAAATATTAATCGTCATATTAACTACTAAGTAATGTGTTCGTATCCTGGAGGACGCGGGTTTCCATGATAATCATACCTTTTTTTTTTTTTTTTTTACGCCTCGTCAAAGGGTAAAGTCATTAGATGCGGGATGGGAATGGGACAAGGAACGGGAAGGAATTCGGCGATGGCCTTTTTGATGGAAGCATCCCGGCATTCTCCTTGAGTGATTTGGGGAAACCATGGAAAACCCAATCTGGATGCCCAGACGGGGATTCGAACCCGCGTCCTCCCGAATACGAGGCCAGAACGTTAACCGTTCACCCAATACGCTCGGTCCAAATCATACCAGGAGAATACCTGGATTTTTGCTTTAAAAGCCCATGGCCGAATTCCTTATCAATCGTTGCCTCGTTCCTTTCCCACTTGTAGTGACCTCGAAAAAAACCTCGCAAGTTCTTAGATGTAGAAACGGCCTAAAACTGCAAATTTTGACGACCATTCACGACTTTACTTTCCAGTGAAACAAATTAAAAGTACATGCTATAAACAAGATAATCCACAAAGTAGGGTGAAAAAAAAATCGGTCACTATTACTTTTTAAATTTTAAGCCTGAATCTAATTCAGTTTACTAACCAGACGTTTGAGAGAGACAAACAGACAGTGCAGCAGCAATATCAGTGTTCCTGGTAAAGAACCTTAGAAAGACAATGGCCGAGCTCCATCACGATTCTGTTTCGGACCTAATGACCTTATTGTAAATATGGTGTAAATCATAATGACATTTCACAAAAATTATACATGCCACAGTTTGATACACACTTTTACAGACATCTAGTAAATTCGATGGAAACGAAGGGTGTAAACAACAGTGATGGTGTATCCTAACGAGAGCGGATTCTCTGATCCTCGACATTCAATACTTCAAACAAATCGTTTGCACGAAACCAAAGCCAGGAAATGAACATAACAGTGAGCACTTTGGATTCGAAATCTGTTACAGCCTGGCGACATGCTGATACTGCGTGTAGTTAGCTGTTTCGAATTATTATTATTTTTTTTAATTTTATTTCGTGATGCATGTAATGCGGACATTAAAACTGATGGGATCATATAACCTAACAGCGTCGTTTAAACTTTTTTTTGGTCCGCTGCGTGGTACATATTTCTCCCGATAGTGTGCGTTTTGCGTAGCGTGCATTAAGCGCGTGCTTTGCGGTTCAGTTTGCAGCAGGAAGTGCGTACAACCCTCAGTCCGTTTTCCCCTGACGTGCCCCTCATTAACATAGCGGGCGCGTCACCAGAGATGAAACACTGTGCCCGCCTCCCTCGTTAAACTGAGCAGAGTCCTGCCTACGCGCCGTGCACACATGTCGCATATGTGTTGACACAACGTTAAGCTGCGTGATTACATACCTTTTCGCCAGTATTTAGTCTATATTACCTAGGTATTTATTAGCAAAAGTATTAATCAGCCCAATACCACATCCTAAATATCGTTACACTGTCGACAGTTCATGCACTTCTACTCTCTACACAGCAATTTTTTAAATGTATACTTTTTAAATTTTTACAATAAGAATGACATTTATAACAACTAATCAAAATAAAATATCTTCCATTAATAAATATACTTGCATTTACTTACATCCACATTATCATATTATCTTTCAGTGACTAAAAACGATAATGTGCGAAATATTCACATGGGTCAGCTAGTATACTAGAACTCTTTGTTTAAAGATATAAGAGTTCCTTGTTGTAACCAAAGAGAAACCAACCATCAGTGAGTTTTAGGGTACCTGAAACGTCTACGAGATGGCGTTAGAGCCTTTTCGAGATACCAAATAGAAAAATTGTACGTATTTTGTAGACTGGCATTTTTGCAGGGAAGATACCTATTGAGATAAACTTAAAAAGAAAACGTCATCTAAATATGAAATTTCATCTAAATCGTTTCTGAGATAACATAAGAATTGCTTGTTTGATGGTATAAGATTCTATATGATATTCATAGTATGTTTACGTATTTTGCCTTTCAAACATGTAGCAATGGAACGATAAACAGTTTTATCAAAAATTTAATTACAGTGCTGTCAGTAGCTCTGTCATTTTTGCGAGTTAATAGACAGTTCATGCGAAGACAATATGTTAGCATTAATACTGATTTACGCGGTTCTCTTTTCGTAATCACCATGGATTAATAATTCGCAGTAAGAAG
Source organism: Vandiemenella viatica (assembly GCA_031002005.1). Classification (NCBI taxonomy): domain Eukaryota; kingdom Metazoa; phylum Arthropoda; class Insecta; order Orthoptera; family Morabidae; genus Vandiemenella; species Vandiemenella viatica. The sequence goes on along the minus strand of CM061920.1, from coordinate 302,135,026 downwards.
AAAGTAAACTGTGTAACGATCCAAGATGGCAGATGAAAGAGTTGGCTCGGGTTTGACGTTTCTTTCACTTTCGGTGTTTCACTCGAATAAATCATCAAGACGCCTGTATTCAACAATCAGAATAACGAATTGAAACCTCCTCCTGGACCGGTGGCACTTATTTCTTTCTGATCGTTGTTATTTTCAACACAAAATAATTTTTTAATGGAAAGAACACCGCACTTCTTTATCTTTAATACTGTTCCATAATCACGAGTGTTTGTGGAACAGAACATGTGAAAGTTATAAAATTAGGAACACAAGGTATAAAATTATGAAGGACATGATTAAAGAATTTAATCACCTAGTTTTGACAGTAGAAGATATCAAGTACAAAATTGAAAGTATCTAACCAGGTATTCTAGTGAATTAACCAAGGTTTTGAAATCAGAAAAGAAGCGGTGCAAACCTGAGAGTAATTTCTAATTTCAGTTTGGCGGGAAGAGATTTTCTCATCGTAGTATCCCATTTATAATTAGTGGTGAGATTATTATGGAAAAACTTCAAATTACAATTCATACATTCCAAGATGATTTTAAAATGCCATTGTGCTTTCCAATACCCAACACCTTCGGCGAAGTAGCTGTGATTCCTATTCTATCACTCCACTTGATCCATTTCTAGTCCACCAACGTCTCTTTTCTCTATTAACATTCTTCGCGATGTAACTTTTGATTTCGTCGGAAAGTATTCAGCAAACTAAATTCAACCCAACTTGGAAAAGTTCGTTTGTACCCATCTTGAAGTGAATTAAATGGTCAATTATGGTTATACACCTAAACGAGTTCTTCATCCGGAGTGATTACAAAAACTGTGTAGATTCGCCTTTAACTCGATGTTTTTTACTTCGAAATAGATAAAAATACTATAGCATATTAATTTCTTGTGATGTTACGATCTGGCGAAATCCTTTCACCATTTCGGATTTTGTGTAGGGCGCCCTCAGTTAATCATAGAATTCGAACGAAAAATCGTTCATAGTTCACTACATACACTTGAAGCCATTTTTGTCAGAGGGTAGGGTGTGTTAACTGGCGGTAAAAATGTCCTGTCTCTTTCAAAGTGATAACCACCTTTCTACTTTCATAAAAATAACTTGCTAATTTTCACACTGGCCCCGGAAATATTAAAAAAATAAAAAAATAAAAAAAAAAAGCTATACATTTCTGCTGTTACATCTTCAGCTACTACCTGATTGAGACTGAGTAAGAAAAGGTTTTCTTTCTTATATGTTCTTCGTGGAGATGCTATCCAAGCAATTTGCAAAGGACTTAATTCTCAACATCACGTCTTCGTCCCAAGAGGCTGCGTTGGTTGGTAGCTGAATATTCCTGTACAGCGAAGCCTCCGTTTAACATCATCTAGTTCTGATCACTAGCATTTCTCCCACACAAGTGACCTTGAACCTTTCTTTCCAGCGACTAAGGAAGACTAACAGTCTCCATCCAACTAGTAATCTCACTATTCCTTACTGAATAACGTGATTCCATCAGCATTGGCTGTAGCGGTATTGGACCTGATAGATTCATAAGTAAGCCTCTACTGCTAAATGAAACAATGACTTTTACTGGACACACACATAATTTCCACAAACATTGTGTTTTCCGTGGCTGGCCTAAACAGGTTAACGTCCAACGATTCCACACAAAGAACAGTTGCGCCGATAATGCGCCGCCTACACAAGCACGTAAGATTGAACTTTTTTATTTGCCGGGTCGCTTACAAATATTGGTGCCTGGAATCAACTTTTGGATTCAAACGCTGGCGAAATTTTCGCCTTGCGGTACTTCGCCAGCAGAGTGGGAGAGATTCTCGTTAGTAGTTCGCGATTGCAAATTGAGTGCCTCGCTAGATTAAATTCCGAACTTCTCTAAAGTTCGTATGGATGGGAGGACGCACGATATTGTTGATGGTAATTGGTTCGTCGGATGGGAATGTCGGACTTGATGTCATCTGCGTGTTCGCGAAGAGTACTTTATCACGTCTACTTTAAAGTCACCTGCATATGTGCAGCAACATTTAGTAACATAAAACCTATTATAAAATGTAATAAAAAAACTAGCACTATCTTTCAACATTAGACCGCCGAGTTGCCTTGAATGGATAACATCATCATTGGTTATAGCTGACTGCCGGAATAACTAAACGAAATTCCGTTTACTTACTTTTTTTAATCTATACTCTAATGTTTTTACAATATCGCCTGCCTAATGTTAATTAGAAGGAAAGAAAGGAATATATTTGGCTGAAAATAATGTTAAAAGCTTAGAAAAATGCCCAAAAAATGAGAAAATCTGTTGTTAATGCTTGTACCAAATTAGTATAAGATCAAACAAATATCAGTAAAGTAAATGCTAGTGTAACGTCAGGAAAATACATTGATTATATTTAACTTTACTACGTGGATCGAAGATAACAATGACTTACGATGACTAAAGATTGGGTTCAGAAGTATCATTTATCAACTGATTACTAGATTTTGGAGGTATGCCGCGTTGTTTATGTGATGGCTGCTATTCTATACTATTTATGTTGACATAGCAATGAGCGCCAACCATCTCAGAGCAATAGACCGCTATCTTTTTTAAATGGTATTCGGGTACATATGCCATACAGCCAGCTCAATGTGTTTGTAATTACTCTTCCAGTGTATTTTTGTTGCAACTAAATATGGACGCATAGACCCAAAGGACAGATACGACATTCACACAGACACATCACTCAAACACCCATGCCCTCGGCCTGACGCGAACTGGCGACCTTCCGCACGCGGAGCTAGTAATCTAGCCCCTACGCTACCGAAGGCCGCTTTCTTCGTTGAAGTTGTTGGTATTATTTCTGATGCCTCTTTAAACTCGTCGAGGCCACCAATGATTTTCTTTCCACAGCAGCCTCAGGTCTTCAAATTTTATTTCGGGTCCGGTGTTAATGGTATGGCGAACTATGGCGGATTTGTCTCTTTTCTTATGTTTATAGTGGCGAAAATGTTCCATAAGTATATGCACCACAGTGCGATCAGTCTCAGCGATTTCAACACCACCACAGCTGCAAGGTATTTCATAAACACCCGTAACATGTTGTGGGTGTAAACGGTCTTCATCCTGGTTAATTATTGGCTAAGTTTGCAGTGAGCCTTATACACTGTTAGTACCTTCGACCGCTTTAACAATTTCCCAATACGGTAAGTGATACCATGTAAATAGACGAATGTCCTTGGCACATTGGTATCATAGGATAAGTTGATGTCTTCGATGGAGTTGTTTAGTTCTCGAAACCGTTGTGCTGTCGGATTCCCGATAGGCGTTGGCTCGGAATATTCTTGTAAATGTCTCCATTTCTTTCTTCAGACTTTCCGAGTCCTCCCTCTTAAGTTCAGTGATGTTAATAAGCTCCTCTTCGTTGCTGGGTGACGGTGCAACATGGTGTGCTGATATCTATTAGTGTGAGTCACCTTGTGGTACACAGTATGACCCAAACGTCCATCTTCACGCTTATGGACCAGAAAATAGAGAAACGGCAGTTGTCCAATTTCTTCCATTTCCATGGTGAATTGGATTCTTGGGTGGGCACTATTCAGGTGATGTAAGAGCTCCTGCAAATTCCATTTTCCGCGAGAGCAGATGACAAAATTGTCATCTACATACTAATTCTTTTTTGCAGATTTTAGCCGTGCGTTGTTAAGCACCTCCGTTTCGAATGCTTCGATGAATAGGTTCGCGGCAATAAGTGAAAGTGATGATCCCATAGCTGCACCTTCAACTTGAAGATAAGTTGACACCGTAATGGAAAACACTTGAGTTAACGCAGAAATTCGTGAGGTCAGCCTACTAAGTAGAAATTTACTATGCAAGAAGTTTATCACGTACTACCAATACGGTTTCGTCTATCGGCACGTTAGTAGTGATACTACATCAAAACTTACGATGACATCAGCCTTCTCTAATGTCAATAATTTGTATAAAGTGAGCCGAGTTCTTTACAGCAGATCTGATATCTTCCGTAAGATGATTCAGTTTACTAGCAACTAAGGATTGCAATCCAGCAAAGCGGAATCCCGCATCATTAGACACTCTGGCGGATCCCGCACAAAATTAAGCGGATCCGCAATCCGCAAAATCCGGCGGAAACGTGTGTCAGTCTGCGTGACTCGCTGCCCCACTCGGTCTCTATCGGATGTATTGCACTATTTGCCTGTACCCTTGCAGTTGGCATTTGACTCGTGTGAACAAACGTTTGTTTTTGTCTACCTTCGTCATTCGTAAGTAAATTGATACACTTTTACGTATTCATTTTCGAGTACACATTTCTGTAATTTGAGTTATGTTGCGTATTTAGTAAGATTTTCTAACTATATAATTATTTTTTATGTGTCGCAAACGTTATCTGAACTACACAGTTACAGCTTTTTATTCACTGTTTCATTATTCATAAAGTCTTGTAACTTGGCCATTAAGAAAACCATGCTTTTAAACATATGTGATGTATTGTTAGGCACATAATGACCTAACACTGAATATTTTTCATTTTTTATTATTTATTTAAAAATTGGCTTAGATTAGAAAACAAAAATGTAAAACCTCGAAATGTACTTAAGACATACTAAAAAGTTTTAATGTCATTTTGCCAATTAAAATATCTGCGGGATTGCAATCCTTACTAGCAATGTACGAGCGCTAGTGGTTGTATAGGTGAGTTGACCGCGCTCATAATCGGACTTAAGGGAACCTCTCTTTTATGCACTTTTGGCAATCCATAGAATCTAGGCATGGTGCATTTGCTCTTTTCAGATTTTTCTTGTCCTCCTACACATTTGATTTGTCTACGGGCCACCTCTGTCCTAATCTTCTGCAATGGGTTCCTGCGTAACTGTGCATAAGTATTCTCTGCCAACGAGTTCGTAGTTTTAGTGTGGAAGTCCTGCGCTTTCATCACTAGACCTTTTGTCAGTTTTGAGAACCATAATGTTACTGCATTGCCGTAATACCCGTAATGTTGATCTTGTTTCCTTTGATAGACTGGTGCGTAGAAGTTTTAGAATATCGAATAAACAACGCGGCCTATCCCTAAAATCTAGTAATTATTAGCAGAGACGGCCTAGGAAGCCCGAGAAATCATTTATGAACTGTCCATTGGTAGCTACTTGTAAATAGTTTAGAGATTTAAACATGATACGTATGAAGTTCTTGTTCTTCTGTTCTGTTATACACTGTCGTAATTTATTAACTAAAACCAACATACCGATAGTGGTGGTGTAACGGTTAGCGTTCTGGCCTCGCATTTGGAAGGACGGCTGTTCGAATCCCCGTTCGGGCATCCAGATTTGGGTTTGCCATGGTTTCCCAAATCACTCCAGGCAAATGCCGGGATGCTTCCTTCAAAAGGCCATGGCCGAATTCCTTGCCCAACATCCTTTCACGTCTCTATAAAGACCTCACTGTTTTAAGAGGCGTTAACCAGTTAAAAAAAAAAAAAACACTACGTTTTATAACAGTTTTGTGTAGTTTCGTAAATATGCGAGGAAGGAAGCAACTGTTTATCCGATTTCTTAGTAGATAAGATCTGCGTTACTACCCTAAAATTAAAATATTATTCTGTAATAAATTTAAACTTTCTTTACGTTGAAGGTGCGTGGGATTATGGCTTTCAGTTAGTATTTTTAATAGTATATATTTTACTTTCTGGCCATGTAAAAATGTAAGTAGACACTTTTATGATAGGTAAGAAAATTGAAGCAATGTATCGTCTGTTTTCGACTATTTCCTGCCTTCTCTTGTGAGATATTTGTACGTACAATAACTTAACAACAAACACTTTATGGACATAATATTTTGCATTTATCACAATTTCAAGTAATTTATTTGAAATCAAAACAGTTCAATTTTACCTCTTTCCATTTGAGCAGTTATTTATTCAGCTTTATAATGTGTATATGTATATTCGTTTGTGCCAACTAGGAACACGTTACGCCTTTGTTTGACTTGAGTTTGCTGTGGATGTGTGCACATCAGTGTTACAGCAACGGTGGTTAGCCCTAGCGGGAACCCACAGTTTAAAGTGGAATCCGAACCACGGAAGCGTTCTGGCATACTTCACATTACACAATAAGCTGTGCCCGAAGTGAAGGTCGGGTTAAGGCTTTATGAAAATCTCCACCGAGACAGGGATTCGAACCGGGAACCTTTCGCTCTCTGGACAGACGCCTTAACCACAGAACCACCAGGCTGCTCTCAAATTTGTAATAGTTTAAATCCTGTAGGTATTTTTTTAAAACCTATTAAATTTCACAGATATTTGTATTGTATTATTTTGACCATAACAATATATCTGAGTACAGGAACAGTGCTGTGGTAGAAAATTAATGTCGTTTGATTGGCTTTAGGATATGTTCGCCAACTACTAAGTGGTCATCCCAATTTCTATTTTAAGCAATGGAAATATTACGAATAGTGTATGTTTTTCCTTACGTTCACTTCTGCGAATATTCATAACGGTTAACCAATTTGTGTATTAGTTGGTTATGTAATTTAATCCCAGTCACAGATATTGTTGAGTGAACAGCTAATGTGAGGGCATGTCATTGGGGAGATAGTGAATTCGAATCTAGATATGGCCATTCGGAATTTACTTTTGCTTCTAGTTTTCAAAATCACTGAAGGTGAATGCAGCGATGGTTCCTCCATAAAATCAATGGTAAATTTTCTTTTCATTCCTTGCCCGCAATTTTCTTCTGTTCTTGGTGACTCGACATGTTTCAATCGTGCAACCAATTTCTCGTTTTTATTAGTAGCCTAAACGTACGTATTGCACATTATCCAGACCCTGTAACGACCGACTAGAGACATTAGGGTCACTAAATCTCTAAAAACGTGAGAGATGATGACAGGACGCTAATTATTCCTGCTTAATGTCTCGGTGAACAAAGTTTTAACGAGTTAAGTTTAACCAAATGTTAGCGAAGTAAATGTTGCGATTTTTCTTTGTAAATTACAATGGATCCAGACACAATTAGCGACCTAAGTTCATTGGTGTGAGACACTGTCACACAGTCGTTTGTCCTGCGCTACACGTATGTATTTAAAATGAATTGATCTGAATATGCTCAAAATTCAGCTCGTTTTTTCGTATTACGAAGCCAAGTTACTTCCATCCAGCTCTTAAAGACGACCTGCGCATTCAGCTCTGTATTGGGTTACCTGTCGCCGTGTTCTTTCGCTGTCAGATTTACGGCAGTCTGTGAAGTTATTTAATTTGAGGCTGTGAACTCCACAAAGAGGGTCGCCCTTGACACTTGTTAGCAGAAGTACAGAGAACTTTGCTACTGGAGGGCGAAATTATCCTCTGGCTCTCGCAGGCGGAGCGCGCCGTGGCTAGCCAGTTTAATTTCGTCGAACTGCGTCCGAGTCGGTGCTTAAACATCCTCTTTCAGACCACACATTCCGTTCCCTTGCTGCTATTACTACCCCACTGTCTCTTGCTAGCAAATGTCCCCTTATTTAATACTTGTAACATGTCATGTTTCGTGATGTGTCAAGATAGTTTACACACAAAAAACAATAAATTGATACTATAACAGCAAATTACAGAGAGTCCCATTTTTATTGGAATACCAATTGTTTTTATTGCATACATGATGGCACGAACAACAATATTAACTGCTACGTTATTTCATTTTTGAATTTTTATTTCCTCTGTATATGGCAGGTTATAATGATGTTCACTGTTTACAACTATAGGCGTGAGTTGACCAATATTACATTTTCTCCTAAGTGCTATAAGTTTCCAAGGTAGTTATAGCTGATTTATTAAAAAATCAAAAAATCTGGCGTTTGCTACTACTTTTTCAAATAAAACGTTCTCATATTGGCATTGAAATTTATTGTACGTTAATATTTTTGCGTAAAATCCGCTCGAGTTTTCCACCGAGATAGCGCGTTGGTAAAAGTACAAGGCGACGTTTCGGAGCCTGTATCTGGCTCCATCTTCCGGCAATCGTTTTGGAGCCTGCTTCTGGATCCATCTTCGTCGGAAGAGAGAGCCAGAGGCAGGCTCCAAAACATCGCTTTGTGCTTTCACTGACGCGCTATCCCGGTGGAAACCTCGAGATGATTTTACACAAAAATATTAATACTACATACAATAAATTTCAATGCCAATATGAGAATGTTTTATTTGAGAAAGTAGTAGCAAACGCCAGATTTTTTTAACAAATAAGCTGTAACTATTTTTTATAATTGACATACATCATCAATCTAAAAAAAATCATATGCACCACTGAACAAGTTACGTATCCACACATTCCCATCACCAGAATAATCAAACTATCAGTATGCAGACTACTGGGTGAACCATTTACGTTCCGGTGAACTATTTTCGATTCTCCGCTCATGTATCGGTTTTCTATGATTTCGTGAGATCCCTTCAAGGAAACATCAGTTCCAAATTTTTTTCCGTTCCTCCTTATCCTTACTGCTTTACGCCTCGTCAACGGCCAAGGTCATTAGAGGCGGGATGTGACTGGGGATAAAGAATGGGAAGGAATTCAGCCTTGGCCTTTTTAAAGGAAGCATTCCGGCTTTCGCCTGAAGTGATTTGGGGAAACCATGGAAAATCCAAATCTGGATGCCCGGCCGGGGATTCGAACCGGCGTCCTCCCGAATGCGAGGCCAGAGCGTTAACCGTTCACCCACCACACTCGGTTCCGTTCGTCTGTACACAAAATTATATTTTTACTTATAATCTTCAACCATCATACCAAATAACTCGTTTGGATCACCACTACATTCATAAATACGACTCTGTAATCTACAGTTATTTGCAGTATTTGTTCCCCTTGACACCCAGACTATCGCAGCATAGTGGCCGTTGATCTCCCATAACGGGAAGCCCTACAGAGTTTAGGCTGTAACGAGTTGCCTCCGGAAACTCCGCAGATATTGGGACATCCATCAGCGCAGCCAGCCGGTGGTGGGCAGTCATTAGAACTGTCCAGGGCCTCCACACCTGACTGATTGCTCGCGGAAGAGACGCCCCCAGTTCTCACTTGCCGTCCCCACCACGCCCTCCGCCCAAGACGAATGGCCGCGCAATAAACTCAATTTGGCGGCGGCCGAGAGGCTAATACGCGCGCCGACGGCTAAGTGGGATGGATAGCCGCAACGCCTCCGCAAGCCGCCACATAAGTTAATACCGGGCGAGGCGAGGCGAGGCGGGGCGGCCCGCCGGCTGCACGGGCGACTTGAATGCAAATGCGGCGGGTGGCTCTCCAACCACTTGCTATCGAGCTTACAGCCATCGAGAACCCTCCTACTGCAGACACGACACTGGGTTAAACTGTGTCAAATGGACCCCACATTGGCGAAAGTGAAAAGGATATAGATTTTAAGTAGTCACTTCAGAGATTGCCGTCGTGTACGTGTCTTTCGCCTAAATATTACTCAAACGTTACTTTAAAATTCACAGCAGCGGAAATCGTACATAGTTGAATTGAATACAATTAACATGAGCTGTAGTGCATGCTCCGGGACAATTTACCTTAGTTCCCCCGCGCCCCTTACGGCTTTACGCCTCGTCGACGGCTAAGGTCATTACAGGCGGGATGGAACTGGGGACAAGGAACGGGAAGGAATTCGGCCATGCCTTTTTGAAGGAAGCATCCCGCCATTCACCTGGAGTGATTTGGGGAAACCATGGAAAACCCAAATCTGGATGCCCGGACGGGGATTCGAACCGCCATTCTCCCGAATGCGAGGCCAGAACGTTAACCGTTCACCCACCATGGTCCGTATTTATCTTAGTACCCCTTTCTTATTGTTTTATTATTATCTTATATAATTTAAGTATTACATTTTTTTCTCAGATCTATTTTTGCCATTTACGAATTTTAATTTTAAATTTCTTCAGCGTTTTTGGTAAATTTTTCATCACTTCCTTTGATAATTTATTCCAATCCCTGACACCCTAACCAATAAAATTAAATTTCTCCATTCCCTTATGTATGAAATAGTGTGCCAGTTTGAATTCATTGTCTTCTTTCCCTTGGTAATTTATTCCAACCTCTGACACCCTTAGCTATAGAACTAAATTCTCCCACTCCGTTATGCAGGAAATCGAGTGCCACCAAGTGCGCTTGGTCATTTTTTTTAATGGACTTCTCTTGAATCATGGACCAATATTTCTTCAAGTTCCACCACCATAATTTTATCAGAAACATCTTGAATATATTAGCCCACTGAGATTCACAAGTATCACGTTGCAGGTAGACAGGAACACTCACGGCTCTCCCTTAAGCACGCTGTCAAACGGATGTAAAGAGAAAATTAAATAAATTTTAAACGCAAAGAACGGTATGTTTAGATTAGAAATTTGAATGAAATGCAATAAGAATAATGGTAAAACTTAAATACGTTTTGGATTTTTAACCAGAAGATCTACAATGATTTATCAACCTTAAATGACTTGACTTAACCTAGATCAGCCTACAATTACATTGAAGCCAAAATAATGGATGTCTAAGAATTCTTCAAAATAAAAAAAGCCAGTCACAACAGCAGAGAACAAGAGTACAGCTGGCTGTCATTTTTGAGACTATAAAAACTCTGATAGAGTTCAGATTGGTAAACTTCTCTCGCTCCTGAAAGGTACCTTCATCACCGAGTCATCAGAGCAGTGCGAAAAATTTGATTTGAGACTTGGAAGAAAGGCGATACACTGATGGCGAGGATAAAATTAAAATACGTAGAACTAAATGCCGTCAATGTCGTTATTTGCGACAGAGCTAACATAGCCCTCACATTTCATCAGTAAATCAGTTATTTAATGGGTTTCATAAGGACAAAAAATCGAAAGTACTGAATAAATGACCATATAACAGTATCTTAGATATCAAATTAAATGAAAAAATGTTTAATTAGATTGCTGTAGGGAAATCTTTCTATTTCTGATGTATCTTCAACAGCAGCAAAACCTGACACATAAACCTCAAGGTTTCTGTTTCAAACTGCAGAAATTAATCATAATGCGTGGAACTACGTGTTCGTTATTTTCACTTGAATAGGTGTGAATCACTGTAGCGATAGAGGATATTACATTGGAAATAGGTTGACTGACATAAACATAAAAATATTTTACTAAATTTAATTTTGCCTTACTACTATTTGTCACATATTTAATTTATTCATTTGACTATTCAAAATGTAGTAGAACTGACATTAACTGAAATAGCAATACAATAAAGACATAATCTAGAAGGAGCAACACTTCGCTTTCGGTATGGCTTATCGTTGGCGTTCTTAGTTTAGAATTGGGAGTGGTCTTTTATGACGGTCAATACCTGTAACGTACTGCCAAAGCGAGTTGACTTCCAGGTTCCTGGTCTTCTGGGCGCGCTCGTAGAATGTTGCAGACAGCTGTCTGAAGCAATCCGTCAGCAGCAGGGTATTAGTAGTCTCATGCAGAACTGCAGTCGGGAATCTGCTCGGTAAGTGGAGGGCCCGTTTTAGCGCCCTGTTCTATATCACCTAAAGGCGCCGAAGGTGCGAAGCAGCCACATAGCCCCATACGGGACAAGCGTATTCCATAATGGGTCTAAGCAGGGTGATATAGATGTTTACTCCCGTGGCGGGCTTCAATTTTCCCACGGGATTCTCTCGTTGTGAAGTCGAAGGTGAGGAAGGTTTTGAGTGCGTCTCTTACTGATTATGATGGCTTGGGTTTTTGTGGCGTTGATGGTTATCCTCCACCGTTTCGCCCAGTCCTCAGTTAATCGAAGGACTTCTTGCAGACGCCTAGTTGTTAGGGCACAGCTTCTGCTTACCGTGCAGTATGCCGTGTCGTCGGCATAGGTGGCAGTAAGAACTCTGGGAGCGGCAGGCACGTTAGCAGTGAAAAGCGCATAGAGCACGGGTCCGAGTAAATAGCCCTGCGGTACCGCAGCAAGGATTCGCCTCACAGCTGAAGTAGCCTCTTCGACACGAACGCAAAAGGTGCAGCCAGTGAGATATGACATAAGGAGCTTTACTAGTCTTCCCGAGAAGCTTTATTCGTCTAGTTTGAGTAGCAGACCTGTATGCCACACAGAATCGAAGGCTCTGGTGATATCCAGAAGCAATAATCACTGAAAGACTTTTCTTATAGATGGCAGGAGGCTTACTGGCCGGTAGCTTTGAGGAAAGTGCGGGTCCTTCCCGCTTTGGTGCATTGCCACAACTTCAGCATGTTTCCAGGATTGGGGGAACTGCTGAGTTCGAAGAATGTTGTTAAAGATTCCCGCAAAGTAGGTTGACGCTGCTGGTGGTAGTTTCCTGAGTAAGCTACTGAAGTCGCGATCATGACCAGGAGCTTTATCTAGGTGAAGTGTGGCTAGGCAGCTCGCAACCTTTTCAAGGGTGATGGTATCAATTTCTTCCTCATCGCCTCCTTCCTCAGCCCGCAGATAGGTGTTTAAGCAGGAATGTACCTCTTCTACTTGGAATTGGTCTATTTACACTTCTGACGGCCGAAAATTCCTCTCGAAGGAATCTGTTAGGGCTTTTGCCTTATCGGCTGGGAGATAGACTGGGCCCCGTTCGCTGTGCAGGGGCGAGAGTCGATATCACTGCCTAGTGAATTTTCTGGTCTCTATCCACAGCGTCCCATCACCTTGGGTCAACATCGAAACACGAGCCTCCCATTCTCTGCTCTAGTGCTCTGCCAGCTACACCTTCAATAATCTTTCGGCACGGTGTGGCAATCTACGCGTGTCAGTGTTCCTCGTCGGCTTCCACTCCTTAGCTATTCGTTTTTTTTTTTTTTTTTTTTTTGGCGAATAGCTGCTAAGAGGTGAGGTGGGAGCTGGCGCGAAGTGTTCTTGGTGAGGAGCCTCTTCGTAGTCGTCGCTGCTGATGCCTCCTTGACAGTATGTTCGTTGAAGGACAGAGCATAGTCTATATCCTCTGCCGGGCGGTCCGGTAGTGTTGCTGAGACTAGTTGACGGTACCTGCTCCAGTCGGTCTTTCTGAAGTACGGCTTTTGTTGTTCATTTCGGATTAGGTCGGAATCTAGCTCCACGATGACTGGACAGTGGTCAAAGGACAACCTGTTAAGCGTGGATGCCACGACGAGTCCGGTGATAGTGACTGCCACGTCGACAAGATCCGGACGTCCGCGGTGAGCTGGACAGTAGGTGTGTTTTTTCGGGTCCCCACTCTCATTTTTTGTGTCTGTTGGCGACTCTTCGTAGTATGTTGCCTGCAGGGTTTGTAACTCTGCTGTTCCAATCAGTGTTTTTCACGTTGAGATCGCCTCCAATGAACAACTTGCCTCTGATGTTGGCCAAGGTATTAAAATCAACCTTTGCCGTTTCCCTTCTATGAGGCCGATAGGCAGAAACTACGGTAAGTGATCCTCTGGTCGTGGCCATCTCAATGCCGACAGCTTCATTGTACTGCAGGGGCGGAATGTAGATCTCGTGATGTGGAATGCATCTCTTTACTTAGATAGCCACACCACCTTTTGAAGTTGGACCGGCAGTAGTTGGCTACTGAGGCATTCAGTCCCGGTTTTAGGTGGGTTTTGGTGACGAGACATGGATATACGTCTTGTTCCCTAATGAACTGCCGGAATTCTACAGTCTGAATATGAATGCCATTTATATTAGAAAGAGAGGCTATTAAAATGGGGTCGTCTATCCACAATGAAGATTACAACTGCATTTGGGTGTAGCTAGAGCTGTCTTCACTGCAGCGCAGATGTCCGTGGTCATCTGGTCCAGCCGCTAGGTTAGGCTGACCAGAATATTTAGAACAGTCTCCAACATTTTGCTCAGTCCCTCAGATCCCCCCGCAACTGGAGTTGCTTAGGTTGGCCAATGTCCTGGTTGGTTGTTTAACAGATCCTCAGTGCAGGAGCTATGCGGGTTTTGGTGTTCCTGTTGTTCGACAAGATTGGAGTCAGAAGTTGCAGCAGTAGCCGACTGTGAACCCACGATTTCCGAGACTCACTGGCTTTTATGAGCTTCCGGGACTTTGGATGCTTCCTAGACATCCTAGTGGGCTTAGTGTGTTCTTTGGCAGCCGGTGGAGTGGAGGTATTTGTATGTTGATGATGGTCAGCTGAGACGCTCGGCATATTCTCTGCCGGTGGCTGAAGTTCCATCTGGCGCTGTTGTTTGGCGGTGTCACTGGGAGCCCTCTCTCGATCACATGTCTTCTTGTACACAGGACAGCCTCTGTAGGACGCAACATGGCCACCCCCACAATTCAAGCAATTCTCTACGTCGTGCCATATTTTCGACGTGCAATGTTTTGAATCATATGGTGCGACACACTTTACGCAAGCGGGAGGCATTTTTCAGTGCTTGGCCACATGACCAAAACGTTGACAATGAAACCACTGAGGGGGTCCACCTGTAGCTCTCAGTTTTTCCGTTTGAATCGTGAGGTGGCAGATGCTGTCCACCCTAAAGATTGGCCTATTCTCAGGGATGTCAGGAAGAACGACAAACCGAGCGTGGCGGTGTAACGGATAGCATTCTCGCCTCGCATTCGGGAGGACGGCGGTTCGATCTCCGTCCGGGCATCCAGATTTGGGTTTTCCATGGTTTCCCAAATCACTCCAGGCAAATGCCGGGATGCTTCCTTTAAAAGGCCATGGCCGAATTCCTTCCCATTCCTTGCCCCCATCCTTGCCCCCCACCCTTTCCCGTCTCTAAAGACTCGCTGTTGAGAGACGTAAATACAATAAAAAAAAAGAACGACAAGGAAGAGAGGCATGACCTCACTGCTTCCTGGGTGGCGCAGCTGAACCATTGTCTCGACATTGAAGCCCATATCTTTTAATTCCACCTTGATGTCGTCAGTGGCTATAGTCCGTGGAATCCCACGGAGTACATCCTTCAGAAGTGGTACTGTTCCAACCGGGAAAGTATTGTAAGGAATGTTGCTACCTTGCAACATCTCCGTGGCTGCTGTAAACTCTTCAACGGTTGTGAATGTAAACTTTATTTTGTCCCCGCCTCCCTCCCCAGCCAGGGTTCTTTACAATGTCACCCACTTTGTCGTGCAGAGTTTTATAATTATCTTTGAATTGCACAATAATTGGTTGAATATGCGCATTTCTCGTATTGCTTGAAAATGATTGGTTACCTCCATCTTTTCCGGTCGAGGTTTAGTGGTGGCTTCGCTGTACGGCGAGGGAAGACAAATCCCTCATCGTCTGGTTGCACACTTTTCTGGTAAGTGTGGTTATCCTCATTGCTCTTTGGAAGATGGGAACGACGCCCGCTTACTCCATTCCACTCGGAGACTGAGGCTGCAGTATTGTCAGTGGCTTCCGTGGTCATATTGATTGTACCTAGTTTCATCACTGCTAGACTGAGTCCAGTAGATTTGCGCACCTCATTCTTTATATAGTTGATGGCACGTGGTTGTTTATTGTATGTCCTCTCTGGTGGAGTAGTGGGACGCTTTCTCACCGAGTACACAGCATCATGTATATGTTAAACATAGCGGCTGGTGTAGCGTCTTCATCTATTTCCATCGTCTCACTTGTCACAACGTCCGACGACATTGAGGCGCTCGACGCGCCTGGCACGGAAATGCAGGGTTGCCTTTTTCTTGTTACTCATCCGTGCGACTCCTCTGTTCACGTACTGATGGGTGGCCGAGATTAATTCGCTGCTAACAGTAGCGAATACTTCCGAGTTATTCGACTTCGACAAACAACACGTAACTTCTTGTCACTTTCGCAAACAATAAGTATCTATAACAATCACACATTCAACCAAAATGCACACTAGGGCTGTTGATAAAATATCGATATATCGATATATCGATATTTTTAAAAAAATATCGATATTTATGAGTGATATTTTTTAGGACGATATATCGATATATCGATATTGAAATCTGGATATCGGAGTCCGATATTTTTTAAAAATAAGTGGTTATTTTCCGTTTTCCTGGTAGAATATTCCAAGTTATTATTGGAGGGAAAACGATTACCTGTGTTGCACATGCAATACATTTTCATAGATAGAATTTTAAGAAACAATGAACGATACGAGCACATGGAGAAGCAGGGCCACCGTAAGGGGGCGTGCCAGGCAGCATATTATTTAGCAGGCGACCTCCTTTTTTTTAGCTCAACAGCTGCTACGGGCGGTCAGCGGCGACACTGGGGATGGCAACAATGGGGGCGGCAATCTCACAGTTTTTTGACCCGGTTCGGAAATTTCCTAGATCCACCACTGGCTGTAGTTGGACGGGGGGCGGAATAATCGCTATTGCACTCGGGCGCTCAAACAGCTAGCGGCGGGCCTGTGGAGAAGTTAAAAACAAAGGTAAAATAACTCATTCAATATTCATTAGAATTCTTGTCTGGACATTTTGAAATTTTTTTAAAATTTGTCTTCAATCAATGCAAAAGTTTTAGCATTAAGAAACTAATCGTAATGTACCAGGTATGGGTAGGGTTGCCAGATAGCCGGAAAATACGGGAATGTCCCGGAATTTTGTGTCTGATCTCGTGTCCAGCAATTATGCGTTACTGTCCCTGAATTTCCGTATACTAGTTTTTTTCTCAAACTCAGTTCACCACGGAGGTCATGAGGCCAAGCCAAGTATACCTTAAATCAGAGGAATTGAAACTGACACGAAAATACTCTTTGAATTTTCTGGGAATTTGAAAATTCTAGATGCAGTTAACATTAACTTCCTTTATACAGAGTTCACATGTCTGAAACGTGTTTTTCAGGTCCTTCCAAAAGACTTTCCAAATGATAAAATCTGGGCCAATTTCTTTAGAACAAGCGTTTTTAATGATTTTGAATATTTTAAAAAAATAGTTTGTTTTGTTTTGTCAATTCCAACAAGCAATGACTTTTACGAGACAAGTTTTAGTCCGTTGAATAATTTATGAAATAAGAGTGAAACAGAACGCTCATGGATTCAATCAAAGCTGAACTGCAAACTCAATCAATTTTGAAGACTCTTGCTGAGAAATTTTATCAGTTTTGCAAAGCAGTGACGGAGAAATATTTATGAAAATGGCAAAATCTAGTATTAAATGTTTTAAAAGTAGATGATTAAGATCTATTTGGATTGATGTTGATTTTGATTTAGCAAAAGATAGGTGCTAATTTTTTATTTGTTGATAAAACCTGATGTTGATTTTCTGCCTAATTTTAATTAATGAGCCTAACAGAAGTGTTCCGTTTTGGTTTAATATTTTTGAGATTTTGATTAATAATACCCGATGATGATTTTGTACCAAAGTAAAAAATTCCTAACGAGGTGGTCAATTTTTGTTTTAAGTTTAGTATTTTTCCTTTTGATTCATAATACCTGATGTTGACTTTCTACCATAGTTTAATTAATAAAGTTAAAAGAGGTGATATATATACGTTAGATAACATATTTACCTAAAATAGAATTTTTTATTAATTTGCATTTTTGTTCACTCTTTAAAGATACCGCTAAAATACTTTTTAGACCCAGAAATGTCCCGGAAATTATAAGCCTGTATCTGGCACTCCACAGTTAAATATTTCGCGCGAATTGGATACGGTTCTTGTTCCATACCAACAGAAGAATTGAGCTCCAAAATTATGTTACAGCCAGTTTTGTTATTTCACTTACGAATTTATTAAGATAAGAAATTGAAAAAAAGAATCTACCACTTTTGGATTGCCTTTACAAAGCGCTATGCCAAAAAATTATTATCATAGATTGGTGCATTTAAAAATCATTAACGCCAAGGGAACTGCCTTGACAGTAGTGGCTCTAGGATTATTCCAAGCCGGGGAAAGACTGAGATTGTTGGCTCTTCAAACATTGTTGCCAGCCTGACCCCGAGAATCGCCTCCTTGATTGTTGGCCAAACGCATTGATGTCGCCACTTTAACTGTTTGCCAAACGCATTGTTGGACACGATATTATCGCCCAGAGCAAGTACCCCGGTTTGCCCCCACCCCTCGCCCTAAATCCTGCATTCCACCTAGAATCTCAGCTTTAAAAAATTGTATTATGGTAAAGCGTTACCCATTTGCGAAGCAATATCAAAGAAGGGGAAATTTTCAATTAATGTAGGGAGTTCTCCATTCATAGTAGAAGAAACAACGGGAAAAACATGAGTTCATGCTCTTGAAAAGTATGTCCAATGAAGTTTCTGACATGAGTTTTGGTGCAAAATTTTACTTCATTCACCACCTTAGTTTGGTATTTTTGGATCTGAAACTCTTTTAAATAACTATGACGTTCTCTCATCATAATTCTATGCAACATCCAGAGTTCCTAGAAAATGGTAATTTGGTACACATACTTGGTTTCATCCCCATAGTATAAGAAAAGTTCCTGTGTTTTTTCAATGCCAATCTAAAAGCTGAAACGTCTTAGAGAAAATTTGTAGGTTAATTGCTTTCTTCTTGATGAGGCTTTATGCCTTGAATTTCAGTTTTGCACAAAGATCAGGAGTATAAAAAACACAATTAATTTTACTTTGTTACTACATTTAATTTGGAAGTTATTGGTAGTCCTACACCGATCGTAACAATGCAGACACGGCGAAGCTCGCACAGAACGAATCCGATTCCAGCCCATTGTTTTACATGAGCGTGCGTTGTCGAGGAAATTATTTTGATATGGAGATTGGATGCAAGCAGGAATATTGATAAATTCGGATACACAATCTATGCTAAGGTGCAAACATTTGGTCCAAAAAAGTAAGAAGACTCAGAATAAGCTATCAACCTACAAAAAGAAATTAAATTCCACATAAAACAATACTTGTAAAAAAAGTGATTTGGTCATTATGCAAACTCTGATAATAGAACACCAACATAAATAAATGCCTCTACAATGTTGTATTATTGAGCTTTTAAACTCACAAAAGCCAAGATTTCCCTCGATGCTCTTTCTGGATTCACAAGTCTTCGAGTAAATCATATACATTCTGCCTTTCCTTTTATTAAAGTAGAGTATAATGGCTAAATCACAATTTTTAAAAAAATATTTATCCGTGACGTCATAAAAAACTATTTTTTTTTTTTTTTTTTTTTTTTTTGAGAAAATCAAAACTTGATTCAGAAAAATATCTCACAACTCTTCATCATTAAATAGCCACAAGACTTCGCCCTTTTTTTAAAATGATTTGTTTTTGTAACATTGTTTTTATATTATGGGGTCGATATATCGATACTTTTTCTTCGATATATCGAACCCGATATAAATATTTTTTAAAATATCGATATATCGAAAATCCGATATTTTTTAAAATATCAACAGCCCTAATGCACACACGTAATAATCACAATACTTCACTAATCATATCATATCAACTGAATTTTGTGGATCATCGTGCCAACGAAAAAACACCAATGAAATAGATATATATATATTTATTATATATATTTATTGTTTTTTCATTCAATTGATTATATTTATTATAACCAAAATAAATATAATCAATTAGCAGTTACTAATTGATTATATTTATTTTGGTTATACTTTTTTATATAACTATCTGTAAATATTGCAACTGCGAGAAGAAAATTGTATTTCGTTTAAGGAAGTTTACGCAGAAACAGCTGGTGTGATTTCGAACATTGTACAGCCCATGTATACAGGAGTATAATGCGATATGTTTAATGTTGATGTAACGTCGATGAGCTGAGAAACTAAGACAAAAGTTTCCACAGATTAAAATCTATTTAAAGGCAAGGCAATCGAAATGTTTTCTGGATTCCGTACCAACGACGTCGTATTATTGAAAATTTAAATTGTTTTTCAGCTTCATCAGTCTTTTTACTCGTTTTTGAGTGTATTGACTGTAAATAAGTAGGTCAAATTTTTCGTACGAGTAACTTCCACAGTTGTCACTACTTCATCTCGTAACTCTTTACAAAATAATAATAATAACAAAAATAAAACAATAAAAACGAATTAAAGAAGTTGTGAGAAAAGGGTAATATTGAAAAATCTGCGTGAATAATTTAATTAAGTCAACCATTTGCCGTCACTCTATATCTTAAAGTTATTTAGAGTGAATCTTCAAATAATTGATTTATTATTTAATTAATAATATGCATATCCAAATTACAGATTGATCAGTTTATAAAAAGAATAACAATTGTTTCGGCATCTTTGTAGCGTCCATAAAACACGTAGTTCCACTTTGGTCTCATATGAAACCCTCTTCCCTTCGTAGCCTAATGTGGTTTATGGCGCCATCCGCTTCCACGTAGAGTGGATCGTAGGGTTTTCCATGTTAATGTTACGTGCTGTTTTCCTTACTGGACCATCGTTAAAATCCCTTTATATATATATAACACGAACGATATTTGGCTTATATACTTATTTATAATTATAAATATTCCGAACGAAATGGTAACACTAGCGACATCTGCAAATCATCACTTATTGTAAAAATAGGTACAGCCAGGTGAGCCTTTTGTTCTTGAAGTGATATTAAATAAATATCTCCTTATTTTACTCATCAATATTTATTAATTGATAAAATAGAACAAATTATGGCTTCCATGTATGAAAAAATGAGAAGAGTTGGATGTTTTTCAGTTGTTTTTTTTTTTTTTTTGCTGCAGTCCTTTCACTTTTCTTTTTATATCACCAGAACATGCTTGTTTGTACACCTTAAAAGATAAAAAAATTTCACGGACGCAGTTTTGAATTTTGAAAACTCGCTGGAAAAAACATTTCTATTTATCATATAGCGGCAGATCACACCAAAATCACACTTCAAACCAGAAATAACACTTTATCAAGACCAAGAATTACAGAGTCACTGAAATTCACTTAACGGAACAAATATATTAAAGTTATTTTTTAACAAACTGAGTTGCACGCCACTGGTAAGAACCGAAGCAGCTTTCTTCAAATATATCAAAACAATACGAACAGTCAGTCCTGAAGGAAATCCTTGATCCGTGTCGCCCTAGTACTATGCCTTCGACTCACATGCATGTACGGCACTGTAAGTCGTATCTAAAATGCATGGCTAATTAATTTGCCGAAATACATACACACAAGCTGTTGAGTACTGTGTACCCCAATTTTACGGTACCTAATAAAATTAATGAATAACTATGTAGCTTCAGCTTCACTCTAAACAATCCTCCATTCACATATCACAGCGAAGTTTTCTAAACCTCCTCCGGCCTCCCTCCTCTCCTCTCTAACCGGACCACGTAATTTAAATTCGCGCCCTTTATACGAAAATATCAACTATTACATCAGTATGTTCCATTAAAATATTGGTCTTGAGGCATTTCGTTATTGTAAATAACTACTGAATCAACTACTTCTAATAATATATATTACTTTATACTTTTTCCACTATCAGATTTTTTAATTAAAACTACAAGTTCACGTCCAGCTAATTTAATCCTTATATTATGACGCGAATTGATTGAAAAAGAAAAACCTGAAAACTACGAATACTGATCAGTGAAGAAACCAGTGTAAGGCAATTTGTGGAAACGATCGACTGAAAAAGAACATTGAATTACAAAGTATTATAATTGTCATCTATATCTTTTCCAATTTATTGGTAATCGAAATTTAACACTAGTTGCCTTTTAATGTTGTAATATACAGGTTTTCGTACATGTTAATTACTTATGCTAACTGCGCGTTCTGCAGAAATCGCCAAGCTTCCATGCACTACCTTCACATATCATGGAATTAATTAAAATATTACCTTGAATTTTTCATCTTAACATTCACAATGGATATTAAAATGCCATTATTAAAGCTTCGAGAAGGCGGATGAAACTATCACTGTCCCTCGTATCAATGTCATAAGCTGACATTTATTAGGTATATTTATTCTTCCAGACGGAGGCGCATTTACAACCAATATGAATACAACAAATATCAAAAGCCTCGTCTTACAATGAGCCGACAAATGAAAATATCTAACAAAATACGAAACATAGATAGTAAATAAACTTAATGAACATGTTACAACTGATGATAAAAATTTCCCGAAGTAATCGATCTAATTTAATCTTTTGCAGAGAACGATCTTTTTCAAAATATTGCAATATTAAGGGAATTACACTAACATGAATTGTCTTGGTTCTAGGATGCTTACAAATATATATACACAAAATATGATGATTTAAAGTAGAGGAGAATCGGGTAACATGGAATACCATTTATGTTTTGTTGTACAAAATAGTAATTAACATATTTTAACACCTGAAACTAAAACAAATACATCCTTCAACTTCTTGTGATAAGATATATCTAATAAAAAGCTGTCAAAACAGATTTTTTTTAATTAGTAAAATTTAGATTAAAAACAATTGTCGTTTGGAGGGTAATATGGAAGAGGCGGGTAATATGGAATAGAAGGTTTCAAATAACGTAAACTATCTGGAATTGAATTTAATGACACTTTTTATTCAACATCATCATCATCTTTGTCGGATTCAGTAGCTTTCGCTTCTTTCTTTTTCGGCTATTCACAAAAAAACATAATTAATAAACCAATTCAGAAATATTTACTTTCTAATTGTTACTCTATTATTTCCAATCAATATTAACAAAAATCGTATTACCCACACTTATATTTTATTAAAAATGTATTTCAACTCAGTAATTATTTTTCGGGTTGTATGAAATACCACAGTTTAATGTCTGGTTTTGTGGAATACTAAGTATCTCATGTTATCCGAATCGCCATCTTGGACAAAATAGGCTTGATGATATTAAAAAAAAAGATGCCAGGCAGAAAAGAGAACTGTACAAAAAACCATCACTCTTTTAGTACACATTACACAAAGACTAGCGATCAACAAAATAAATCTAATATTTTATATATATTTTAGAAAACTTATCTGCAAAAATTCTGGAATGTGGAAAAACAAACTTTGTCGGACAGAAACACAGTTCAGCTCCAAAATGACCGACCTTCATAACAAAGCATCATAGGAGTTTTGAGCAGTCGTTGATGGTACTTCCACTATACAGCAGCATTCGGCAAAGGAGACACCTCGGTATTCCATATTACCCGACTATTCCATATTACCCGATTTTCCTCTACATGAAAATTAGTTGGTCTTTCAACACTAATAATGATCTCGGCTTTTTCAGCAAAATGTAGCTCAGTTATTTAGTCGGAGTAAAGGCTATTAACCGCGTAGGTTTCCCTGACAGGAACGTTAGAGGTCAGTTTCTCAATGAATTAAATATGTACATACTGTACGTAAACACAAATTACCATATGATGTGATGAGTGCTAAAGCGATGGCGATAATGATGTAGCTCTTACTTACATCAACACTCAAGTTACCAATCACTCGATATCATCAGCTTACAGTAAGATCGTATAATATGACCTTTCATATGTACGATCCCCGCTCTGAGAATGCGGAATACGGAAGTACACTTACGCCTTTACTCTCTGAAGGCAGAACACATAAGATCCATCATTACCCTTCGTGGTCCAGCTCCTGCGTCGTTCTCCCATTACATCTGTTCAAGGCACGCCTCTCTTCATCGTTTTTGGGCTATATGCGGATAAAATTAACTGAAATTAATGTCATGTGTATGTTTTTACACCAGCGATTTGTTCTCTAAGAAACTCTCTTTCCTAATCGCTATTCTATTGGTTGAGTTTGTTTCATGGGGGTTGGGAAGGAATTGCCACACATCGTAAAAGCTCCGTGAGTGTCCGTTAAGAAATTTGCGGAACAGGTTGGAAGTCAATGTTTTACTCCTTTTTGTTATTTCCCTCAAACAGCAACACTCCCACATTATGTTTTTATTAATTTTTTTCGTGGGCAGTTTCTTTTTATTCCCATAGTGGATAAGTGTTTCGGATATCTTCTTTAGAATAAAACAATACCCAAAAGATGTCCCTTTTGTCGAGTTTTGTTCCAAGTCGCTACTTAGGATTAAGCTTTTTCTACAGCACATACCACCGACCAGTGGCAATCGATTGACGACACTGTGTTGCGGATCCGTGTATAGGCAGCAGTTAAGCGATTATCGCCAGTGATAAAAACTGTTATTGGTTTGCGCGAATTCGAATTTCTCGTGATCATCCAAACTACCAACGATTGGATATGCTTTAGAGTGTTGGCATGGTATAATTCACACAGAACGATTTAATTTCCTTTCGTGGTGAGTGGCAACAGCCTGTCAATACCTAAACAGCGAGTAAAATGCAATCTCATCCTCGCGAAATCAAAGTTCAAACCTCTCTCAGATCACACAAAGTAGTCTAGTATTGCTGTTGCACCTCTCTTATCCTCATATGAAAGCATTACCCCTTATTCTTCAGTTCACAAATAGAAAATCATCTGGATATAATAAGAATAAATACCAACAAGCACGCATTTGAATTTTATTTCTTCTATGCAAAGTTTTTATATTGGATTTCTTTTGTCATCCTGTATACAATTCTTACAATGTAAAACATCTACAGATTGTTTTTCATATTGGAAGTGTTGGTGCACAAGGCTCACAAACTTCTTAGACTAAGGTTAATGACAGTTACTAGATTTTAGTTGTATTTAATGGTATTTGATGCACGAAAAAATTCTAGAAAAAAGTGAATTGAAATAATGAGTCTCGAAGCATCAACTTTTTCTAGCGTAGGCAGATGTCATGAAGATATATTGTGTGAATGATATACAATATCGTATGAGAAAGGATACAGCTACCAATAACAACGTTTAGTATGAAACGTTAGTGTTTTTTTTATTTTCATAAGTAATTTTTTATTATTGTTAATAGTGAATGCGTGTTTAAACTGGGCTTTACTAAACTAAATTTCAGTGAAAATCTTCCCTACAAATTTCTAGTCATCTATAATTATAATTAAAAGCCAATCTTGTACGCCGAGTTACTAGAGATTTTATTACTTCGAAATCATTATAAATTTAGCAACAATGGGCAGATGTAAATAGGTACATCGTTATGAATTAGGAGTGCTATGGTGCATAGTTCTAACTTCATTCTCAATGTCATCTCTGGCTGCAAACCATGGCCTTAAAACGTTTCTTAAAAAAAGAACTAATTAGTTCATTTTCATTTACAGATGTATTATCTATTACTCCTTGAATCTGCGTATACTGTGGGAGCGAATTGAATAAGACTGGTATTTTTAGCAACAATGTGATTCAATTTAAAATAGTTTTATTAGCGTTGCTTTGGACAGGCAACCAATGTTTCCAAAAATGTTTGTAATGCTCACTGGTCGATTAAAATTTCTATGGTACCTATACGTAAATGAGACGAAAATAGTGATAAAATAATATTTGTATTCTAATCAGGGAACGATGATGTACAAAATGTCGAGAATGAAGTGCAAATTCCGTCACACTATTAAAATTTATGCTCAAAATAATGGACTAACTGAACAAAATTGACATTAACGTTATGTTTCTCCATACACACCGAAAGCTCAGTGTCCATGTTTGCCAAGCTGTGTAAACTAATAAAGCTGGTCCTATCACGACTCACAAAAATTATAGAATACCAGCGTATAACGAGCCTTCACAAAATACCAAACTGTTATAATATAACAATTACACAGCAACTTTTCGAAAAATTGTGTATATTAGGCATTTTTGTTCTGCAAGTATAATATATGATGCACATTGTAAATCAAATGTGCTGATGCTTTTATACTCAAACAAATGGCCAATGTTACTACATCTGAACTCCTTTAAAACGCGCCATACCACAAGGTATAAAAATTGTTCTCTTTAAAGTTAATTAATCATTAGGAGCGTTTTGCTATATGCTAATACTCTATATTGTTCTACGATATCTGTTAAATTTCACGAATCTTTGAAGCATTGTTTTAATGTTTACAGCAGACTCTCTTTCATATTGTTGCAGGGCTGTTGGCGGTGTGATGGCTGCAAAACACTTGTTTACGCAGTAGGCGTACGCAATGGAAAACTGGATGGTTCTACAGCTACTTCTCCTCGTTAATGCAAACCTTCAGCTGGGGTGGTCGTCCACAGAAGGTCAAAACTTCCAAGAAAGCAAATCACTACTCATCCTGAGTCAAACCCAGAAGCTTAGCAGCGATTCTACCATTCTTACTTCCTCCCGTCCATCTGATTTAACCGTCGATCAGCAAGACGGTGTGTACTCTGAAGACCTTCCAACCGCGCTAAATTCTGTGGCTGTATCTATGGCGTTACCGTACACTGAACCATCATTAGTGGCCCAAGACATCCAGCTTGCTGAACTATCTACTTCCTCGCAAGATATTCCAATGAACCTAAACGAAAAATTGGAAGCCAAGAATGACAAAAAAGCGGATGTAAAGAAACTTTTAGGCAACAGCCGTGATTCAAACCACATGGAGACTACAATTCACACACAGAAGTCGCGAAGACCTCGTCATAGATCTATTGACAGCAGCAAGTCTTACGCTTCTTTAGGAGTTTCCCAGTTCCTTAGAAGAAGTAGAGATCCAGGAAGCAGGTATCATGTTCCCTACATGACGAAAGTTGGAACAGATATTAGCGTTGTGCCAACGGAAGGCATTATGTACGACAATACTCAATCTACAACATCGGTGACTGAAGCTGCTCTCGCAGTAACCGACCAGTCCTCAAAAGGACATATATTGCTCAATGGGAGACGTCATTCATTTCCAAAAGAGTTAACAACAGTTCACTCGGTCCTTACAGTTAACGCTGCATCGTCTCAACCAAGGAACGTTCACAGTAGTCTAAGTAATAGTAGAGGTGATGCAGCCACGGAGGCGACTCTGCATGGTAATCAACCAAGTCAGAGTCCCATGAGAGGGAATTCAGACAACATATTTATGGTTAGCAGTAAAACTACGCCAATACATAGGTTTCGCATAGGTCAGGTGGTATCAGAAACAAGTACACCTTCTTATAACTTCGATGAACACGTAAGAAAAATTCAGTCTACAAGGAAAAGCATCGTGACACCTTCACATTTGAAGCCATCTTTACATACCAGTTTTGATGAGTTTCCTACTCTACGGTCGGAGAAACAAAGAGATACCACTAACATAGAAAACTCTACTCCCGCAACGAATTCTGTTAGTATTTTGTCTCATTTATCACAGGAGAGAGATTATAATTATACGAACATAAATCGTCAGAATGCTGCAACGGAAAATAACGGAGCTCCAAATGACAGATCATCTAGTGCCACATCGATTCATACTTCAAACGCAAAAAAGTCTCTGCTATTAACAAACGAGTACGCTAAAAAATCATTAACAGTGGAAGATTACCTGACGTCATCCGCAAAGTCTGGAGATACACGTGTCAGTCGTGAAGTGACGGCTACTCCTAAAGTGAATATGGAAGACGTAGGCGGAGATGCTGAAGTAGTTACACTTACTAGAAATACTGACCAGAACCTCAGTGGTAACATGATGGAAGATGTGGAACCGTTTTTGTGGACGGCTGCTAGTCCATCATCTGGATCCAGCTCGGAAACGCAGTACGACAATAACTCATGGTCTACGATTAACACTCTGTTCACCGCCACGGTCGATCCGTGGGCAAACTTTTCTGGTTTGGAGGAGGAGAGCTCATTAGGCTACGAGTCATCCTTAGCTCCTGAAAATACCACTTCGGGAAACGTGAGCGCCTCCAACGCAGTGATCAATGACTCGCTGTCCAACTGGCCGGTGAAGCTGTCGGCGGTCGTGGAGGGAGATCTGGTGCTCGGAGGGCTCATGATGGTCCACGAGCGTTCGGACACGGTCACGTGCGGACCCGTGATGCCTCAGGGTGGCGTGCAGGCACTCGAGACCATGCTGTACACCCTCGACAGGATTAACGCGCCACCTTCACTGCTGCCCAACGTCACCATCGGTGCGCACATCCTCGACGACTGCGACAAGGACACCTACGGGCTGGAGATGGCGGTCGACTTCATCAAAGGTAAGTGAGAGCTGCAGTATAACCTGAATGCATGTGAAGCTGCAAGTGTTGCGTGCCATGGGTAGGATCCATCATGCGCATTACTGGTTTTATTAAACAGATTCAAAATGAACTGGTCGCTTTAACCCAGAACCAGTCAGCGGCAGACGTCATTCAGAGATCAGTTTCTAACTGGGACCCTTGCCGTACCAAGGGTGAGCAGTGTTGTAAAGTGTTTTCTGAAAATTGAATATAAATAAGTAAACTCATATTTTCTATCAATCTGGTGACAAAGTTTCGATTAGCCCCACATTCCGCCTCATTCTTGGTTGTACCTACAGTTTAAAGTAGAATTTGAATCACGAAAAGTCTCAGCGTAGCTCTTGTCACCAAGCAGAACTCATTAAAACTTATGTCTCCACCGTGGTATGAAGACAGGACCCAGAATTTTGAAACCAAGCACCTTAACCAATTTTTTAATATATAAATAATTTTCTTGCCCTCCTTTGCCTTCTTCGGCTTAAGTTTATTCACAAACTCCACATTTTTTTATATATAGACTATAAACGGCATTCTCCTCCCCTTCTTTGTCTTCTTCGGCTCTAATTTATTCATAAAATCCAGGTATTATGAAGTATTTGGAAATAATTTATAAAGTAAGAAATTCTTCGTAGAATAAAATGTCAAAACAAATAAGAAATCTTCTCTTTTTTCCTGGTGAATGAGCTCAGATGTAGTGTATGTAAAATTGAAATAAACCTTTCTTCTATTTGTCATCTGTGGATAATGACGTAAGTAAAAAATTAAAAAGGTAATTAAAGTTATTGAATTTTTCGTGATCGTTATCAATCTCAACTCTGATCTGCAGAATGGAGTCGCAGTGAGTTATCAGAGCGCTCTCTGAGAAGTGAGTGATTCTGATGGGACTTGTGTTCGGTAGTACGTCATTGCTTCTTTTTGGGCCAATGTCGCGTAACGTGTGTTAGGACATGCGTTATTCCTAAGTATGGCGCTTACATCGTCCCTGTTATGGGAAGAAATTTGTAGCGTCACGCTCCTCATATCTTCCTGTGATTCAGATGTAATAGACTGTCTAGATCGAAACCTACACTATTTGAGGTTCCGACAGTAATAGTCCACAGTATAACTTCACCCGTCTTGTTCACCAGATATCGCTTACGTCCCAAAGGTTACAATAATTCAGAAAGGTACAAAGAACAAAGTAATTAGTTACTTTTCCAAGAGCACGTTTACACAATACATTCAAAACATATTGCTTACATACTACGTATATCATATACACGTTATCAACAATTGCTACTGAAAGCTGAACTGTGAGACACACACTCAAATATATCTTTAGAATCCAAAGACATTAGAAACAGAGAGGCTTAGTAATATCGTGTTAAGCCCACAGTTCACATCGAGCCGCCGTCGAGTGCGGTCGCTCGAGCTTCCTCAACCGAGCGGAGTGAGACAACCGGACGTAGTGTATTCGGACTGTTCCACTTTTCGGTTCTCAGTGTGATAGTGTTTACCAACGTTTCAGTTAATCATCGGTTACAAAGTAGTGTTTAATTTACAAGAAGCGAAGTAATAACAACGACAACTAACACCATAGTGTTCCAGAGACTGCGTCTCGGAACACTATGGCAGACAATACTGGATCGATTCCATCGACCAGTCTGACAGTGGGAGTGGCCCTACGCACTTATTACCAGATGGAAACACCCTCTGAAGCAGCCGTCGACATCGAAGACCACCAGATCACTCCTACCCTCCAGGACATGGAAGACAACCCCGGTATCCACCAGACGCAGACTACCCAAGAACCACCGTATGCTGAACGACCGGCGCAGATGACAGTGGAAGAGTTGCAGTACGATCAGCAGGGAGTCCCGACAGATCAACAACAGCACCGGCAGACTCAAAAAACCAAACCGCTTTCACGCGCAAGATCACGTTCACCACAGAAGATACAACATACGTCACCAGTGAGTAAACGCGCCAAGCAAAAAGACCAGCTGTTGCTTAACCTAGAACCCATTGCAAGAGTCCCGCTACCCAGTAACTTAATAGACCCGTTAGTCAGTGAAAGTGTATCTAACAATGCAACTAACGTGCCTCCTATACCAGTTCCACTGCCTCATCTGGGCCCACCAAATAATTATGAAAAACCCGGCTACCCCATAAACCAGAATAGTCAAGATAACAGATATACACCCACGGACAATGGTCCTTACTATGTAATGGTGGAAAGTAGCAATAACAACATTGGCAGGCTGCACCCTATGTCAGTAGGAAAAATGCTTTTCCTACATAATAACCACATAAGATCGGAAATAATTAATATTACTACCGCAGGGCGGAATAGAATTAGAATAGAAACTAAGACCGGTACCGCTGCAAATTCCTTGGTAGAACTGAGATCACTAAAAGACAATAACCTAGAGGCCTACATACCATACTATATGACCAGGAAACAGGGAGTGATTAGGAACATCGACACCTCGCTATCTGCGGATGAAATAATAAATGAAACAATCTCCCCCTATCCAGTGCTACGAGTTAGAAGATTTACTAAAAAAGTTGTAACAGACAACGGAGTTCAACACCGCCCCCTACCAGTTTGCGTCTTAACCTTTCAATCCCAAGTATTGCCACAGTTCATATACTTATATGGCATGAGATGTGCTGTACAACCCTACGTATCACCAGTAATACAATGTTATCAATGTCTTAGGTACAACCACACCCAAGCCCAGTGTAGAAGCCAACCTCGCTGTAGCAGATGTGCTGGTTCTCACAAACTCAAAGATTGCACTTCCGAAAACCAACCAAGTTGCATATACTGCCAAGGCAACCACCTGTCTACCGATCGCTCCTGCCCAGAATTCAAACAGCGCTCAGAAAGAAAACAAAATTTGGCAGTCAATAACCCCCAACAATGGCACCCCCTTACAAACCAACGCACTTACGCGAATGTAACGGCAGCAGGCCCACAGCTAATACAAACGGGTCAACAACTTCCAGAGGAAAACTCAGTTCCTATCGCAGCCAAAACAATCAACACCGCTAAACCCATCATATATCCCAGCAGTAACACAAGAAGGTAGCAGCCCGCAAGTGCGAGAACCCGGAAGCCAGCATCGGTCGCGCCACACAACTCCACATAGTCATGTACAAGGAAACCCGAATAACACCGGATTTGGCCAGCCGCCTATGCCCACAAACGTTACAAAACCAAGGCCAGTGGGCAGTGGTACCATAATCCCTCAGAATCTGTTCTGGAAAAGCAATGGCCCAACACAACCCATAACGTTCAATCCATATCAACCACTACCACACAGGATGCCGGGAAATCTTGAGCCGAATCACCAGTTAGCGCAGCAACAGATAATAACGGCGGAAATACCACTAGTAGAAAAATTGATGGCGTTAGTAATAACCATAATTGAGCAGACAAGATACAACAGTACAATTGATCCATCACACATAAGAAACCTACTAGAGGCGATCATCACAACGACCACATAATGGACCCAGATAACAAACAAAATTTGCACTCGTCCTCCACTCACGACCCGCAACTAAAAATACTCCAGTGGAACGGCAGATCAGTATATTCAAACAGAGAAAGTTTGAGCGCAGAACTACAAAACAGGAAAATAGATATAGCCTTACTATCGGAAACATGGTTCCACCCTCACAAAGAAATTAGATTCAAAAATTACCATGTATATAGAAATGACCGAACAGATGGAAAAGGAGGGGTTGCTATCTTAATTGACCAACACATTTCGCATGAGCCTCAACATTAAACAACAATAATCTTCCCTTCCAAGCAGTATCAATACGAATTCGACTCAAAGAATTTTCATTCTCTGCGGTATCGATATACTGCGCCCCTCGAAAAAAGATCGAACAGGCGGATTGGACAAACCTATTCAAACAAATACAACCACCATATTTAATAGCAGGTGATTTCAACGCGCACAGCCGGAGCTGGGGATGCCACCATGATGACACATACGGTACAGCAGTAATAGACATGGCAGAAGACGAGAACCTCGTAATTATGAACGACGGAACCCCCACGCTGATTCGCAGAGTAGGCGGCAAACCATCCGCCGTTGACCTCACACTCTGTTCGCCAAGCATTGCAACCATCGCCACATGGCAGGTATTAAACGACACTTTGGGATCGGACCATTTTCCAATTCAACTCACAATCGGATGCCCACCAGACTATGAAAACAGAAAGCATCCAACAAGATGCTGGAACATAAAAAAAGCTAACTGGACAACATACAAGCGATGTTTGGAAGAGGAAATCTACAAAATCCCAGCAAAAGTAACGGGGATAGAAGCATATAAGCAATTAGTGGCAGCAATAACAGTAGCAGCAAACAAATCAATACCTCCAAGAAAACAACGAAGTCATTCAGGCAAGACCACGACAGTTTGGTGGAACTCAGAATGCTCAGAGCAATAGCAAAAAGACGTCTAGCTTTACATAAATACCGGAGAGAACCAACACTAACGAATTACATAGAATATCAAAAAATTAGTGCATGGACCAAACGTGCGTTAAAGAAACAAAAACGACAAAGTTGGATCGAGTACTGCGAAACATTGAGTAAAGACACAAGCACGAGCTCAATATGGGAGAGAATAAGATGCTTGAGAGATAGGAAACATAGACCAACAAATAATTCAGTAGACAGCTCGTGTATAGAAGAAATTTCCAAAAGAATAGCTCCAGATAGTACCTCCAATCCAGAATCCCGATACGCACCAAATCCTGCCGAACACTCTGAGCACCAGCTCTGCGCACCGTTTGCAGTCAAAGAACTCCTCCAATGCTTAAAACAGTCCTCCGACACGGCCCCGGGAATAGACGGAATACACTACGCGATGTTATTCAACATGCCCACAATAGCACTACAATTCCTCACAAAATGCTTCAACGACATCTGGATGAACCTCCCGATTCCTCAGGAATGGAGAACACAGATTATCCTACCAATTCTGAAACCCCATAAAGATCCAAAACACCCAGGATCATATAGGCCAATCTCACTAATGTCATGCGTATCAAAGACGCTGGAACGCCTAAACAAAAATAGGCTAGAATGGTGGTTGGAAAGAAACAAGCTCCTTCCAGCTACTCAATTCGGCTTTAGGAAAGGAAAGAGCACCATGGATAACTTGTCAATTCTAAATACAGATATCAATATCACATACATACAGAAGCAGTACCTCGGCGCAGTGTTCTTGGATATTTCAGCAGCATATGACAATGTGGTAATACCCGTTCTGATGCAGAAACTCAGTAAGCTGGGAATCCCCCAAAAGCTCTTAGCAGGAATATACTCCCTAATATCAGAAAGAGTGATATATATAGCGACCAAAGAAAAATTGATAGGTCCTCGCTTGGTGTTTAAAGGACTCCCGCAGGGAGCAATACTAAGTCCTCTGTTGTACTTAATATACACCCACGACCTGGGGAAACTCTTTTCCCCCAAAGTAACTACCCTCCAATTCGCAGACGACATAGTAATATATATAAAGGGTTCAACTATGGAAGTGGTACTTCTCATGTTGAAAGAAGCATTGGAGGCATTCAGTACATGGTTATTCAACAATGGGATGGAAATCGCAGCTGATAAGTCAACAGTAGTAATATTCTCCAAACGAAAAATCATCATCAATGACAACGTGTCGCTAGGACCATACAGCTTCCCAGTGAAAAAACAATGCAAATTTCTAGGAATGATACTCGATAATCGTCTTACCTGGAGAGAACACATACAAGAAGTGATAGCCAAATCTGAGAAAAGACTCAACATCTTAAGGGCAGTAGCGGGAACATGGTGGGGATCCCATCCTAAAACCCTCCTACTCTTATACAGAGCATTAATCAGATCGCTAGTAGACTATGGCTGCATCTTTTACGTCAACGGCAGGAAAGACGCACTACGGAAGTTGGACAGATTGCAATACCGCTGCCTCAGAACATGTGTAGGAGCCATGAGGTCTACACCCACGAACGCACTACTAGTGGAATCCGGGGACACGCCTCTACATATAAGAAGAAGTCAGCTATCCGAAAAGTTCCTAGTAGACAAACTAAACCTCAAAACGCATCCACTGAGGGAACGGATGGAAACATTAAAACAAGCTGTAGAACAATTTACAAATCAAGATCCAGCGACCCAACACGACATACCATTACTGGAAGCGTACAACTATTGGGAAGAGATCAGTGACAAAATAGAGAAATTCGAAATACATCCTATTTACCAAGCACCATTCCACCTACGAACAATCGACACCCAAATCCATCTCCTAGAAAAATCTGAGAACACGGATGAAAACGAAAACCTCAACAGGAAACTAAGCACCTTAGCCTTGAATGCAACACACATCTACACAGACGGCGCCAAGGTCAGACCAGAAAGCAGAGTAGGATGCGCAATATACTGCCCACAATCACAGTATCAGGCACTATACTCGTTACCAGAGCAAACGTCAATTTTTCTTGCAGAAGCAAAAGCGATATTAGAGGCATTGAAATATAGTGGCAACCGTGACCAAACCGAAGTAATAATCATCACCGATTCCCTGAGTGTAATCAAAAGCATTGAAAAGCCCAGTTGGAACACAAGGATGGCAAGCATAATAGCAGACATCCTTCACGAAATATATGCTAACAACATAAAGGGCATCACCACAAGGTTCTTGTGGGTTCCATCCCACAAGGGAATAAAATTTAATGAATACGTCGACAAGATGGCAAAGGAAGCTATAGTAGCGGGACAAGAAGAAGACTTAAAACTTCACTCCTCAGAATTCTACCAAACGATCAAACAGCGAGCAAAAGAACTATGGCAAACAGAATGGAGTAGCTCTTTACAACTAAAAGGTACACACTACGGCCGCATACAACCAGATATCCCCGTCAAGCCTTGGTATTACAAATGGAATGTCAACAGGCGGTACATCACAAGTATCATTAGAAGTCGCTTCCACCATGGTAATTTCCCCAGCCACTTAAATCGAATACATCTCAGAGAAACTTCACAATGCGACTGTTCAGATACAGCAGTAGGCGATTTAAACCACATTCTATTTTCCTGCCAGAAATATAGAACACAACAAGACAAAATGCTGAAAGGATTAAAAACCCTCGGTGTTCCTCTACCAACGAATGTGATTATCTTGCTAGCCACCAACGACAAAAATATTTATAAGACATTAATGACATATTATAAGGAGGGAGACATATTCATCTGAATTCTCCCCATCTAACTCTTAAAACTGCATCATTTATAAGACTCAAAAACTACCTCTTTATTGTGTGCTATAGATGCAGACTCATTGTAAATATATAACGACTAAAATTAACTGGTAGTTAATTTAGATAAGACATAACTTATCGACAAAAACACTCAATTTTAGAAAATGATACATCTAGAAGATGGAAACACCTAGCTTAGATCTACTTATACATACCATAAAAGTGTAACCTTTATACCAATTAAAATTTTCTTGTTAAATGTGTCCTATTTACATGTGAGATCACAAGTATACAATGTCAAATTATAATGTTTGAGTGTGAGCAACCCATAAGTGAATTGTCATAAATGATGTAATATAGATTAATAGTCTAGTAAATAATGAAAAACCCATGTAAAAAATCAAGTTGTATAACTAAATGAAAATATTATGTACACATTAATGTAAAGTTTACAAAGGCTGGCTGTATGGCCGACAAGGCTAAAGGCCAATAAAATAAATAAAATAAATAAATAAATAAATAAATCGTGTTAAGCCGTGACATGAAAATGGTGTGAAGTGTTTGCAAATGAAGGACTACATGCTGTAACGTTCTGACCTCATTACCTGATTTAAAATTATGATTAATTTTATTATTTTATTTTATTATCATGAAAGGTAGAACTTGCGTGAATACTTTATACGAGAAATCACAAATGTTTATTTCAATTAATCACATGAAATATATAACAAAATTAGTTAAAATTAATCAGTTGTCCTTTTGTGGGCGCCAGGGTATTTTATAAAATACACAAAAATTAAACAGTAAACGAGTCAACATTTTGACTTCACTCTGAAGAGATGTTTGCCGGGCTATGAGAGTTCTTATCTGCGGGTCGTAGCTGGGCATGCTATGAACTTGAAAGTCTAGCTAGCACAGTGTCCTTCATTGGCGATGTATAATTACCGAATGTACATGTCTGCCGCCACACATTGGATGACGGTCTTCTCTGCTATGGACCAGTGTAGCACAGTTCCTCAGATGTCGTCCTTTGCCTGAG
>CM061920.1:301978238-302097777 GCA_031002005.1 Vandiemenella viatica | reverse complement strand
TCCATCCATTATGGACTGCAGGTTACTGCCATTAATGCTTGGAGTTGGTATAAATAAATCCCACTTTCAGTTTTATTCATTGGTTTCACGAAATAATCAATTTTTGACGATAACTGCGTTATTATTTATTTTGATAGTCGTAAATTATAAACTCACGCACTCCATGTCTTTATAGAAACTACTTATTTGTAGTATGATAACGCTGGTTAAATTACATCTTTATCACTGTCACAGTCGTTAATCCGAGAGAGGTTGATGCAAGTTTTGTTGCCTTTCCCTTTATGACATAAGTTTTCATTCCTGCACAACTGCAGTCGGTTCTTCCAGCTGTTCTTCTTTGTCGCTATTTATACGATACCTTGAAAAGGGAAAACCACTGGACATAGGATTTTAGATCATAAAAAGGCTTTCGGTAGGGTACCTCAAGATCTGATCTGATACTCGCTGAGATAGCATGGTGTACCAAAGATATGTATTAAATGGATCCAGCTGCTATCTCGTAACGTCACCAGCTATGTTAGATGTGCTGTCGGGAACTCTGACTTTTTCCATCAGAGTTGGTGTTCATCAGGGATCAGGGATCCTTTGTCTTTACACCATTGCTGCAGAACTGTTTACTGCACAAGCTGGGGCATTGCTTTATGCTGATGATATCGTGGTCGCCTGCAAGTCTCGACAAGAATTGGAACGACAATTCCAAAGCTGGAAAAGTTCCCTTGATAAATACGGCACGCGACTTAATGTACGGAAGACTGAGTACATGGAGTGTGGTGTTCCAAGTGATGGGTCTGTTATAATCGACGGCGTTGAACTCGTTAAGTCATCTGAATTCAAGTACCTGGTAACAGTACTCTGTTCGGATTGTCAGACACTCACAGACGACTGAAACAGGGTCAATACAGCCTGGATGAAGTGGCGTCAAGTCACGGGAATACTTTTCGACCGGAAGATGTGACTGTACCTTAAATGCAAGGTTTACAGAACCATCGTTCGACCAGTGGTACTGTATGGAACCGAATGTTGGCCAGACACGAAAAGACATGAACAACAGCTGCATGTCATGGAAATGAAGATGATTCGCTGACAACAGGGACTAACTAGATTGGACCGCATCAGGTATGAGAATGTGCGGGTGGAATTTGGTGTGGCTCCAATACCTAAGAAAATGCGTGAGAATCGTCTGCTACGTTACGGCCATATAGTACGGAGCGACAACACCTCAGTGGCAAGAACAGCACTGGACATAAGACTTTTTTTTTTTTATCTGTTTAACGTATCTCTAACAGAGATGTCTTTAGAGACGGGAAAGGATGGGGGCAAGGAATGGGAAGGAATTCGGCCATGGCCTTTTGAAGGAAGCATCCCGGCATTTGCCTGGAGTGATTTTGGAAACCGTGGAAAAACCAAATCTGGATGCCCGGACGGGGATTCGAACCACCGTCCTCCCGAATGCGAGGCCAGAAAGCTAGCTGTTACACCACCACGCTCGGTCAACATAAGACCAGAGGGCCGAAGACCACGAGGGAGACCCACCAACAGCTTGCTGGATACCTTCCGATGCACATGATCGACATACTGGTAAATAGAAGAAGAAGTCCAGTAAAGGAGACCCTGCAATGCGGTATTAATGCTACGAAGAGGAAGAAGAATTCTTTTTGGTCTTCCGTTAAGTTTTCTTAAATTCATCTCAGTGGCCATTACCATTACCGAGGCAATTTTCTCCATTCCGAGGCCGCAAGATGTTTGTTGCTTTCTCGATACATATTCTGTTATTATAATATAGCAACTTCTCTGAGCGTATTCACAAATGTTTACCCATTCTTCGGCCGGAACAATAACGCAGTTTCTTGTAGTAGCGACTGAGGATTTCGTAAAATGGAAAGTATTCTTTCTTCAATTCATCTACATCTACATCTACATATATACTCTGCAATTCACAAAATTGTGGGTGGCAGAGGGTGCTCAGCACCAAAGCTAATCTCTTTGTTGTGCATTCCAATCCCTAATGGTACGAGGGAAAAAGAATTCATATAAGAATCATTGCGGCACCTTATTTCTCTAATCTTATCTATCCTGTCATTCCGGCTCAAATAGGTTGGTGGAAGAAGTATTTCACTACACTCGTTAGTGAAAGTGGGAGAATGAGAATTGAGAAATTGAGAATGAGATCGTCAAACTTTATAAAAACAAAAACGAATTAAAATAAGACCTATTGTATCTATAGCCTACCGTGCCCCTGGCATATCTCAGTGGAGCAGAATCCAAAAACAGCCACACACAACGGTGGGAAGATTGTGTGTCTAAACGTTACAGAAAATACGTTCTCTCAATAGCCGTATAAAGATAACACAGTTAATTTTTTTTAAATAAAATTTACATAATAGTGCAGTATGACGTATTATATTTCACTATATTTGTCTTTAATCTTCGTATCATATTGATGATATAAGGAGATGTCATTCCTAAAATGTGATTTTGGGAGCCATGAAAGACGAATACACAGTTTTTTCCGGCCATAGTGGGATTATCACCCTCCTATCGCCTCGTTTTATGAAACTCTTGCGCTTTCCGCTACTGATACGCAAACGTTAATACAGTGGTTTAAACATCAGGTGTAACTCAGAACGTCGAAACAGACCCATAATTCATTTATGCCTAAATTTCATTTTTTATTTTCTGCTCTGTAAAGCGAGATTAATATTTATATCTTAAACCAATTAACCGACATTTTTATTCATTGAGTTGATTTACTACTGCAGTTGAAATAAATTTTGAGATGCATAGCTGTTCATAAAAAAGAGGCTTTTGCGGTACAACGCTTTGAAAAAGCACCTGTATAGATTTCCTAATATACAGTATAATCCTATAATCTTTTGAACATTACCCATATTCGATAATTTTTTGTGTGTTACGCTTTTTTTGGTCAATCCGAGAATCCGTACGATCCACATGAGGTTTTATGTACGACCCTCTAACTAATATGCAGCACTAATTGATGAAATCTTTGAAAACAGTTTTATCCAAGATAAAGCAGTGATCATTCAGTTTGTTATAGATAGCGCTGAGTTTATACCAGTTCGTTTATCTTTATTTAAATTTTTATAAGTGGCGGCTATGAGTATATTTAAAGGTAAATTTCAGAATCGGGTTTATGAGCCAGAAAATTTACGTCTTCAAGTTCTTCAATAGCAGGAAATCATTGCCTATCCAAACTCACTTCTTAATTTATCTGACTTAAGAGAGCGACATAAAACCGTTCTGCGTCATCTAACTCCTGTGGTCGATTAATTCTGTAACTACTTAGGAAAGTTCTCCAGTTGCAAATTCCAGAAACGATACGGACAGATTTCTAATCCTAAAAATTGCTTGTTATTATTAAAAATATACAATACAGATATCATTGTTATTGTTGCAAGCTATATGCGTATTTTTTTTATTTGAATAACATACGAAGTTTTGCTGAGTCATCAAAATCTTATTAAATTAATATTACTGAAACATTAATCAGAGCTTCCCAATTGGTATGCAGTGGGGTTGGTTGCATTATTGGGAAGTATAAACTAACAACAAAATTTCCAAATTAAGTCGAGAAAGGAATGCACTTCTCGTATCGTCACCATTCTTGGATCCGTCGCTATATATCATCTTGGGATTCCTTTATTGTGAGATACTATCTGATTTAATTTTCTCATTGACTGTGTGGTGGGAAAATTGTTTTTGACGTTTAGTTTTCCATATGATGAAAACCGCTCAGAAAACATGCCATATAAGTTATCAAGAAATATTACTAAACGCTAAGAACTATAAAACATAGTTTAATATTTGATACTAGCGTAGTAAAGAAGATGATACTTTACAAAAGTTAACTTACTAGGGCGTTAATGACCTCGTTGTCAAAGCGCCCTAAAGCAACAACAACAACAAAAACAACAACAACTTTCATTATATTCACCTGTATGTATTTATTTATTTATCGAATGGCTACATATCTATGTATAAACATTATGGAATCTAACAACAAAATTTTTACCCAATTTCAGGCGACAGAATTATTTGAAATTTTGCATAGGAAACCGTTCCCAATACAATAATTTCATAGGTATGTACTGGTAGTCATTAGTTATAAAGAAATACCAACACAACAAGAGGCCACCTGTGCGTTATGCAATCACGAGGAAATGAGTGTTTATCAGGTTGCAAACACACAAGCTCCCGCCTAGACACGTTCTTCAGGAAATACGAAATTCAAAATATCATCCCATGTTAAACAAAATCTGCTTAGATTTCGATCAATTAGTACCTTTGTTACCGGATACGCTTATATCCCTACCAGTTACTTAAAGTAACTGGATCGTCTCCAAATACAAAAACTTCACTGCTCCCAGTTATAAATTATAATTTTATTTTAACTGTCACCGGAAGTTGATGTGTTCCCCCATTCATGTTGATAAGCATTTGGTAATTACTAATTCTTGCTGTTCACTCCTATCGCGGAAGATACGATAAGAATTTGGTTGCATGAGATCTCCGAACAATCACTTTTCACTTTGGTTTATTATTTCCTTGAACACTGCAATAACATTACACAGTGCACACAGCATAGGCACTGTCTCGACCAAAGATACTAAAACCAATCATACAAATATTCTATTGATTCTATTTTTCAATTTACTTCCAACTCACTGCTCAACTAACTAACTTGTCTCTGCCGCTTATTTAAATAGACGCTACAGAAAGATCCAGAATAATTCAAAGAGTTCCGACGGACGTTTCTCGAAATCTAACAACACTTTAACAATTAAATCCATATAAAAATAATCAAATATTGTACGAAATCACTCACAATCATTATAAAACATCTTGAAATAAAAGTTGATACTGTTTGCATGCATTTACACACAAAATAATAAACATAAATCACACCAAACCATCGCAAATTGTCCTCCAAACATCGTATCTCACATAAATATTTACAATCACAAACTTTAATTAATATTTCACCCATAATTCTTTCTTTGAGCACATCACACACCATCTAGATGGCCTTCCTCCACAAAAATATTTCTCATCCAC
The DNA here is from genome assembly GCA_031002005.1 of Vandiemenella viatica. Lineage (NCBI taxonomy): Eukaryota > Metazoa > Arthropoda > Insecta > Orthoptera > Morabidae > Vandiemenella > Vandiemenella viatica. Next base: position 302,092,704 of record CM061920.1, on the reverse strand, counting down.
ATGACAAGCACACGCAAACCCACAAGGAATCACACAAAATATATGAAAATCCCCAATTAATCAACTCCCAACCTTCCACACATAATTATGAAAAAAACATCTCATTAAAGGGCTGGGTCGGAGGGCTGACATGTGAAATATTCAGGACTCTTAACAATTTCTATCTGATATCATGAGACTTCAGCAATAAAATTTCGCCAAGGCATTCAGTAGCCTAAAAACCTTTATTAAATTCACAATCGCAGAATCTTTTTATTAAGGACGTTCAATTGAGAGAATCTATTTGCATGATTATTGGAATGTAGACTATACAGACGGAACTCCGTCTCTAACGCTATTCCAATTTACTGGTTGAAACGTTATTGGAAATATTAATAATAGATAGATATTAAATATGATAACGTACCTCAGATATTTGAATTATTTGCTGCAAGTTAGTAGCTCATTAGGTGTGTGGCACTGAAGTTCATAATCTACACCCATCAAGAAAATTGGTTGGATGTTGCAGATATTTTTATGATAAATATCCATTTTTTTACTGAAGAGATTATAATTAAAGTACATCAAAGGATACACCCAGACATATTATACACATAACCATGAAAATATAAATCTGAACATATTTCAAAAGATGTAGCTAAGAGATAATTTCGATCAGTCATGTCAATTGACTGTTTCACAGAATAACAAACCTAACCTCCAATATTTCTCCGATTTTATATATTAAATTCTTGGAGTATATATGTGGTAATGGGGCAGCTTATGAAGAGGGGGGGGGGAGTTGCCATTACGTTGAAATTTCTATCAGGAATATTAATATTAATTTGCTAATTTGGTTAAGTTGGTGAACCAGAATCTTGAATGCTGCAAGAATTACAGGTAAACAAAAGTATTGAATTTATTTTAACTTCTGGCTTATACACTGCCGAATATATTTAATTTTAACGTTAAACACAAAATATTCAAAACAAGCAAGCAATACCCGGGGCTTACAATTTGCCGGATAAATGCAAACATTAATAGATTTAATTATTTCAGAGATTTGCAAAATGAATATAAAATAATGTGGCGTCGCAGGCCAACAGAATAAATTTAAACATTTTACAAAAATTCTCAGGGGCGCCAATTAAAGTAAAAACATCATTTGAATTACATTATGATGAGCAAGACGCTTACAAGTTCAATGTTGGTGAATATGGAATGTTAGCTAGCTCAGAAAATATTTTCATGATCAGAGCAGAGATTCTATTCACAGGGATCGCTTACGGATTTGTAAGCCTCGTCAAAAACCCATGGAACCAGTGACCTTGCGTTGGTAGATTACCCTTGTTGCAACTGCTTGAAGAATTGCGACACGCTGTGTCGCGGTCAGATGCCGATCCGCGGATAGCCTATTCGCGATAATGCATCAGTGGTGATGTCCTCTATGAGATAAGACACTATGCTTCCGGCAACGTTTAAGCCCGAAAGCGTCTATCTTCAACCATGGACCAACAGCTAGTCGAGTGTGTCGTACCACACCCGGACAGTACGTCTGTACTCCAGCTCGTCTGGACGGCAAGACTCCTGATGGCGTCCTTTTCTGCCGCCTCGAAGAAGTCAGCTTCCTCTCTCCCAGCACATGGAAAAGAAGCCCTTCATCAACAAATGTAGACCCTGTGGCTATACACAATTGGTGAAACGACGTATTCCACAATTACGTGTGTCGTGGCGTTGCTATCATTCGCCGTCCGGTTTTGCGCGCATTTTCTGTGACCTTGCGCCCTCAGCGTACAGCCGGGGCATATTGCCCATGCCAGCTAACGGTATCTCTCCGCCCTCCACCGGTGGTTTCCATTCTGTACTTGGCGTCTGGCTGCCTCCAGCGTCCAGCATTGTCCAGCTATTTGAATGTTCAAAACTGCTACTGAGTTCTAACATTTTCACCGTTTAATTCTTCCATAACAGCAATCTTGCAATGAATTAAAATTATAAAATAATAAATTCGGCCGCCCGGGCTTAATACATAATTACCTACGAATTGATTAGTCCTACACAATTTATATTTTTTAATAAAATAAATTTAATGAATCTGAATATTAATTATGAATGTATTAATATTCATTGGGGGATTTCGCTGTCATATCACAATGTATGGAATTTTCTAGAAATTATTTGTAAAAACACATTATTATGTTTTACTTTGTCTTCTTTTACCGCTCAGAGTGAATAATTAATTTGATTAGCCAATCGTTTGTTTACTGCTAGCAATTCAGAAAGAATGTTAGTGTCGGATTTTGATCGCATACCTGTTTCTGATTACGACGAATGTTTCTTCAAACTCACGATATGTTATTTTTCATTTCATCACTAGTTTCACGGATCAATGATGGCTGTTTCGATGATGTTAAATGTATCTATTTTCTGCTGCAACTGGTTGTATGGTTGATATTCAAATATCTTCTTTTTAAGTTTGAACACTTGCCGATACTCAGTCATTGCTACCTTGGTCAGAATCCGGTTACTGAAAACAGGTAGCATCGGTGCGTTCACTTAAGTGGAGATGCGCACCTGTGGTGATTTCTCCCTTCACCGTCGACGGCTTCATGAAACAGCACGAATAAAAGTGGATGGGAAACGCTCATGAGTCAGTACTTTGGTGACCGAAATAGACTACGGTAATAAAGAGTAACGGAACGTCAGCTAACATCTAGAGCAAGGGACTAGTGTAGTTATATTTCATTGTTCACACCTTGTTTGGACAAGCTCATTAAATAACCGCTATACAGCAATGAGGGAGGTTGAACCATCCTGGATTCCTTGAGCCAGCCGTCGTAGAGTGTTTTGACGGTACTCTGCAATTAAATGTATGAATCCCTTGGGTTCCCAAGTTAGGAGACAACAACCACACAAACAAATCAACACCCACCTCACAGATTATAGCTTATTTCATTCATCAAAATATGGCGACACTTATGTTCTTTCATCAGTTACGCAAGGGGAGGTGGTGGTATTAATTCATTAGGGTATCATAATTACAGAAAGTACTTTTTTAAGTGAATGCTTACGCCAGTGAAATGTGGTATAGTATTATTATTTTTGTAATGCTATTTATTGGTAGTGATATGTTAGCTGAGTAGATTAAATGATCTCTTACGATATTAAGAATCCTGAGTTCAAATCCCGGAGCAACTAGAAACTTCTACATGCATTGTTTTGTTCATGCGTTGTGGCCGTGATTAGAATTCCACGTTAAGATGGATCTTGGTGGAAAAAAACTGGCCACCCTAGCTCTGACATACTGGCTTAGAACGCTTGCTTTAACAGGATTCGAATCAGGTTGCGGAATGAGATAAGTTTTTCTTTACTTCCACGTAGAACAGTAGACACAATCCCTCTCCTGGAGGTGGGAGAAGTGGTAGATATATGACATGTCTAATGATCTATGACCTTAAATAGATCTTTATGACTATTGGCTGCTGCTCGAGAATTTCTCCTTATATGATAGCAGGATGAGAAGTTTCGCGTTGATGATAGACGTAAATGTTATCGGGAAAACAACACATATAATCGTTATAACTTTTCAAGATTGAGCTGTAGGTATAATCATGTGCGTCCGAATTTGAAATGACCACTTGTACGTACAACTCTGGAATGTCAAGAGTGAAATAGAATTTTTCTTCCTGCTGAACACGTAATTTATAGTGGGAACCACGCGACTGATATGTATTATAACTGGCACCAAGGTCATATCTGCATTATATGTCACTTATGCCACCTAGAAGTCACTCAGTATTCTAGAGACTAGTGTATCTAAATGCCTTCTTTTTTTTATTGTGGCTGCTTCCAGAGAGATAGTCTACTATTGTTCAATGATTGTCTAGTCTGCATCAGTATTAACAGGTCGTCTCGAATGACACCATTACACACCGAACTAATATTCTAAAAAGGTTATTTAACCGTGCTTTCGGAGACGTATTCAAGAAGTTTTTTTATAATTTATCTGTTATTATGACACACACTGTACTGTATATTCTTTGCCATTATTTGTTTTCGCTTACACAGCAGTGGTAACTTGATAAGTTATTAGCATTGTAATATTCACATGTTATTCGGAAAAAACACCAAATATACGAGTTAAAAGCAGTGTGTTAGAAGGAACATATGCTGAGAGGGTCTCGACGTCACAAGTTGGCTGACGCGGTGACTCTGCAATCAGTGCCGTCGGCAATGTTTGTATGTGCAGACGGCAGCCTCCTCTCCCCAGCTGGCCGACAGCTCTGCTGAAACCCATTAGCCAGGCTGGTGGGGCTGCCTGTTTGCTGCCGTTGTTGACCCGAAGCCTGCTCGAACCCAGGACCCCAACGGCCAGAGCTGACATTTCGAGCGCAGCTGTCAGTGTACCTTCCGTGTCGATGTTCTGTTGGCGGATCTCTGTCAGCCACATATGTTAGCTCCCTCTCCCTATCCGACACCGAATCAAATAGTCTGTGCTGTGGAAATAGGATGAACGTTAATTTATATCTCAACATATATTACCTATATTTGTTACAGGGTTCGTAGCAATTGTTATTCCAATTTCCTACGAGCCCTATGGTACTGAAATGCGTGTAGAGATACGGTATGTCATCTTGAAATAAATCTTTGTTCTATTAAATAGAATAAGACGAATTTTAAACATCGTTAAGGACAATGTTCCCTGAAATGGGCGTTACTGGTTTCATTTATTATGGCAGTACACATTTAAATTACGAAAATATTTCTGTGACCATTTGGTTCTGAAATATGAAAGTTCATAAATTAGTGAATGAAGCCGTATTTACTACTGTGCATCCAGAGTGTTTATTATTTATGATTTTCCCTTTCCCATTTTTCAAAGGATGGAGGCCTTTCTTCCCTTTCGTTCAGTGATTCTTCTCTAGTGAGATTTTTCTTCCATTTATACTACTACCAGCACTCGTTCCATCATGTTTTTAAAGAAGATAATATGTTTATTTCGGTGATTTCATTGTTGGTCAATATTGTAATTTATTGAAGCTATACAATTAAATGCTACTTCTTTTGCGAAGAATAGTTAACGTACGTTTTGTTGCATTAAAATAATCTTCCTATAGGTTTTCTGTTTACGTCAACCATCTGAGATTGAAACCTAAGCACATGGATTTTCTAAAAGAACAGTAAGCGAACGGCTACACTGCAAACGACTTCGGACGATTGTTCACTCTGCGGCATACTGCTAGGGTTGCCAGATGGCAGGGAAATCCAGGAATGTACCGGAATTTTGCGTATTGTCCCGTGTCCAGGAATTAAGCGTTAATGTTCCGGAATTTCCGTATACAAGTTTTTTCTCAAACTTAAGATACACGGTGGCCATGTCGCGCTCGCAGAGGGGTATATAGACTGTTCAACTATGACGTAGTTGATTTTCAAACAAATTTGAATTAATAATCTTAAAAGAGGTGATATATATGTATATGTTATGCAGCATAGTTTTTATCTAAAATACAACTTTTTTAATTAATCTTAATATTTGTTCACTCCGTAAACATACCACTAATTTACTTTTTTAACCACAAAAATGTCCCAGAAATTATAATCCTGTATCACTGAAAGCCTTTATAACCCCATAAATGTTCCGGAAATTATAATCCTGTATCTGGGAACCCTAAATTCGGCCAATATCAGGGTATGGCTACGCTGTAACCGACTTCGGCCGATTGTTCTCTCTGCCGGCAGACTTGCACCGATTGTTATTCAGTTCTCAACAGATCGCTTTGCAGGATGGATGAAATTGACGTTATTGAAATGTTGAGTGAGAACTCTCTGTTGAGATTTAATATCATGTTTGTTCATGGAAAATGTGAATGGGTAAACAACATTTATTCAGAGAGAGAGGCTCCGATAAAATTTCATACATTGATCTCGAAACTATTGGAACAACAAACAAAATTTTCGGAATACTTTAGAAAGAAACCGGAGACATGTTTTTTAATATATTTTGGAAGGAATCCGACCTGCTGTAGAAAAATATTCGAATTTCAGGAAATGTATGACATTTAATGAAATATCAAAACAAGTTTATAAGTGAAAATACATTTCTACTCTTTCATTTCGATGCGGCGATTGGGCTAAATACGAATGCATACATGAAGCGAGACAAGCGCGTTCGGCCGAATGAAAAAAATTATTTGGTCGGCGACGGAAGTCGGCAGAATCCGGCGGAGTTGGGCCGAGTAGGTCGGTAGTAGTGTAGCCGGAACCCATATTGTTGCATAGTTTTGTTTGCTTCGCCGATATCGGCATAGTGAACAATCGGCCGAAGTCGGTTGCAATGTAGCCGTACCCTAACAATAAGTAACGGTAGAAATGCTGTTAATTTAGGAATACAGTTACTAAAGAAAGGAATAATTCGGTAGGATTCCGATAAAAATCCGCTATCCTATTTCAATGTTAATTAGTTTCCCGATATCACTTCATTCTGATAATATGATTGCTCCTCGATGGATAAAATAATCTATTTTCTTCCCCCCCTCGTCCCCCCCCCCGTCCTCCAATTGTGTAAAGGAATTTCATGGCGACGAGGTGGATATTGCAGGGAAAAATAGGAGTATATGTGTAAGGAAAGTTACAAACATGCCCACAAACTAACTCCGATTTCAAATTAAAGTAGATAGGCAAAATGCCATGTATAGGTAACGTAGCTAAGGGCTGGAATAAATTATTGAAGAAGATGCTGCACAATTTTCCTCAGAAGTGAAAAAAAAATAATAACAATAATTAAAAAATCACACTTTTTGAACATACCTTTTTTATGCTTTCCATAATTTATCGAAAAAACCAGTGGTTCTCAGAAACCAACCACCCCAGTTAGCTCCTCGACGTCGATGAACAGAAAAGCTCGAAGGGAGAAAAAAGAATGAGAGAGATGTATAGGAAAATTTCGAGTGAAGCAAAAAGGTCTATTGCACTTAGTAATAATCAAAATATAAGCTAAGTAGTTTACTGTGTACCAGTTTGAGCTTTCACTGCCAACAATATCAATATTTTGTGATTAAAGATGCAAAATTTCTTCCAATTCGAAACGAAACTTTTCTCATGACTGATGTTAAAGAAAGATATGGAGGAAACGTTCCGCGTATTGTTTTAAAGAAAGATATATACTGAGCTACAAGGATGCTCTGTTCATAATAGGACGAGTTATGGCAGAAAATCATTTTATTCAGTAAGTTCATTGAGTTTCTCAGAATTTCAAACAACCCTTAATTCCCTTCCATCCTCGCTGAGAAATTCTATGCAAAAACGTTCAACAGATGTTTATATCCATTAACAGGTATTTACGCAACATTTTGTCTTTGTAAAACAGCACAATAGGATATTATTTCACAACAACTGTGTTTCACTTATTATGACTGCTGATATTATCTCAAAATTAAAATTAATATTTAACACTGAACGATTAAATGGAGAGAATACATTGTTACCAACTCTTGCTTATTCAAGAAGTGCGATTTATAAGGCAGAGTTGCTGGAGTCCTTTTATGCTCCTGTTATTTATGGCGAGGTTAATTTCCAAGTATAAACAGACAATGGAGAGCTACGCTGTGAGATAAGGGAAACATTTGAGCCAACTGCTGATAAACTCCCGGCTCCAAAACGAAACTGGTAACTCACTTGTTCAGCGACAATTACAGGTGTTCAGAGTACTCGACTCGAAAATATTTCCTTCTATAACTTACAGTTTATTAGCTTCGCTAGTTTGCTTGTCCATACCTGCACGATTGTTAGTGATGCGTTCAACTGCTATTAATTAAGCAAATAATGAACTTAATAAACCTTTGTAGCGAATTAAATAATTTACGTCGTAAATGGAAAAGAATCTCGTTGATAAAAGATGTATTAAAAGAATTAATAAGTTTTGGGATTTACCGGCAGCAATGTTTGACTACCTTAGACGAGTCATCCGTCCAAAGTTATGGGTGATACTGTAATTAAGGGGATACTATATGTTGTGAATAATATATATATTAACAACCTTTTGCTGTTGAGGACAGAAGGAACCTAGTTTTCGTTTGATAGACAATAAATATTCTTAAGTTTATTAAGACATGGCACACATTTATTTAAAGAGTGGATAACACTCTAATTTTATACATGCAGATTAAGTACTTCGTCAAGAGCGTCGCTTTTGTAAATTACAGGGGTGACGAACTTGTCCTTTAATTAGGTCCGTTTCTTGTGCTAGTATTGAAACTGGAACCGCCGCGGCCACTGCTCCCCAGAAACTAATTAAAATTAGTGATTAGGTCACTACCAGAGGGAAAGCCGCAGTTAATGGGTCCCTTCTCCAGAGACAATATTCTAAATGTGTCTAGGAGGTCTTAGCAATTTTGAAAAGTATTGAGTCATTATAGCATTATTTATTTACTAAAATGTAACATTTCATGTAGTTTGTAAGAAAGAAATAAATGTGATGAATTTTTGTTTAGTTATGATAATCTAAAGTCAGTATCAATACGTATGACATTCGAAAGTTTTTTTAAAAATAACTTCAAAATCTGACATGATGTTCCATATAATGATTAAAACTATTCCAGTTAATAACAAATTTATTACTTTGAACTTAAGGCATTCCTATTCATTAGCTTTCTCTACACTACGATTGTGTGGAATGATTACGGGACACCGTTTAAAAACGAAATGTGGATGCTCGGATTAAGGTTTCATCACATTTTTCCCAATCAGATTTGAGTTAAAGGATTTTAGAAACAAAATTATAATATAGCAATTTTATGCATCTGGCTCCATTCCTATATAATCAGAAGATACTGATAGCGAACGTGTTTGAAATGCAGTGTACGTATTTTAATTGAATGGTTTTGTGTGTTGTGTAAGTTTTAAAATGTTAAAATTATTATAGTCTCTCCAGAATCTTTTACCATTATTACTTTCAAATCCAAATGAAATAATTATTTTACCAAATCCTAGTAAATTTTCAGTGAAACAAACTGGAAACGATTCCTTTGGAGATAATGTACTTACGTGAAGGCATCGGAAATACATCGGTCAAAAAGGAACTGGGCAGAGAAATAATGATTAAGAAATGATATTCCCCATGAAGAGAATAACAATAATACTGAATGGACACTATTCACCTAGAACCGAAGGGCTGGGCAGCTTTCATTTCAACAGTTGGATACTCGTGAACTAGATAAAGTCGTCGCATTGCCGATATGAGGGAAAGTTGTTAAACTTATAGCAAGCTACAGATCCTGAAGTCTTTGATCTTCGGTATCGAAGATATTCGAGAAAGTTGGACTCACAAGGATAAATATAACATTTGAAGAAGACAAAATGTACCGTCATGAGAAATGTGTTTTTCATTCGAGGGCACCTGCAACTGGGCGGCTTCTAAGATTTACGATAGCGTCACCCTTTGATTCAACACAAGAATATCGACAACTATAGTTTTCCTTACTGACAAAAATCTTTAGACAAAGTATGAACATAAAATGTAATAGCTAAACTACGAACACAAATAATAGATCCATGATACAAACAGGTAAAGCTGACGACAAATGAATAGAATCTTTTTTGTTTTCTTCTGAGGTCAGCATTGAGTAACAATATACGGTACTTAAAATGAATAAAGCCAAAGGGCGACCGTGCAGTACATTTCATGATAGTAATCTCACTTGAAATGTTTTGTAAACGATATACGATATTGTAAGTATGCAACAACCTGTTACATCAGACGAAGGAAAAAAAAACAGAACATTAATATCCAATGTAAGAAACGTGTATAGTAGAATTGAAATCTGAGATACATCAAGAAGGCAGTTATATGTAATAACAAAACCATTAAGACATTAATCCAAGAATGATGTTTATCGCCAAACACATTTAAATATAAATTCAAAAATATATTTATAAAAAGCGTTTATAACAAATCTTAGAAGATTACAACTGGTTATCATTGAAGATATTATTTTATTCTGACCTTTATATCATGAAGAGCAGTTCTTAAAAATAAATCAGAAAACTATTTGCGAACAAAATTTCTTCAAAATAAAATAACTTGCATCAATGAGGAAAAACCACATTAATGTAATAGAAACTGTTTAAGGGTATTAAAATTACCAATACCATCGAGTTATGAACTCACATCATAGATGTGAAAGATCAAAATATTTATCAAGAATGTATCAAGGCAGCCAAGTCCATCAATAAATGATTTATCCTCCGTGACCAAGAAAAATTTAAATGAAACTGGCAGAGAATCTAATCACAAACTGAAAAATCATACTTATCTGTGTGGAAGGACAATCTGAACGAATTTATCATCAGTGTGAAAAATCTCAGGTTAATTTAGAAAGTATGACTAACAAAAATTAAAATAATAATAGTTGCAGCGAAAGTGTGAAACTAGAAATAAAACTTATTTTAACGGGATGTGGATTGGAATGTGGTTAAAAATCAACAGATATATGGAAACCTCAGCAGCACTAGAGGATACGAAAACGGAAAGTAGTGAAGCAATATATAGGGAGGATCAAAAAGCTCTCTGCCAATATCATAAGGCTCGCTGGAAGAAATGAGCGAAATGGTCGAATTTTCTGTAACAGAACTGATTTCTTATCTATATACGACAGCTGATCAAAAATTATCAGAAGTTCATTTGTAGAATCAAATTTTAGATTAAAAGAATACATTATTACTTCTGAATGTACTGTGTCCATTTTTCAACAAGATTCCTCATTCCCTATTATTGGGCTGAGCTGCATGTCATGAATCCATTACCGAGCGTGGTGGTATAACGGCTAGCGTTCTGGCCTCGTATTCGGGAGGACGGTGGTTCGAATCCCCGTCCCGGCATCCAGATTTGGGTTTTCCACGGTTTCCCAAATTACTCCAGGCAAATGCCGGGAAGCTTCCTTCAAAAGGCCATGGCCGAATTCCTTCCCATTCCTTGCCCCCATTCTTTCCCGTCTCTAAAGACCTCGCTGTTAGAGAGACGTTAAGCAAATAAAAAAAAAAAAATTCACGAATCCATTGTTGTCTTTCCTCGTCGGGGTGACAGAAACGGCAGTAAACTTCCATGTCATGACCTCAAATTTAAACCCTTTTTTATTATTTTCTTTTTCAGTGTGAAAGCGTTTAGTACAGTTACAACCATTTTTTTTTTTTTTCCTTAACTCGGAGCACATTACATTCTAAAGTAAGGTACAGCAGATGCTCAAAAGGCTGAATGACAAGAACAAAACCACTTTGCGACGCATTTGACAAAGCTCGAAATGGACGCTCTAAATGCCCCTTTTGTCATACAGTTAGCCACATTGTGGCTTTAAAAAAATAATTCCACTGCCGTATTTCATTTCCTATTCATGTAGCTTGTGTATTTCTGTGCGTAAAAGACAGAATGCAATTCCGACTGCGGTCGGTTCGCCTGCTGGTGAAAATTGTTGAGGCCCTTGCTACGTGCTTAATTACTGCGCACATGTGCCCACAAAAACATTCCTTTCCCTGGAGCCGCACTTCCGGCGTATCCTGCAAGTGCGTTTATTAAAGTGATTATTACGCTGGTGGTTACCGCTGTCGGCATAACGTGCAGCAATATCTCTGACTAGTCTACTCGTTTATATAAAGAAATTACGTCAACTACAGTGACAACAGAGACGAAAAAGAGTTCTACTAGAAGAACGAGAACTGCAAATCCTTAAATTGCTCTAGCCAAAATTAACACAAAACATTCAAAAAATCTTTTAATATGTTTTTTATTACTTTTTTAAGATACTTTTAACAAAATACAGGATACAAAATTCAAGAATCATGATATGAGATTCAAAGTTGCGGTCCTCTACCACATCGGCGCCCCTGCGAGTGTTGTCACGGGATTCTTAAATCTCCGCCCATTACAAGGAACTGCAATATGTTGCCGTATGAGCTGACGTAACGGGGAGAAGTGGTAGCCTTTATAAACTCTCTCTCCATGAAGGAAATGTAATCAGTGTATCCTTTATCTTGCTGCTGACAGACGTACAATAACTGTATGGCCTACCAACCGTGTTGCGGAGATTTGTTTCCATGCGGGTTTGCGTATCTTATCCGGCCTAAGGATTTCCTGTATTGAAATTCTGGGTATTGTTGTTCCGTCCAGTTGTGCCAACTTTGATTTGAACCATATCCAGTTGCGCTGTGTTTCGCCGCACAAGAAGCTATGTTGAAGGCTATCTACGTTGCCGCAATTGTGGCTTCTGTCAGTTGCCGAGAGATGTAACAGAAATAGTTTCTCATTTGCCGGTATGAGTTCATTAGTTGTTTTGTACAATGAATTTTAGATGTAGAAATGGGATGTAATATCTTAGCATTAACTATTATACCAACCGAGTTCTGTAGGTGAATGGCAAAGGTCTGGGCCTTGAATTCGGAAGGCCTCTGATTTCGAGATTCAATAGCTTTCAGAAACTTAACGGCCCTTTAAAGAGGTCGATCCCGCAATTATTGTAGTTATTTTCGTCAAATTCACCCCCAGGTGTAATTATCTAGGTATCGAGCAGTAATAAATCCCTCGAAAGTAATAATAAAAAAATAATTACGTATGAACTAAACATCAAAACTCTAGATGCCATTGTAAGATTTTTTCAAACAGTTTAATTCTGTCTATGATTAATGTTCTACGTTTCTGGTTTTCCAGGTGAATCCCACTATCGCCCACTAATAATTCAAAATTATGATGACAGGATGCTCTAGTTTAAACAATGACGTGACGATTAAAACCAATTCATTCAGAGTGAGCCGTACAGATCTGTTCGAGGTAGCTACATTTCGAAATAGGCAAGCTGGGCTGACAGACTGCTTGATGGTCCTAGAACAATAAAATTTCGGAAAAGTATGTGGAACCGCCAGAAAATAAGATTTTGCTTTGTATCGTAACATCAGAAGCTGAAACAGTTACTGAAGATTCAACTGAACAATGACAACATTTTAATAACTGTGCATGTTAAATGAAATTCTCAAATCATTACAAGAAATTACTTAAAGGCAAATAGGTTATAGGTTTTTAAAGCTGGAAGTGCAGTGATAACGGCATATGCCGCGGTTGTGTCCAGTTATTAATGCTTAATTGGTGTAAACTACGATTAAGTTAATGCGGAAACTTATTCTTCTGATGTAGCGTGCTTGAATATTTTACAACCAGTTTGTTTTGTTTGGTCATTTTGAAGCTATAAATAACAAATAATTTCGATAATGAATAAAAATGTATAATTGATTGTGAATACTATTATGTAACAAAGTTAGCTTCCCTATTTCCAGTGTATAAAAGTTTGTATCAGTTTTAGTTGTGTCTGTTGAGTTGGTAACACGCACCGTGGTTCGCGCGCTGTTTTTCGACGGGTGGCCAGTCGAAGGTAAAAAAAGACTGCGTGAACGTGGGAAGTTGGCACGTCGATTCTCAGGGGTATTTTGAGCCGTAGCCAAACTCGACAGACAGTCCAGTGAAGAGTATTTGTGTAAAAGGAACAATGAATCTGTTCTGTGTTGAGTAATAAAAACGAAGAAGTTTTTATTTAATTGGTATACGTGATTTCGAAAAAGTGTTTAGTGAGTCTAGAACATAGGATATTGCTTCTATTTAAAGTTTTATTTGTCTTATCCATGTTTCTTCCATTCAAAACCTTTTTTTACTGGGAGAATAAAAAAATGCCGTGAGTATTATACATCCTATGGGCACGGAAACAAACTAATTATCAATAACCAAGAAAGTGTTTTAACCTTAAGTACAGTGAAATATTCCACATTACTTCAAAATAGGGAAAAGGTTTTTCGTGGTATTTTTTTGTGGACGATGACCTTCTGAAAACATTAATGTGGATAATTGGCAAGAACCGTATTCTTATATCTTGATACTGTGACTTGTGATCAACTACGTTGCAGTTTCTTCATAACAGACACCTTACAGTTCGTGTGGATAGACGAGAGGCGAGGATTTCCGCGCAGATTTATTGGAAACATGTGTTCGCCGCTTGCTTTTGTGTGTGTCCATACTTCGGTGCAATAAAACAATTACGCGATGGTGTATTGTCACCCTTGGGAAAAAAAGAGAGAACGTGGCAGGACACAAAAGCTGACGTCTTTGCCAGGACTCCGAAACCGTATTACGGAGATTTATTGCTTTATTAGATGTGTACTGACACTTAGAAATATACCAACGTATGAAGTAAGAAGTATTTTTGGAAGGTGCTTCAGATTCTTGGTGCGTGGCAGGCGTAGAAAGGGATGGTTTCAAAACAATTGGGTCATTTTTGGTAACAACTCTGTCATAATTTTTGATTATTCCATGATAGGAACCAATAATAAGACGGCTCTCATTGGAAAATAAAAGTGGCGCATCCTACGATTCTAGTATTGAAAGCTAAATGAAGGATTCTGTTGGATGACGTGAGAGAGAAACAAGTACTATGTACTGAGACTGGACACATGCAAATGGCACTGGTCACCTACGACTTAGCATAATATACAGAATCTTAGGTTAGCAGAGACTAACGAAAGGCCTTCAGCCTTCCTCTAGGGACAACCTTTGCCATTTCCAAACTGTTAAATTCCTTATATGGGCTCATCAAAGTCTGTAGAGCCGATATGGTAAACAACTTTTGATTTTAAGTGTGAAGTTTGCGATAATTTCGGGACATTTGAACCCGGGACATTATATAGGTTCTTTACCGATAGGGACACAAAAGCTTATGTTTTTTCCGAGGACTCCGAAACCTTGTTACGCAGATATATTACTTCATTAGAAGTATACCGAAACCTAGAAACATACCAGCGTATACAACAAGAAGAATTTTTGGAAGATGCCTAGTGAAAATAAGAAAACATTTAATTTCGTTTATTAACTGGAAAAGGCTAATTAATTGCGAAATAAATTCATTGATTGACAACAGTTATTTATATTTCCCATATTTTACAAAACAGTGACAAGTGCAATGAATAATAACCATTATTAATCTTAAGGTCTTTTGCAATTTGGTGTCCTGTACTGTATTATAATCAAGTTTCTTGATAATTTAAAAAGCAGCATAATAGGCTTCGCTATTTAGAGCAAGTTGCTACATTTTTCTAATCATAAATCAGTACCAAAGTACTGAGTGAAACTGAGACACCTTTAAAAACTTTTTCTTCTAGATGCATTTAATGATTGACGAAGAGTTAACGTTGTTCATCCGAACTGTATCGACGCTTGTTAAGATGTCTTCATACTGATGTCACAAATCTGGTACAACTCACGGGTCTATTCTTGATATTCTGCCATTTATGTTTACACTGGCTCAACCCTTCATTTGTACTGACACAAAAACTTATAAACTCTCAAAACAATAAGCATAACCCTGCTGTCAGATTCTCCTTAAGGCAATAAATACAAATTGCATTAGATATATTAGCTTCTGCATCGGAAAATCATGATGCTAATTCTAATTTAACCACCCTATGCTAATTATTGTTTTTTAATGGGAAATTATTGGCATGGATTGCTAGAAAACACAATACCTTATTACTCAGAAACACCAATTTTATTCTTATTGAAAGGAAACAAAAGTACATTGGTAAACGCTAATAACCACTAGCAGCAAATATTATCAAATTAATTTTATTTCGCAAATAACAAGCAAAAAAACAATAAATATTCAATATCAACCCGGTTGCTAAAATTAAGCCACTATTAAAAATCTTAAAAACACTTCTAATCAGGCAATAAGACACTGGACTTCAATCACCCTATAAATGAATTACAATCTACTTCGGGAGGATGGATTTTTCTGTAGATGAATTCGAATCAGGTATAGTTTTATGGTGATTGGTCAGCACTTTAAAAGTGAAAATTATGGAGCTGTCACTAAGCAGAAACTCTTTCTGTGCTATATATTGCGTATTCACCATAATGATTAACCATTCAAATATCTTTCATCGTTAGTCACTTTGTTCATCTGTTTGAAGCATTTGTGCTTTTGAATGAAGTATATGACATATCATTCAGATTCTTAATGACTACACAGATTTTTTGAGGTTTAGAATTTATATATTTTAAGTAAAAGTAACTAAATCCTAACATCAACAATAATCTTGAATCAGGGAAGAATACCACTGACAAAGGAAACGAATTTATGAACTACTTTTATCCACATAGATATCGTATAAATGAATGCCGAATCATTTTGTCAGATTATATTTTTTTACCAAGGTCGTTAATATATTAATATATCCAAGTCAAAAATCAACAAGAGGTGATCTGAAATGTTCCCATCTGGATTAATTAATAACTCTTACGAAATTTATTCTGTGCAGAAAAATATATACTTCTTATTTGTTAATCAATACGACATGAGATAATGTAGAAATCTAAACCATCAATAGCTTTTGTAACAGTGTTTTCCAATTTCTTCAGTACAGGAAGATCTCCAAACGCCTAGATGATAATGAATATGTTTTAACAGATTGAGTAACGTGGCCACTATTCCAGTAACAGAATTACCGTTTGCTCTGCTACTTTAGCAGAGAAAATTGCTGTTTTATTGAAGTTAGAAGTCATTTAGTTCACAATTGTTTCAGATACTGCATGTTTCAATTTTTTAAATGAATTTCTGTGTTAAAATCATTGAATTGTTACCAGAGTTGTTATGTGTTTACAGAATCAGTATGATTCTTGCGTAAAGTAACAATATCAAGATGTTGAAAAGAAAACGGAAATTCAGTGTGTGGTCACAGTTGAGTTCAGGAGTTGAGATAAATTTACAAATTGCAATGAAACTTGTAGTTTAGAAGTATACATATTTTATTAGTATCACTTATAACTACAAGAAATTTGTACATTTGTGTTTCACGTGCTCTGCGAAAATTCTAAGAAAAAAATTACATCACTGCTCTGGTTAATTTTCTTATTGCTTTTATGGTACACTCCAACAAAAAATGTTTGCCCGTACTTTTAAAGACAGTTGTCATTTTATGTGGATAGGCGCTTTACATGTATGTCCATTTTGAAATGATGTGATGATCTATGTGATATTATGACTGGAACAATTATATTCTAACGATTATTCCTTATATCAGTGGTTCTAGGGTTTAGTTGGAACGTGAAAGTATATTTACTCATGCTACATCAATGACATCTTGTGGGAACAGAGGTAAGACTATCATTTCATTGTTTTACTTCTAATTTATTACACGCACCTCTACATTTCTCATACCAAAGAAGTTCGACCAATATTTTCAGTATATACCTAATAATTAGTTGTATTAACAAAATGATAATTGTTTCGTGCGCTATATATCATAATAAGGCATAATTAATCTAGGTTATTTATAGATTTTTTCTTCTGGACGTAAGAAAATTAGGAAAAACGTTGCATATATGAAGTACGGGACAAATTGCTGTACAAGCAGTCTTTCCATTAATGTTTATTTAATTCATAAATAAATTTGGTTGAAGAGTAAATAAAATTTCAGAACAGATCCTAATACTCATTTAATTCGAAGGAATTAACGATTAAGTGAAAATAAATATAATTAACTGGCATAGCACCAGGCATTGTTCGGGCTGATTTTGCTGATTTACTATTTTAGAGTAATTTGTTACCCAGTGCGAAACATGTGTGCCATGTGTGCCATGTTTCAACAAAATCATCTCGGCCGTTTCCGGAATAAAATAATCTTATATTCATATTTAATAAGTTATGACCCCACTATCATAAAAAAATAGATTTAATTTTTTATTTAGCATTCACGTTACAGAAAAACCTGGTATTATTCTTATACGTTCAAAAAAGCGAAGATATGAATAGAATTGAACATTACAAGGACATTATTCAGACGTAAAGTGCACTTCTAATTGTAGCTAACAACGCTCTAACCTCTAGACTGACAAAGGCAGCACCAATTTCGGGGTCGGCTGCAGTGATAATAATTGACCGCTAGTTGAGTGGTGCTGGTTTCCTGGGCGCCTCGCAGTTAGGCAGCCAAACCAGCTTCTTTGTACCGCTCCAGTCGGCACTACCGCTGCTGAATTGTTAATCACTGCGCATAGCTTCAATAATACAGCAATCTGGCCGCAGTCTCAAATCCAACACGAGCAGCACAGGAGAAACGTGCGCTAGTATGACATCTATGCTACTTTTTCTTGTTTCACCAAAAACTGTAATTTTATTGTAATTACTGTATTACATTATAACACTGCATTTTCAGAGAATTACGTGGATATCGGTTCTAAGTTTCAATGATTTTTCCCCTACATTTTCAATTGTGTTATCATCAATGTAGGAACTGCAACTGATTTATCCAAATATTATTGTCATCAAACCTAAAAGACAATATTGGAAGAGGTTTCTCCTATTTTTCTCTCTCCCTGCTAGTTTCGTAATACTGCAAGAGATGGCTCTGGAATATTTGCAGATATTATGATCGTTACACCAACTTATAAGATTGTTCGTGGTTTAATTAATATGGTAATTAGGTAGTCCACAGTGTATTTCAGTTAAGACGTGTTTTTATTCTCAAACACGACGTCAACGATACAGGTTACTTGCATTAATGCAATCCAGAGATTGTATACATCGCTTCTTCCACAGACAATACTACTAACGCAGTCCTCGGCACTCTCAAATTTAATCTGTATAAAGTACTACTGTCCTTCTGCTGATTTCTTTATATAGGCTCTACCGAAATTTCTAGAACAGTTCAAAAGCTTCCGCCATATATTTCGCGAACATTAAAAATTATTTAAACAATTGAAACATATTAAAAACAATCGGAATTAATACTTAATCATTTACAATCGTTAAAAAATTGTCAGAAATGGAAATTAAAGATACTTAAATACAAAATTATTTACAGAAATCATTTTAAACTGTAGTAAATTGTCCTTTAGACATCATAACTTGCCTTAATACTTGGAATAACAAGGATTTAAGCAATTCTCTTGCACAATTCTGTTCTTAAACATATTAATTGGTATTTACAAAATTTCTTTTCATAAAGCAAAGTCTATTTACATTGAGTTACAGGAATTTGCAAAACAAACATACAAGATCATATTCAAGCAAACTTTAGCTCACTACAAATACTTCATAAAATACAATTCGATTTAAAGTTCAGGTATGAGGGCTGTTACATTCTGCACACCTCATTATGTAGCTGACTCTGAAAAAGCAACAAAATGGAAAACAGAGAGGCCCACAGCATTTAACTGTTGATAAACTTCGTGAGAAAGTAAGACTGAATTTCGAGTAGAAAACAAAAAGAGTATATAGCCGAACGATAGCCATACTATTATTTTCCCCCTTTTTCCTATTCTGCTACCAAGGGCTACGAGACACTGGCCACCACAGGTGTATTCTGCGTAGTTATATTATTTGTTTGTGAAATTTGTAATGAGGCGGAAAATGGAAATCGTCACAGCACTCACCTTGATGATTGCGGAAAACTGCCTAACAGCAATCAGGATGGTCTGGCTCAAGCCCGGTGCTGTTGTATCTCCCCAATCCGGTGTGTGACGCCTCAGTGCACTGTGCCACACTAATGGGTTTACTTTCATTCATTCTGTGTAACTATTTTTTTTCAACCATCTGTTAATATCTCAACGTCATTTGTAGATGATTCACAAGACAAATCTGAATGACGAAAATCTAAATTACCTTTAGACAGTAGTGCAGGGAAACTTTGTTATTATCTATCGGTGCTTTACAAAAAATATATAGTTAATGAAATAAAAGATATGAGGAGTTATTTTCATTTCCCCCCTTTTATTTGTTTTTTTATCGTTTGTTTATTAAACTGTTTACTAGAGTAAAAAATATTGGATTACGAAATTTTATGTTATTCACTCACCAGGAGCACTGAAGAAAATCAAATGCCTACGGTCATGCTTTGATTGTAGAATGGATGCTGAACAGAGATTTTCTACCGTTTTTTTGTTCAGTAACTGTAATGGACAGTAAGTTCTGTCGTTCTAAAAGTGTCACGTGGCTTTAAAATTAACGCTGAATGCAAATGAGAGTACTGTTTATACTTCAAACACTGCATCACAGTTTTGAAAAAATAACAACAATTCAAACGCCTGGCTAAAACAGATGCTGCGATTGCAAAGCCGAGCGATTTTCTTTTTTTTATATGGTTCCGGTATTATTTTTCACTTCGTTTAGGAATGATTTTCTTGTAGCGTTCGCTTTTTGCATACAAAAATATCAAATGGACAATTTGGTTACTTTACTCCACACACAAACCGCGTTAGAAGTATTTTTTTTTTTTTTTTTTTTTTTGCTTCCAGAATCAGCTGTTCTTTTCGCAGTTTCTTTGATTTGAGGAGAAGCTGATATATCCGATTTTAAGACTAAGTTAATGTTCATACATCATTGTGCGTTTATAACGGTTTCTCTCATTTATATTTCGAAAGTAATGTTTCCGAAGTATTTGCAGAGATACAAATAATGCTGAACTAAGATTTTTTTAAGGCAGAAACAGCTTACTATAATGTGTTTGTTGTCAAAGTACCAATGTAGAAATAATTTTTAATATAAGCTGTATTTTTACATTCAATAGCTAATTTAAATTCTCGCATATCCTATTCAAATCGTTATAGAATGTGATTATTTTTTCTCTCCCTCATTATAATCACCCGCAGCACTGCTACTACTTGATCGCTAACTATTTTGGATATCAGCACTAATTATCTATAACTTTTATGAAAATGGCTTTAAAAATATCTCCAGTGGGTTGATACACAACGAAAGAAACGCAAATCTTATTTCTAGATCGCCTCCACCATTACTTATATATTACTTCCATTGCATTGACTGTTTTTTTATTCCTGTCAATACTAATTTGTTGAAAGTTTACATTTCTTATTGCACGCGAAATTTTATTCATAACATATGTTGGAAAATATCTTTCCATCTAATTCTGTTATCACTTGTCACGTGGTGACAAATCTGCACTCTGCGTGGACCGAGCTATTTGGTCCAAGAATTATCGTGCAGTAGTAGAACGATGCAAATCGGAATTTTGAGCTTATCTATCGACAGGATTGTCTGTTTGTCATTATGGTACGACGTGTGTGGACGAATAAGAACCTAGTGTCCGACCTACACAGAACAGCTTATGTTACTTTTACACTTGTGATTTCAAATGCGTTTCTCTGTCTAAATGCGCATGTGAGTTATGCAAAATTACTGCTGTTTTAACTGATTCGAGTACTAGAAACACAATGGTTACATACTGCGCAATGGACGCATGATAATTGTGTTCTCTCGTCGTGAAAACATGTAAACGACTGACTGTAGGAAAAAAAGAGTGTAATATTTATCATGTCAGCGCACCATACCAGACAGAAGTTGTTGGCACATTATCGAGCGTTTCACTAACCTGGGTATATTTCAAACGTATCGATTTAAAAAAAAAAATCTTTTGACGTATTTAATTGTTTCTAGTTTAGATGAATTACTTGGTTTAAAGATACTAGAACAACAGACCATTACTGTTACCGTTGGCATTTACATAAAGAAAAGTCTGGTGGTTATACACTGCACTTTAAATTGTTGGGAAATTATTTATAAGATTTTCTGAGTAAAACCTATGTTTCAGTTTTGTGTCAGTTATAAAATCCAAGGTTCCCATTCATAATGAAAAAGAAAACAAAGAAAGAAGGTAAAAATTAAAAAACTAAGTAAATCATGGTATTTTAGACCTTCACAAATTGAAACAGAATATGTGATCGTTCAAAACACGGTATCTGTCTAGATATAAATTTAAAGTGATTTACGGCTGCTAGAAAGGTGCTTGAACTGGAAGTAAGAATTTTTAAACAAAGATAACGGCAAAAAACAATTTCGAAATGGGAAACAAAGGAAAGTATTTGTTTTTCTGTTATATGGTTTTGTAAGATCAAACTATTCAGAACTATTTTATTTGAATTCAGTTTATTTTATGAAACCTGTCATGTATAGTACTGACTAGCTGGGGATCTCCTTTAGCCACTATGTTTAGACATGTGAAATGTACACAATTTTAGATTTTTTGCCGATTTGTATAATACAATTATAGAGCGTATTATACATACTATAACTTTTTCAGCCAACGACGTTTTGTCGAAACTTAAACACCATCGAATGTTATACCTGCAGCGTAATTTTACTAAACACTGTAAGGCATGCAAAAAAACATATGACCTCTAGGATTCCTTTCTCACTTCATTCAGGAAAGAGTGACAAATTGATAATATGACAATAATGGAAATAAGGTGTTGGCACAGTATTGTCTGGGCAGAGTCAAACCATGCATTCTACTTTCATAGTTCATTAAGTGTTTAATTTTCACTATGTTAGTGAGTTCAGCACACAATCTAGCACAGAGAAGATTACTTCTGTGGCAGCGATCACAAATTGCGTTCGTTTACGTCATCAGATTGACGGCAGAAATCACAGAAATTTCTATTTGAGTACCGTCTGTGCATTTGAGCCAAGTAGACAATATTAGACTGAATCTCGGCAAGACAATGGCTTCTCTTATTGTAAATGTATTTAAGATTGCTTTAAAATTAATGAAGCTTATTTCACGTGTGGTTTAATTTATTTGCCCGTTCTTATTAAACATTGTAAATAGCTTACGCTTATATCCACACTTCCCTACTACTTTAAGTTTCAACCTTCAGTTCAATCATTTTACAACTATAATTATTATGTAACGTTAAAAAAACGGCACATACTTATGACTGTGGAGCGACTGTCTGGAAACTGTATTTTAGACAATGCTGTTTTTGAACACAATGATAAAAAGTAATGTTTTTTACTCAGCTACAACTAGCGGATGCTATGTCTACGTAAAAACAAAGAAAACAGCCAATATCGCCTAAATTCCAAAAATTGTATTTTTAAACCGTATTCGTTCTAAGGAAGATGATTCAGCTTAGTTCTTCCTCCACACTTAAGTGATGATAATTAGATATGCTGGCTGTCCTCAAAGCCCAAAGTCATTGGTATTTTCCTCAAAATTATTCGTGTTTGTGGTCATATTGAATGAAGCAGCCCTTGATTTTAAAGCGTTTATATACTTTGCAATTAGAGAATCAGGTTCATTTTGTCGAATAGGTTTATGAGACGAAAGGGATGTTAACCTTGCAATAGGTCACTGAAGCGAGATTGTGTACAAATAATTTGTATGTGCTTACAGTAAGGTGACGAAATCACGCCATATGAGCAGAGTTCCAGACTCTTTAGCATAAACGTCCTCATGATTGCCGGTACAGTTCAGTTCTTCGCTTCACTTCCTCTTTAGCGGCCTGTTTCACTATTCAACAAAAGTATGTTTCCTGTTTATTTTCTTATGGCTTTCCCTGCTTGGAAATAGCAATATTATTTTAAACAATAATACAGCCTTTAAGATTGCTACTTAGCTCTTACTTTAATGATTTTGCATTTCTAGTTTTAAAATATAGGGAAATTCCATTTTTGCTATTGGCTAACACGATGAGAATATTCTTATTAGCAGGAAAGTTTTCATGTAGCTATATTATGAGGTTAGCTAGTGGGAGAAATATATTCTTTCTTTGCTCAGTTCGTTACCTATAAAATTTCCCACAAATGTGTTAATGATTTTAACAACTTTTGCTATGTGTTTGGTGAAGTTGCTAACTATCTTCGCTCAGAAGCGCTGTATTACGCAAATAGTACAAACAACCACTTTTCACTACTTTGGTATCGAGGTGACAGATTGTTGGTGCCAAGATCAGAAAATTTTTGACTGATAATAACGTCAAAACGGCACTCAACGTCAACGACAAAGATGTTAAGGAAACTTTTGAATCATTTAATAAGGGCTTTTAGTTAAAAAGGATCAGTAAACTTCATAATAGAGATCAGCTTGAAAAAAATACCATAGTAAGAGTGCAATATATCTTTGAAGAATCACTTTTCCCACTCTCATTTTGATTTCTTCCCCGAGTACCGAGAAAACAAAGTGTCAAACATGGTAAAAGGTTTCAGCAAGACATTTCAGACTTGGAGGAGATACTGTGTACCTGGCAAGCATGACGTGTTAGTGATAGCTGACTGTTGCTAGTCAGTTATAAAAAAAATGATACAGAACAAGTGTACAATCGACAAGTTAAGAGGAATCTTTGGAAAAGAGTCACTTTAAATGTGTTTTATATTACATCCGATGGTATTCATAAACACGGTCTTAAATATTTAAGATTTTTTCAGAATATCCGTAATTAATTTTGAGTCCTTGCTCATACCAAAACTAACTTTTCTTTTTTATTAAAACATTGTCGGTTGCTAACGCTAGTGTGATAATGGTTTGATTCACCGTTCTTGTAAAGAACCTTTGTTTTCTTGTAAAATAGTTAGTTCATCAACGTGCAACTCAACGTTTACAAGCTTCTCTCTGATAGTCGGACACCTTTCTGGCGTAGACTAGATATATGCCGACGGAGCAGCTGTGAGCTTTAGATAGAGGAACATGTGATTGATTGGCGGCATTAGCAGATTACATTAGCATGTGATTGATTATTAAAATCATGTCAAATTAGCCAATATTGTTGCTGACGGAGTATAAGTGAAATATGCTTTAATTTTGATATACCGAAGTACGTAACAACTTCATTCGAAAAGAATTAGTTACGAACAATGGATTACAATGTCTACTATTGTCCAATGTATTGTGTTTTAGCAAGGCATCGGCTTCGAATATTTAGAATTTGTTGTGTGAGATTTTCAAAATAGACGATAAAAAATTTAGAATACTGATTCTAGATTGTAGTCGTTGGTGTGAGATGATGTATGAAAAGTCGTTAACTGTTAATGTGGATTGTAATGTGTTGATGCTTTGTACTAGGGAAATGATTGCATGGTGAATTTCATCACAATGGACGTAAAAAATACTACGGAAATATTTACTATAAAAGAGACGACTTTAAAATTCGAGTAATCAGTTTTCCAGATGCATTTCACCCATAGCTGAAGTAAGAACTTATTGCAAAACAACTATATGTGACAAAAGGCAGAAATTTGAAAACTGTCGGCTTGGGCAAGTAAATATACAGCAATACGATCATTTTTATGAAAAGACTTGAAAAACAATCCTTTTCTAGTTGCTTGAGAATTTAGTAACAGTGGTGATACACAAGCATAAAAGTGAATTTGGTAATCCCTTTTTCTACGTTATTAACAACAGGCAGCTGAATGGTTTATGAATTCAAACAAACAAAACTATTACGTTAATACTAGCAACGAGAAATATTTACTTACTAGTGTACTAACACCAACTTGGCCGCGTTTATCAATACACTGCATACTTTTAAAATCTGGTATTATTTAGCAACTAATTTTAATACACTGTCATACGACTGTATTGCACATATGAATTCTTGGTTGTAGCTATATTCTGAAGGAAGCTAATAAAATTATTATTCCATGTACAACATCGCAGAATCCCTTCCCTGCTGTAGGTGAATCTGGTACTGTCCCATTTTGATGAATACATACAATAATTACAACAAATTTCTAGAAGTTTTACGTAGCATTTTTGTATGGTCGCACGATTTACGACATACATGTAACACAGGCCGAACATGTAGTTTGAGGGGTAACGTTCAGAGGGCGTTGTTTCTATACTCTGTACGGCCCTCTGGATGTCATTTCACATGGCTACCGGATAATAGTCCACAAGAAGTTCATGAGTAATTCGTTTCTTGTTTCCTGCGGATATTCCTCTCCTTACTTTAATGACATCACCATAAAAACTGCGATCACCATCCCCCCATCCCTCAACAAAACAGAAATTAATCAAATACGGGATATGATACATAGCTTGTCAATGTTTTAGGAGTACTTGGGTTTCGAATGAGCTTAAACATTCTGGCCTACGGAAGCAATGTAGCGCTGTTCAGGTTGGTTAAAAGGGCCACTTAGCGGCTAGATGAAACACAACTAAAATTATACATAAGTATCAAACTTGATGAAATTCTCGTTTACATTCACCTATTATTTTTTTTTTTAATTCATTGAACCTTATCAATGGAATTCAGACCCTGTTAATCTTGAAAGAAGTCATTCTAGTCAGGGATAAAGAAGTAGAAAGGCGATTTAATTCGATAGATCAGATCTGAATGTTTTTTACGGTTATGTGTAGTGTATTGTTCTAGGTAGTGTATTTGAATATTAAAGAAGAGGTTGACATCTGGCTACTCCTCTGAAACACCCAAGTGCCGTTAAGGTTTACCATGCATACAGGTTCGACAGACTTTCACACATTCACACTCTATACGCTATGCGAATAATCTCTTAATTTATCCGAGGTGTTTGGTACACATTATAGTCACCAGCTGACACCAAATTTTGTACACATCTGACCAAATCCAAACTACTTAAACCGAACGTAGTGTATGAAGGGTAACTCTGTGGCTTCACATGTGGGAGAATGCAGATTCCACCCCTCGTCCGGCCATGCAGATTTTGGATTTTCGAGGTTTTTACAAATCATTGCAGGTGAATTGTTACTTTAAAAATGACTGAATTCCTCCCTGCATATCACCCTGAGTCCTTTCCCATTTCAAATTATCTCCACTTCGACGAGGCGTTAAAAAAAAAAAAAAATAGGAAATTGTAGCTTAAGGTGGGCCTGTTTCCTTTCGCAGAAGTTAATAGTCATTGTTTTAAAAGAAATTAATAAAACTAATTAACTTAATCTACAACCCGCAGGTTGGTTGGATCCCCACGAAGAAGGCATACTAAGCCATTGTGTAAGGGTTAGGACGGCCAGTTCCCATCCTCTGGAACCTACAGTTTAACGTGGAATTCCAACCACGCAACGACCCGGCGTAGCTCATATGACCAAACACAACTCTAATGACGCTTTTCGGGATTTTAATCCGGGACAGGAATTGCGAACTTTTGAAAAAATGCGCCTCAACCACTGAACTACCAGATTGCTCAAGGAATAAATAATGTGATGTGAATAGTTTGGAATCTTCATTTCTGCATGTAACTTGATATGTTGTATTTGCCGTTTGAGTGAAATAATCGTCATTAATAAAAACATTGTAAGTTAGGAGTTCCAGGAAGATACTGGCCACGCTTTCATGTTCTGCTAATAAGGGTTAAAGTTTGAATAATTTATACAACGGATGGAAACCACAGATATAGGGCTTAAATAGTTTTCTTCATTTGAAAACCACAGGGGATAGTATGTTGTGCACATTTTTATTGGTTACAAAAAGTCTATTAACAAAATTAACAACTAAATACAGTTTCCATAAACTGCATCGTGATTAACACTGGTATTACGTTTAAAAAATTTCATGCGTAGTAAGAAACTATTGCAACGTAGCACGTGATTTATTTAATTTAATTTAATTTACTTGTTATGGAGCACATGCGTTAGTGGCAATTTCCATATACACCCATTTCTCTCTTCTTCTTAATATTTTTTATTAAATTATTTGAACGTAATTTCCTCATCTACCTACCATGGTCTTTTATCAATTTTATTTTTCAGTAAGACGAGCGTTAGGAATCTGTTCAAATATAATAGTTAACTTGGGACCTTACGCATTTGGATTTGTATTTGTAACTGATCTGTAATCACTAATTAACACTATTATTGGTTACGATAATGGCATCTATTTCATATCTCTTTTATATCTCGGAGACTATCTTTACATAGTATCAAGGAAACTTGTCTCATGTGGTATAGCTGCACGTGTTTTACGATGTGTGTCCTGCAGTTAGGAAGGAAATCGTCCAGTCGACCGCTAACTCATGAACGTTGCGGACAGCTTCAGCCGAGCATGGTTCCCCAGGGCCCAGTGCCCGTGGCTGGCTTGCTTTATAAATGAAGCGTGACCTGATTTGCATAGTATTGCTTGCCGCTGGGCGACCACTTTGTTATGGCCGGTTGAACTGCCTGACCGCTCAGAAACCACGTGAACACGACCTGTGCTGTCCGCGTGTTCCGCCTTGTCCCGGTCGCTCTTAGGGGTGTGGGAGGATTTTGATCAGAAGGTTGAAAATATTCACCAAGACAGCCCGACAAAGTGCCGTACGAAGCTGCTCATAACTATGGAAATTAGTCAATGGTGGCGAGGTAATTTAATCAACGGAGCATTTTTCTCCTACCGCTCATTTTATCCGTCAGCTGAATGTTCTTTATAAAGTAACATGACTCCTAGCTGATAAACAAGATGTGGTAAGCATGTAATACTGCCTATGAGGCGCATAACGTCTTTAAGATGGTAAGTGTAAGATTACAGATAAAAGCTCTCACTTCTCGGCCTCAACAATAGATCGACAAGCAACGCAAAAATTCAACAAACGTTTATGATCGTCATCTCCAAAACAAACGTAGTTCTGTTATAGTATACGCAACATTATTTTAAAATAACCCTTACGGCTCATGGATTTCGAACATTAGAACATCATAAATAAAAGTAACCAAACAACAGAAACGAATTTGGTCGTTTCGAGAGATTTCCGTGTACCTCATTACATGAAATACTATTCATTTCAATTCACTGATAAATGGTTCTACTACACACATGCAATCACAGTTCTGTCATCTGCTGGTGACAATTTTTACTAGGTGACAAGAAAACCACCACAAATTTGATAATCATTGAATCCCTTTTAAATTGTGTTAAATAATTTATTAATGTAAAATAAATTCTGGCGTAAATTTTATTCCATAATCCTCCGGGGCAAGTTGAAACATTCAACAGTGTGACTGTATACTTATTTATTTGTTGCATGGTGTCTATCAGTTCCCACTCGTTAGAGATAGTTAGTATATAATTTGCAAATAATAAACAAAGTATTAACAAACAATAAATTTGTAAAAAAAATAAACTATATTTAAAAACATTGTAATGACAATGAACTTTGTTGATGGCAGACAAACTAAAACCGTAAAATTGGAAGTTTTGTTTGTATGGCATTTGTTAACGCATAATACACATTTTATTCCATTCAGCTACTTAATTACCCATACAAACGCCAACAGATCAACATACCTCCAGACATCTTACGAGTTTTAATAAAATGCAGTATAGTTGTAGTTCGTAAATATACTGTTCCCGTAGTAATGATCATAAAATTCCAGAAAGCAGTGAAAAAGAAAGTGGTTGTTTTTACTTGTGTGTAGCTATATACGGTAACAGTACACTTATATACGGTAACAGTACACTTACATGACAGTAGGCTGCAACATTGGTCCTTCATTCGTTGTGACAGTGTTTTCATATCGAACAACCCACGTTAGATTTCTCTGTGGTAAATTAGAAATTTTATGTGATAGGTTATTGCATACTAGTAAGCTCCCACGATAGTCATCACCAACAAAGCTCAAGGCATAAGGTACGTGCCTTGGTCTTTAATCTCCTCGTCCACTGCACCTTCCATGGTCGGGTGTACGTAGCTATCGTGTGAGTCGGTGTCGTGAATATGGTTTCACACACGAGGCAGACAAATATTGTTTCCAGATAAACTCCGTGAACAATACTGAAGTGAGCCTATGGGTGTCGCACAGACATAACATTTTTTTTTTAAATTTGTCAGTTTTAAGTGGTCGTAGACACTAATTCGTATAAGACGTTTACACATAAGCTGAATTCATTGGAACATAATAATAACAAATAATGTATTGGCTCGCTGGAAAGGCGTAATACCCCTAGTAGTTGCAAGAATTTTGCCTTCTTTATCGTTGAGTTAAAACTGTTATAATTCTATATTGTAAGAGCAATGTTTATTTTGAAAATTGTAATCATCCTGATATATTACTAGATATTGTGGATGCATATTGAGAGGAAACCCAAGTAAGTTCTCCGTGGTAACGCAACGATCTACAATATTGATGAATCAACAACATATTCCTGGTTTAGGGCAGGATTGTTGGAAGTACCACAAAA
Organism: Vandiemenella viatica; assembly: GCA_031002005.1. Classification (NCBI taxonomy): domain Eukaryota; kingdom Metazoa; phylum Arthropoda; class Insecta; order Orthoptera; family Morabidae; genus Vandiemenella; species Vandiemenella viatica. The sequence continues at coordinate 302,062,787 of CM061920.1, read as the reverse complement.
CTGTAACTACGGAAGATTACGAAACTGCAAATTTTAACGCGAAATTATGTTTTTTTATCTTATCGTACAAATAAAATAAAAAACTTTGTTTTGGCCTACGGGTTTCGATTTATTAAATTACTTTTGACACTTGTCTAAGAAAATAAAAACTGACCCCGAAGTTAATTTTATTAATCGAAACGTGTATGCCATACAAAGTTTTTATTTTAGCTTCACTAGACGGGTAAAACCCACAAGAAAACCCATTATTAGAAACCTTGCAATGGGAAAGGGCATAGATATCAACATCTGAGGGTAATAAATAAATAAATTACACAATAAGGAAGTCCTTTCAGGCGTTGCGTGCAGTGCTCTCGGGTAGCTACGTGAGTGATAGTTATAATTCCATAGTATTAGTTCCATCCGATATTTCCGTGATCAAATGTTTTTAATGGATGATGACGCCGGAATCTGGAAGGCAAAACATAATGCGAAAATATCGTTTTCACTCTGAGATTTTGCTGAGACAAGAATAAGAGTTCAGAAATAATCCACTAATACATGCCAAATCCGGTCACGGGAATCCATATTTTTGCTAAGAAGCGATCTACATTTTGTGCAGACTATTTGGATTTCCTCAAAAAAATTTCTCAGAAAGCCATCACTGTCAAATAGTCCGCCTCGTATAACACAACGTATTGCGTCTATGTTAGCTTCCGAGTCTTCCCTGCCTTGTCGGAGTTTCCACTGTTTCGTTCCCAATTTCGTTGCGGTATACCCACAGTCGGTGGCCTTGTGGCAACGAGATTTGGTGCGACGAGGTCGGCGGAGAGAGCTGTGGGATTAATCCCAGCTCCACGGGGACGCGATTACCAGGCCGGCAGGTAATTCGGAACGTAACTCAGGGGACCACATGGGATGGCGCCCGGCGGTAAAGACTATAAGCACTCTCTAGTTATCAGTTGTAATTACGTAATTAGTTAGTCCCTCATCGCATTTAATAGAGATGTGCGGTACTGTTCGTGCAAGTGACTCCGGCGGTGATTCTTCAGACGTTGCGAGGGATGCTGTGCAAACAAGAGTGCTAATGGTGGAGGGAATCCACCGCACTAGACCAGTGCCTCCTCTAGGCCTTGACTTTGTCGAATTTCTATCGGATATAGGTCATACATGTTTCTTAAAAATAACCATCAGTAATGCATGTTTCACAACGTTAATCATACACACCACAATTATAAATTTCACAGACAGATGGCAGGTCTATCGACCAGCATTATTAGACCCCAAAATTAGGTTTATTTTTCTTTACGTATATATATATATATATCTTACAATTCTCAGTAAATTTGGGATGGGAAATGAACCTTTGCTCCAAAACTAATCTCTATTATATACATTACAATTCCTGAGGGATGATTTAATTCATATATGTATGAAATGCTCTCGGGTGACTAGCCGAGTCAAGAATGCGTTGTCACACGAAATTTCGGCAACTAAACTGAATTTAATTGCATTCTTGACTCTTCTAGTCACCCGAGAGGATTTCATACATTCTCAACGCCGAGAAAGACTTCGTTCTTATATAATTCATATAGGCTTCAGTATGCCACCTTACCTTCTTAACATGATTTATAATAGCATCGCTACACAAGTATGTTTGAGTGAGAAGTGTTTCACTGCTTTCGCAAAAACAGAATGTATTATCCATACTACTCAATAAATTTACGCTGAAACTACGATTACTGACTACCAGAGATTTCCATTCTAATTCCTGTATCAATTCTGTAATAGTATCATAAGGATATTGCTAGGTTGTTAGAAATTGCACGGCACATTCTCAATACCGTTGATCAGTCCGATGTAATACGGATTTCATTTAACACAACATGAGGACGCAAAAGAGTTTTATGTGCGATTTACTTTACAGTCACATTACCTTTCTTAAAAATTCGACCTATTAAGTACAGTCTGAAATCAGCTATGTGAGCCATGGGAAGGTTTCACTCAAAGAGCAAGACAGAAACTGGTAATGGCTTGTTGGAAGAATCGTCCTGGTTTTTAACTGGCCTCATAAAAACCGAAATCTTAATGGCCGAAACGCAGGTACTACCCTCGTAAACCCAAAGTCACTCACGCACTATGGTCGGTAGCAAAAAAAATAAAAATAAAAATAAAAAATCAACTATTATCATACAGGCAACTAACCTTGTGTTATGCATTTCTGTAAATAGTTATTAGTGCTTTCAGTCGTTAAAAAGTTATAAAAATAATAATAAAGCTTCCAGAAAATTGTAAAATGCAATTCTCGTGGAATTAACAGATCTCTATGATACTTTGCTTATTGAAACCAAGCCCTACCATGCAGATTCGATCGTCTACTGAACTATAGAGATCTACCCTTCTGGTCTACGTGTAGCACCATCAGCTCGTAAACACCAGTCTCAACTAGGTTATGTAAGCAGAACTTAATTGGCAGCATAATTTTCAAGCCAATTTCAAACTTCTGTATGTACTAGGATTATATACACAATAATTTTTAGAAATCAAATACGACTTCAGGAAAATAATTATAGTTAAATAATGAATACTGTTTTGGTCATGATTGGGTCTGTCATGCTGTAATTAATCTACAGAATGTGGAGAAGCGAGTAGCTACGAGATGGAAAAGCGGCACGCAGTAATGGACATCCATAATAAACTGTATCAAACTAATTAAAAATTTGCTGCAGGCAAAACATCATTAAATTATATTTACATAACCGCCAGATGTAAAAGCATCAATAATTACACTCCAGAGAAATGACCTAAAACAACAGATTAAACAATGAAAATATTAACCAATATAAAATTATTCTCCTGAGTAGTTGTATCTACTAACTAATAGTAAGCATCGCACTTTTTATGTTACTCATAAACAAGCGTTGATACGACACCCCCCCAAAAAAGAAATACTTTAAAATTATTTATATAGTCTTCCGCACGTCAAATCTCGAGTCACTGCGTTAAACACAAGATTCTGAAATTTCAAATAAATATTGATAAATAATTTCAGAAAAATTCACCATATGTCGATCTGCAAAAATCTATATGGAGGATTTTAAATGTTCATTTATCTTTTTGTATTGTATCTAGCAAACGCAAAACTTGAAAGAACAATAACTGTAATTTTTCTCTTAGTCTTCTCTTCACAAATTTGTTTGAACTAATACTTACTTTGCTATAAACAAGTCATGGAAAATATTTCACATTTCTAGCATATGACTTTGGTAGGAATTGCACGATATTAGAACACTTTTGTTAGATTTATACTGAATTATGATTTTGTCGTTTAAATGTCGATTGTAAGTATTCCAAGAAGAGCATTGCTATTATAAAATAATTTACTTGATATTTGTTTCTTGAAATGCTCTAACCATCATGACATGTCAGTGAACAAGTAGGGTGGGTGGGTAAAAAAGCTCTGGTTTCTGCCTCCTTCCGAATGCCATGCGCTATAGGTCTACTTAGCATTTATCCACCGGACTCGGTTTCCTTTAGAATTTTAACTGAGTTTCTATACATAAACCAGCCACTAGTCAGTGCCAGTACTGCAGATAAATTTGAAGGTGGAAGGAGGAGCTAGGACGAGTTACAGCCCCAACCTGCCGTTACTTCAAGCATCAGATATCCATGGAGCCAACCAGGTAGATCTTATTAAACAGTATGCAACTATGGATGAAAGCGTCAGCCTACACTTTATTTCACAATCAAGTATAGATAAAACAATGGAATTTCACTATTACTTCCCTTGCTTAAAATATATTGTAACTATTTGAAATTAAAACAGAATGTAAAATAATTAAAATATTTAATGTATTTTTATAAAAAAAATGTGAGAATGCAAATTAATATACATTAACAACTTAGTTCAAAAAACAAAATAATGTAGTTATTTCCGTACACAAAGAGATGGTGTGTCTTTTTTATGTTTCTGAGAAATCTATTTTTCTTGATAAAAAGTTGAAACCATCATTCTGGCACATTATGCTAACCTTATGAAGCAACTACGAGCAGCTATTACGGAATAGAGACGAGTCCAATAACGAGGTTACATCAGGCCACTAGTCTCTCATTGCCATGGGTACAATTTATAATTGTAGGATTTAGTTGGTGCCTAATCGACTCATGCATTTAACCGAAGTCTGATGCTGCGGGAAACAACTTCCACTTTTAATCCACGACTTGAGCTGTATGATTGACGGGCAATATCAGATTGATTTTGTTTTATTTGATTTTATTAAGTTTTAGTCTCTGTCCTTAACACTAGTTTAGTTACAAAACTTCGTATCTGTAGCACATATCTACAATCATAAAACTGGGTTGCCTACTTCCTGAAAGGTAGAACACAGTGTGTATTTCCCGATGTTGAATGTTCGTTCCGCATCATTGCGAGGTCCGGCGCAGGGAAGTGTGACAGGACCCATGCTGTTGGTCGTATGTATCAATGATTTGTGCAACAAAGGTGAAAATAAGACTTTTTGGCGATGAGACTCAGAACCACTTCGCTTTCTTAAAAGCCAGTGTTGTTAAAACAAAACTCTGGAGCGAAGACTCATACTATCAGATAAATGAAAAAAAAGTGCCAAGTAAGTAAAAGGTTCACACCACTTAGCTCTGAATATCCTATTATTAATGACATACCCCTTACCACGGCAGATTCCAATAAATACCCGACCTAATAATTCGTAATAATTTGTTATGGAAAGAACATATTGATAATATAATTCTAAAAGCAAAGCACACGCTTCGTTTCCTAGATGTTAACGTAAAACAATGTACACCGCAAATAAAATCGATAGCAGAGAAAGCACCAGTGCGACCGCTCTTGGAATACTGTTTTTTTTGTGTAGGACACCCATCAGAATTGGTTAGTAGAGGCATCAGAAAATGTCTAAAGAAAAATCGCTCGTTTAGTGGTAGGTACATGCAAGTGTAAGGAAGCCGTAAGTGTGATGAGCTGGCTTGGAGAGACGTGGAACACCAACGGCATTATTCTCGTGAACATCAGGATGAAAGCAAAGACATTTGTTACTGGATCATTCATATTAAGGATTGACCGAGAAAATAAGTTAAGGTAATTTAGGACCAAAACCGACAAATCGCTTTACACAATTTTTCAACGTGCAATATACAGTAATAAGGGAATGGAGTAGGAAGGTTATATCAAGCGAGCAAACTTAAGATCCGACATATGAGGAACCGCTTTGGCCAACCCGATCTAGGTTCCCCGACTGTTTTTCAAGGTCATTCAAGGTGAGTGCTTTAATGGTTTCTTGAAACGACTAGTAGATGCCACTTGTCTCGTTTTGTATTTCCCTTCCAATGCATATTCGCTTACACTTTAGGTCAGGTGCAACGAATTCTACACTATCCTCTTTTTAGTGAACCGCAGACTAACAGTAATACTAATTCGGCAACCTCAGACTTTCGAATTCTTCCCAACTTGGATAAGTTTTCTTGAAATTCATATAGAATGGGATAAAAAATAATTTCGTGTGGTCGTAATAATCTGGTGACAGGGTTTCTATCGGTTGCGCATTCCGCCCCTGTCGTAGCCGACATAACCTAACCCGGCAGCTCTGCCGGGTACAGGAGACCTACAGCTTAACATGGAATCCGAACCACGGAAGCTTTCTGGCGTCTTTCACATTACACAGCAAGCTGTGCCAGAAGTGAAGGTCGGGTTAAGTGCCTATAAAAATCCCCGCCGAGACAAGGATTCAAACCGTGGACTTTTGGATCTCCAGTCAGACGCCTTGACCACTGAGCCACGAGACCGCTCTCGAATGAGATGATGAAGTCAAATGTGTAAGTTATCCTGGCAGTTGCCTAATATTATTATTATTTAACTACCAATTACCTTCGGAATGGTCAACCAAGTGTTAGTAACCACTCCGAAAGTGGATTACGGCATGTTATTTAGATGAGAACGGCCAAAATTCTCCTCTTTCAACACATGCAAGCTGTTAGCTTGGGTAAACATTTTAAAAGGTATTTTTACACAGTCTAGAAACGAAAAACTCACTGTTCTGTTCGAAAGATTATTGAATTTAATGAATACCGTTCATTGTCATAACTTTTAAGTCACTTATGTTATACTGAAACAAGTTTATCCGTACTTCAAAGCTATTTTAGCTTTAGCTTTATCGGTGCTCGCACCGTACAACTTTCTCCGAGCGCCGCGACACATATACTGCCTCGCACCCTGCCTTGTTACAATTCAAGCACCCAATCAGCTATCACTACCCCTATAGCTGTGCTGGTCAGCGTCAAAAATTGTTACTTTCATATAACAATACTATGCTACCCCGTTTATTAAACAAACTACAAACTGTGGAAAGCGTACACTACAATTAATTATGTTACAAACATTAATACATTGTTTCAGATACTTATTGTTAAATGCAACATAATTCAATTTTAATAATGATATCAAATTAATAATAAAAATGATTGTGGGTTTAGTGATAGTGTACAGTTATCAACTCATTTTCTGAGACAATTGAGAGAAATCCTTTTATGAAGTTGGTACTGAAGCTATTGGTGTAAAGGTGTTATAACTTTATAGAGGCATATGTTGAAAAATGGACTTCAGTGTCAGGACACGAACTTATCTGATCGCCCACGTAGCAACTAGATTTAACTCATTACATAGATAGAGCATGAGAAGAGCGTGGTCTTACAGTTCTCGTCTAAGCTGACGTGCTCCTCCTTAAGAAACGCAGCGCACGTGGTTTCGTAGTGCTGACTGGCAGATCGAACCCAGGCCCGGGGCCACGCGCCGCTTTACGACGGCAGCGCTAACCACGGCGCAGAGCGAAGACTGTTTTACGGTCCACCCGTGCTGTTAACAGCACCATCAAACAAGTCACCGCCGGCGGCTGGGTGCGGTATCTGAGCGACTGAACAAAGTAGCTGCCCAGCTTAGCGCCTGAAATGAAGTAAATTTGCCTGCCACCAGTTACACTGATAAACGATAGCAAAATTATGATACTGGTGGTTATTTTATAACGTACTATCTGACCCGGCAGTGGCGGAACCAGGGGGGGACGGGGGGAGCTAGAGGTCTAGGCCCCCCCCCCCCCAAAAAGTATATAGGTCCACCCACGACATCGGTAATTTTTGAGCATGACTATAAAGCCTACCCTTACCCGACTCAAGCCCAAATTAAATCCGCTCAAGCCCCCCCCCCCATCCCCAAACGAAATCTACTCAAGCTTCCCCCCAAACCAATATCCGCTCAAGGTCCCCTCTTCCCCCCAAATCCTGGATCCGCCACTTAGACCCTGAAATGCTTCACTATTGCTTTGGCAATGCATATGGATTAAATGAACACAACGGAAGGTTTGAAATCATTCGTAAGAATATATTATAATTTTGTATGTTACTTCAAAAAATGCTTTGATTGTGTTGTATTACGAAAACAGTGGCTCACTGGTGGTAATTTAACTTTACCATTCAAACAACACATCGCAGGTTCTTGAATTCTAATGCATTGCAAGGTGTGAAAACATTATTCGTACTTTCGACAACCATAACTAGGTGGAAGCTACATTAAACTTCCTAATTACACTGAAAACCATTACTATCAAGATTTACCAATTTGATTTAGTCATTAATTTTCATGCTTAGTCATCTATAGCCCATTATTCATTTCGATCACTGTATAACAATAACTGTCTTAATTATCTAATTCTTCATTCATGTTTAGTGTTGTGATGATTCGGTAGCGTGTGACTATGACATTTGCAATCTATTTTGTGTATTTCATTATGCTTTCTTTCTAAGGTCAGACCAAGGATTTCAATAGCTTTAAACCTTCTCCAGACAACGCGGAACATTTTACAAACAACCATGCGTCAATCGGTCCAGCAGTTTTTTAGTTCACATGAACATTGTCTATTACATATATAGAATTAGATTTTTTGGTTACTGATACACATAACTTTAATCTAATCTCCCACAGAAAAATTTACATCAATATTTTTTTTATCATAACATTAGTTGAAAAATATTACGATTATCATCCTGTAAGTGACTGGAATCATACTGAAGTCCGTCAGTTGAAAGAAAATTTATAAAAATTGTTTCCATGCAATCTCCTCTTCGCTTGACGCATTTTCTCCAAAGACGTTGTATAGTGTATGGGATCTACAAAGCGACCCTCGTTTACTGAGTAATTAAGGAAGATGATGAATGGATAGGCCATTGTCAACAAACAAAAATACATACAAAAATATAACAAATTACGAATGATTTCTGGGGCACAGCTGTTTTACGATATATGCCTATGTTTTCCCGTAATAGAATCCCAGATACAAGTAATCATTGTTTATTATCTTCTAAAAACAAAAACGTACAAGGTAGCAGACAAAAAATTTTAATTTTGTTTCCCGATTTGTGATGTGTGTTTTCATAAACAGTTTATTAGGCCCAAAAAGTTGGGCAACAGTTACAATGTTTAATTTTTTTGTAATGAATAATCGATTATCATGCGCCAAGTGGTAATTTGATATTAATACCAGGGTTCACTCGGCCTTAGTATTGAATAACTTATGTAGAATTGCATTTGATAAATATCTGAACATTTGGGAACAGAACGGGTTCTTAATATCAAATCAAATCAGAGAAGCATAAATATTAAACAAACCTGAAGAATGAAATATCACACTTGACACGAAAATACCATAACAAAGGGCATAGTAATTGGCCAGAATTGAGAGCACCTTTACATACTTTGAGAACATGAATTTTCCATATCTGCTTGATTTAAATCAGCTCTGAAATTGATGTCTTCCGGTAGAATAATGCAACATTCTCACTAGCTGAATAATGAAAATTGATGTAACATTTAAAGCATTATTAAATCGTAAAACATAAAATTGCGGTAACACAACACAGATATTCGTCTTAGAATTTTATGGTGAGAGTCATAATTCGCTCACTTGAGAGGGCCAGAGTTTTTCCTGGGGAGAGAAAACGAAACAACAGTGGATGTTGAACGAAGAAGGTAATGTGGAGAGGAGTATGCTGCGACGCTCTGAACACCTGTGGACGTCTTCAGTATTGTGAACCTGAAGAGAAGTCGAACGGTGAAAATTACAAACACTTGGACTTTAATATTGTCCACTAACAACCAGGGCAAGGTTGCAAAATGCACTGCCCTATCACCTTGAGCTCTGATGGAGGGTAATGTGATGCAGACCGCAACCATGGACCAAGTGCTGTAGGCAACCTGCACCAAGCGTGCACCATCAAGTTTCGGAGGCGATCGGTTCAACAGAAGTCGCTGCTTGTGGCCTGGCGAAATATAGTTATCCAGTCGTGGTCCCACAAGGAAGTAAAGTACCTGTCACTACCAGAGAAAGCTGTGATGCCCAACTCTACCGGATGTTCTCTCTTTATCTTGTTTCGAACCCGTAGGATCAAATCGGCGTGGAAGTCGGGACAACACTGTCGCGACAAAGAAATACAGCGTCCCGTCCATAGAGAATAAGGACAGGCATAATCACGAACATGGGTGACAAGCTGTCCCCTCATAGGCTACAGAAACGAATTTCACATGCGCCCCTATTTTCCTCACACACAGTGCAGGCTTATTTGTTTTGCGCGGTCAATTTCTAACGTACGAACTCGAAGAGTGAGAAAGCAGGAAAAATGGCATTCATTCGCAAACTCCTGACAATTCAGAATCACTCGTCCTTCCTCAAGCAAACAGTGCAAAGCAACAGAAACAAACATATAGAACAACCGTTGTTCCGTTCGAACTACAGGCGGCAACATCAAACGGCTGGTCCAAAGGCCACAGGTCATTCATTGCCTAGCCCCACAGGCCACTGGCTTGCCCCGATCACCTTCTCCGATTCGGGTCATAGAGCCAAGTGCCACGGCTATTTATCCACATTGGTCTCGTGTTTCTGACGATGATAGTATGAATGAGGCAAGCTAATGTCGACAGAATTACTCCATTAATATTCCTTACTAGTTTAAAGGCCCATCGAAAATGAAGGGTATCATCTGTGGTGATATTAGGAATTTTTTCTGGTACCGTTTCTAAGCATAAATGATTAACATTTAACTATTCGTTTTTATTTATATTTGACGTGATGTTAGTAGACGCTGTCTGATTAGATTCTGGGAGTATTTGCTTGGGATGTTTTCAAATAATTCCATGTGATGTTATTTGAAGGAAATTTTTGTTGTTATGAAAAATTTTCTAAGTAAAGTATAATTTCAGTAACGAATAACTATCATTTATTTGATTGATATATTTCGAGAATACTTACGTTTCGTGTAAACTTTCTGTGTGTTTTAATAAACACCCCGTTTGTTACCTCCTGTAAAAGAATTCTTAGGTTATGTTGTTACTTGGTTTCAGTAACTGCTACGTAGAATAGAACGTAAACATTTAATTTAAACGTACATCACATTATATTTTTTTAATATCTCTGCCCCACATTATAACTTCTATCTCTGATACATAACAGATCTCTGCATATCCTTTTTTAATAAAATAAAATCAAATTCGATTATTTATTTGAAATTTAATTTTTTTTTAACAATATAAGCACAAATACAGTACTGATATCCGTTTGAAATATCTGGTTATCAAAGCAGCGCTATGGTTACAGCCAACGTAACTAATACTTCGGGCATTTTAGAGACTCGCCGAACGTTGCCGAACCATTGAGGTGAGTCCAGTCTTCAGACACAATGCATTTTATTCAAGTGGATGCATTTAGATGTACTGTCAGCACTACGGTGTTCATTTTATCGTATACACAGTCATTTAAATGACGAATTTCATAATCTTTTAATTTGTTTCCGCAGTACCATCTTCATACACCTGAATTTATTATCTGTAGAAAACATGTAACGAACTGCTGATTTCCTTGAAGAACTTATTTCCGGGATTTATGGACGTCAGCAGCGATCCACAAGCAACACACTATCTTCTTGAAAGTGCACGCAGAAGGATTGATTTCGATGGTGGAACTGCTGAAAACATTTGAATCCTTTACAACTAAACACAGAAACTAAAAATTAAAACAATGTAAAAACTTACATTCATCATATTTGTTCTATCTTGACAATGTTTCGATAATCATTATGAAAACAGCACTTTTCATTAATCTGTTTTGTTCTCACTGATTGGTATTGCTATCTAACACAATATTAACATTTCCTCCTGATTTTCGAGTATAATTCATAAGTTACGATTTCTTCAAGCAATGGAATTACCCAACACACCTCAGTGTCAATTCTGATAATCTCAGTTACTTTATTTTCTCACCTGATAACTACTGTGAACTCAAACTGAAAAATATTATTTAATGTATATATTTAATAATATTTTTCAGTTTGAGTTCACAGTAGTTATCAGGTGAGAAAATAAAGTAACTGAGATTATCAGAATTATATATATATATATATATATATCTTGACTATCACAATGCAATTCGCGGTAAATCATGATATTGTTGACTAAGACGGCCTCTGCAGCATAATATTTCAACCACAGTGCTGTTTTGAGCTGCTGGAGTGCGAACATTAGCTCAAATCATAATCTTGATATATTCGAGGTACATCAATTTTACACAAACAAATTTATTGAAATTTATAGTTACTTGCAATTTCATAACATTCTAAGCCAAATAGATGTTGGAAATGACAATAAGATTTACCTTGAATACTAGAAAAATGTATTTATGTGTATCATGAAAAATTAAATAACTGAAAATTGCTGTAGCCTCTTAGTAGTTATTTACATAACAAATTTGTTTTGATTTTTATATTTTCATATCTATAAAAAAAATACAAAATGAATCAGGTTAGATTTCAGTGAGTCTGATACGATAGCTGTATATATATATATATATATATATATATATATATATGAGTGTATGTGTGTGTGCGTGTGTGTGTTTATTAATAAGTAATCTATTAGCTAATTTCATTTGGGTCTATGAGTACTACTTTACCTAATTATACCTGTATAAAGAATATTCTGCAGATATTAAATAAGATTCCTAAATACTCATTGCTAATTAGTCTAACTTGTGTAGACGTCCATAAGTGTTTTACAAACAACTTTTTCAAGTTGTTACCGATTGTATGACAGTAAAATAAAATAAATTGATTCAACATAATAATACAAGTGAAGAAGGTTAGTCAGCTGGCGGTTCGTTTTCTCTGTCACATCCAGTTTAATGAAACTGATTCCAATTTTAGACTGATAATTTAATGTGGGAAACCTGAGGGCTGCTTGTAAATTAACAACTATTGTCACGTGAAGTATTAAAAAATCTGTCAGAATATGGTTTGGTATTCATACAAGGTTGCTAATATGTTTAAACTACTAAGTACTGTGTTGATACAAACTTATTTGCAGTCGTAAATGAACAAATATTTCCTTATCCAATTATTCAGCAATACTTGCAAAAAAATGATAGAGAAAAATCTTAACCTATAACTGTGTTTTAGATTTGTAAATGTTTCTTTTCTCTATTAGCCTAAACGGTGCTGAAAAAAAAACCACGATCACTGTACAGTTACTAAAACAAGATGCAAATGAGTTTTGAATTATTTAATTAATTAATGACAAATATTAACAATAAAAGAAGCATTACACACATCTTTTCCAATCGAAATACCTTTGGGAGCAATAGTAAACGGTGAAGACTCTCAGTATGTTGTGCGTTATTTTTTTATATTTATTATAAAAACATATTTTTTGAGTTTGTTATCAGTAAATTTAACTTAAATTACTATCCGTGAAATATGGACAGTTGAAAAAAATAAATAACACTGATAGAATGACGTTAAAATGATTATTATTAAATTTTTATTATTTTTATGTAAAATTAAACTATTATTTATATATTTCTATTGTCAGTGGGCATAAGTATTAGGTTAGTGTGATCCTAAAGCAGTTTCACTTCTGGCTGTATATCGAACACACTTATTCTTAAGCAATAGAAAACCTTGTTGTGTGTGGCCTTCAGGAACATTTTCCCTGAAGTGGGAGTATTTTACGATCCCGGAGGGACTAAAGAAGTGTTTGTTTGGACGAGGACTCGAGCGGTCTGGACAGGGAGAAGATACTGTGTTGCTCTGGCTTGTGTGTGAGGGCAGGTGGATAGTAGCGCGCTGTGTGGTGAGTGATGGAGGGTGTTTTGCCCCAGAGGCCCCCGACGGGCTGGCTCTCCAGAATAGCTGCCCATCACTCAGGGAGGCGGACACGCAGGTGATAGCCAGGCGACCACGCAGCGGCGGCGGACTGCTACCAGAGAAGTGGGATGAACCCATCACTGGCTTAGGGATATGTTCATCACCACAAGTCACTAATTTTGTCCCAAAAAATTATGATTAGCAACGAATAAAAATTGATTCTAATCATTAATGAGATAATTAAACCCGAAACATTGCAAAACCAGATTGGGCGACTTAATCATCCATTTTAAGAAAAATTTAGCCCACAGATAAATTTCTCGCATTTTCTATTTTAGATTAACAATAAATTCGAAAAAGACTTCAACACATTCGGTAGTGACTCGTGCAACCAATTTGGGGAACTTGATCGCATTTCCTTATCAGGAACCATAATAATACACGTATTTCATCAGCTTGTTTCATTACTACAGAAGATATATGAGGCAATTGCAACCCAGCAATCGACCTCCTAGCAGTGGAAAGAACGCACTATAGATTCCTGTCCCACATTTTTTTCAGAAAAATGTGTAAGTCGAACCTCCACAGTTGCACGGTACAAAAATCTGTGCTTGACCTATTGTAGTGTTAAGTATTATACACTCACTCCATTTCTCTCCAACGATGCGTCTTATTGTTATTCGCTAAGACAGCACAATCGTTCGATTGGAATAATATTAATCGTCATATTAACTACTAAGTAATGTGTTCGTATCCTAGAGGACGCGGGTTTTCCATGGTAATCATACCATTTATTTTTTATTTATTTTTTTACGCCTCGTCGAAGGCTAAGGTCAATAAAGGTGGGATAGGAATGGGACAAGGAATGGGAAGAAATTTGGCGATGGCCTTTTTGATGGAAGCATCCCGGCATTCCAAATCTGGATGCCCGGAAGGGGATTCGAACCCGCGTCCTCCCGAATACGAGGCCAGAGCGTTAACCGTTCACCCAATACGCTCGGTCTAAATCATACCAGGAGAATACCTTGATGGTTGCTTTAAAAGCCCATGGCCGAATTCCTTATCGATCGTTGCCTCGTTCCTTTCCCACTTGTAATGACCTTGAAAAAATCTTCGCAAGTTCTTGGATGTAGAAACGGCCTAAAACTGCAAATTTTGACGACCATTCACGACTTTACTTTCCAGTGAAACAAATTAAAAGTATAAAATCCTTTCGCTTTACATGCTATAAACAAGACAATCCACAAAGTATGGTGAAAAAAAAATCGGTCACTATTACTTTTTAAATTTTAAGCCTGAATCTAATTCAGTTTACTAACCAGACGTTTGAGAGAGACAAACAGACAGTGCAGCAGCAATAACAGTGTTCCTGGTAAAGAACCTTAGAAAGACAATGGCCGAGCTCCATCACGATTCTCTCGTATTTCGGGCCTAATGACCTTATTGTAAATAAGGCGTAAATCATAATAACATTTCACAAAAATTATACATGCCACAGTTGATACACACTTTTACAGACATCTAGTAACTTCGATGGAAACGAAGGGTGTAAACAACAGTGATGGTGTATCCTAACGAGAGCGTATTCTCTGATCCTCGACATTCAATACTTCAAACAAATCGTTTGCACGAAACCAAAGCCAGGAAATGAACATAACAGTGAGCACTTTGGATTCGAAATCTGTTACAGCCTGGCGACATGCTGATACTGCGTGTAGTTAGCTGTTTCGAATTATTATTATTTTTTTTAATTTTATTTCGTGATGCATGTAATGCGGACATTAAAACTGATGGGATCATATAACCTAACAGCATCGTTTAAACTTTTTTTTGGTCCGCTGCGTGGTACATATTTCTGCCGATAGTGTGCATTTTGCGTAGCGTGCATTAAGCGCGTGCTTTGCGGTTCAGTTTGCAGCAGGAAGTGCGTACAACCCTCAGTCCGTTTTCCCCTGACGTTCCCCTCATTAACATAGCGGGCGCGTCACCAGAGATGAAACACTGTGCCCGCCTCCCTCGTTAAACTGCCTACGCGCCGTGCACACATGTGTTGACACAACGTTAAGCTGGCTGATTACATACCTTTTCGCCAGTATTTAGTCTAGATTACCTAGATATTTATTAGCAAAAGTATTAATCAGCCCAATACCACATCCTAAATATCGTTACACTGTCGACAGTTCATGCACTTCTACTCTCTACACAACAATGAGGGCAGAAAATCATTTATGTTGTGGAGGAAAGCAATCATATCATAGAACTGTTTATGGCATATCTGGGATTATATAACAGACGGATTAACACTAATTTTATATTATATAATACAGTACATGGGTTATTTTATTTATTTGTCGTATGGCAAGCAACTAATACAATAATAAATACACCTATATACAATGACAAGAACGTTGGTAGCGTTCACAAGCTGATGTCCAATTCTTCCAGCCATTCTAAGAAGGAACTTGTAGCTCCAAAAACATCTTCTTATGGTCCATCATACTTCCGTAGAGGGCATTCCCCGATAATATGCTTCACACTCTGGGAAGGAGCACCGCAGTCACATGCAGGAGAATCCTGAAGACCCCACTTATACAGCATAGCGTTGCATTTCGCATGGCCTGTTCTTAGGCGATTTAGTTTGACCCACTGGTCTCTATTTAGATGGAATCCTCGAAGTCCAGTTGTGGGATCTTTAATATCTGAATGTTTTACAGATGCGGAGTTCCAGTTTTGTCGCCATTTTTCCATGACATCAAAGTCAAATACATCTTGCCATACCGGATTTCTGGATTTAAGACGAGTGGGTGGTAAGTTATTTAGAACCTCGTGGATTGGGAGATCCTGTGGATGATCAGGATGGTGTAGTTTTATCCACTCACGTGACGTTCCTTCTTGGCGTCTTATCTCTGGAGGTCGTATTTTGCTGATCAGGTGCAACCAGGGGACTGGGGTGGATTTTATGGTGCCAGTTATTACTCTCATACACTCATTCAGGTGGACGAACTTCACTCGCCGTCTTTCCATTTCTGTTCAGAGGAAAGATTTCATCAAAATCCATAGAGACGTTTATGAAAAATAAATTTTACCTAAATATAAGAGTTGCTCATATAATAGTATTAGATTCGATATATTATCTATTATTAAAACTTAGTCCGTGAGATGGCGTTAGTGTTGTTTCCGAGATACCAAATACAAAAATTACTGGTTTTTCTGTAAAATCGTGATACAAACTAAAAGCAGATCGTTATCTGCAAATTAAATTTCATCCAAATCGCTACTGCCGTGTCCAATATTGCTCGGTTTACCACCTCATAAATCGTTTTAAAAGAAAAATGCCATTATTACGTTAAATATAAATCATTATTTTAAGCAAGATTAGTGTTAATTCACTTAGAAGCGTACATGATCAATGCTAAATTCGTTCACTCCGGTAAGACTATGCAAATACCATGTATTAGCCTCACACCTTCTGATCAAACCGTGTCTTTCCAAATGATAACAAAATAATTCTCAATAAAAAAAACTTTCGTTATGGGCATTAATAAAGCACGACGTTAGACGCTTCAAAGCGCAGAATTGTATTTAAAAGAACGTGTTTTTTCGTATGGACACCTGTACGTGGTTTTTTCAAGCGTTCATAGATTCAATTACTATTCAATGTTTACGTTAAAATACAAATAGTCAAAAAGTAAACTATAACAACATAACTGCTAAAATTGTTTTTATAGAAGTTATGTAAAGTAAATAACTTTGACATCTACCAAATCCAATATCTATTTTTTAAATGTATACTTTTTAAATGTTTTAAAATTGTACGTTTAGTACGTAATGAAAACGAATTTTTACAATAAGAATGATATTTATAACAACTAATCAAAATAAAATATCTTCCATTAATAAATATACTTACATTTACTTACTTCCACATTATCATATTATCTTTCGGTGACTAAAAACGATAATGTGCGAAATATTCACATGGGTCAGCTAGTATACTAGAACTCTTTGTTTAAAGATATAAGAGTTCCTTGTTGTAACCAAAGAGAAACCAACCATCAGTGAGTTTTAGGGTACCTGAAACGTCTACGAGATGGCGTTAGAGCCTTTTCGAGATACCAAATAGAAAAATTGTACGTATTTTGTAGACTGGCATTTTTGCAGGGAAGATACCTATTGAGATAAACTTAAAAAGAAAACGTCATCTAAATATGAAATTTCATCTAAATCGTTTCTGAGATAACATAAGAATTGCTTGTTTAATGGTATAAGATTCTATATGATATTCATAGTATGTTTACGTATTTTGCCTTTCAAACATGTAGCAATGGAACGATAAACAGTTTTATCAAAAATTTAATTACAGTGCTGTCAGTAGCTCTGTCATTTTTGGGAGTTAATAACAGTTCATGCGAAGACAATATGTTAGCATTAATACTGGTTTACGCGGTTCTCTTTTCGTAATCACCATGGATTAATAATTCGCAGTAAGAAAGTAAACTGTGTAACGATCCAAGATGAAAGAGTTGGCTCGGGTTCGACGTTTCTTTCACTTTCGGTGTTTCACTCGGATAAATCATCAAGACGCCTGTATACAACAATCAGAATAACGAATTGATACCTCCTCCTGGACCGGTGGCACTTATTTCTTTCTGATAGTTGTTATTTTCAACACAAAATAATTTTTTAATGGAAAGAACACCGCACTTCTTTATCTTTAATACTGTTCCATAATCACGAGTGTTTGTGGAACAGAACATGTGAAAGTTATAAAATTAGGAACACAAGGTATAAAATTATGAAGGACATGATTAAAGAATTTAATCACCTAGTTTTGACAGTAGAAGATATCAAGTACAAAATTAAAAGTATCTAACCAGGTATTCTAGTGAATTAACCAAGGTTTTGAAATCAGAAAAGAAGCGGTGCAAACCTGAGAGTAATTTCTAATTTCAGTTTGGCGGGAAGAGATTTTCTCATCGTAGTATCCCATTTATAATTAGTGGTGAGATTATTATGGAAAAACTTCAAATTACAATTCATACATTACCAAGATGATTTTAAAATGCCATTGTGCTTTCCAATACCCAACACCTTCGGCGAAGTAGCTGTGATTCCTATTCTATCACTCCAATTGATCCATTGTCTAGTCCACCAACGTCTCTTTTCTCTAATAACATTCTTCGCGATGTAACTTTTGATTTCGTCGGAAAGTATTCAGCAAACTAAATTCAACCCAACTTGGAAAAGTTCGTTTGTACCCATCTTGAAGTGAATTAAATGGTCATTTATGGTTAAACACCTAAACGAGTTCTTCATCCGGAGTGATTACAAAAACTGTGTAGATTCGCCTTTAACTCGATGTTTTTTACTTCGAAATAGATAAAAATACTATAGCATATTAATTTCTTGTGATGTTACGATCTGGCGAAATCCTTTCACCATTTCGGATTTTGTGTAGGGCGCCCTCAGTTAATCATAGAATTCGAACGAAAAATCGTTCATAGTTCACATACACTTGAAGCCATTGTTGTCAGAGGCTAGGGTGTGTTAACTGGCGGTAAAAATGTCCTGTCTCTATCAATCTGATAACCACCTTTCTACTTTCATAAAAATAACTTGCTAATTTTCACACTGGCCTCGGAAATTAAAAAAAAAATGCTATACATTTCTGCTGTTACATCTTCAGCTACTGGGGAGATTCTACTACCTGGTTGATACTGAAGAAGAAAAGGTTTTGTTTCTTATACGTTCTTTGTGGAGGTGCTGTCCAAGCAATTTGAAAAGGACTTAATCCTCAACATCACGTTTTTGTGCCAAGAGGTTGTCAGTATACAAAGCGCTGCGTTGGTTGGTAGCTGAATATTCCAGTGCAGCGAAGCCTCCATTTAACATCATCTAGTTCTGATCACTAGCATTTCTCCCACACAAGTGACCTTGAACCTTGCTTTCCAGCGTCTAAGGCAGACTAACAGTCTCCATCCAACTAGTAATCTCAATATTCCTTACTGAATAACGTGATTCCATCAGCATTGGCTGTAGCGGTATTGGACCTGATAGATTCATAAGTAAGCCTCTACTGCTAAATGCAACAATGCCTTTTACTGGACACACACATAATTTCCACAAACATTGTGTTTTCCGTGGCTGGCCTATACAGGTTAACACCCAACGATTCCACACAAAGAACAGTTGCGCCGATAATGCGCCGCCTACTCAAGGACGTTAGATTGAACTTTTTTATTTGCCGGGTCGCTTACAAATATTTGTGCCTGGAATCAACTTTTGGATTCAAACGCTGGCGAAATTTTCGCCTTGCGGTACTTCGCCAGCAGAGTGGGAGAGATTCTCGTTAGTAGTTCGCGATTGCAAATTGAGTGCCTCGCTAGATTAAATTCCGAACTTCTCTAAAGTTCGTATGGATGGGAGGACGCACGATATTGTTGATGGTAATTGGTTCGTCGGATGGGTATGTCGGACTTGATGTCATCTGCGTGTTCGCGAAGAGTACTTTATCACGTCTACTTTAAAGTCACCTGCATATGTGCAGCAACATTTATTAACATAAAACCTATTATAAAATGTAATAAAAAAACCTGCACAATCTTTCAACAATAGACCTGCGAGTTGCCGTGAATGGATAACATCATCAGTGGTTATAGCTGACTGCCGGAATAACTAAACGAAACTCCGTTTACCTACTTTTTTTATCTATACGCTAACATTTTTGAAATATCGCCAGCCTAATGTTAATTATTAGGAAAGAAATGAAGATATTTGGCTGAAAATAATGTTAAAAGCTTAGAAAAATATCCAAAATGTGAGAAAATCTATTGTTAATGCTTCTACAAAATCAGTATAAGACTAAACAAATATCAGTAAAGTAAATGCTAGTGTATCGTCAGGAAAATACATTGATTATGTTTAACTTTACTACATGGATCGAAGATAACAATGACTTACGATGACTAAAGATTGGGTTCAGAAGTATCATTTAACAACTGATTACTAGGTTTTGAAGGTATGCCGCGTTGTTTACGTGATGGCTGCTATTCTATACTATTTATGTTGACATAGCAATGAGCGCCAACCATCTCAGAGCAATAGACCGCTATCTTTTTTAAATGGTATTCGGCTACATAGGCAATATAGCCGGCTATATGTGTTTGTAATTACTCTTCCAGTGTATTGTTGCAACTATGTATGGACACATGGACACCAAGGAGGGACCTAACATTCACACAGACACAACACTCAAACACCCATGCCCTCCGCCTGACTCGAACCGGCGACCTTCTGCACGCGAAACTAGTTATCTAGCCCCTACGCTACGTTGAAGTTGTTGGTATTATTTCTGATGCCTCTTTAAACTCGTCGAGGCCACCAATGATTTTCTTTCCACAGCAGCCTCAGGTCTTCAAATCTTATTTCGTGTCCGGTGTTAATGGCATGGCGAACTACGGCGGATTTGTCTCTGTTCTTATGTTTATAGTGGCGGAAATGTTCTGTAAGTATATGCGCCACAGTGCGACCAGTTTCAGCGATGTCAACACCACCACAGCTGCAAGGTATTTCATAAACAGCCGTAACATGGTGTGGGTGTAAACGTTCTTTATCCTGATTTTTTATTGGCTAGGTTTGCAGTGAGCCTTAAACAATGTTTGTACCTTCGACCGCTTTAACAATTTCCCAATATGGTAAATGATACCATGTAAACAGACGTGTTTCCTTGGCACATTGGTATCATAGGATAAGTTGATGTCTACGATGGGGTGGTTTAGTTCTCGAAACCGTTGTGCTGTCGGATTCCCGATAGGCGTTGGCTCCGAATATTCTTGTAAATGTCTCCATTTCTTTCTTCAGACTTTCCGAGTCACATATTATCCTCGCTCTTAAGTTTAGTGATGTTAATACTCTTCGTTGCTGTGTTTGGTACACAGTATGACCCAAACGACCATCTTCACGCTTATGGACTAGAAAATAGAGAAACGGCAGTTGTTCAGTTTCTTCCACTTTCATAGTGAATTTGATTCTTGGGTGGGCACTATTCAGGTGGTGTAAGAGCTCATGCAAATTCTATTTACCGTCAGGCCAGATGATAAAATTGTCGTCTGCATTCCAACTCTTTTTTGCAGATTTTATCCGTGCGTTGTTAATCACCTCCGTTTCGAATGCTTCGATGAATAGGTTCGCGGCAATAGGTGAAAGTGATGATCCCATAGCTGCACCTTCAACTTGAAGATAAAGTTGACACCCTAATGGAAAACACTTGAGTTAACGCAGAAATCCGTGAGGTCAGCCTACTAAGTAAAAATTTACTATGCAAGAAGTTTATCACGTACTACAGATACGGTTTCGTCTATCGGCACGTTAGTAGTGATACTACATCAAAACTTACGATGACATCAGCCTTCTCTAATGTCAATAATTTGTATAAAGTGAGCCGAGTTCTTTACAGCTGATCTGATATCTACCGTAAGATGTTTCAGATTACTAGCAACGTATAGCGCTAGTGGATGTATAGGTGAGTTGACCGCGCTCATAATCGGACGTAAACGAACCTCCCTTTTATGCACTTTTGGCAATCCATAGAATCTAGGCATGGTGCAATTGCTGTTTTCAGATTTTTCTTGTCCTCCTACTCATTCGATTTGGAGGCGTTAAGTCTTCGGGTCACCTCTGTCCTAATCTTCTGCAGTGGGTTCTTGCTTAACTGGGTATAAGAATTCTCTGCCAACGAGTTCGTAGTTTTAGTGTGGTAGTCCTGCGCTTTCATCACTAGACCCTTTGTCAGTTTTGAGAACCACAATGTTATGGCGTTGCCGTAGTACCCGTAAGTTTATTTTGTTTCCCTTAATAGATTGGTGCGTAGAAGTTTCATACTATCGAATAAACAACGCGGCCTATCCCGAAAATCTAGTAATTATTAGCAGAGACGGGCTAGGAAACCGGAGAAATCATTTATGAACAGTACATTGGTAGCTACTAGTTCCTTATACTAAACAGTTTAGAGATTTAAACATGATCCCTTTGAAGTTCTTGTTTTTATGTTATAATATACATAGTCGTAATTTAACAATTAAAACCACCGTTTTATAACAGTTCTGTGTAGTTTAGTAAATATGCGAGGAAGGAAGCAACTGGTTATCCGATTTCTTAGTAGATAAGATCTGCGTTACTACCCTAAAATTAAAATACTATTCTGTAATAAATTTAAACTTTCTTTACGCTGAATGTGCGCGGGATTATGGCTATCAGTTAGTATTTTTAATACTTTTTATTATTATTATTATTATTATTTTTACTTTCTGGCCATGTAAAAACGTAAGAAGACACTGTTATGATAGATAAGAAAGTTGAAGCAATGTATCGTCTGTTTTCGACTATTTCCTGCCTTGTCATCTCTTGAGAGATATTTGTACGTACAATAACTTAACAACAAACGCTTTATGGACATAATATTTCGCATTTATCACAATTTCAAGTAATTTATTTGAAATCAAAGCAGTTACCTCTTTCCATTTGAGCAGTTATTTATTCAGCTTTATAATACGTGCATGTATATTCGTTTGTGCTAACTAGGAACACGTTACGCCTTAGATTGGCTTGAATTTGCTGTGGATGTGTGCACATCAGTGTTACAGCTATGGTTGTTAGCCCTAGCGGGGCGTGGAGTCCGAACCACGGAAGCGTCCTGGCGTACTTCACATTACACAATAAGCTCTGCCCGAAGTGAAGGTCGGGTTAAGGGTGTTTGAAAATCTCCACCGAGACAGGGATTCGAACCGGGAACCTTTCGCTCTATGGACAGACGCCTTAATCACTGAACCACCAGGCTGCTCTCAAATTTGTAATAGTTTAAATTCTGTAGGTATTTTTTAAAAAAACCTATCAAATTTAACAGATATTTGTATTCTATTATTTTGACCATAACAATATATCTGAGTACAGGAACAGTGCTGTGGTTGAGCATTAATTTCGTTTGATTGGCTTTAGGATATATTCGCCAACTACTAAGTCGTCATCCCAATTTCTATTTTAAGCAATGGAAATATTGCGAATAGTGTATGTTTTTCCTTACGTTCACTTCTGCGAATATGCATAACGGTCAACCAATTTCTGTATTAGTTGGTTATGTAATTTAATCCCAGTCACAGATATTGCTGGGTGAACAGCTAACGTGAGGGCATGTCATTGGGGAGATCGCGAATTCGAATATAGATATGGCCATTCGGAATTTACTTTTGCTTCTAGTTTTCAAAATCACTGAAGGTGAATGCAGCGATGGTTCCTCCATAAAATCAATCGTAAATTTTCTTTTCATTCCTTGCCTGTTTCTGGTGACCTCGACATCTTCCATTCGTGCAACCAATTTCTCTTTTTTATTAGTAGCCTAAACGAACGTATTGCACATTATCCGGACCCTGTAACGACCGACTAGAGTCATTAGAGTTACTAGCTATCTAAAAACGTGAGAACCGCGAGAGATGATGACAGGACACTAATTATGTCTGCTTAATGTCTCGGTGAACAAAGTTTTAACTTGTTAAGTTTAACCAAATGTTAGCGAAGCAAAAGTTGCGATTTTTCTTTGTAAATTACAATGGATCCAGACACAATTAGCGACCTAAGTTCAGTGGTGTGAGACACTGTCACACAGTCGTTTGTATTTAAAATGAATTCAACATGCTCAAAATTCAGCACGTTTTTTCGTATTACGAAGCCAGGTTACTTCCATCCAGCTCTTAAAGACGACCTGCGCATTCAGCTCTGTATTGGGTTACCTGTCGCCGTGTTCTTTCGTCGCCAGATTTACGGCAGTCTGTGAAGTTATTTAATTTGAGGCTGTGAACTCCACAAAGAGGGTCGCCCTTGACACTTGTTAGCAGAAGTACAGAGAACTTTGCCACTGGAGGGCGAAATTATCCTCTGGCTCTCGCAGGCGGAGCGCGCCGTGGCTAGCCAGTTTAATTTCGTCGAACTGCGTCCGAGTCGGTGCTTAAACATCCTCTTTCAGACCACACATTCCGTTCCCTTGCTGCTATTACTACCCCACTGTCTCTTGCTGGAAAATGTCCCCTTATTTAATACTTGTAACATGTCATGTTTCGTGATATGTCAAGACAGTTTACACACAAAAAACAATGAATTGATACTATAACAACAAACAACAGAAAGTCCCATTTTTATTGAAATATTAATTGTTTTTACTGCATCTATGACGGCACGAAAAACAATATTAACTGCTACCTTATTTCATTTTTGAAGTTTTCTTCCTCTATATATGGCAGGTTAAACGGATCTTCACTGTTTACAACTTTAGGCGTGCGTTGCCCAATATTACATTTTCTCCTGTGTGCTATAAGTTTCCAAGGTTGTTATAGGTGATTTATTAAAAAATCAAAAAAATCTGGCGTTTGCTATTCATATCCCAAATAAAACCTTCTCATGTTGGCGTTGAAATTTATTGTACGTAGTATTAATATTTTTGCGTAAAACCACTCGAGTTTTCCACCGAGATAGTGCTTCAGTAAAAGTACAAGGCGACGTTTCGGAGCCTACATCTGGCTCCATCTTCCGGCAAACGTTTTGGAACCTGCTTCTGGATCCATCTTCGCCGGAAGATAGAGCCAGGGCCAGGCTCCGAAACGTCGCTTTGTACTTTCTCCGACGTGCTATCCCGGTGGGAATCTCGAGAGGATTTTACGCAAAACAACGTACAATAAATTTCAATGCCAATATGAGAATGTTTTATTTGAAAAACTAGTATCAAACGCCAGATTTTTTAAGAAATCAGCTGTAACTACTTTTTATATTTGACATATATCATCAAACTAAAAAAATCATATGCACCACTGAACAAGTTCCGTATCTACACCTTCCCATCACCAATACAATCAAACTATCAGTATGCAGACTACTGGGTGAACCATTTACGTTCCGGTGAACGATTTTCGATTCTCCGTTCATGTGTCGGTTTTCTATGGTTTCGTGAGATCCCTTCAAGGAAACATCAGTTCCAAATTTTTTTCCGTTCCTCCTTTTCCTTACTGCTTTACCTCTTGTCAACGGCCATGGTCATTAGAGGCGGGTTGGGTGTATGGGGACAAGGAATGGGAAGGAATTCGGCCATGACCTTTTGAAGGAAGCATCCCGGCATTCGCCTGAAGTGATTTGGGGAAAGCATGGAAAACCCAAATCTGGATTTCTGGACGGGAATTCGAACCCGCGTTCTCCCGAATGCGAGGCCAGACGTTAACCATTCACCCACCACGTTCAGAGACGTTCGTCTCTACACCAAATTATATTTTTACTTATAACCTTCCACCATCATACCAAATGACAAATTTGGATCACCACTACATTCATAAATACGACTCTGTAATCTACCGTTATTTGCAGTATTTGTTCCCCTTGACACCCAGACTATCGCAGCATAGTGGCCGTTGATCTCCCATAACGGGAAGCCGGCTACAGAGTTTAGGCTGTAACGAGTTGCCTCCGGAAACTCCGCAGATATTGGGACATCCATCAGCGCAGCCAGCCGGTGGTGGGCAGTCATTAGAACTGTCCAGGGCCTCCACACCTGACTGATTGCTCGCGGAAGAGACGCCCCCAGTTCTCACTTGCCGTCCCCACCGCACCCTCCGCCCAAGACGAATGGCCGCGCAATAAACTCAATTTGGCGGCGGCCGAGAGGCTAATACGCGCGCCGACGGCTAAGTGGGATGGATAGCCGCAACGCCTCCGCAAGCCGCCACATAAGTTAATATCGGGCGAGGCGAGGCGGGGCGGGGCGAGGCGGGGCGGCCTGCCGGCTGCACGGGCGACTTGAATGCAAATGCGGCGGGTGGCTCTCCAACCACTTGCTACCGAGCTTACAGCCATCGAGAACCCTCCTACTGCAGACACGACACTGGGTTAAACTGTGTCAAATGGACCCCACATTGGCGAAAGTGAAAAGGATATAGATTTTACGTAGTCACTTCAGAGACTGCCGTCGTGTAATTGTCTTTCGCCTCAAAAATTACTCAAATGTTACATTATGATTCACAGCAGCGCAAATCTTACATAGTTGAATTTAATACAATTTACATGAGCTATAGCGCTTGCTCCGGGACAATTTACCTTAGTACCCCTTTCTTATTGTTTTATTATTATCTTATATAATTTAAGCATTACATTTTTTCTTAGATCTAATTTTGCCATTTACGAATTTTAATTTTAAATTTCTTGAGCGTTTTTGGTAAATTTTTCATCACTTACATTGATAATTTATTCCAATCCCTGACACCCTAACCTATAAAATTAAATTTCTCCCCACTCTTATGTATGAAATTGTGTGCCACTTTGAGTTCATAGTCTTCTTTCCCTTGGTAATTTATTCCAACCTCTGAAACCCTTAGCTATAGAAGTAAATTCTCCTACTCCGTTATGCAGGAAATCGAGTGCCACCAAGTGCCCTTGATCATTTCTTTTAATGGACTTCTCTTGAATCATGGACCAATATTTCTTCAAGTTCCACCACCATAATTTTATCAGAAACATCTTGAATATAATAGCCCACTGAGATTGACAAGTATCGCGTTGCAGGTAGACAGGAACACTCACGGCTCTACCTTAAGCACGCTGTCAAACGGATGTAAACAGAAAATTAAATAAATTTTAAACGCAAACGTTTAGATTAGAAATTTGAATTAAATGCAATAAGAATAATGGTAAAACTTAAATACGTTTTGGATTTTTAACCAGAAGATCTATAATGATTTATCAACCTTAAATGACATGACTTAACCTAGATAAGCCTACAATTACATTGAAGCCAAAATAATGGATGTCTAAGAATTCTTCAAAATAAAAAAAGCCAGTCACAACAGCAGAGAACAAGAGTACAGCTGGCTGTCATTTTTGAGACTATAAAAACTCTGATAGAGTTCAGATTGGTAAACTTCTCTCACTCCTGACAGGAACCTTCATCACCGCGTCATCAGAGCAGTGCGAAAAATTTGATTTGAGACTTGGAAGAAAGGCGATACTTGTAGACTGATGGCGAGGATAAAATTAAAATACGAAGAACCAAATGCCGTCAATGTCGTTATTTGCGACAGAGCTAACATAGCCCTCACATTTCATCAGTAAATCAGTTATTTAATGGGTTTCATAAAGACAAAAAATCGAAAGTACTGAATAAATGACCATATAACAGTATCTTAGATATCAAATTAAATGAAAAAATGTTTAATTAGATTATTGTAAGGAAATCTTTCTATTTCTGATGTATCTTCAACAGCAGCAAAACCTGACACATAAACCTCAAGGTTTCTGTTTCAAACTGCAGAAATTAATCATAATGCGTGGAACTACGTGTTCGTTATTTTCACTTGATTAGATGTGAATCACTGTACCGATAGAGGATATTACATTGGAAATAGGTTGACTGACATAAACATAAAAATATTTTACTAAATTTAATTTCACCTTACTACTATTTGTCTCATATTTAATTTATTCATTTGACTATTCAAAATGTAGTAGAACTAACATTAACTGAAATAGCAATACAATAAAGACGTTAGGCATTATTAATTTATACTAATGAATACTATATCGAATAAAATTGGTGATAAAATCAGGTGGGTTTCAAAATTAATATTAATACTCACAAAGCGTCAAATACGATTAATAGGGACCATAGGAAGGAATTCATAACAATGATTTTGACACACAACCACGCCATTTACTGCCAGTTAATCACAGACAAAGTATTTTGAAGTGTGTTGTCTATCGACATTTACTTCAACATAATCTAGAAGGAGCAACACTTTGCTTTCGGTATGGCTTATCGTTGGCGTTCTTAGTTTAGAATTGCGAGTGGTCTTTTATGACGGTCAATACCTGTAACGTATTGCCCGAGCGATTTGACTTCCGGGTTCCTGGTCTTCTGGGCGCGCTCGTAGAACGTCGCAGACAGCTGTCTGAAGCGATCCGTCAGCAGCGGGATGTTAGTAGTCTCGTGCAGAACTGCAGTCGGGAATCTGCTCGGTAAGTGGAGGGCCCTTTTTAGTGCCCTGTTCTGTATCACCTAAAGGCACCGAAGGTGCGAAGCAGCCACATAGCCCCATAGCCACATAGACAAGCGTATTCCATAATGGGTCTAACCAGGGTGATATAGATGTTTACTCCCGTGCGGGCTTCAATTTTCCCACGGATTCGTCTCGTTGTGAAGTCGAAGGTGAGGAAGGTTTTGAGTGCTTCTCTTACTGATTATGATGGCTTGGGTTTTTGTGGCGTTGATGGTTATCCTCCACCGTTTCGCCCAGTCCTCAGTTGATCGAAGGACTTCTTGCAGACGCCTAGTTGCTAGGGCACAGCTTCTGCTTGCCGTACAGTATGTCGTGTCGTCGGCATAGGTGGCAGTAAGAACTCTGGGAGCGGCAGGCACGTTAGCGGTGAAAAGCGCATAGAGCACGGGTCCCAGTAAAGAGCCCTGCGGTACCGCAGCAAGGATTCGCCTCACAGCTGAAGTAGCCTCTCCGACACGAACGCAAAAGGTGCGGCCAGTGAGATATGACATAAGGAGCTTTACTAGTCTTTCCGAGAAGCTTTATTCGTCTAGTTTTAGTAGCAGACCTGTATGCCACACAGAATCGAAGGCTCTGGTGATATCCAGAAGAACCAGGCCGCAGTATTGTTTCTCGTTGAATGCCCTTGTCGCTATTTCAACCATCCCTATCACCTGTTGCGTGGTGGAGTATTTGCGGCGAAAGCCGAGCTGGTGATGGGGGATTCGATGTAATCATTTAGCCTCTTGAGCAATAATCGCTGAAAGACTTTTCTTATAGATGGCAGGAGGCTTACTGGCCAGTAGCTATGAGGAAAGTGCGGGTCCTTCCCGCTTTGGTGCATTACCACAACATCAGCATGTTTCCAGGATTGGGGGAACTGCTGAGTGCTAAGAATGTTGTTAAAGATTCCCGCATAGTAGGTTGACGCTGCTGGTGGTAGTTTCCTGAGTAAGCTACTGAAGACGCGATCATGACCAGGAGATTTATCTAGGTGAAGTGTGGCTAGGCAGCTCGCAACCTCTTCGGGAGTGATGGTATCAATTTCTTCCTCATCGCCTCCTTCCTCAGCCCGCAGATAGGTGTTTAGGCAGCAAGTTCGAAGGAATCTGTTAGGGCGTTTGCCTTATCGGCTGGGAGATAGACTGGGCCCCGTTCGCTGTGCAGGGGCGGGAGTCGATATCACTGCCTAGTGAATTTTCTGGTCTCTATCCACAGCGTCCCATCACCTGGGGTCAGCATCGAAACACTAGCCTCCCATTCTCTGCTCCGGTGCTCTGCCAGCTACGCCTTTAATAATCTTTCGACACGGTGTGGTAATCTACGCGTGTCAGTGTTCCTCGTCGGCTTCCACTCCTTAGCTATTCGGTTTTTTTTGGCGAATAGCTGCTAAGAGGTGAGGTGGGAGCTGGCGCGAAGTGTTCTTGGTGAGGAGACTCTTCGTACTCGTCGCTGCTGATGCCTCCTTGACAGTGTGTTCGATGAAGGACAGAGCATAGTCTATATCCTCTGCCGGGCGTTCCGGTAGTGCTGCTGAGACTAGTTGACGGTATCTGCTGCAGTCGGTCTTTCTGAAATACGGCTTTTGTTGTTCATTTCGGATTAGGTCGGAATCTAGCTCCACGATGACTGGACAGTGGTCAAAGGACAGCCTGTTAAGGGTGGATGCCACGACGAGTCCGGTGATAGTGACTGCCACGTCGACAAGATCCGGACGTCCGCGGTGAGCTGTACAGTAGGTGTGTTTTTCGGGTCCCCACTCTCATTTTTTGTGTCTGTTGGTGACTCTTCGTAGTATGTTGCCTGCAGGGTTTGTAACTCTGCGGTTCCAACCAGTGTGTTTCACGTTGAGATCGCCTCCAATGAACAACTTGCCTCTGATGTTGGCCAAGGTATTAAAATCAACCTTTGCCGTTTCCTTTCTATGAGGCCGATAGGCAGAAACTACGGTCAGTGATCCTCTGGTCGTGGCCATCTCAATGCCGACAGCTTCAATGTACTTCAGGGGCGGAATGTAGATCTCGTGATGTGGAATGCATCTCTTTACTTAGATAGCCACACCACCTTATGCAGTTGGACCGGCAGTAGTTGGCTACTGAGGCATTCAGTCCCGGTTTTAGGTGGGTTTTGGTGACGAGACATGGATATACGTCTTGTTCCCTAATGAACTGCCGGAATTGTACAGTCTGAATATGAATGCCATTGGCATTCTATGTACAGAAAGAGAGACTATTAAAATGGGGTCGTCTATCCATAATGAAGATTACAACTGCATTTGGGTGTAGCTAGAGCTGTCTTCACTGCGTCGCAGATGTCCGTGGTCATCTGGTCCAGCCGCTAGGTTAGGCTGACCAGCATATTTATAACAGTCTCCAACATTTTGCTCAGTCCCTCAGATTCCCCCGCAACTGGAGTTGCTTAGGTTGGCCATTGTCCTGGTTGGTTGTTTAACAGATCCTCAGTGCAGGAGCTATGCGGGTTTTGGTGTTCCTGTTGTTCGACAAGATTGGAGTCAGAAGTTGCAGCAGTAGCCGACTGTGAACCCACGACTTCCGACTCACTGGATTTTTTGTGCTTCCGGGACTTTGGATGCTTCCTAGTCGTCCTAGTGGGCTTTGTCTGTTCTTTGGCAGCCGGTGGAGTGGAGGTATTTGTAGGTTGATGATGGTCAGCTGAGACGCTCGGTATATTCTCTGCCGGTGGCTGAAGTTCCATCTGGCGCTGTTGTTTGGCGGTGTCACTATTGACTGGGAGCCCTCTCTCGATCACATGTCTTCTTGTACACAGGACAGCCTCTGTTGGACGCAACATGGCCGCCCCCACAATTCAAGCAATTCACTACGTCGTGCCATATTTTCGACGTGCACTGTTTTGAATCATGTGGTCCGACACACTTTACGCAGGCGGGAGGCATTTTTCAGTGCTTGGCCACATGACCAAAACGTTGACAATGAAACCACTGAGGGGGTCCACCTGTAGCTCTCAGTTTTTCCGTTTGAATCTCGTGGTGGCAGATGCTGTCCATCCTAAAGATTGGCCTATTCTCAGGGATGTCAGGAAGAACGACAAGGAAGAGAGGCATGACCTCATTGCTTCCTGGGCGGCGCAGCTGAACCATTGTCTCGACATTGAAGCCCATATCTTTTAATTCCACCTTGATGTCGTCAGTGGCTATAGTCCGTGGAATCCCACGGAGTACATCCTTCAGAAGTGGTACTGTTCCAACCGGGAAAGTATTGTAAGGAATGTTGCTACCTTGCAACATCTCCGTGGCTGCTGTAAAGTCTTCAACGGTTGTGAATGTAAACTTTATTTTGTCCCCGCCTCCCTCCCCAGCCGACTTGGCTGAGAAAGGGTTCTTTACGATGTCACCCACTTTGTCGTGCAGAGTTTTATAATTATCTTTGAATTGCACAACAATTGGTGGAATATGCGCATTTCTCGTATTGCTTGAAAAGGATTGGTTATCTCCATCTTTTCCGGTCGAGGTTTGGTGGTGGATTCGCTGTACGGCGAGGGAAGACAAAGCCCTCATCGTCTGGTTGCACACTTTTCTGGTAAGTGTGGTTATCCTCATTGCTCTTTGGAAGATGAGAACGACGCCCGCTTACTCCATTCCATTCGGAGACTGAGGCTGTAGTATTGTCAGTGGCTTCCGTGGTCATATTGATTGTACCTAGTTTCATCACTGCTAGACTGAGTCCAGTAGATTTGCGTACCTCATTCTCTATGTAGTTGATAGCACGTGGTTGTTTATTGTATGTCCTCTCTGGTGGAGTAGTGGGACGCTTTCTCACCGAGTACACGTCACCATGTATATGTTAAACATAGTGGCTGGTGTAGCGTCTTCATCTATTTCCATCGTCTCACTTGTCACAACGTCCGCCGACATTGAGGCGCTCGACGCGCCTGGCACGGAAATGCAGGGTTGCGTTTTTCTTGTTACTCATCCGTGCGGCTTAGTGATGTGCCGGATCGTTTAAAAATGTATATCCGCGGATACGGATACGGATCATTATTGTCTAGATCCGCGAATACGGATACGGATACGGATCTCAACTTTCTCAACTTGGACCGACAGTAAAAAGGCGTCAAATACTATCTATTATCGACGAACGTCCAACTTACGCGCGAGTTTTGATCTTGAACTGTGCGTGTTCATGTTTATATTTTACGTTTCTGTTTTTTTGGAAATTGTAAGTTAAATTAAAATGAAAACAATTTATACAAAAAAAGTATAGTAGTGTAATATGGAAATATTTTACGATAGTAAATGACGAATCTGCTAAATACGAACTCTGTGAAGGAATGTATTCCCATGAATGTACAACTTTCTTAAAAATTCATCTTCAGACGAAACACCCACAAAAACATGAGTTCTTTTTTTGTTGTTGTTGTTTAAAACGGTAAAAAGAGAATTTAGAAAAAAAAAATTCTTAACGAATACATAGAAAAAGTCAAAATGTGGGAGAGTAAAAAATAAAAATTATTTAAAACTATTTAATTGCAGAAATGATAGCTTTATCTGGATTACCTTTTCAACACGTAGAAGATTTTGGGTTCCGACGATTGCTAGATAATGTTATTGTAAATTATGTTCTAAAACGCAGGAAATATTTTACGGAATTTATCTGCAGCGAACTTTAGGATAGAAAATAAAGACGTGTTGAAGGATCTTGAGAGAGTTTCCTTTACATCCTATTTCTGGTAGGCTTTTTTGGTAAGGTGTTTCATTGGTATCCAGAACATTACAAAATATTTTATAAGGGAAAATATCATTCTAAAAGCGGAGATACTTGAAGAACGCCAAACGGGAGATTACATTTCGGAAATATTTCAAAATATGTTTGAAGGGTGGGGAATCCCAAACAGAATGTGCACTGCATGGTAAGAGATGGAGGATCCAACATGAAGAGTTCCTGCACTTTATCTGACGTAGATAATATTGATTGTGCAGCACATCTGCTGCACCTGATTATTATAAAAGCTGTTAACAATAATAGTAAATAAAATTTGAGGTCACACATGGGTCGCACATATTTATCACCAGTTTTTCAGTGCAGCAGGTATAAGTTATGATGCTCATCCCAATAGACTTTTGGGTGACAAAACTGCCAATTTACTCTGTTTGAAGTACAATTTACCAAATTTAATGTTAAATATAACATTTTTTTTTAAGTTTCTGTAAAAGTGATTATTTTATCTGATGTAAATACTTTAGCAGTACCTTAAACATAATTTTAGCTAGCAAATCACAAAGATTAGAGGCCTGATCTCTATAGAGATAGTTAAAATAATACCTTAAAACTTACTACAGTGGTAAATTACCAGTTACCTTTGGTAAACTAGTAAAATAAACGTAAGAACGGAAACTTTTCCGGCGTACGACTGCAATGAAGTCTTCACGGGTGTACCGCCGTAATGTGTTGTGAAAACACGATATTTCGACGACTAGCTCCGCCATTTTCACAGATAGGGTATCTGTGGGTCAGCCGACCAGTGCAGATATCTCCTCACCTGAAGATGACGGCGGAGCTAGTCGTCGAAATATCGTGTTTTCACAACACAATCCGGCGGTACATGCGTGAAGTCTTCATTGTAGCAAAATATATATTTAAATAATTAATTTTTGCAATATAAATGTGCCAGATATGAGATTTTAAGCAATATGAAGTAATTGGAATTGAAGTTAATAGTATTTCATTGCTAGATATCTATAAAATTTTATATACCTGCTTAGTGGAATTCTTTACAAAAGATCCGTTAAAGATCCGCTAAAATAGTAACGGATACGGATACGGATGCAGATCTTTTTTAACCCTCGGATATCCGCGGATACGGATATCCGGCACATCACTAGTGCGACTCCTCTGTTCACGTACTGATGGGTGGCCAAGATTAATTCGCTGCTAACAGTAGCGAATACTTCCGAGTTATTCGACTTCGACAAACAACACGTAACTTCTTGTCACTTTCGCAAACAATAAGTATCTATAACAATCACACATTCAACCAAAATGCACACACGTAATAATCACAATACTTCACTAATCATATCATATCAACTGAATTTTGTGGATCATCGTGCCAATGAAAAAACACTAATGAAATAGATATATATATATATATATATATATATATATATATATATATTTATTGTCATTTCATTCATCCCCCTTAATGGGGGAAGCGGGCTGGCAGCACACATGTCGTGCTCTTCAGCCAAATGATAATATAGTTTACAATAGATTTTCTTAAAGGAATGTTTACACTTTTACAAAAATTATACAGTTGATTTGCATTAAGTTGTTACATGATCAAAGTTGTAGTTTTGTACAATATTTTGTTTGCTTTTCTTGCAGATTTGTGGCTAGTAGTAGGCGATATTAATGTCATTCACAGAGTGGGGTAAATTTTTGTTCTCTTCTCTTGTTGAGGTATTGTAGGTGGTCGGTCTCTGTGCTGGGTTATATAAAGGATATTTTGGAGGTGCAGCGTTGGTGGGATCTGTTTGTAACAGGAGGGGAGATGAAGTGGTTCTTTAAGTAGGCGGTGAGTTATAGGATTTTTGTTTAGAAGGCTATTGATAGCATATTTTAGCCGGAGGGATTCTATGTGGATCAGTATGTGAGGAAAACGCATTCTGGTATAAAGCTGTTGGGTAGGAGAAGGTAGTCTTATTCGGTAGGCGATTCGGAGGGCGTGGCGTTCTATTATTTGGAGTCTATTGTAGAAGTGATCAGGGGCGGAGAGCCATGAGAGGTGACCATAAGTTAGGATGGGGCGAAGAAATGCTTTGTATGTATTTATGATGACCTGGCTATGTAGTCCCCAGGATGTTCCAGTAAGTAATTTTAAAAGGTTTAGGCGGGTTTGGGCTTTGGAGTTGATGGTTCTAAGATGAGGTGTCCATGTAAGATGTCGGTCGAGGGTGATTCCTAGGTATGTAACTGTGGGTTGTAGCTGGATGGGATGATTGTATATGGTTATGTTAAAATCAGCGAGCCTGTATCTTTTACTAGTTTTTCCAAAAATAATGGCTTGTGTTTTATTGGGATTAATTATTAGTCGCCAGCGGTTGCACCATTTGACAAAGCAGTCTAGTATGATCTGTAGGGCTTTCTCCGACTGTTGAAGGGTTTTATGAACGGCGAGGTAGGCGGTGTCATCGGCGTACTTAAGGATATATGTAGGTGGTGCGGGAATGGGTATATCGGTTATGTACATGATGTATAAGAGGGGCGACAGGACAGACCCTTGGGGGACACCTGCGGTCATGGTGAAGATGCGGGAGAGAATGTTGTTTATGGAAACGAAAGAGGTACGGTTGGTGAGGAAGGAAGCTATTGTGCGAATGTAGGTGATAGGAAGGGCGAAGGTTTGCAATTTGAAAATGAGGCCAGCAGTGCCATACTCGATCAAAAGCCTTTTCAATATCTAATAGTATAAGTATTGCTGATCTGTGGGTGTTGATGTGGGTGGTCAGAAGGTGCATAAGTCTGAGGAGTTGATCTTGGGTCGATAGGTTTGGACGGAAGCCACACTGGGCGGGGGATAGGAGAGAGTGTTGTGATAGATGTTTGTGGATACGTCGTGATAGTATGGTTTCAAATGTTTTGCTGAAGACGGAGGTGAGGCTGATGGGGCGGTATGAGTTCGGATCTGATGTGGGTTTGTTAGGTTTGGGGAACATAAGGATTTTTGAAGATTTCCATTTTGGGGGATAGATGCCAGAGTATAGTACGTTTGTATATAGATGAGCTAGAAGTTGATGGAAAGAGCGGGGTGCTTCTTTAATGTGGCGATAAGTGATTGAAGTCTGGGCCCGGGGCAGTATTTTTCTTCGTGCTGAGGACGGATAGGATGTCATTAGCTGTGATAGGGGTGTTAAGTCCAGTACGGCTGACGGTTTGAATGTAGTTGAAGTCGGGTAGGAGGGGAGGTGATGTAGGGTTGGCACGCTGTTCGATGATATGGGAGTCTGAGTAGTCGAATTTGGGGTCGTTTGGGACAGTGTGGATGGTTTCAAGTAGGTTGGCGAAGAGGTTGGCTTTTTGAGTGTTGTCGGGGACAGGAAGGTTGTTGTGGAGGAGGGGGTAGTTGGGGGCGGGTTTGAGACCAGTTAAGCGGCGGAAGGTGGACCAGTATTGGGAGGAGTTTTGCGAATATTTTTGGCTTAGTTGGTTGCAGGTGTCCCTCCATGTGCGTCTTTTCTGAGCGGCGATACAGTTGCGGACTGTTCGCTGGAGTTGTCGGTGGAGGGTGAGTAGCTGACGGTCATGGGTTCTTAGGTAGGTGCGGAAGAGGCGACGTGAGATATGAAGAAGTTGAAGGGCTTCGTCTGGATAGTGATGGTTTGTGAGGGGTGATAGGAGTCAAGGGGATATGAGCGGCAGTAGCGTCTGTGATTGTACGTTGGAGGTATTCGGCGGTTCTAAGTAGGCTGTCTGCGTCTATGATATTTGGGTTGTCTGTCGCTATCTGGTCGTCTATGTATTTCCTGTAGTCTTTCCAGTTGGTTTTATTATAGTTTTGAATATATTTATGGGGTGTGGGGTTGGGTGGGTGCGGGGTGTGGGGGGCATTGTACTGGATGGAAAGCATAATGGGGAGGTGATCACTGCCGATTGGATCGAGGACATGAAGGGTGGAGCGGGTTAGTATATTGGGAGAAGCTATAACTACGTCAGGGGTTGTGTTTGATTCGGGACGTGTGGGTAATGGGATGGTAATGATGTCACCTCTCATGGCGGTTAGGATGTTATGAAATTGATGAAGTTCTTGCTGGGTGCGGCTATGGATATTGATATCTGCCATGATGATGTATGAGCTGTAATGTTTATCTATATATGATATAAAATTTAAAGGGAGGGGAACACCGGGTCGAATGTATATGGTGACAAGGGTGACTGTGAGGGATTTGAGAAAGACTGTGGCAATGATATGTTCAGATGGATGGTTGAGTGGTGGGTGTATTTTGATGGGGATATGATGCTTATAGCCAATGGCCACTCCCCCGCGTGCTACAGGCGCTGGGTTGTCGGTTCGGGTGAGCTGGTAGGGTGACATACGGATGTGATGGTGGGGTTGGAGGAAGGTTTCATTGAGCATAAAGCAATGGATGTCGTGTGTAGCGAGGGTATGCAGGAGGAGGTTTTTGTTCGTTGGGAGTGATCGGATATTATTGAAAAGTATATTGTGGGAAAGTGGCATATTAGGAATAGTTCTAGTTGTGGAGTTGGTGGGTTTAGACGAGGGTTTCTAGGGGCAGAAATTGGAAGTGGGCGTTATTGTGAGAGTAGGTGGCGTTTATTTGTATTCCAAATACTGCTTTTGCTGCAATTGAAATTTGCGCCAGGGTGTGTTCACGGGAGAAGGGATTTAGGTTTTGTAATGTGATTGTCATGAATCTTAGGATATCTTCTATGGTCGGTGGAGGACGGATGGAGTTGGTGGGTGGTGTGGGAGGATCAATGGGTCGGAGGGGTACTGTGAGTTCTGCTTTGGTAGGCGCTGGCTTTGATTTGCATTTAATGGAATAGGTAGGATGGTTTTGGTCACAAGTATTGCAGGTGGGAGTTTTCTGAAGGTTTGGGCAAGCTTTTAAGAAGTGGTTCTCTTTGCAAGTGTGGACAGATAGGGGTGTTCTTGCAGTTTGCCGTTAGGTGGTCATTGTATTGTAGACAACGTGCACACAGTGTGGGTTGGGGGGAAGGGGTTTTTGATGGTTCCACTCTATGTTTTTGATGGTAGATTATGGCTCCATTTCTAAGCAGTTGATCAATTGTTGATGCGTCTTCAGTTAGTACTCTGATCATGTAAGTGGGTCCTAAGCTGTTCTTGATTCGGAGGGCTTTTCGAACATGTAATTCGTCGTTCGAGTTGAGTTCGGCGACTACCTCTTCTTCAGTTATTGTTGGCTCTACTCCTCGGATGACGGCTGTGAGTGTAGGAGGTCTTCTAGGTGGGGTTGGTTGTTTTGGTGGGGATGAGGTGACAGTTGTTAAGTTGGCGTTGTCGCCAAATGAAGGTAGTCCAATTTTGTTTTTAATTAATTTGGGGAAGTCTGGTTCATTACTCTTGATGATCATACCGTTTTTAGTGGGGATAAGTTGATGGATAGAAATGTTGGGTATATGTCGTTTGATGAATTTGCTTAGGGTTTTACTGTTCATATATTCAGGGAAGGTCCCTTTTAGTAGGTATGTATGAATAGTCTGTGACGTGGATGGAGGTGATGATGAAGTGTCCATAACTTCGTATGCGGTTGTTGCACTATTGGATAAGGAGGTTTGTGGCGATGGTAATGAGCCACTTTTGATCTGTTCGTAGGGTTTTGCATTATTTCTGGCAGTTTGAAGATAGCTGGTGCCACGTGGTGGTTTCTGAACTATCTGTGGAAGATTTTGATGAATGCCTTCAGATGCAGCGGGGCAGATGATTGATGAGGAGGTGGTGGTGGTGCTGATGGTGGTTGTAGTAATTACTGAAGATGTAGCCATGGTGTAGAAGTGGGGGCTAGTAGTGACAGTGGGTGGAAGGATGGTAGGGTTGGTGTCTGAAAGGTCCATAGCGTTACCGTACATTGGTGTGTCCGGTGGATGTGCAGCAGTTGGGGAGCAGGCGTTACCAGATGGCAGGCGAAGTCCGTGAGCAGGCGAAGTCCGTGAGCAGGCGAAGTCGGTGAGCACGCGAAGTCGGTGAGCAGGCGAAGTCCGTGGGCACGCGAAGTCCGTGGGCACGCGAAGTCAGTGGGCAGGCGAAGCCCGAGGGCACGTAAAGCCCGAGGGCAGGCGAAGTCCGATGTCAGGTGAAGTATGAGGTCAGGCAGAGTCCGTGGGCAGGGGGTGTCCGCCGGTAGGCGAAATCCGTTGGCCGGCAGGAGGCAACTTTTGCCTCAGATGTGTAAAACACACTACGGAAAACCTAGTCTTTTTCCGCGACGTCTCACAATACGTAATTCACTAATTGTTCTAAATAACAGTCTGACAACTACGAATGTGTCACAACAATAGCGAATAAACAATAAATTCTCACAACAATATCAACAACGATGCGCATATGTTTTAGATGTCCATGTGTATATATATATATTTTGGTTATACTTTTTTATATAACTATCTGTAAATATTGCAACTGCGAGAAGAAAATTGTATTTCGTTTAAGGAAGCTTACGCAAAAACAGCTGGTTTGATTTCGAACATTGTACAGCCCATGTATACAGGAGTATAATGCGATATGTTTAATGTTGATTTAACGTCGATGAGCTGAGAAACTAAGACAAAAGTTTCCACAGATTAAAATCTATTTAAAGGCAAGGCAATTGAAATGTTTTCGGGATTACGTACCAACGACGTCGTATTATTGAAAATTTAAATTGATTTTCAGCTTCATCAGTCTTTTTACTCTTTTTTGAGTGTATTGACTGTAAATAAGTAGGTCAAATTTTTCGTACGAGTAACTTCCATGGTTCTCACTACTTCATCTCGTAACTCTTTACAAAATAATAATAATAACAAAAATATAAAAAAAAGAATTAACGCCGCCGGTAAGAACCGAAACAGCTTTCTTCAAATATATCAAAACAATACGAACAGTCACTCCTGAAGGAAATCCTTGATCCGTGTCGCCCTAGTACTATGCCTTCAACTCACATGCATGTACGGCACTGTAAGTCGTATCTAAAATGCATGGATAATTAATTTGCTGAAATACATATACACAAGCTGTTGAGTACTGTGTACCCCGTTTTTACGGTGCCAAATAAAATTAATGAATAACTATGTAGCTTCACTCTAAACACTCCTCCCTTCACATATCCCAGCGAAGTTTTCTAAACCTCCTCCGGCCTCCCTCCTCTCCTCTCTAACCGGACCACGTAATTTAAATTCGCGCCCTTTATACGAAAATATCAACTATCACATCAATATGGTCCATTAAAATATTGGTCTTGAGGCATTTCCTTATTGTAAATAACCACTGAATCAACTACTTCTAATAATATATATTACTTTATGCTTTTTCCACTATCAGATTTTGTAATTAAAGCTACAAGTTCACGTCCAGCTAATTTAATCCTTATATTATGACGCGAATTGATTGAAAAAGAAAAACCTGAACTACGAATACTGATAAGTGGAGAAAACAATGTAAGGCAATTTGTGGAAACGATCGACTGAAAAAGAACATTGAATTACAGAGTATTATAATTGTCATATACATCTTTTGATTGGTAATCGAAATTTAACACTAGTTGCCTTTTAATGTTGTAATATACAGGTTTTCGTACATTCTGCATAAATCGCCAAGCTTCCCTGCGCTACCTTCACTTATCATGGAATTAATTAAAATATTACCTTGAATATTTCATCTTAAAATTCACAGTGGATATGAAAATGCCATTATTAAAGCTTCGAGAAGGCGGATGAAACTATCACTGTCCCTCGTATCAATGTCATAAGCTGACATTTATTAGGTATATTTATTCTTCCAGACGGAGGCGCATTTACAACCAATATGAATACAACAAATATCAAAAGCTTCGTCTTACAATGAGCCGACAAATGAAAATATATAACAAAATACGAAACATAGATAGTAAATAAACTTAATGAACATGTTACAACTGATGATAAAAATTTCACGAAGTAATCGATCTAATTTAATCTTTTGCAGAGAACGATCTTTTTTCAAAATATTGCAATATTAAGGGAATTACACTAACATGAAATGTCTTGGTTCTAGGATGCTTGCAAATATATATACACAAAATATGATGATTTAAAGTAGAGGAGAATCGGGTAACATGGAATACCATTTATGTTTTGTTGTACAAAATAGTAATGAACATAATTTAACACCTGAAACTAAAACAAATACAACCTTCAACTTCTTGTGATAAGATATATCTAATAAAAAGCTGTCAAAACAAATTTTTTTAATTAGTAAAATTTAGTTTAAAAAATTGTCGTTTGGAGGGTAATATGGAACAGGCGGGTAATATGGAATAGAAGGTTTCAAATAACGTAAACTATCTGGAATTGAGAAAAACGTCTTTAATGATACTTTTTAGTCAACATCATCATCATCTTTGTCGGATTCAGTAGCTTTCGCTTCTTTCTTTTTCGGCTATTCATAAAAAAACATAATTAATAAACCAATTCAGAAATAAATACTTTCTCAATTGTTACTCTATTATTTCCAATCAATATTAACAAAAATCGTATTACCCACACTTATATTTTATTAAAAATGTATTTCAACTCAGTAATTATTTTTCGGGTTGTATGAAATACCACAGTTTTATGTCTCATTTTGTGGAATACTAAGTATCTCATGTTATCCGAATCGCCATCTTGGACAAAATAGGCTTGATGATATTAATAAAAAAAGATGCCAGGCAGAAAAGAGAACTGTACAAAAAACCATCACTCTTTTAGTACACATTACACAAAGACTAGCGATCAACAAAATAAATCTAATATTTTATATATATTTTAGAAAACTTATCTGCAAAAATTCTCGAATGTGGAAAAACAAACTTTGTCGGACAGAAAACACAGCTCAGCTCCCAAATGACCGACCTTCATCACAAAGCATCATAGGCGTTTTGAGCAGCAGTTGATGGTACTTCCACTACACAGCAATATTTGGCAAAGGAGACACCTCGGTATTCCATATTACCCGACTATTCCATATTACCCGATTTTCCTCTACATGAAAATTAGTTGGTCTTTCAACACTAATAATGATCTCGGCTTTTTCAGCAAAATGTAGCTCAGTTATTTAGTCGGAGTAAAGGCTATTAACCGCGTAGGTTTCCCTGACAGGAACGTTAGAGGTCAGTTTCTCAATGAATTAAATATGTACATACTGTACGTAAACACAAATTACCATATGATGTGATGAGTGCTAAAGCGATGGCGATAATGATGTAGCTCTTACTTACATCAACACTCAAGTTACCAAGCACTCGATATCATCAGCTTACAGTAAGATCGTATAATATGACCTTTCATATGTACGATCCCCGCTCTAAGAATGCGGAATACACTTACGCCTTTACTCTCTGAAGGTAGAACACATAAGATCCATCATTACCCTTCGTCGTCCAGCGCCTGCGTCGTTCTCCCATTACATTTGTTCAAGGCACGCCTCTCTTCGTCGTTTTTGGGCTATATGCGGACAAAATTTACTGAAATTAATGTCATGTGTATGTTTTTACACCAGCGATTTGTTCTCTAAGAAACTCTCTTTCCTAATCGCAATTCTGTTTATTGAGTTTGTTTCTTGGTGGTTCGGAAGGAATTGCCACAAATCATAAAAGCTCCGTGAGTGTCCGTTAAGAAATTTCCGGAACAGGTTGGAAGTCAATGTTTTACTCCTTTTTGTTATTTCCCTCAAACAGCTGGCGTCGGCAGGTAGGGTGTTCCGTCACGGTTCCCTCGTTCGGCTGGCTGCAGTCTTTAAAATCAAAACAAGCAAAAATATTCCCCATATTACTTGCCCATTGCAAGTACTTTTATAATTATAAATTATAAGGGATGATCCGCTTTGGTCATTCTTCTACAATATATTCGATCACTAATTATCGAGATCGCTACCGACGTCGTCTGCTGCGTGTGGTGCTATTAAAAACATTATGTTTTTATTAATTTTTTTCGTGGGCAGTTTCTTTTTATTCCCATAGTGGATAAGTGTTTCGGATATCTTCTTTAGAATAAAACAATACCCAAAAGATGTCCCTTTTGTCGAGTTTTGTTCCAAGTCGCTACTTAGGATTAAGCTTTTTCTACAGCACATACCACCGACCAATGGAAATTGATTGACGACACTGTGTTGCGGATCCGTGTATAGGCAGCAGTTAAGCGATTATTGCCAGTGATAAAAACTGTTATTGGTTTGCGCGAATTCGAATTTCTCGTGATCATCCAAGCTACCAACGATTGGATATGCTTTAGAGTGTTGGCATGGTATAATTCACACAGGACGATTTAATTTCCTTTCGTGGTGAGTGGCAACATAACTGTCAATACCTAAACAGCGAGTAAAATGCAATCTCATCCTCGCGAAACCAAAGTTAAAACCTCAGATCACACAAAATAGTCCAGTATTGCTGTTGCACCTCTCTTATCCTCATATGAAAGCATTACCCCTTATTCTTCAGTTCACAAATAGAA
Organism: Vandiemenella viatica; assembly: GCA_031002005.1. Taxonomy (NCBI): domain Eukaryota; kingdom Metazoa; phylum Arthropoda; class Insecta; order Orthoptera; family Morabidae; genus Vandiemenella; species Vandiemenella viatica. Next base: position 302,019,361 of record CM061920.1, on the reverse strand, counting down.
AATCATCTGGATATAATAAGAGTAAGTACCAACAAGCACGCATTTGAATTTTATTTCTTCTCTGCAAAGTTTTTATATTGGATTTCTTTTTCATCCTGTATACAATTCTTACAATGTAAAACATCTACAGAGTGTTTTTCATATTGAAAGTGTTGGTGCACAAGGCTCACAAACTTCTTAGACTAAGGTTAATGAGAGTTACTAGATTCTAGTTGTATTTAATGGTATTGGATGCACGAAAAATTTCTAGAAAAAAGTGAATTGAAATACTGAGTCTCGAAGCATCAACTTTTTCTAGCGTAGGCAGATGTCATGAAGATATATTGTGTGAATGATATACAATATCGTATGAGAAAGGATACAGCTAACAATAACAACGTTTAGTATGAAACGTTAGTTTTTTTTTTTTTATAAGTAATTTTTTTATTATTGTTAATAGTGAATGCGTGTTTAAACTGGGCTTTACTAAATTCTTTCTGAGCCAAATTTCAATATAAAAATATTACTCATCCAAAATATTTCAGTGAAAATGTTTCCTACAAATTTCTAGTCATCTATAATTACAATTAAAAGCCAATCTAGTACGCCGAGTTACTAGAGATTTTATTATGTCGAAAACATTATAAATTTAGCAACGATGGGCAGATGTAAATAGGTACTTCGTTATGAATTGGGAGTGCTATAGTGCATATTTCTAATCTCATTCTCAATTTCATCTCTGGCTGCAAACCATTGGCTTAAAACGTTTCTTAAAAAAAGAACTAATTAGTTCATTTTCATTTACAGATGTATTATCTATTACTCCTTGAATCTGCGTATACCGTAGGAGAGAATTGAATAAGACTGGTATTTTTAGCAACAATGTTACTCAATTTAAAATAGTCTTATTAGAGTTGCTTTGGACAGACGACCAATGTTTCCAAAAATGTTTGTAATGCTCACTGGTCGATTAAAATTTCTATAGTACCTATACGTAAATGAGACGAAAATAGTGATCAAATAATATTTGTATTCTAATCAGGGAACGATGATGTACAAAACGTCGAGAATGAAGTGCAAATTCCGTCACACTATTAAAACTTATGCTCAAAATAATGGACTAACTGAACAAAATTGACATTAACGTTATGTTTCTCCGTACACACCGAAAGCTCAGTGTCCATGTTTGCCAATCTGTGTAAACTAATAAAGCTGGTCCTATGACGAGTCACAAAAATTGTAGAATACCAGTGTATAATGAGCCTTCACAAAATACCAAACTGTTATGATATAACAATTACACAGCAACTTTTCGAAACATTGTGTATATTAGACATTTTTGTTCTGCAAGTATAATATATGATGCACATTGTAAATCAAATATGCTGATGCTTTTATACTCAAACAAATGGCCTATGTTACTACATCTGAACTCCTTTAAAAAGCGCCATACCACAAGGTATAAAAAAATTTATCTTTAAGGTTAATTAATCATTAGGAGCGTTTTACTATATGCAAATACTCTATATTGTTCTACGATATGTGTTAGATTTCACGAATCTTTGAAGCATTGTTTTAATGTTTACAGCAGACTCTCTTCATTTTGTTGCAGGGCTGTTGGCGGTGTGATGGCTGCAAAACACTTGTTTACGCAGTAGGCGTACGCAATGGAAAACTGGATGGTTCTACAGCTACTTCTCATCGTTAATGCAAACCTTCAGCTGGGGTGGTCGTCCACAGAAGGTCAAAACTTCCAAGAAAGCAAATCACTACTCATCCTGAGTCAAACCCAGAAGCTTAGCAGTGATTCTACCATTCTTACTTCCTCCCGTCCATCTGATTTAACCGTCGATCAGCAAGAAGCTGTGTACCCTGAAGACCTTCCAACCGCGCTAAATTCTGTGGCTGTATCTATGGCGTTACCGTACACTGAACCATCATTAGTGACCCAAGACATCCGGCTTGCTGAGCTATCTACTTCCTCGCAGATATTCCAGTGAACCTAAACGAAAAATTGGAAGCCAAGAATGACAAAAAAAGCGGATGTAAAGAAACTTTTAGGCAACAGCCGTGATTCAAACCACATGGAGACTACAATTCACACACAGAAGTCGCGAAGACCTCGTCATAGATCTATTGACAGCAGCAAGTCTTACGCTTCTTTAGGAGTTTCACAGTTCCTTAGAAGAAGTAGAGATCCAGGAAGCAGGTATCATGTTCCCTACATGACGAAAGTTGGAACAGATATTAGCGTTGTGCCAACGGAAGGCATTATGTACGACAATACTCAATCTACAACATCGGTGACTGAAGCTGCTCACGCAACAACCGACCAGTCCTCAAAAGGACATATATTGCTAAATGGGAGACGTCATTCATTTCCAAAAGAGTTAACAACAGCTCACTCGGTACTTACAGTTCACGCTGCATCTTCTCAACCAAGGAACGTTCACAGTAGTCTAAGTAAAAGTAGAGGTGATGCAGCCACGGAGGCGACTCTGCATGGTAATCAACCAAGTCAGAGTCCCGTGAGAGGGAATTCAGACAACATATTTATGGTTAGCAGTAAAACTACGCCAATACATAGGTTTCGCATAGGTCAGGTGGTATCAGAAACAAGTACACCTTCTTATAACTTCGATGAACACGTAAGAAAAATCCAGTCTACAAGGAAAAGCATCGTGACACCTTCACATTTGCAGCCATCTTTACATACCAGTTTTGATGAGTTTCCTACTCTACGGTCGGAGAAACAAAGAGATACCACTAACATAGAAACTTCTACTCCCGCAACGAATTCTGTTAGTATTTTGTCTCATTTATCACAGGAGAGAGATTATAATTATACGAACATAAATCGTCAGAATGGTGCAACGGAAAATAACGGAGCTCCAAATTACAGATCATCTAGTGCCACATCGATTCATACTTCAAACGCAAAAAAGTCTCTGCTATTAACAAATGAGTACGCTAAAAAATCATTAATAGTGGAAGGTTACCTGACGTCATCCGCGAAGTCTGGAGATACACGTGTCAGTCGTGAAGTTACGGCTACACCTAAAGTGAATATGGAAGACGTAGGCGGAGATGCTGAAGTTGTTACACTTACAAGAAATACTGATCAGAACCTCAGTGGTAACATGATGGAAGATGTGGAACCGTTTTTGTGGACGGCTGCTAGTCCATCATCCGGATCCAGCTCGGAAACGCAGTACGACATTAACTCATGGTCTACGATTAACACTCTGTTCACCACCACGGTAGATCCGTGGGCAAACTTTTCTGGTTTGGAGGAGGAGAGCACATTAGGCTACGAGTCATCCTTAGCTCCTGAAAATACCACTTCGGCAAACGTGAGCGCCTCCAACGCAGTGATCAACGACTCGCTGTCCAACTGGCCGGTGAAGCTGTCGGCGGTCGTGGAGGGAGATCTGGTGCTCGGAGGGCTCATGATGGTCCACGAGCGTTCGGACACTGTCACGTGCGGACCCGTGATGCCTCAGGGTGGCGTGCAGGCACTCGAGACCATGCTGTACACCCTCGACAGGATTAACGCTCCACCTTCACTGCTGCCCAACGTCACCATCGGTGCGCACATCCTCGACGACTGCGACAAGGACACCTACGGGCTGGAGATGGCGGTCGACTTCATCAAAGGTAAGTGAGAGCTGCAGTATAACCTGAATGCATGTGAAGCTGCAAGTGTTGCGTGCCATGGGTAGGATCCATCATGCGCATTACTGGTTTTATTAAACAGATTCAAAATGAACTGGTCGCTTTAACCCAGAACCAGTCAGCGGCAGACGTCATTCAGAGATCAGTTTCTAACTGGGACCCTTGCCGTACCAAGGGTGAGCAGTGTTGTAAAGTGTTTTCTGAAAATTGAATATAAATAAGTAAACTCATATTTTCTATCAATCTGGTGACAAAGTTTCGATTAGCCCCACATTCCGCCTCATTCTTGGTTGTACCTACAGTTTAAAGTAGAATTTCATCACGAAAAGTCTCAGCGTAGCTTTTGTCACCAAGCAGAACTCATTAAAACTTATGTCTCCACCGTGGTATGAAGACAGGACCCAGAATTTTGAAACCAAGCACCTTAACCAATTTTTTAATATATAAATATCATTTTCTTGCCCTCCTTTGCCTTCTTCGGCTTAAGTTTATTCACAAACTCCACATTTTTTTTTATATATAGACTATAAACGGCATTCTCCTCCCCTTCTTCGGCTCTAGTTTATTCATAAAATCCAGGTATTATGAAGTATTTGGAAATAATTTATAAAGTAAGAAATGTACTTTATCATTCTTCGTAGAATAAAATGTCAAAACAAATAAGAAATCTTCTTTTTTTTCCCTGGTGAATGAGCTCAGATGTAGTGTATGTAAAATTGAAATAAACCTTTCTTCTATTTGTCATCTGTGGATAATGACGTAAGTAAAAAATTAAAAAGGTAATTAAAGTTATTGAATTTTTCGTGATCGTTATCAATCTCTACTCGGATCTGCAGAATGGAGTCGCAGTGAATTATCAGAGCGCTCTCTGAGAAGTGAGTGATTCTGATGGGACTTGTGTTCGTAGTACGTCATTGCTTCTTTTTGGGCCAATGTCGCGTAACGTATGTTGGACATGCGTTATTCCTAAGTATGGCGCTTACATCGTCCCTGTTATGGGAAGAAATTTGTAGCGTCACCTCCTCATATCTTCCTGTGATTCAGATGTAATAGACTAGATCGAAACCTACACTATTTGAGGTTCCGACAGTAATAGTCCACAGTATAACTTCACCCGTCTTGTTCACCAGATATCGCTTACGTCCCAAAGGTTACCATAATTCAGAAAGGTACAAAGAACAAAGTAATTAGTTACTTTTCCAAGAGCACGTTTACACAATACATTCAAAACTTACTGCTTACATACTACGTATACCATATACACGTTATCAACAATTGCTACTGAAAGCTGAACTGTGAGACACACACACAAATACACAGACGGAAAAAAAAATCCCAACACCAAGAAAAAATTATTGTAGAGTAATGAAATTTGGACAATGCATTTGTCAAGTTAACATGTTTAATTGATTAAATTTTCAAGATCACAGGTTAATTTAAGCTCAAGAAAATGCATTTCAAATGTGAAATACTGTTAAATTAATAGCCGGTGTAACCTCCAGAATTTTGAATGCAAGCCTGCAAACGTGAATGCATTGTGTCATACAGGTTTCGAATGTCACTTTGTGGTATGGAGTTCCATGCTTGTTGTACTTGTGCTGTCAATACTGGGACGGTCAGTGCTGGCTGTGGATGATGCTGGAGTTGTCGTCCAATGATATCCCATACGTGTTCAATTGGAGACAGATCTGGTGATCTCGCAGGCCAAGGTAACATGTCGACACTCTGTAGAGCACGTTGCGAGACAACAGCGGTATGAGGGCGAGCGTTATCCTGTTGAAAAACTCCCCCTTGAATGCTGTTCATGAATGGCAGCACTACAGGTTGAATTACCAGACTGACGTACAAATTTGCAGTCAGTGTGTTTGGTATAACCACAAGAGTGCTCCTGCTATCATAGGAAATTGCTCCCCAGACCATGACTCCAGGTGTAGGTCCAGTGTGTCTAGGCCGCAGACAGTTTGGTTGCAGGCGTTCCCCTGGCCTCCTTCTGACCAACACTCGGCCATCACTGGCACCAAGGCAGAACCTGCTTTCATCAGAAAACACAACAGATCTCCACTCCGTCCTCCAATGAGCTCTGGCTTGACACCACTGGAGTCGCAAACGGCGATGGCTTGTAGTCAGTGGAATGCACGCTACAGGGCGCCTGGCTCGGAGCTGTCCTTGAAGTAACCGATTTCTAACAGTTCGTTGTGTCACTGTGGTACCAACTGCAGCTCGAATTTCTGCCGCAGACGCAGTACGATGCGCCACAGCTGTACGCCGAATACGGCGGTCTTCCCTCTCAGTAGTGCCACGTGGCCTCCCGGAACCCGGTCTTCTTGAGGCAGTACCATCCCTTGACCACTGCACCCAACAATCATGCACAGTGGATACATTCCGGCCAAGTCTTTCTGCAATATCGCGAAAAGAAAATCCACCTTCTCGTAGCCCTATTACACGACCTCGTTCAAACTCGGTGAGCTGTTGATAATGGCTTCTTCGTCTTCTTAAAGGCATTCTTGGCTAACATCAACTCACTATGTCAAATCTCAGCGGTAAATAACGTTCACAAACTTTACAGCGCGTATTTAAAGCAAACCTGATTTGCAAGCTCTGAGTAGCGCTACTAGCGCCACACTTATGCGCGAAGCGCGAAATTTGAATCGATGTCATCTTTCAGATGTATAAACACGCCTACCAAATTTCGTTTATCTAACACAAGTCTTTCTTGGTGTTGGGATTTTTTTTTCCGTCTGTGTATATCTTTAGAATCCAAAGACATTAGAAACAGAGAGGCTTAGTAATATCGTGTTAAGCCGTGGACATGAAAATGGTGTGAAGTGTTGCAAATGAAGGACTACATGCTGACGCGCAAGATCTTGAAGCAGTGCCACGCGCAATGTACAAGCATAAAGTTGAGATATGGGCCTTATTTGATGTCGGTAGGGTGGAGGGGGGGGGGCGGTAAATTTCATAGATGTCGAATAACGCGACTCACCATAGTGCAGATAGTAAATGATAACTTTACTCCGGCTGGCTCATTTTGGTAGATACCAACACTGAGTATTCACCATAGACTTCTTCACTTCATATTCTTCATCTACTTATTGAAAGCAGATTTAAACTTGCCTCGAAAAAATGCCCAGGTATACAATTTCAATACAAGAAACAAAAATTACTTGCACATAATTCATACGCCATTGTTGTTAGTAGATTAGGGTTAAATTACTGTAGAACAAATCTCTTTAATAAACTTCCTATAATTATGAAACATTTTTTGGGTGGTATAGAAATATTATCTTATTGGCGACCTCTGCTGTTATCTTCAAGAATTAACTATATTTTTTAAAAATCCTTTTTAAATTTACAGTTGTAAATAATAATGTTTATTTTTTTTGTTTGTAACATTTAACAGTGGGTTATTCTAGGATTTTATTAATGTTTTCTGTATAGCAGGAATCTACGTAACGACAGTAACAATAAACAAATATCCTTCCGTCATGATCGTTTCTCCCGGATGTTAAAGGATGAACTTATTTGCAATTATTGTTTTATTTGCTATTGAGTGCCACTAATTCACGAAGAGCCTAAGCTCATTGTATATTAGAGCAAACTTACTCCCGACATGTACTAGTGTCCTACATAACAGCTTTTATGCATACTTTTCTCTTTCATCTATACTTTTACTCTTTCACTACGGTATTTAATATTTCCAGAATACTTATAATTATGGCTCTATCGTAAATATTAATATAATTTTAATTATAATTAATATTGTCATAAATTATTCACTTTATTCTTTAGAGGCGATCTTGTGTTACAATGGCATGGTAAATGCGATAAAGTGTGAAATTCTGTAATTATGTACTAGCAGATGATATTCCAGAACACTAAACGGGGCGGCCAAATTCAGGTGGAAGAATTTCAATCAATAATAGCGAATTCTTTGACTTCACACATACCGCGATGAGGTTTCTGATTTAACCCTTTTATTGAAAAGATATACTCACTAGAAATTTGCACCAGCGCTTCTCTTATTCCTTTGCTGAAGTATCGAATATGAAAATTGTTTCCAATACCGAGGATATAACCATATAACCTCGGTACTGAGCGATAGGTACTGTCACAATGTGGTAGCCAACTCTGCCAATTTAATATTTGATTATGTTGTTAATTCTAGAGTTATAAGTACAAGAGTATAAGTCACAATTTCTTGCTACCAATTTCTTTTTACTATAATTTCATGTCTATCAACTGAATATATGTATTAACAGTATAAGTCAGTGCAGAGTATTTGTTCCTAACAATTCAACAATTGTACCTATTAGTGTAAATCAATTCACATTTTTTTCCGGTCTGTAAAAGGCGTACAAGTCAAGTTATACAATGATAATGACTTATACTCCTTGTACTTATCACGATAGAATCAACACCTTAACTAAATAGTTTCTTGTTTAACCATGGTGTAGCACCCTACGACTATAGAATGGACTGCTTATTAATGTCTAAGCCACGATTTATCTTGCCACAATGGTTATGAATTACTTAAAAAAAGATTAGGTGGTGAACACATCACAATAATTTGATCTCATCTGCTGTAACGAATCTTTAAATCCCTAAACCATCATTTTTAGGCAGTAGGGGCTGGAGAACCCGGTCGAATGGAGACTCACAATGAGGCCCCTTTCAAACTCTGCCAGGTGTAGATAACGCTGTCTTACACGAGTATTCGACATCTCACTCTTCCAGAACTGACAACGACACTAAACACTAACAAAACTAATGTCCTCTGGTGTCCGTTCTACCTGTCACAGTGAATTGGAACTCTAATCATTTACATCCCCGCCGAAGGTGTGCACGTGAAGGAAGTTATAGTACATTACCATCCGATCAAGTCTACTGGCTGCTTCAATTTTCTGTCCGCAAGTGTGTATTATAATTGTGCGGCCATGGTCTTCTGGATGAACCATTCCCGGAAATAAGTAGTCTGCAATTATATCAAGAAGCCATGAAAACCTGATGGTTGAAATCAAACAATACTGTGGACTTATCGATTAATTTTCTTTATCGCTTTAATGCCGGCGATCAGTAATTTTCTCTAGAAATCGGTGTAAATAAAACTTACCGTTACTACTTTGCATAAGATTCGTTACCACCAAGTTTTTACAAAATCTCTGTTGAGAACCAATGCAGTAAACCAAAATATGATAATGAATCATGCCTGATCCACCATCGATTCATAGGATCTGGCCACGTATAATCAAGGTCGCTATTATATGCATTGAATGATGAATTTCATCTAACAGTTTATTTGCAGCTCTTAAGCAACAATCATTTATTATTGCAAGATAGTTTTTGTTCCCTCGAATATGTTGTGTCATGCAACATTGTTTGGCTGTTACATACATAGATGAAAGTTATTGCACGCCTTAACAGTACCAGACTAGACATTCTGAAGTTCAGTTCTATTTGTGGTTTTGGCGGAAAAACTATCCATTTGAATCATGGTGTAATTGTACTAAATGATTTTATTTCTTAGCCTGGATCGTCTAAAACTTATGCGTGCAGAAGTTACGCTGCGCAATTATTACAAACTTTTATATTACTTTTTCTCCCAAATTATGATTATCATAGCATCTTGAAATTTTTCTGTTCCTGGTCAGATCACCGGCTTTCAGACCTCAGTCGTATTATCGTTGTCTTAGCTATAGCTTACATGAAAGTACAACCGTCACGATCGAGCAGTATCTCAGAGCAAGTGCTCGCCATCGTATTCCAGTTAGCAGTAGAGGATCCTACAGCAGCTGTTGTCGAGGGCAGCACGTTTTAGAGTGGAGAGCGGCTGCGGGCCTGATATGAGAGCAGTCTCGTATGAATAATACCCACAGCCAGTTGGCGCGCTGCCAAGAAGACCGTAACACTGAACTGCTACTGTAGCGTAGTCTGAATGAGAGCTCCACTACCTTCTTACGTACTTTCTGAGACAAGGTTTAGATCAAGAAATATTTTCGAATCATATTAATTTACGTGGATGCAGTTTCACTCGCAATTACGTATGCCGTAAGCTCATATTTTATTAAGGTTTTCTTCAAATCATGCTGTTGCTTCACCATTCGCTGTATGTGTCAGACATTCCTGAAATATAAATTGTATGCCACAAACGTAGGTAACGGTCTTGAATCTTTTACATCTTTCAATGATCTTCAACTGGAATTTTACGGCCCTGATAGAGTAGGGGTAAGCGTAATAGCCTCAGTTTGTAAGGGTCGCTAGTTTGAGTCCTCACTCGGGCATATGTTGTTTTAATCAATTTTTGTGCTTCCAAATTGGAAAGTGAATAATAACCATAAAAAATTATACACTGTAAGGAAAATAAATACAATTGCAGCTGTCTGTATGGCTGATAGAACCAAGTGCCAATGTTATACGCATAATCTTAAAATTAAAGGATTAAAATTAAAGGATAATAAAATAACCCATAACTTAACAGATTTGAAGAATTGAGGGCGCACAAAACAAAAGATGAATAACATTTTGGTTTAAAACCTATTCATGCAGATTCATGCAGAGAGGAGCAGGCAAGGCAGATGCATTAATATATGCGTATATATGTTTCATTTCCTTTTAAATTTTTTTTTTTAATTTTATTTTAATGGCATTTGGATATTCTCCTTACAGCCAGCCTCATATCATTATAATACTTGCATCAGTGAGTACATGGATCAATAGCAGCATAAGACTGAAATAGGAATACAATTATTTTCACCATTGATAACACATCCAAAGCCAGCGCCAAACTGTAATATGATATCATACACAATATAAAAACACAATTACATCTACAGTATATAAAAGCAATTCAATCCCTTAAACATAATGTAACCACACAAAGATACGGCATTCATGTTTCAACACTTGGTACCACTGCACAGACATACCGCAGCCATGCCGCAACATAGTATAGTATGTAATACAACAATGCAATCTCACACACAGCATAACAATACAATTAGTGTATAATGTTTACGCAAAGATGTGACGCATTTCAACACAGAGCGTCACTCCACAGTCATACCGTTTCTAGACCACAATACAATATACAATACAATATACAATATAACAACGCAATCGCTTTCACTCTGTACACAACGTGATTAAAATATACTATAATATAATATAAAATACAATGTATACAATGTAATTACAGAATTACAAGATCCAAAACAATTAAATCTTGATGTTGTTATCTTCCAGGAACCTCGTTATTGTTTTGTAGATGGTAACATCTTCCAGAACCAGGAGGTGGGTAACGTTTATTGGTAATTGTATTCCTAATCCCACAAGTTCTTGTATAAGCTGTGTGCTCTCCCGCCATTTTTCCTTGCAGGCAAATAGGAGGTGGTTGGGTTCGCATATACTGCTTCCATCGCATGTGCAGGTTGGAGTGTTCAGTGAATTAATACGGTGTAAGTGTTTTGGGAAGAAGCCATGATTGAATTTTAGTCTGCTAATGGTGACAATTGTTTTCCTTGGTACGTAATTCGTTTGATGCCACTGCGATTTAGGGATTGTTGGATGTATGGTGCCGTAATGTTTTCCTTTTGTTTTTATTGTTTCTTCCCACGATGTTTCCCACAGTTGTTTTCCCTTGGCGCGCAGGGTGGACAGGAGATCAGTCGTCTTGATATATGGATATGTTGTACCGTCGGAGGCTGCCGACTTAGCCAACTGATCCGCTCTTTCGTTGCCGTAAATTCCCGTGTGCGCTTTTATCCAGATAAAGATGGTCCGTTTTCCCATTTCTTCTAGTTCCCTGACACTTTCCAGGATCTGGTACGTTAAGGGGAATCTCCACGCATTATTATTCAGATGATGTAGAGATTCTAGGACACTTCGAGAGTCAGATAGTATGATCACTGTCTTGGAGCTGGTGCTCTTGGCATATTCTAATCCCTTGAGTATGGCAACCATTTCGGCGGTATATATCGTTGCTTCGCTGTGGAGTTTATACATCGATTCGACTAGTGCGTGCATATCCACGAAGGCACAGCCAACCATGCTGCCGATCTTTGAACCATCGGTGTAAATGTGTACACTATTTTCGTATTGCGCAAGACTTTCCAATAAAAGGCTTGTGTTCCGTGCTGTATTTTCTGTGAATGGTATGTCCAAGTTCATCTCTATTTTGATTACAGTTGATTTGTATGAGCCTTCGAAGCAAAGGCATTGTCCTTGAGGAAATGAGTATAGGTTGGTATTTAACTAAGTCGATGTATGTTGTAGCGAGCAGTGGTATTTTTTTCCTACGCCAGTAACTGTCCACAGTGGTTCTGTGCGCGAGTGTCTCTAATGCATCTATTAACGGATTGTTTCGGAACTGCATAATCTTTGAGATGAATTTCCCACATAGGTAGTATCGTCGGATGTTTAGTGGAGGTTCCATGGCTTCTACCAAGAGTGCGTTTGTGGGTGTAGAGCGCATTGCGCCAAAACATATGCGCAGTGCTTTGTATTGAACCTTATCTATTTTGTTGAGCAGAGTTTCAGCTGCAGAGCTATAACAGAGGCACCCATAGTCAATTATCGGACGCACCAAAGCTCTGTAGAGGAGTAAGAGTACTTTCGGGTCAGCTCCCCACCAGCAGCCACTTGTTGCACGCAGCAAATTGATAGCCTTCTCACATTTGTCTATCACGTATGTTATATGTGGACCCCAGCTAAGTTTGGAGTCTATTTGCATGCCCAGGTATTTGATTACCTTTTTTTTTGAAATAGGTACGGCCCAAGTCGTACAGATTCCATTTGTTGTAATCGGTGTCTCGTGTATATTACGACTGCTGATTTTTCTGGTGCAATCTGCATCCCATTATCTTTCAACCATTTGTTTAATCTTTCCATCGCTGTACTAAGCAATTTTATGCATTCCGTCAGCGTTTCGCCTTCTGCGTATATGCATATGTCATCTGCATATTGTAGTATGTACACTCCCCTGGGTAGTATTTTGGCCAGGTCATACGTGTATATATTGAAGAGGATCGGTGATAGAATCGACCCTTGCGGCAGACCCTGGCTCGTGTGCCGCGGTCCTATCGTAACTCCTTTGTGTTTTATGATCAGTATTCTGTCCTGCAGCATTGATATTAGGTTATGTGTAAAGGTTGCGGAGAAGCCCATGTTCTGCATCTTCCCAGCCAGTAGCTCGAGGTTGACATTGTCATAGGCGCTGTTGATGTCAGTATAGAGGGCTATGAGATATCGGTTTCTACTTAGGCTGGATTGGATGTCTGTGACAAGTCTTACTAGTAGGTCATTGCTGCCTCTCCCGCGTCTGTACGCCCACTGATGGTCTGGCAGAAGGTCATTGTGTTCGGCAAACCATTCGATCCTATTCTTTACCATCCTCTCTAGTTGTTTATATGGGCATGGCAATAGTGCTATGGGCCTGTAAGCTGTGGCTGTTGACGGGTTTTTTTCCCGGCTTCAGGATCGGGATGATTCTCGAAGTTTTTAATCCTGCAATTTGTTGTCTTTTATTCCAGACATTGTTTAGAACTTTTAGGAGCATCTTTTTCCCTCGTGATGGTAAGTGTCCTATCATTCTGTAGTGGACATTGTCTATTCCTGGTGCCGTGTTATTGGAATTCTTGGACGCTTTGTCAAACTTCTTCCATGTTAAAAGGTCTTGACATGGGGTCGCTAGCTTCATCTCTAGGTGGGGAGTTGCACATTGGGTTGGCGGAAGGAGGTGCTAATGTTGTTAATATTTGTTCCAGCATTTCCGTACTTATGTTCGACTTCGGGTGCACTGTTTCAGTTGATCGTTTGTAGTTTTTGACTTTTGTCCATATGGTGGTAATTGGGGTGTTTCTATTGATTGATGCGCAGAAATTTTTCCAACCTTCTTTCTTCATCTGTTTCAATATTCTTTTTGTACGAGCTTGTGCTTTGTTTAACTCTACGAAATTTTCCATGTTGCTGCAATCTACGATATCTTCGGAGCGCGTCTTCCTCTCTTGAATAGCCTTCTCGCATTCCTCGTTCCACCATGGTGGGTGGTTCCTGGTAGTGTTCATTTCTTTTTGTTTCTTTTGGGGTATGCCTTGTTTGGCCGCATGGTTTATAACCCGAATCAGGCTGTTATAGACTCCTCTGTCACTCCACCATCTTTTAGGTTGTTTAACTGTGTCGCAGCAGTATCAGTGTATACGTTCCAATTTGCGTTCCTGATATTCCATTTGTGACCTGATGTTGCCTGAGGTTTTTTGCTGGGTTGATTTAGTCTCATGGTTATCAAAATCGGGTAGTGATCTGATCCCAGAGGCTCGTGGATCACTCTGTGATCAAGCAATGCTGCAATATTCGAGGAGGCCAATGGGATGTCCACTACTGATTTACGTTCTGTCGGGTTACAGATTCTTGTAGCTGTGCCGTCATTAAGTATAACTAGATTTTCTTCTTCTGTTATCTCTACTATTATTCGGCCAAGATGATTTGTTTTTCCGCTCCCCCAAGCACTGTTGTGCGCATTCAGATCTCCGGTGATAATATATGGGATGGGTAGTTTTTGTAATAGCCTTAATATTTGAGGTTTTGTGAGAGCCGTGTTAGGTGGTCGATATATCGTCGCTATTGTCAGCCAGGTATTGTTAACTCTTAAGGAGATGGCGCAGGCTTCAATCGGTAGTCCTGTGGTGTCAAGTTGCACTGTGTTGTACGTCATTCCCTATCTGACGAAGATAGCAGTTCCTCCATATCCGTCATCACGATCACAACGAATGATGCTGTAGCTTTTAATACTCATGCTGTCAGTTGGTTTCAGCCATGTTTCGGCGACTGTGGCAATATCTACGTCGTGCGCTCTTAATGCCTGTTCAAGACTTTCCTTATTAGATTTTAGTGAACGGGCGTTCCATTGTAGCATTGTAATCTGTCGTCCTTGGGCCATAGATTTCCTGGGAGAGGTTTAGTTCAAACCAATTGCAAGATATCGCCAACATAGGTTCTGTAGTGCGGCTTTCTCTGTTTGGCAATAGCGACCAGGAATTCGATTGTGGTATTTTTATTTGATGTGCGATTTTAATGTAACATAAGATGTTTTCCATTGTTGGAGGATTTAAGCTCCGATGGTAGTTAATAGTTCCTGTAGTTTGGTGCCAATGAGTGTGGGGTCTATTATGCCACTGGTTTTGGTTTCTTCTAGTATAGAGATAATGAAGATCAAGAGCTTTTCAACTAGTGGGGAGGATTTATTGGAGGGTGGGAGAGTTTCTGTGCTCTCTTTGCCATAGGTTGACTCTAAAGGTATTGGTTGAATTGTAGTTTCATGGTGGTTGTTTATTATTGGGCTTAAAGGACCATCACTTCTCCAGAATAAATGTCTGGGAATTGTTATTCTATTTCCTGCTACATTTGATTGGGTCGAGTTTCCTTTTAGGCGGCTGCGTGGAGCTGTTTGGCGGAAATCATATCGGCTTCCGAATTCACGTGCTTGAGAGCTGCTACCATGATAAGCTACGATGGAGCTTGGAGGCAAGGTTTGCGGAACGACTTGTTTGGCAGCTATAGGAATAGGAATTTGCTCCGGTGGTTGCTGACCCATTGTACAAGTTGAGGGCTGGATGCTGCGATGTTCGCGTATGAACGCGGGTATGTCAATTGTGGCCAGTATTGGGGACTATTGGCTACCAAGGTTTGTTTCCTTTCAGCTCGCTGTCTATATTCCGGGCAAGAACGGTCGGTGAACAAGTGGTGTCCTTGACAGTAAATGCAACTTAGCTGGTTTTCTGAGGTGCAATCTTTTAGATTGTGGGGGCCTGCACATCTGCTGCAACGAGGTTGGCTTTTGCACTGTGATTGACTGTGATTATATCTAAGACAACGGTAACACTGTAATACAGGTGGCACATAGGGTTGGACTTCGCAACGCATGCCATATAAGTAAACGTATTGCGGTAATACTTGGGACTGGAAGGTTAACACACATACAGGTAGGGGGCGGTACTGAGTGCCACTATCCGATGGGACTTTTTTTGTGAATCTTCTAACTTTCAGTACGGGGAAGGGAGAAACTATTTCACTAATTATTTCGTCTGTGGACAGTGAGGTGTCAATGTTTCGAATCACTCCCTGCTTCCTCGTCATGTAGTACGGGATGTACGCCTCTAAGTTGTCTTTAAGTGATTTTAGTTCCACCAAGGAGTTTGCGGAGGCACTAGATTTAGCTTCAATTCTAATTCTATTGTGCCCTGCTGAAGTTATGTTACTGATTTCTGATCTTAGGTGGTTGTTCTGGCAAAAAAGTATTTTTCCAACAGACATAGGATGGAGTCTGCCTATGTTGTTGTTAGTGCTTTCGACCATCACATAGTAAGGGCCATTGTCAGTATGTGAATATCTATTGTCTTGGCTACTTTGATTTGAGGGGTAGTCAGATTTGTCGTAGTTACTGGATGAGTCCCGGTATGGCTGCGATGTTGACATAGGGGTTAAGTTTTTCACGTTCGGGGATATCTTTTCATTAACTAATGAATCATTTACATTGATAGGTTGCGGGACTATTGCAGTAAGTTCTAGGTTATGTTGACACTGGTCTTTTTGCTTCGCGCGTTTACTCACTGGTGATGACTGGTTAATCTTCTGAGGTGAGCGGTTATACTTACACTTTTTGACGAAATACCCCCTAAAATCGACTATCGCGTCATTTGTAGACCTTTTTTTTTTCTTTTAGCTCTACAGTCCAACATAATTTAAAAAAATTCACATGAGATTTCTGTTGACCCCCCCCCCCATCCCCTTGGTGAGATTTCGCTAGACCCCCTCCCCCTATTTCACCTCACGTAATTTATGGATGCCTCCTATACAAACAAGGATAAAGTCAAAAGAAGTGGAAAGTAATGAAAACACTAGAGCAAAAGGGAAGTAAATAGAACACAAGCGAACGAAAAAATCCAGCCAATGTCAATAGAAGAACTACTCTCTAATATCAATGTGCTATTAGAAGGAGATACAGAAAAAGGAAACACCTATCTAAGTTAGGCAGACGACCCACCACAAGGGAAGTCAACAGAGCGTACTCATACTATCTGAAACCTCAGAGCATCCGCAAAGAACTGAAACGAAGATTACAGCAATAATGAAAAAAAGAACCTAAGAAGAAAACTGTATCAAGAAATTGACAGCACGATAAAAAGGAAACGAAGGAAGTACTGATAGAGTTGCAAACATATTGTATATCAACGATAAACCTGAACAGAATAACAAGGGAAACATAAACAGAATGTCTAAAAGACTTCCTACATGCCGCTGATGTAGATAAAGCCTTCCTTCAAGAAGTTTGTAATACCAATGTCCTTGACCTAACAGGATATGAATACGTACGAGATAATCAAGGCAACGAAGCCGGAACTGCGATCTTAATAAAAGAGGGGATTGATTACAATAATATTATCACTAAAGAAAACGGTACAGGAATATCGGTCATGATCAAAACAGTTACAATATGTAATATTTACGATCCCTCCGCAACGCACAAAAGAAACGAAAGATCGAACTTTTTCAAAGAAGATATGCTACCCCTCCTACCAACAAATACCAACAGTTTAACACCTGCAACGATCTAAAGTTATTAGTCCAAGGACTCAGATTAAAACACACGTGGGAAACAAAACATGCAACTGACAAATCCTATCCATACGTCACCAAGGATGCAGCAAGTAGAATTGACAGGATATACATAAGCGAAGATATTAATTCCGAACTGGAGCAAATGATGATTAAATCGAAAACCAAATATGCTGTACCAGAGGAAAAGACTTCAATATACCACTTTATGCGGGAAAAGAAAATAGCAAGGATTAAAACTCTTAAAAACTTGATATTCGGTGAAGACACTGTAGTATCAAACCAAAAGGAAATTATAAACGAAGTTCATAAACACTTTCAGGAACTATACCATGATGAAAGTATTGACGAGGAAGATTCCAATGACTTACTCTGTGTGGAGTGCAACAGAATCGACCCAAATGACAACATACAACTGTAAAGTAGAATAAAAGAAGAAGAACTAGAAGAAATTATAAAAACGAGCCCAAGGGACATATCATCTGGCCCTGACGGCATTCCAGTAGAAGTATACCTACACTTCTGGCCAGCCATCCAATAACAACTGACGGAAGTACTTAATGATGTGCTTATAATACCTAATGTACCCAGAAGCCTTCGACAGGGTCAGTCACAAGCACATATGAAAGACATTGTAGAGAATGGGATTCAGTAACCCTTTTATCAAAATTATACAGAAACTGCTCCATTAAGTAGAATCAAAAGTTCTAGTCAATGGCTTCAGAACAAAAGCAGTGCAAATAAAAAGGTCAGTATGACAGGGTGGCCCCATATCAATGGCGCTTTTCTCCATTGCTCTGGATCCTCTATTGCGATACATAATATCTGGAATAAAATATGCAAACAGAAAAATCACTTGCAGAGCTTACGCCTAAGACGTATGTGTAGTGGCCAGGAATACCGAAGAAATAAAAATCAATCAGGGAAAACATCTTAAAATATTGTCGTGCAACGGGTGCAAAAAATAAACTTAATTAGGCGCAAGATTCTGAAACTAGGTAACGGCATTCCATACCAACAGTCGCATTGGAAACAAGAAAAAGAAACATTGCAAGTCTTAGGAGTAGAACTGCACACGTTCCCACTAAAACTGATAATTAGAAACTGGACGACAAAGCTAAATGTGATAAGAGGAGCAGTAAGAGAACATTACACTAGGAACCTAAATACGTACCAGAAAGTGGATCTGGTCAATGAATACGTAGTTTCAAAACTATTATACTTAGGCAGCATATTCCCAATTCCAACTACAATCGCCAAGAGAATAACTTCGTGACTTCGTAACTTCATACTAAGAGGAAACATCTTTGAGATAAAATATGCAACAGTGGCTCTTCCCAAAACGAAATGAGGTTTATGTCTAATCGACATTGAGCTGAAGTGCATATTATTATTTATTACAACAATGCCGAAGATCCCAGCCACGGGAGGTACTGTTCATTACCAACTGTAAAAAGTGACAAAATATGGTATAAGATCTAGGATGCAGCGAAAAAGAAGTTGTCTGTATTAAAAATTGTAATAATAACATCTTAGCATTAGCTTTTGTGTAAACAGCATTAATGGAAAAAATGCTTCCACCACTTCCATATAGTAATAATGATTTCATAAGGATTTCTTTTTTATTGGGAGATATTTCTGTTTTGCAACAAGTGTTATTGTTTGCTTTATAGCCATACAAGTTTCATTCTAATCTGTTGAAGCTATATGTTATGGAGCACTGATTCATAAAATAAAATACGGACACGTGAAAGAGTGACGTTCTGCTAGTGAAACAAATGTATTATGTTGTCACTTAATAAGAATTAACGGTCAGTATTTAACTATATTACCTGAACCACAATCTTTTAAGGACCTTCTTTTAGGCTGGTGTTTTGGGGGGAATTAATTGGCTCCTATTGATTTGTGCGGCATCAAGTTGCCTGCAAACAAATACATGTTTATTCATAACTCAATCCGAGTAACAATTTCAATTATAATTGCCGAGAAACGATTCAGCAACATGTAATTATAATGGCCAATTTGGCCACCAGCGTGTTAATTGATTTTGAATCAAATATGAAAATGTGTGTGTCATAAACAAACCTGTTTAGCTCAATACGCAGAAATATGCAATAAAAGTTCCATCACCTGTAACATGGTATCACCCAACCGACGATAAATTCTACACAAACAATTAATCACGCTAGCAATTTTGGCACAGTTTAACAAACCTAATTTATTTCGTTACGTGCTGATTCATTCTAAAACCTTCATTGGGGTAAGGGAATCGTTATTCTGTAAATATTTCATGAGCGATAACAAAAATACAACGTTACTGACTATGGAAATTTGTGATTGATTTTGGAAATACAAACATCTCCTATTTCTGTTATGAGGTTTTAATCCGTAACCAGTATCATGATATTCTTTTACAATAAAGAACGGTTTCTGATTCAGGAATAATCTTAAAAATCTTTTATTTATGACGATGCTTGTTCTTAATTATTTAACGAGCAGGACACAGAAATGTTCTAGCAAATTGTAACTCGTTATTACAGATCGAACGTGTCCAGTTATCTTGGTTAGATGTACTATCATTACTAAAGAATAAAATAAAATTAGTCACAATGTCATGAAAATACTAATATCCAACACATATTAGAACCAAAATTGTGCCTTAATCCAAGGTACAACCGAAATAATAAAACGAAAATGCTCAAAGCAAGGACAAAAGATATGACAAAGAAAATTATAATCTATTTGATGAGACTTGTTTTATGTAATAAATGATGAGAAAAGAATGAGAATAATGTTAAATTAGGAATATAGCTACCAGGCTAAGTGAACTGTAAACGCGTCCATCAAACGTAATCGACCAGATCCATTCAACTGTGTTTTAAGCCTATTTCACCGGTTATGGTACGGGAGTCTCCTCCATTACTACCGTTTGACATAAATATGGTGTTACCTCGTATTCAGAACTGTAACTTCATTTTCCTGGATTGGTTAATGACCATGTGCTATCTTATTAGATTCTTCGTGATACTGAGTATATTAGTTACAGTGTGGAATCGGTGAACATAACTTTTGCTGACGTTGCTCATTTTATTGTATTCGATCTGTGTTGGTAAATGTGCTAAAATCTAGAATCTGGCTAAAAATGTTTTAAAGTTTACTATTACTTTCTGCAAGATATTTAACTAACCGCCACTGAACGTCTTTCATTTGTAGTAGTCATTTCTACGCACACCTCTACTCCTCTCTCGAGGGGAAAAGAAAAAAATTTATAAAAATATGTTCTGACTGCGTATCATTTATTTGTTATTACTTATGGCTATACTATTTTTGCGTGATCAGTAGCTATCATGGAGTTCTAATGTTTAGTTATGTCATTCCTTAAAATTGTTTTATTTTGTGTTGAGATAAACACATTTTAAGGAATTTTGTTCCAAACACTAAACGAATTTCACGCAAATCTGTACCTATAAAACTGAAAACCCAATAATTACATTTCCTACAGTGAAAGGTGTTTCTCTATTTTATATATGTGATCCACATTTTTAACTGCTTTGTTCCATACCTCCACGTCGACAGTGGGGTCATTAGACGCGGGAATGCATTATGCACAAGGAACGGGAAGGAAATTGGCAATGGCCTTTCTAAAAGAAATTATAGCCTCATTCATCTGCAGTGATTTCGGGGAAATCATGTAAAACCCAAATCTGGATGGCCGGACGAGGATTCAAAACCCCGTACACCTTAATGCGAGGCCCGAGCGTTAATATATAATTTAATCTGTCCACTTTGTAGTGAGATATGATTCACAAGTTTATTATTTTTACTGTGATAACACATTAACTGTTTAATAAGCTACGGAGGTGGCTTGTAAGTATTTAATATTTAGTCGACGAAGTATTTGATCGACGAACGGGAGTCTACAATTTGATAAAGCAAAACTCATTTATAACGATTCGTTCAGTTTTTGGAACCAGTTATCAAAATGTTACATTGATGTTCCGCAGATGTTTTTCAGCATTACATAACAAACGCTGTTTCTACATTGATGACCAGTCTCTCTGTATCTGTGATTACCGATAATTTGTTCGTAAAATGTTACTTCAGAAAATTATGCACTGCAGGGGACTCACTTGAAGTTTACCAGCAGCGAAAACAAGTGGTTAGACTCAGCTGCTCTCTTACTGACAGACAGGCGTCAAGTGTGGAGCGATAACTGCCTGTCAATTGTCACGGTTCGTTTGGTGAGCAAGCTGCGCAGGTCTGCCTACCCCACCAGGCGTGTTCAAAAATCCTTTACTCCGCCGCTGCATTCGTAAGGTGTGAGCGAAAACGAGAGCTACAGTGACAGGTAACTTATTTACTTGCCGGAAACACATGGGCAGACAGAGCAAACAGTAAACTACTCAAGTGTTTATTTAATTATTTTTTTTTCTAAAAAAAAATAAAAGGTACTTCAATTTTGTAACTACATCTAAATTAACCCAATATATCTTAAAACAAGTTTAATCTTCTATTTACCAATCATTCAAAATAAAAAATTTCTAACAGTTTTTCTTTTAGTCATCTGAAAATGGAAAAAATTTGAAAAATTCTGATAACGTAGAGGAATTTGCGTCCTAAGACTAGTAGGTATCATCGGTATAATTGAAGAATTTAGAGTGAGAGATATTTTTAACGATGACAAACAGTATGTTGCATATATCGATTACAGTTACTGTTATCATTCAAGCATCATATTTTGAAACATTGTTTTACTCTAATTACATTCACATGTTGGATTGATTCTTAATGATAGATTTTGTAATTATTTCAGATCACCTGAAAACAACGTTTTGAGCTATTATCAAAACAAAAAAACCAACTCTGCCTGTTTACTGAACTGATAATATCCCAGAGATTTCTTTGAAATTTTTCACCCTGTATTATTTATGGCTAAAATATTACTGAAATATGCAGTTTTCATTGAAATCAAAATATTAATATTATAATGAAGTATATTATTACAAAACCGAAAAAGGCCTTTGGTATTCAGAAAGAAATTGAGGTCTGTATCGAGCGAAAAAAAACCTTGTGTTGTACTCAAAATCGGTAAGAAGATTAATTTTCTTAATTCTGCACCACTCAATTTTTGTGCAAAAACGAATCCTTCCTTTGTTACGTAACTTGAAATAGCTACAAAAATATTTCTTAAATTGAATCCTTGCTCGTCGATATCAACAAGACCTTTATACAGCCTCAATTATCAAATCGGAAATTTCATACTAGTCCAAGCATAAATATCACTTCCACCTGTGGAACTGGAACTAAGCCGTTGCTTGATCAATATACTAATCCAAGTGCTGCGTTCACCAAGCCCTTCTTAGTCTAGATATTATTCCTGATCATTACAGGATGTCAATTATAGGCATAAAGAACTGGATCAGACCCGGCGGCAACAAGCGCTCCTATAGTATTTCTAGAAGCCACTTAAGTCTGCCGGAAATCTTTCTATCGTTATTACAATTTCTCTATACTTCTGCAAAATGGATTTTTTTTTAAATCTTTACTACTAATTTCCTTGGAGAGACCATGACCATGACATTGGAGCGGAATCACATAATATTCATTACTTGTGGCTGACCGTCATGTGTTGGGCAACCACGAATAAGACCTAGTAAAGGAATATTACGTATTTTCTTCAATAAATTAATCCATGTTTTACTATATTCTCCATTTGGAAATCAAAATAGAAAAATTTGTAAGAAATAAAAATGCTTTACTGGATGTTGCATTGTAGAAAACTGTTTGTTTGTATTTGTTTCAAAAATTATTTTCGCTTATACCTTGTTTGCTGAGCGAAAATCAACTAAATTTGGGTGTTTGGCTTGTCTGGTAATCAGTTAAAGAGTGAGGAATCTGAAATTCTTCATCACCATCCTAAACAATTACTGTAGCATTGAGTGTAGCTCACAAACTTAATTTTTTAATATACGAGTGTTTTTCGTAGTAATTTGAGATTTTACACCACATACCGAGGTGTTCCATCTCACCAATTCAAAAATATCTCTACAAACCAATTAAAAACTTCCTGTTATTGCTCTTTTGCTATTGTCAGAGGTCATTCAGGGTAAAAGTGGAATACACAAAGTTGAGGAAGAAAATGCAAAATTTTAACTCAATCTATTTGACTTTTGAAGGTCTCTTTGGGTGATTTAGCGCCAAACTATTAATTTAAGCCACACGGTCATGTCATGCGCTATCTAAGTGTAAAATATAGAATGTATCTGTGTATTAATTTTTGTTCAATTACTTATAGAAAAAAAATAGGTATTAATTTTCGATCGCTTCCTCTAATGTAGTTTCTGGCACAGTGCACCTGTTTTGAAACAGTTTTTGCAGCATCTTGGAATCTATTAAAAAGCTTTTGCACCTCATCTAGAGGTATTTTGTTCCTACTGTTTTCAACAAACTTCCATTCAAAATGATTCGAAATTTGTAGTTTTTGCTGTTGTACCAATGTATCCATTCCGATTCAAAGTAGAATGTATAAAAGTTGGAAAATCACGAGCTTAACTACTGTGAAAAATTTTACCTCCATCTATTTTGTGTGTGAGTGTGTGTGTGTTTTTTTTTAGTATCTTCAAAAACCTGTTTTGAGCAAAGTCCTAGTTCCTGGCAGAACAAACAAATTTGTAACACATGAGTTCTTTCACAGCAGCTTGGGTTCTATTCGATAGATTTACCACCATATTTTTAAATGTTCCTCCTCAACGATTTCAAATTTTTTTTGGCTAAAATGATTCCAAATTTTCAGTCTTTGCCCTCCTATAAATTTTAAAAGTCGTTAAGGGTGAAAATGTAATACACAAAAGTTGAGAAATAAATTCTTCAATGACCATTCAAAAATTAAGCTCAATCTATTTGACTGATTTTACCATATCCTCGAAATCCGGTTTTGATCTTCGACCATGTGACACACGAGAGTTTGTGGAGCAACTTTGAATCTATTCAAAGACTTTAGCACCATATTTAAATAAGTACCTGCTTAGCACATTCAAAAAATTTGCTTCAGACTGATTAAAAATTTTATTTCTTTTTCTTCTGCCGATGTAAGAGGCCATTCAGGATGGAGGTGGAATGTACAAATGTTGACGAATAACTTACTTAATCATTATGAAAATTTTGGCTCAGTTAATACGAATATTTTTCCATGTCAACAAAATATTGTTTAACTCTCGCTTTTTATTTTTTCTGCAATTTAGGTCATACTCCATCCAAGTGTTAAATCGAAAAGTATCTGTGTAGTATTTTTTATTTAATATCTCTTGGAAATTAAAAAAGTGAATTTTTTATCGCTTCCTCTAATGTTGTTACTGGCATGGTGCACCTACTTTGTAACATACTGACGAATAGCTATTGTAGCACCGGGGATCTATTCGAAGGATTTTGCACCTTGTTTCCAGATGTTTCTCCTCACCGGTTTGTATAATTTTCCTACAAACTGAATCGGAATGTTATAGTCTTTGCTCTTCTACCAATGTCAGAGGTCATTCATGGTCACAGTATATAATATGTCAATAAGCCAGCCAAAACCATTTAGAAGGTGTCCCACTTCTTATAGCGGTAAATAAACTTTTAGTAGCATTTTCTTAACAGTAAAGCACTTTGTAATTTGATATTAAATCCTTTTCATAAAAGACTATAGATATAAATTACATAGTTTTTCAGGCATAATGGTTTTTGCTACATTCATTTTCACTTGGAGAACTCACAGCTACGAACATTTTAAGGTGTATTCTCTATGCTCTAAATATGTTTGTTACGAAGTTATTTCGATTCTTGGTCACGTCAGACCATGTGCGTAGAGGAAGCAAATTACAAAATTTTAAATTAATAACTAAGGGAAAGAGTTACGTTTTTCATCGCTGGAAGAATATCAAAATCAAAAATTAGAGACATAAACGAATAAAATTAGGTTTATGAGATAGATAGTATCAAGAAGGTTAAAATCATATAGTTAGTTTTGCAAAAAGTTAAAGATTTCGAGGGGAAAAATAAGATTTTATAAGATGTGTTATTAAAAACATTGTCGGTCATCGTGACCACGTGCTTACGTCAAGACATTTAATTTGAATCCTGTAGAAGCATTCCTGCGGAATAAAAGAGATTTCGAAAATTAAGAGCAAGTTATATTAAGAAACGTATCTGAGTTCTAGTCTAAAATATAAAGTGGTTAGCGAGGTATGAAAACGTCATGATTTTCAATATCTCCATAAATACACGTCAGTCATACTGAATTGAATTTGGCCGGTCACTTTCCAATTTTCATTTAGTTAGGTCGAGGCGGCAATGCCTCCGAAGTATACTTCATAAGTTTTCGGTCGTGTCTGTCCACGATGGTACTGGCAAGCAGTGTCTTTAGCAATGACTTTAAAACTTTCGTAAAACTTATTCTGTTTTGGGCTTGTAAATGCTATATGTGTTTGCAAGAATTAATGCTTATAACCAGTGATGTACCTTCGGGGATAACCTGCTTCTGCCTTTTAAATGTTGTTAACAGTGTAATCTGATACCAGTGTTAATTTCATCAAAAGTTTCGGAATATATTACAAATTCATAACATCAGTGACTTTCTTTCATTCCTGTATCTCTTGTTAGCTATTACAGGATTAATTAATAGCTTGGCGACCATTTAACGAACTCTTTCATCTTTAAGTGCAAGGCATCACGATCAGGTTAACGAGTAATGTTGCAGTACCCCAAGTAACGTTATGTCATTACAAGTGGAATATATAATAGTTGAAGAATAACGTGTCTTATGAAAGGCTTTAACACAAATTGTTTGACGGTTTTTTCCTTATCTACAAAAAATATTGGTTTCGACCTTTTGACCTTTTCAAACCCTTCGAGGTGATAGAAGGTCAACCTTCTAATTTTCATCGCAACTTGAGATCATACTCTACTCATACGTAAATATCATAGGAATCTGTTTTACGTCCCGGACAAAATAAATAAACATTTTAATTCTCAATCCTATCTGCCAACATATTATTTGGTATATTTTAATGATGAGCCGAAATATAGGTCAATTGTATATTACCCTGATCTGATCAAGGCTTTTGTAACATTTCTAGTAGGTATAAATCGGTCAACGCTGCCCGGATGCGTAACGTCAGAGTTGTTGAACGTCAGCGTGTGCAATAATATAGATTTGGAGAAGAAAGATTATGAGAAACCTTTTCAATAAGTTTGTTTTTCGTAGTAATTCAATTGAAATTAAATTCACCCATCTGTATATAAAGGTAAGACTCACCAATGAGACCCAGTGCGCTGAGGCGCCACACACTGTATCAGAGAGGGGTACAACCATGGAGGAAGGAAATATATGGAGTAGAAGTGACGTTAAATCGGTGAAGCAGGCTCTAAACTCTCCCGCATGGCGGCAGCAGCGGTATTGCGCTTTCAAACATTGCGATGTTCCCAGTATATCCCGAAAACTAAGCAAGATATCGAAAAATTTTATTCTTTATTTTCGATTTGTCTCGTCGTGTTACAAAGAATCGATCATTAAATTTGACTTTTGCGAAATTTTTCTTCTCCATTTCAACTCAAGAAACCTCACTTTTGATACAGTATATCTCTAGAACTAGGTGAGATATCGAAAAATTTTATTCTTTATTTTTTCATTTGTCTCGTCTTTTTAAATAAGAATCCATCATCAAATTTGACTTTAACCAATTTTTTCTTCTGAATTTCAACCAAAACCATTTCACATTTGGGACAGAATATCTCGAAAACTAAGCAGAATATCAAAATATTTTATTCTTCATTTTTTATTTGTCATATCGAGTTACATAATAATCCATCACCAGATATCGGCGTAACCTTTATCCTAGAGTCCCCTTGAGGTTTTTGTACATATTCCCCGTGTCTGTATGGAAGCGGCCATGCCCCCTCCACTCCGGCCATGCCCCCCCCCCCCCACTCCTCCTCCGCCCTGCTTCACTTCAATGCGTGGTGAAGGTCTCTTGCGTCGTCTCCATATATTTCCTTCCTCCATGGGTACAACGGACCGGGCATGAGCCCTAGCCTCCTCATACCTGCCATTATGAGTGCGGTTTTAAGGCGGTTGCCAGCAGCCATCAAGGCTAACGCCCAATCTCCGCATTTCAGAAACACCCATTTCACACAAAAAATACACTTATAACACCCTGAACATAGTTACACGTTTCACAAACAGATGGCAACATTTCACTTCCTCTGATAATACTTAGTACGGCCTGTTATTAGGGATAAAATGCTTTGAGTAAGCAAGGATATGTGGCCGCAAAATCATGGCTCAGATTTGACCATGCCAACGACGAGTAAATTTCATCAATGTTAGCACACCCCAAATTGTTGAGAAACGTTTGTGAAGAAGACTTAAAAATTGCACCTTGCTATTCATTGAAGTCTTACCCGTTGTTGCCATTTTTCAGTAACAACTGTCACACTACTGGCCATCTTTATATATGGAGGTATTTACATTGAACATCAGAATTGAAGTTAAGGATATTACAAGTAAAAAACGTGTTTTTTTTTCCCACACCGTTTATAATGTGATAATTTGAGTCCGTATTCTAGCCAGATCAGGTCAATCTATAATTTATTATAGACTTGTGACCATATCAGAACACCGTCATTGGTTTACACCTCTTCGCTCTAAACACTGGGACTATTCTAGACTGGTGACCATATACTGTATATAAAAAACGGTCACGAACATACACTTACATAATGATATATGTTGTGGCAATATCATACCCCACCAATCATTTATATATTATTATTATATTTTTCTGTAATATATTGTAGGATTTGCACAACCAGTAGATAGTATTAAGATTCTGGTAGCTCAGTACCTAAGCGCTTTCAAACTGTTCGCTGCTCCTTCCCCGGGCACGAATCCCGGCAGGCGCAGGAATTTTGAGAGTTGTGTTTAATCATGTGAGTTATGCCAGGACGCTCCGTGGTTCGGATTCCACGTTAAACTGTAGGTCCCTGAGGAAAGGAACTGTCCGTCCTAGCTCTGACACAATGGCTTACTATGCCTCTTTCTGGAGGATCCAACCAACCTTCGGGTTGTGGAGGTTCTTTCCTTCCTCAAAAAGTATGATATATTGACAGAAAACATTAATTCAATGGAAAAATACTCATTTAATTAAATGATTAAGAGGGATGTAAACATAATTAGTGTATTTTCGTTTTAATTAATAAAATGTTCCATTTATTTACGTTGTACTCGTTTCTTAAAGTTTTTTTCGTCCTCCTTTTCATTGTAAAAAAATTGGTCATCTTAGTGTTCGAGTGTTTAAATGTATATTTTCGGTAGCAGATATAGTTAAATAAATGTTTCTTATGGAACAGTTGTTTTCATTTAGATGGTAACAATAATTCCCATCAGTTTGGTGGATATAAATGTATTAAAATTAAATGAGCAGTATCCATGATGTGTTCATGATGAACTGGGCCTTCTCGTCCATAACACACTGTGGAAATTTTATTAATATATGTAATCTTTCGGTAGATGTCCAGGTGACTGTCTGCGGCTAATTGTCCACATTAATCAGTGGAATATTGTGTTAGTGTAGACTTTCCCGGCGTAGTGATGAAATATAATCTTCACGGGTGTTCAGCCGGATTGTGTCAAAGTAACACGACGTTTCGACATCAGATGAAGACAGCCGAGCTTGCTGTCGAAACGTCGTGTTACTTTGACACCATCCGGCTGAACACCAGTGAAGATTATATTTCAGTGGAATATTCACAATCTTTACGCTCAATAACTAAACAGAAGTTCTTCCTATTTCATTGAATGATCCGAATGGACAAAATACTGGACAGGTTCGCAAATCAGCCAGATCCGATAAAGGGATCGAAGCCTTTGAACCTTTACCGTATCTGTATAATAACGAAGTTCACACTGACGATCCCTAACACTGACACGCTCTGACGTACAAGCGACGGCCAGAGATGGTACAACAAAATAGAGATTCTGAGCGTTGGTTAACAGCTAAGCAACTGCGGAGAAATGAGTCACCAGAATGCTTTCAGCAAGTCTACTTTTTGTAGTATTTCATTTTAAATTAATTACATCCATTTTCTTAAAAACAGATGGGAAAACGGTAAACCTGAGAATAGGTGGAACCAAATAGTATTTTACGATTAAATCAAGTCCTTCCCGTTGTTACCAGTTTTTTATCACCACTGTTTGCTGATGGGCCAGCTCTAGGCATTTAGATGTTTACATTCAAATATCATACTTTAGGTTATGGCAGTTATAAGTAAAAAACGTGGTTAATTTTTTTTTTTTATTTTGCTGAATTTAATGTTAAAATTTAAGGTCGTGCCATATCATGTCAACCTGTCATGAACTTCGACCTTAAAAACCGAAATTATTATAGAGCCGTGGCCATACCTAAAACATTGTTCCTGGCATATCCTTTTTAACTATATTTATAGCTTCGTACGTACATAATTTCGTTTGGTTCTACTAGGACCACATTAAGCCTTTGTTCAGCTTGAATATTGGTTTGGATGTGTATACATCGTGTTACAACTAGGGTTGTTAGGCTTAGAGTGGAACTACAATTAAAGTGTAATCCGAACCACGGAATGTCCTAGCGTAGCTCATAAGATCAAACAAAACTCTCAAAATTACTGCACCTACCGCAATTCGAACCCAGGACCGCAGCAGCGAAAGTTTTGAAAGCAAGCGCCTTAAACACTGATGATCCATATGCAAATAAAATTAACACACTCCTACTGCTATTATTAGAAATTCACCGAGCGGGGCGGTGTAACGGTTAGCGTTCTCGCCTCGCATTCGGGAGGACGGCGGTTCGAATCCCCGTCCGGGCATCCAGATTTGGGTTTTCCATTGTTTCCCCAAATCACTCCAGGCAAATGCCGGGATGCTTCCTTCAAAAGGCCATGGCCGAATTCCTTCCCATTCCTTGCCCCCTAAAAAGAGACGTAAAGCAGTTTCAAAAAAAAAAAAAAAAAAAAAAAAAATTATATATTAGAAATTCTTAGTGAAGTGATCTTGAACTAACGTTACAAGGATGAATTTAGCATACTACATAAAGTAACTAGCGTTATTTAACCACATAATTCCGGTTTGAAATTAGAAAACTAAAAGTGTCATATCAGCCAAAAACTGGGAAATGGTTCGGTAAAATAAAAGTTGAAATTAATGACACACAATATTATCAACAAAGGTAAATTGAAGATACGATAAGCAATAAAACAAAATTAGCATAAAAATGAAAAAAACTGTACCTTCTAATGGCCTTAATTAAATGTATGAAAAACATACTACAGAAATTATAGCAGGTTATAATAATATGAAAATAAAAGCTTTTTAACGTCTTATTAATTCCATTAGTATGTTAACTGTACCAAAGATCCATATGTCAAAAATTATTGAAAAATTAAAACCTCTGAATTCTAAATTGTGTAATTGACCCTTTGCAGAAATGATGCCTGAACAGCTCGAAGTGTGTCAGAAAATGTCTGGAAGTAAATGGTCACCTTTTTGAGCACCTGCTGTAGACATGGCTGCAAATAAGTAAGAAAAAGCATTTAAAAAATCAATTTCGTCCCTATCCTTTAAAATTACCTTCCATGTTTACAGAATGAAAATTACATGTAATTATTTAAACAGTAATTAAAACTATACACAAAAGACGCGAATATTCATTTTTCGCGATTACAGCGCCATCTGTGAGGCTAACAGAAAAGTGAGTTAAGCAAACAAAATAGGGGTTCCCATTTAAAAGAATTAAGTTGACCTTGTTGTAACGACAACAGCGCCACCTGTGAAAAAACCAATATCACATAATTGTAGCCCCCTACTGTACGATTATTTTTTATATAGGTTATTGTTTGTTAAAATGCTATCTTTCCGAAATATTTCCAGAAAACATATTAAATGCCCCACCATGTATATCTGATTGATTACTACAAAAATTATTGCTGTTTATTAATATTGCTTGTTAACTATTTAATATTTTAATGAATACTGATTCTTCCCCCCACACATTGAACTGAATAATATTGCGCTATTGAGACAGGTGTTACATAAGAGCAACACAGAAAAAGCAGAAAAAAATACAAGAAAATGTTGCTATTCGCATTAACTCAGATATGGATCAATAAAGGCTTCTAAACGCTATGAAGTCAGCTTTTGATGGTAAACTTGTTGATGCTATTTTTGCTGCATTTTAAATTACAAAATGCTTATAATAGTTTCCTTTTAAAATCGCTCTCGTCTGAACTCTCGAAGTAGTTTTACGTTTGGCGGTTGTTGACTATATAGTGACGTCACAAACCAGCAGACGGTTAGCAGCTTGCGCGGAAGTTTAAAACGTAAATGCCATTTTAAGGCACTTATCGATCTCAGAAAATTGAAATAAAAATTCTAGTACTTATTATTACCAAACGGTTAAATTAAGCGACATTTCAAAACATGGTGTAATTCCTTAATGCTTTTCTTAGTTATCACATTTTTGCTTTACTTCACGTTGTTTTTAGGTATTCTCATCAACTTGTAACAATTTACTTATTGTATAAAACTTTTTCGATACTCTCACCGGGGGAACGCGTCAATTTCATTTGAAGTTGCGAAACCATTCTTCGAGATCGAAACGTCGCTGCAGATCGACGTGCTCTCCCTTTGGAAGACCCGAGAATAATTTATGCGACTGATACTCCTGAAAAGCCTCTAGTCTTTCAATTTACCTATTTGTTTTCATATCCTTCAAAATATGTTTGTTTACTTGGACATACTATTGGTACTCACAAAGAGCTGACTGTTCCATTCCGTACGAACAAATGTACATATAACGTAATTCTTCAAACATTAAAAAAAAAAATTAATAAAATAAATAAATAAAAAAGTCCAATCGAACTATTAAAACTGTGAGAGACCAACTCAGATAACTTATCCTATAGATTCTGACATTCAGTTTTGTTTGTGAGTGAGGCTACACTAGTAGAGCACAAACTTCAATAAATAACTCGTTCTAAATCAAATTATACCACACCATTTTTTTTTATTTTTTTTTACATATGTAGATTTGCAGTATATGAACCGGATTTTTTATGCCTCAACAATGTACTTTTTAATAACGAAATATATTTTTGTTTTACAATTAAATAAATGTTTAAAATATTGTGATCTTGCCTGAAGTGATATCAGAGACCCCTTGTTTCTCCGTGTCAAAACAATGGCGAGAGGAGCGACACGTTTGCCATCTACTGGTGCATGCTAGAACCAAGAAGCGCAAGCGCGACTTCGGGTAGTGTGTTCAGTATTTAGCCACGAGATGGTAGCACAAGTAGAAAATCTTATTTACTCGAGAAACTTACTAAAGGTATGAGCTTAACTTAATAGCAACATTAAAAGTAAATGTAACTCGTAAATATATTTTTAAATGCATACACTGTGCACGATTCTTTGCGCTGTTATTTGTAAATGAACGAAAAAACATCAGTGCGTCTCGCCATCTGTTTGAAATATCTTACGAGATAAATTGAAATGAAACAATATTGTAGACGTGATATTGAAAAACTTTACTTCCAGGATTTATATTACCATGTTAGGAACAATACGCTAAATTGCTGTGTTGTAGATTTTACGATCTTGGACGGCTTTAGCGTTAAGCGTGTCTTATGGATGCAGTTAATACTAGCTCTTAAAGGAGTGACGTAGATTCAATTATATTACAAATTAAAATCTATAACTTAAACGCGATATTTATCTTTCTGCTTAAATGAGGTATGAGTCATGAGACTGGAAGCAACATCTAGGGATGTAGTAGGGCTGTTGATATTTATAAAATATCGGGTTTTCGATATATCGATATTTTAAAAAGTATCAATATCGGCTGTCGATATATCGGAAAAAAGTATCGATACTTTTCATAAATGCAATTTCATAAAATTAAACCTTGAAAAAATAAGGTTGTCCTCTGATAAGCAGACGTGTGAATTTGTTCTTAATCAGATTTTCACTTTCGAATGGTTTCGTTTGGTGACGATGATTGTTGATTTTTAAAAAAAAAGAGTTTGACCATTATCCATGTCATAATTTTCATAAAAATTTATAAATTCGAAATAGGTTCGAGGCAAATCTTATTTTGTGTATTTTTAAGACTGATAAGCAATACAGTTGAGGTATTTATTTAAGTAGAAGTTTAGCTTATCATAGCTTGCATGCATTCTGACTAAGTTACAAAACTTTTTTCATAAGATTTTTTGTTGATATTTCATGTTTTGTAGCTTATTCTGAGTTGTCTTACTTTTCTACCTCTAATTTTTGCATATTACCAACTATTTGTTATTTACACTTCCCACTATTCCCGCTAAAACACTAATTTCAAGCTGGACTTCCCTGGACAATGCGCACGCTCATTTCAAACAATGGCCTCACGTTCGATAGATGCTGCGTGAGCGATGCCTTGGCTACACTGTTTTTATCATCTGAGTAGACTTGGTACGTGTAAATTCCAAATTAATTATAGAAACGTAGTAACACTTACATAAGTTTGCTGATCTCTGTGCGTAACAGAAATGTGAGGGACATAGTGTCATTCAGAGCAAACGAAAAATGATAACTTATTTTTAAAAATATCGAAGCCGATATCCAGATTTCAGTATCGAAATATCGATATATCGTCCTAAAAAATATCACTCATAAATATCGATATTTTCAAAAATAATATCTATATTTCGATATATTATCAACAGTCCTAGAATGTAGTAAACTATATGTATTCGTTACTGAGTAACGAAACGTTATTCACAAATTCATTTCGTTACTCGCATTTCACGTATGTATATCAGTTTAATTCGATAAACGAACAAATACGACCCATCATGCGGGAACCGCAATGGTTTGACCAGCGACTAAATGAACCTGAATGAGAGAATTAACCATTTGACCATCGTGCATCTTGGAATTTTGATTTGGAACTAATACGACCCATCATGCGGGAACAGCAATGGTTTGCCCAGCGACTAAATGAACCTGAATGTGAGAATTAACCATCGTGCATCTCGTATTTCTTGGAATTTTGATTTGGATTCGTTTCATAAAGAAAACTGTACAGTTACAAACATGTTGCAAGTACATTATTTTAGTACAGTAAAAGCCCCTTATTCGTGGGGGATACGTTCCGTAAATATGCCGCGAATATGGAAACAAGAGAATATGGAATGGTAATTTGTATGGGATAATAGAGGATACGTTCCAAGGTTCGGAAAAAACTCAATTACAATCAATTTATTAAAAGATTTTAAGCAACATGTTTAGTTATTATTGTCAGGCTTAGGCAATGTTTTAAAGAGTTTGGTAATTTTTCTTGTTTTGCCACTTTTCAATGGTCTTTCAATTCGGAATGATATTTAGCTGTGACATTAACAGTTTGTCTTTTAAAAACAAGACTTCTTTCCATAGACGGACCAATTTTCATGAAGAAATCACAAAGCTCATTTACCACCGTAGATCTTCACACAGGTTTTTTTAATTAAATGTCACCATTTCAGTGCTCGTTGAAGCCTCTTCATCAATGGGTTGGTTATTTAACATTTCCCCCTGTAGAACTCAGTCAATTTTCATCTTGCGATTTAAGCAACTCTTTAATGTCACTTGATTCGATCTATTTGAAATTAGTATTGTTATAATATTTTACTTATGGCTTTACGCCTCGTCGACGTCGAGGTCATTAGAGGAGGGATGGGACTGGGGACAAGGAACGGGATTCTCCATCATTTCGACAGTGAGATGAGGCCACAGTTTTTCCCAACATGATTTCAATGTGTATGGCTTCAGTTCTCCCAACGATTCTTGTATTATAACAATGCATTATGCTATGTCAAAATTTTTCCAGCATTGCATAACATTCATAAATAACATAAATTGCGAGCAAAGCAGAGGGGACAATTCACTCAGAATTATTGCAACGAAGTACGGTACTCAGATTCAATGGCAATGAGATTTGGTTTTTTTTTTTAGTTGTTTCGGCTAGAGAGAGTGACTCTCGGCACGTGCCAGCAATACCCAAACGACCCCGCGAATAATGAAAATTTCAAGCGGCGAATACAGAAAGGTTTCACTATTATTCTATCTGCGAATACTGAAACCGCGAATACAGAAAGTTGTCACAATTATTTTTTCCGTGAATACTGAGCGAATAAAGAGCTTTGACTGTGTAATTAATATTATTTACTGTTAAGTGTTGATATTTTTAACGTGGTGAGTAATTTTGACAGCATGAAGTGTTATTTTGTAGTTTTGTTTTTGTTTAACATTAAAGTTTACACAGCATAATTTCTAAATAGAAAATTTTTGATAGATAATTTAAGACGGTTATTCGCATTAGGGAGGACGGCGGTTCGAATCCCCGTCCGGTCATCCAGATTTGGGTTTTCGATGGTTTCCCCAAATCACTCCAGGTGAATGCCGGGATGCTTCCTTCAAAAGGCCATGGCCGAATTCCTTCTCATTCCTTGCCCCCCATCCTTTTCCGTCTTTAAAGACCTAATTGTTATAGGAGACGTTAAGCAGTTAAAAAGAAAAAAGAAAAAAAAAGACGTTTATTGATTTTTTTATTCATCTTCCATTAGCGATATTTGATTCCAAACATTTGTGAAATACGTTTACTGTAAAACGCAATATTCTAACTTCTATTTCATTTTACAGTGCAAATTGTACCTAAACTTACTTTAGTAAATGAACAATTTACTTAAACTTTACAGAGTGCGTACGAAGTCATCTTGTAACGCGAATTTCTTGGATATGTACATGTTGCACATTCATTTCTGTTATACTGGTAGACAAAAGAAGCAGATACATTAAATTAGCATTGCTGTAATCATGGGAAGTACGCTAGTGTATGTGGTTGTTTCTAGATACTCTGTAGTTCCTCTCTAGTCAGTAGGATTACAGGCTTAGATTAAGCCAAGGGCGGAATGTGTGACAAAACGAAATTGCCTCACCATACTCAGATTTTGTTTATTTAGGAAATTTTTATTTCGAAATTTGTTTGGGAGTATTGTCTTTTAACAAATACGTTACACTGGGACTAATAGATCTTTCAATGTCTGTTAATACAGTTTTACTATCCACCCTGAATGAATTTGACAGGGGCGTTTACACTTTCTTGACATATGTTAGTGCACAGGAATATCACACACTGTAATCAATTACATAGGATTATTACTGTAGTGATAGTTGATTTAATGCTGGATTTAAAAATATAGGTTGATTCTTCTTTGAAGTTATTAAAAACAAATAACCATCATGGTTATTATTATTTTCATCGACTGTTCACAAAAATTCCTTTCGCATATCTATTAAGGGCATTTCTAAGCAATTATTCAACCAATTCGGGCATAAACGCTGCGTCAAGTCTATTATCATAGATTCTACACATCATAATAATCAACATGCCAATGACAGACGTTTTTAACAAAACTGATGATAAGATAATTTTTATGGACCATATTAAATAAATTAGGAATACAAAGTTTGTTGTGAATGAATAGATACAATTTTACATGCACTGCAGTCTATAACTCTGAAATGATAAAACTGTGGAATGAAGTACGAGTAAATTACACTTTTTTTACTTTACGGATTTATTATGCAACCACTGACAGAAATGACCACACGTTTTGTTTTATAGGCATGAATCCATTCCGATTTAATTACACAGTACCAAATGGCATCGTAAAAGCAAACTGCAGAGCAGTAACATAGTTTCAAAACACTTTACTATCGCAAATTGGTCTGTCTGTAAATGAACCAATCAGTTGTGACCAAATTTATGAAGAGAAAGTAGCAGTATGTATTCACATGCATCTCTATTCACATAGTAACTGAGAAACTATAACCACGTGAGAAAATCTTTAACGTCACGTGACCGGTAGCTCCATGTCCAAAGATGTCAAACTTTGATGAACAATGAAGAATTGTTGCGAGTTGTTTGAGGACGAAGTCAACTATAATATTTTGGTAATTTAGTCGAAGTATTGTTACAGACAATCTCTGCATGGAGAAAAAGGAGGAGGGGGGGGGGGGGAGTTGTGCATCTTATCGTTACCGGGAAGCTTGCACAATAAACAATTTTAGAAAGATTCGTCGTAATACTGTCGCAAATAGGAATGACTGGTAATTTTGGACTGAGTGGATACTATAAATATCGAAAGCTAACTAATAGAAGGTGTAGATAACGTGAACAGATTTGATGTTGACTCATAACGATAAATAATCATAGTTATCTTGGCAGTTTGTAAACACATGTCGGGATCGATTGGATCATAAGCCTATCGAAAATTTACTATCAGTCCTGCAACTTTCTTCTTCCACTGTATTTCATTTTACTTCTTATCGTCGACACCACTCGTAGCCTCTGTAAGCCATCCATTTTTTGTTTTAGTTCAGTTCCCCTGTCGTTTAAAATCAGTCAAACAACTTCTTGATAATCTCTTCTATTGCACTCGTTTCACATGGTCGAACAAACACAGTTATCCGTCTTATGTTGTAGCGGTTTCTTATTTTTCATTTCCATCATTCTATCATTTCTTACTTTGTCAATTATTGCTATTCGCTCCCTAATCCTCAGAACCTTCATTTCACCCCGTTCAAAGTTTCTCAATACATGTCGCGTAGTAAGCAATGAATTCATGGGACATGATGTTTCCTAACTACTAGTTTATTTGAATCAATACCAATTTCTAATTGATATAATTGACGTTAATTCCTTCCAAACATCACTTTATACAGAAGATGAATCCGATTTGGTTGACTAGGATTCAAATCTTTATGTAGACGAGGATATTTTCTCGAATATCAGCTTTCTCGGACTGTAAAGACAACACTGGGTTTGAATTCTGTTCGGTCTGCCAGTAAAGGCCCCTGCCAGGCAGACCTCACACACAACGAGCCTGCACGCCGGGATACATATACGACTCCAAACAGGCGCAGAGACATCAAAACAAACCAGGAAAACAAATAGAATCATCTAGAAGCTAAGTGGGACTATTTCTTACAGAGGTCGCCGTACTACCACACAACGGAATTCCTGCGCCAGGCCGCCTATATAAGCGTAGCCGGCCGCTCCACCGCCAGTTCCGGCCTGACCGCGGAACCAGCTTCAACTACAGAAGACCACCGGAAGTTCGCGAGAAGTAGAAGCCGTCTCTCTACCCCGGATCAGGACCAGGCTAAATTTCTCGACGGTCATCCGCTAACTGTACCACATTTGTTATTGTTTACCAGTGTTTTGTGTACATAGTAATAAACCTCAAGGAACCATTAAGTGTAGTTCACTTCAGTGGCGACAAGGTTGGGATAAGAACTCTCGACCATCATGGCTACGCCAGCAGCACCTACGGAATGGCAACAGTTCCTCCAAGGACTTCTACATCAGTTCTTCGAATCTCAGAGACAACTGATTGCGGAAGTCAGGAATCTCCGCCAACCCACGGCCCCGCCTCCGTTCCCAACATTCAACGACGACGTCGAAGAATGGGAGACCTACGAGAAGCGCATAAAACAACACTTCGCAATTCATCACATATCCAAAGAAGAAGACCAGCGTGCATATTTCCTTTCCTGGAACCAATCAAAGATGTATGTCTTGCTCACCAAACTTCAGCCACAAGACCCCGACACCCTCACCTCCACGCCATCCTGTATGACACTGAATGCATACTACAGACGCCGGTACCATGTCGTCGCGGCCCGCGTCGAATTCTATCAATGCCGGAAGAAGCCCGATCAGACGTATCGCCAGTGGGCGGCCGAACTCCAAGGCCTTAGCAGAAAATGTAAGTTTCAAACTCGTTGTTCCCACGAATCCTACGACGACGACATGGTGCGTGATCACATCATACAGGCTGCACCAGATGCCGCACTCCGGCATGACGCCCTCAAGTTAGAGGACCCAACCCTGGAGCAGGTCATCGAACTTGCCTACAAATTCGAAATATCTACGGCCGCAGATCGCCGCCTGGAGTCCTGGGCGGATGTGGCCGCAATCCGAACCGACGTAGAGGACACACAGGACGTCGCCGCCATCCAGAGCTCCCAGTTGCGCTCCTCCCGACACCACAACCGGGGACCGCTTCCTCAGAAGGACATCGAACCGGCCCGTTCCGGCAGGGGCACCAAGTCTCGGCAGCAGCAGCGGATCCCGCAGCGCCGACGCCGCAGCCCGCTCCGCCTACCCTCCTGCCCCGCCTGTTATTCAGCACATGAGAGGGAACATTGTCCGGATCGTTGGGCTGAATGCTCACGTTGCGGCAAGGAAGGACACCTGGCGTCCGTCTGCCGCACTAACACCACCAATGCCAATCCCGGCTCTCGCCGCCCAGGGTCTTACCAAGACAGGTTGAGCGGCGCACCTATGGATATCAATCAGGTAGACACTTCCACAGCATCCAAACTTTTTATTGACGTTACGGTCAATGGCAAGCCCCTGCGCCTACAAGTCGACACAGGAGCAGCAGTCTCATTGCTTAATTATACTAGTTATGTGCAAATTGGCTCGCCCCCCCTCTCTCCGGCCCCCAAGCGCCTCCTGACATACAACAAACAGGAAATAACACTCCTGGGACAGTTCACAGCAAACGTCATGTATAAGTCTGTACATCGTTCAGTCCCCTTTTTAGTAGTTAACAGTTCTCTCACAGCAGACTTATTTGGACTGGACGCTTTCCGCTTATTCGGATTTTCAATTGAGGATAACATACACCTCGTATCTCAGCATGTTCCTTTTCCTGAAGTGGACGCCCTTTGCAACGAGTTTCAGGACCTGTTCTCACCAGGCGTCGGCTGTGCAAAGGACTTCGAAGCATCACTCCAACTCCGGCCGGACGTACGGCCTCGATACTTCCGGGCACGCCAGGTACCCGTAGCGCTTCAACAACCACTTCAGGAAGAACTTCAACGTCTCCAAGACGAAGGGATCCTCCAGCCGGTGCGGTTCAGCCCCTGGGCCACGCCGTTGGTCATAGTTCAGAAGCCAGGACGCCGCTTACGTCTCTGTGGTGACTTTAAGACCACCGTTAACCCGCATCTGCTGGTAGACGACTATCCACTTCCGAGACCGGACGACCTCTTCCGTAAACTAGCAGGAGGTACCTACTTTACAAAAATTGACCTGGCAGAAGCATACCTTCAAATCCCTTTGGATATCCAGTCCCGACAATATACAGTCATCAACACTCCCTCTGGCCTCTTCCAACTCAACCGGCTCATGTTCGGCTTGGCCAGTGCTCCAGCGATTTTTCAACGGTATCTCGAACAACTTCTCCAGGATATTCCGGGATGCATCAACTATCTCGACGACATAGTCGTCACGGGACCCTCCGCTGCCGAACACATGACCAACCTCCGCCTACTCTTCCTCCGCCTCCGTGCAGCAGGATTAAAATGCAACCTTTCCAAGTGTCAATTTTTTCAACAATCCATTTCCTACCTGGGTCACATCATCGCTCAGGAAGGCATCTCCCCAGCATTTTCCTATGTGGACGCTATTTCCAACTTACCTCGGCCTCAGGATCTACATCAGTTGAAATCTTTTTTAGGCAAGATTTCATACTACAGAAAATTTATACCCTCAGCAGCACAAGTGGCAGCACCCCTGTACCACCTCTGTCGCAAGAATGTCCCGTTCCGTTGGACCCCAGCTTGCGAGACCGCATTCCACACCCTTAAACAGCAGCTCAAGTCCGCAGCATGCCTCATGCCATACACTCCAAACCTCCCCTTGATACTTGCCACAGATGCATCCGATTACGGTGTGGGGGCAGTTCTGTCTCATAAATTACCAGAA
>CM061920.1:301941864-301977238 GCA_031002005.1 Vandiemenella viatica | reverse complement strand
CATTGCTGCAGTGGCATTGTGTTTGTCGCTCACCATCACGGCGATGATACTATGGTAATGTACCAGAAACGACGGTCACTATCCAGTGGATTTTAACAGACTTATGTGCCCTTAAGCGACGCCTGGGTTAAGACTCTGCTCCCGCCACTTAAATTCTGAGCTAGCTGGATTTATATTTCAATTCAATTTTTCTTAAGCATCTTGCTGTTTGTTATTTCTATTTTGATGCTTTTCATTCACTTTATACGGCGCCCCCTGGGATTTTCCTTTGTACAGTAAATTGTTAGCTTCAATTTGATGGCCTGCGTTGCCATGTGATTTCAATGTTAACTTTGCTGTTTTTATTACTTGTTTGAGATATTTCATTCAGTTTTGTTTGCTTACTCCGGCGAATTGTAAACGTCGGGTATTGCTTGTTTTTGCTGATCTAATTGTGTTTAACGTAACGTTAATTACTACCCGACCTTGTAAGGCCATAAGACTCAATAAATGAGGTTTTATTTTGTGTCTGAAATTCATGGTTCTAGTTAGTAACCTATTAGATCCCCTTTTAGCAGCATTATATTATATGTTTTTCATTTTCAGGATTTAATTATAAATCCCCCCTCCCTTCTTATGCAACTGATATTCACATCTGGAGCACCCAAGATTGTGTTATATTACAATGTCTAAAGCGACGTAAAAGTTACTTTCGTGTGGGCCTCTAAATACAATGCCCATGTTGTTGTATCTTTATTTCTCCTCAAGCCAGTTTATGACATAGGAGTTTTGGGTTAATTTTCCAGTTCTTCTTGTAATGTGTATACTATTCTCAATACCATTAATGCATGTGACAAACGTATAACAACTGAAAAAACACAAACGATTAATAACTGCCCTACAGGGTGGAGCTGATTTGTGGGGAACAGCAGCTTACTCTTTTCGCTGGGGACAACGGCCGTAGATTTGCAAGTTTTAGGACGAGAGAAGTGGGTTTGACCGAGATAGTTGTCAATAATTCGCATGATGTAAACACACTGGCATGAGAAAACCAATCGCCCGATAGTATAGTTACAAATTCGTTGAGAGAGCGACAGTTATTATCAAACTGAGCATAACGAGATAATGTACGAGAGACAAATAACATTTTCGTTTGTGGCTTATAAGAACAAATACGTTTTAGTCCGGCATGTTAGATCGTTTTTCCAGCCACGAAGCTGTTGGTGACCTGAATGTTTCAGTGTGGAAAGATACCTATGTTTCATAGACAACTAAAGTGCATTGATATTGAAGATATATATACTTCCAGACACGGATGATGTGCTATCTGCAGATGACAAGTCATAATAGCAGAATTATTTGTTTCGTGATCTACCAATACCATTGCAGTTAGCAATCTTTTCTTCTCAGTACCCCTTGCACTATATCTGTTATTACATAAATTTAGAGCCTTTAGCTTCTTTTTTTTCCCTTGTTTAGGGGTGTCGTCAAGGCATCACGTCAGAAATTTCTGTGAAGTCGGTATTTTGGCTATTTTTTGCTCTTTCGAACCACTCCGCAGTTAACTGTTGGTATTTCTCTTAAATGTGTCAGCGCTTCGATGGTCTAAATCAGGATTTCTCAAAGTGGGGTACGCGAATCCGAAGTGGTTCACCAATTGAACGTAAGGTTTTCGCTACAAGATTTACGTTATCGCGGCTTACTAGGTATCTCGAGAGTGCAACACGCAACATGGAGAATCGTGGTTGAAAATGAGAACAATTGCCCCTAAAATCGATTCAATTTATGACAAGAAAACAAGCCCATCCATCAAATTAATTCGGCATTGTTTGGGAAATTTCATAGACATACGTGGAACTATGAGTTTAAGAAACCCTGGTCTAAATCAACGGAGGCGACATCCCCCTGGAGGGCCTTCAAGATATCGTAGTGTCTGGTCCAAGGTAAATTTAGGGGACGTAGAGGACTAGCCGCTGCCCTGCTTCCCAGTATTATATTCGCTTTTAAAAACTGCATTAAAGAAGCTTTCAATTGTATTCCCATGATCATATGTAGCCTAAAGAGGATTTAGAGTAGTCAGCAATTTATTAGCTATGAAAAGAAACAAATTGTCAATCAATGAAGGCGGCAATTTATGATTGCTGATCACAAACAAAAAATTAGTGGCGTTACACCGAAATCCGTTTTCTGATTATATTTTTTCTTACTATGTATTTGCTAATGAAACTCTGAACAATATACCAACATTGTTAACTAGTGTAAGCCCGTGACTGTTTTTTCTGTATCGTCTCGGGTCTAGAATAGTTCCAGTTTTTGTGGTCAAAGATAATGATCTGACTAAATACAAACTTGTCCTGTTTTTCACCCCTAGGGTGAATAAAATCTCTTGGGCTTGAAGAACTCAGAAGTATTAATAGACGTATTAAGCACGGAGAGGGAGGACCGTGCTATCGTATAGTTGTTTGAATGGTCGTAGACTCGAACTTACTGAAATACAAAATTGTATTTGCCCCTAAAAGTTAACTTTCTAAAATTTTAAGAATTTCTGTTTGCGTCCAAAGCATCACGTCTTTTTTTATTGAGGCTGGGTAAACATTCATAATATAATCGTTTGCCATAGTGTCTGCAACGGCCAGAGAATTTAATACAGATTATTTAATAGTTTAAGGCAAAGAAATGATTTGCATAATACTAAATTCCGTATCATATTTGGTCTGATGTCCACTTTAAGTAACCTAATAACTCACGTACAACGAACATTAACAAAGGCTGTTAACCAAAGTGGTCAGTAAAATATGTAAAAAGTAAATAAACCGTAATGTATTAACTTTGGTCAAGAAGCAAAATTAGAAATTTTTTTAATTAAATTGAAATTTAGCGTAGAGCGGAGTAAAAATTGGCATTCGCAGTTACAACAGAGATCATGAGTAATTTAAACCTTTTAGAGTTTTTTATGTTGCTTTCATTAAGGACATATTACTAAAAAGCAGTTCGACGTTTTTTCAGTCGTTAAGTTTAACGCTACGAAAAGCAAACTTGATGAATGTATTATGTCAATTAATTTGGTAGCAGTTGCTTAGCTATTAAATTGTGGACATAACCTCCAATTTCGTCTAGTGCTATCTCTCGTCGCTGTTTTGCGAGTGAAGGCTGACACGTGACACCGTTCTCCAGCCAATAGCTATCGAGGCGAGTGGGTCACC
Source organism: Vandiemenella viatica (assembly GCA_031002005.1). Taxonomy (NCBI): domain Eukaryota; kingdom Metazoa; phylum Arthropoda; class Insecta; order Orthoptera; family Morabidae; genus Vandiemenella; species Vandiemenella viatica. The sequence continues at coordinate 301,974,056 of CM061920.1, read as the reverse complement.
TTACGAAATTATATAGTAGATATCGTTTAATAAACTAATTTTAGAAATCAATCATAGTTTTTCTCTAAATAATTTTTTCCACTTCACCTAAGAGTGTCACCACCGAATCACTGTTACAAAAAGTGTGTTACGAACCAAAATAGGGGGAGCACTATGTTTTAAGTTTTTTTTTTTTTTTTTTTTTTTTTTTTTTTTTTTTTTTTTTTTTTTAGAAAAGGTGGCAGTGAGTAATTTTTTTTTTTGGTAAAGGGGAAGCTCAGTATTTATTTTGGAATATGGGGTGGTAGCTCATAAAAGGTAGGAACCTATGGGCTCTAAATCTTTTATTATTTTCGGGTACCGTAAGCTTCATCTAAAGGGGCAGTGGTGATGGTAATCAGCTGATATTTGTTGGGTTGAAGGTGTCGGCGCAGTGAGATATATCTATTAAAATTTTGCTGTAATCTCAGTTCAAGTAGGGGTACACAGTGGGTGTGCTAGGATAGATGGTGCGGGAGAGAATGATTTCCGGCATAACCAGTCCACTATTGCAAAAAGCCTCCTTGAGAAACAAGTTGTACCATTTTCTCAACGCTGTAGTTAGGGGGCTTGAGGCATTTGAAGTAACGACATTAAAGACTTCTTGATATAAAAATTAAGCCCCAGACAGTAGGCAAGGTGCGTCGTTATATTTTGTATATAGCATGTATATACAGCTCATCTGAGTCTATTTGTCATGTTCCTTCCCTCTCTTTGGATTCAGCGGCGACCGATTGCAGAATGTAAAACAGTAATAATAAAAACAAATTCTAGCAAGTTGTATGATCAAATGACAGAGTTTCTAACGACTGTATTTATCGTCTCTGATGTTAATTAACTCGATAATCCAAACGGGAAAACCAGGGGCCTGTAGTTGAAAAGGGAATATAAAACATTTTAGTGTACTTTTCACTCAGAGAGCCACATTGAGAGGAAGGGCAGTTTCAATTCCCTTTAGAATTCTAGGCAGGACCCCGGTTTGACTCGAAAAATTCCTCTTTGCTAAAAAAATTAGCTCCGAGCCAGCAGGGCAATCGACTAGTATTTACAAACAGCTGGAACCGGTTGCAACTGAACTTTAAAGATATGCGAGGTTTTTCGAAAATGGTTCTTATTATGATATTTGTTTACTTACACAGAACATAATAGTTCCTAAGAGACAATGCGGTGTAAAAAAATAAAATTTATAATAGAAAAAAGGCTGCACAAATTTTAAAATATAATTAAAAAATTAGACTCCTACCAAAGGTTTCTGCAACTATATCAGTTTTGATCCTCTACTTTTGTAAAATTTGGTAGCTTGTTAATATATGCTCCAATTTAAATAAATACATCAAATTTAGGTGCCCTCGTAATCTCTTGTAAGTGATTCAAGTTGGCGAACTTTTTACCGCCGTCCCAGCCGCATCTACCGTTAAACATGGAAACCGAACCATGGAGCATCCTAGCGTGCTTCACACAAAGCAAAGCAAACGATTGCCATACGCACTTCCACGCTGAGCGGAATTCGAATTTTTGAAATTTTCGAGTCGGATATATTAACCACTAAGCTAAATGGGTACTAACTTAAGTGAACAAACCTTATCGTTTATACGGAGGGTTTATTTTAAGGACCGAAAGTGTAACAATATATAACAAAACCAGGCAACATAAAAGCAAAGCAAAGGATTGCCATACGCACTTTCACGCTGAGCGGAATTCGAATTTTCGAGTCGGATATATTAACCACTAAGCTAAATGGGTACTAACTTAAGTGAACAAACCTTATCGTTTATACGGAGGGTTTATTTTAAGGACCGAAAGTGTAACAATATATAACAAAACCAGGCAACATAAAAGCAAAGCAAAGGATTGCCATACGCACTTTCACGCTGAGCGGAATTCGAATTTTCGAGTCGGATATATTAACCACTAAGCTAAATGGGTACTAACTTAAGTGAACAAACCTTATCGTTTATACGGAGGGTTTATTTTAAGGACGGAAAGTTTAACAATATATAACAAAACCAGGCAACATAAAAGCAAAGCAAAGGATTGCCATTCGCACTTTCATCTGAGCGGAATTCGAATTTTCGAGTCGGATATATTAACCACTAAGCTAAATGGGTACTAACTTAAGTGAACAAACCTTATCGTTTATACGGAGGGTTTATTTTAAGGACCGAAAGTGTAACAATATATAACAAAACCAGGCAACATAAAAGCAAAGCAAAGGATTGCCATTCGCACTTTCACGCTGAGCGGAATTCGAATTTTCGAGTCGGATATATTAACCACTAAGCTAAATGGGTACTAACTTAAGTGAACAAACCTTATCGTTTATACGGAGGGTTTATTTTAAGGACCGAAAGTGTAACAATATATAACAAAACCAGGCAACATAAAAGCAAAGCAAAGGATTGCCATACGCACTTTCACGCTGAGCGGAATTCGAATTTTCGAGTCGGATATATTAACCACTAAGCTAAATGGGTACTAACTTAAGTGAACAAACCTTATCGTTTATACGGAGGGTTTATTTTAAGGACCGAAAGTTTAACAATATATAACAAAACCAGGCAACATATCATATTCATACCAATTATTTGTTGAAATTTGTTATTGTCATCATCTTATATATTTCAGATTTTCCAATCAAATGGTTGGGAGATTAAGAAGGGCAGACTCTGTTAACGGTTTGGAAAGCACGTATCTCGTAAAACACACAACTAATAATAAAGTTCCAAAACAGCGTCTATTGCATTTCTCAATACATTTTAAACGGCGCAATACTCAATGTGATAAGAAAAATGTATATCGTCTCTCTTTTTCTATTAAAAAGGAAAATGATTTAATTATTTTTAACATTCGTATGCGAAGGTGGCGGAGTTATGAAAATGGTTATTGGTGTCAGAATATCTAAATAACTTGTAACTTATAAAAAAAAAATAAAAAAAATAAAAAAATAAATAAAAGTTTTCCAGGCTCCAGTGACCTCGACAACGACAAGCAGATAAATCTGAGAATGTAAGTTATGTACAAAAACAATCAGAGAATTACTGGAAAAAGAAATAAATATGGTACTATCACTTCTACAGTCTATTCCAGGTCATACACACTACTTGTTTCTACGCAAAAGGAAAATTTACTTTTGTGAATTAAAAATAGAAATTATGGCTTAACTATATGAGATTTTTGTGTCAGTATTTGCTGAGATATTTAATTACGTTTCTCATCAGTTTCTTTTGAGATCTTAAACTAGAAATGAGATCATCTGTTTTTATTCTTGTAATATTAAGAGGTAGCTTGCTGGATTAGTGGTTAAAGATCAGGTCTGAAAAATTTTGGAAGACAGGAGTTGTATTCACGACAGATACAGATTTTGATGTTATATGGCTTCCAGAAGTAAATCTCATTGACTACCGTTAAGATTGCCTTAAAGATGCAAGCTTGAATTCCCTATACATTTTCCTTTGCCTGCTCTAAATATTAACCATTGTACCACATTAGAATAGAGATTATGTTCGGATGTTTTGTTTGTGAATGTTGATTTTCAACTTTTTTTTCTAATCTAAAAAACACTATATGCATACATCGGTCTACTCTTTACCGGTGACAAAGTGTATCAATGAGTTCAGCTGTGGTGTAAGCTTTCACGTGGTTATTGCGCAGGTGGAACATGTCTGCACAAATACTCTTAGTTGTGTTTCTTTCGTTGACGAATAATTCCTTTTTCAGTCTAGTCGTTTTGCATAATGGAATTAGTGTTGAATTTTATTTTTTACAAAATTTCAAGTTTATGTCTGGTAACTTAGTATTAGCAGGGAATTGTATTTTATGGTTCTTTCTTAATTATGTCCGTTTAAGATCATTAAAATTATACATTCACTATGGGAGACACTAAACAGTAACTGTCTAGTATAGAAAAGCGGGAAATTGTCTGCTGTTAACGATGTCACAATCTAATGTGAAAGATCTCCTTTTCATGCAGGGCTGTTTCCTGTATATCACTTGAAGTAAGTAATTATTCTTATCAGTTTAAGTTACATAACACGATAAATTCGTTTAGTTTTGTAAATATGTTTTAATTTCCACCAACGCTCAAGGGCTTGTCAAACTTAGAGCTAAGATGGAACGAAACTACGATTCGATTCATTTTAACATTATCTAGTTCTTACTTGCTGCGGTGGAGAGGAAAACAAGATTATTCCTGTCACCTTGCCTTATCATTAAGCGACTAATGTAGGGTTCTGCGATAAAAACAAAAGGTATCAAACAACAGCCCCTGACACGCGATCCGGTACTCAAGTTAACTTCGCCTCTAGTTCGAGACCTGCGACGACTCTGCTTCATGTCATGCGTGGATTTAATAGACTAGAATTTAAAATGGCCGTCGTTCGAAATTATTATTTTTATTAGTGTTAAAAACTTAATATACCTACCGAAAGTCAAAAAAAATTGAGAGTGACTCGAAAGAGAGAGTGACGAGTGTTATTTGGTGTCATACTGATAAATCAGTTCACACAATGCTGCTTGAAACTTTCATTCAATTATGAATCACAATTATTTCTTGTCGTCTGGCGGTTTTTGCCTTAAAGCCCAAACGTCGTGCCACAAAGTAATGTAACGTCTACCTTGAAGACGTTTATATTTGGGTCACACTGTTTTATCATTAACAAAATTATCAATTTCGAATATCAAAAGTCATACTTAATCTTCAGCTTATCACATGAAATATTATTGTAATGAATAGGAAAACTGAAAATTGGGTGCACAATTTATTATTGTGAAATTAGGCAAACATGAATTTTGTTTTTATTCTGAGGTTAACAATTACATATCATTGAATATCAAACAGCTAGAGCAAAATCTCAGGGTCATTACTGGGTGGAACGATTGCATGAGTTTCCGTCCGGGTCGTAGCTTTTACCATTGTTCACAGCCCAGGTCAGCGACCAGGCAAGACCAGCGCCACATGGGGTCGTCCAGCTTTCTCGACCGCACCGCGTGATAGCAGTGTCCCCAGCTCCGGCGTCGTTGAAGGTCACTTCGGCTGTACTAGATGAAGATCTGAACCAGAGTCTCTCGTCGTCCGTTCTTCTCCTCCGAGCAAGATTCTGTACTTGTCGTAATGCGATGTCGCGTCCGGCTCTTGGCGAATCACCGCAATCCGCGCCAAAGGACCAGCGCCACATTGGCTCCAGAACAGACAAGAAAAAACGCCAACACGGCAATAAATTGAGGCGGCTTCTCTATTGGCTGGATCGTCTTCCCCTACTCTCATAAAGCACTCATTTACTAGGAAACGTCACTAAGGTTTATTTTTGCTAGTCTGCGCCAGTTTTCGGCGGGAACTTTCCGAAACGTGCGAAAATAGAAAGCGGGTCTCAGTTATTTATGGGGGTTATAAATCCGCTTAATGTCCAAGTTGAGTAGGACGTTGTCAGCACCCCCCAAGGTGCGTGTAAATCTGGACGCTTTAGTTCCGTCACGTTTCTGTTCGTTGACACGACGCATCGGCAATATTCACACATACCGTGGGATCACTTAGTGCGTAATGGCACTGCACTTTTTAATTCATTACAGTAACATAGTTTTAAGACTTCGCATTTCGCCTTACACCACAGCGCAAGGACGTGTCACCACAAACTTCTTGTAACCTGGTTAAAGAGTTTGAATTTGCAGCGCATTTCACCTCTGCTGTTGGGTTTAACGTGAAATCAAAACTACGGAGCGTCCTTGCATGTCTCTTAAGAATAAAGAAAATGCAATAACATGCCTCACCACGCCAAGCTTGTAACTTATCAATAACGCTGTTTTTTTTGTGTGTGATGTATTATTTGCTTGTGAATCGCCTTGTTCTAGAGATGGAACAAAAATCAGGCGTGTGATTTTGAACCAAGATCTAAAGTTCTACGTTTTAACACGAAGGCGGTATATAATTGTATACTCAAACTCTACAAAATGCTACTACTCTATCTCCTATCGGCCACACACACTAACAACGAAAAAACTGCCTCAGATGCAATAACGTCCAATGGCTGAAAATGGGCCAGCGGTTTAAACCTTCGACCTAGGGACGAAAATTATTTTCTGTTTCAAAGGCACAAAAATTATACGGGGCCATTAAATTATCCAGAACCACAATAATTTTGTTGTAAGGAAATGAGAACAGTTGGCATTAAACATGACACACCCTACCTATAAATCATAAATTCACGTTTCTTAATCCGTACTTTTCTCGTTTTCAAAATACTCGTATCTTCCATCCCACAACTCTAGAGATAATAACTGGTGTATTCACATGTAAGACTGAAGTTTGAAAAAAATTAGTGCTTTATGCGCTCAATTATTAGGCAGATATCGTTACCATTGCTTCGTTCCCGTGTTTGTTAAGACACATGTTTGGTGTTCGCTGTTAATAGGTTCGAGGCTAAGTACCAGAATAAATTTTATCTTCAGGGACTTACACAGCGAGGTAGAAGAAATTTTGATAAGCTTGTTCTTCTTACCCGATTTTTACAAAACGCCCGTGTTAAATCACATCTTCGCAGTGCGTAATGTAGTGAAAAAATAAAATTCCGTTCGTGGTAATTCGTCCGATGAGAACTGATAAAGCTACGTTTTGTTTGCACCATATCGTCATTACCTTTTGTTGTACAATTCTGTAAAACTATCTTTTTAATCTAATGTAAAAACTATATTGTGAATCAAACAATTATTACCATTCACATTATGAAATCAGAACTTTTAGTGCAAGAAGATTTATTGATGCCACATTTGGAGCTACAAACTAGGTTTGCTGCTTAATAAGAATATATCTCTATAGTATCCTTCAACTACATTCTCTGAATACCTGTCCAGAAATGTAAGAAAGGTATTCGTAATTTCATGCGGTTTAAATCGATATAACTTTCCCATAGTTTAAGTATCAATATTTTCAAATAAAAATTTGTTATTTGTTTACAACTCGTCTTGTTTACAATACCTACCCCCAAGACAGTTAATTTATTTCTATTTGGAATTATACATAACATGCATATTATTGATTTTTAATCCAATTTTGCTGTGTCAAGTTCTGAATATTCCACACGTTAAATACTAGGATTTAGCTTGTAATGTAACCTAACGCTGCTATTATTTATCAAACTGTTTTTTGGTTAGCTTTTAATATAACTACTTGAATAATATTTCTCTTAATAATCAGTTTGACCATTACCGATCTTTCAAACTAATCAACTCTATTCAAACATTAATTATCAATGACCATGTAATGCTACTTATTCTAGTTGACTACATTACCTTTACGTAAAATAATACCTTTCCTCACAAGACACAACTTTTACTCAAATTTTCGTTGCACAGTTTAAATTAACTTAAACATTTCATGAAACATTTACATTAACAACCCATTGATAACACATTTTTTTCGTTCATCATGGCTCCTCCATACCATCTCTCTGACCTCATCTTTTGTTTCCGCTTATATCGTATCATTGTCACATTACATCTACGGCTCGTTCTTCTTTGTCGCCTGTATATAACTCATTATACTAATATTACTAGAAAATATTTAAAAAAATATCAGTACTTAAAATTACATTAACATCCATCCATAAATCTCGTCTGCTTGATTTATGTCTGTTATAAGCTACAAAAACTAGGATTTATATATTTCCAGGCTTTTTGGTAATCTGCGCTTTCTTTCTTGTGAATAGACGTGAAAGTGAACTATGTTCCTTTTGCTGTTACAGCTTGATATACTGGATCCCAAAAGATCACAATCTCTTTATCGTTTCATAACTGTGGTACTTTTTTTATTTGTTCACTTTCTCCCTATCGCCTATAAGTAAATTAATTAGTACCACGTTTCTTAAAATATGACCATTCATTCTGCTTATTATTTTGTAGTATTCTCCTATATACGACGATCTTCGCCCATCGTATCTGGCTGGTACATCAATAGGGTAATAAAACTTTCATTTTCTTACTTCTATTGTATCTTGTTTCGAATAATTGTTAAGTATTCTTTTTAAAAAAAAAAAACTAGTAATGGTTTCTCAATATTGGCTTTCTCTTCCCCAGTTTCATAGAATTAATTATTCTCTACACATCGGTGAAAGGTCACACATTCACTGCTTTGTTTGCCAGAAGCATGTCGGAATACAGAACCGGCAGCTCTACAAATATGCAGAATGATACCTGATGGATACAGCTGAAATGACATAGTACAACAAGTGGAAAAAGAATTACCTAAAAACTAGACAAAAACACTTTCGTACTGGTTAGTACAACATAGAACTGTAATTAAATAATTCTAAGTGAATGATGTTCTCTCCTCATTCGTGTAGCAATTAAAATGAACAGAAATATTTCCGTCCGCTTTTCGATCAGGAAAACGGGAAAGGTAAATTCATTTTGCCTGCAAATTTCACGCCTGCCAAATATCAACAGCTGATAAACGTTACGGACGGATGTATGTGCGAAGCTCAATTTTTTACACATCGGGTGTGTAGATGTTACTTCCAGCACAGCGATTGTTTCCAGGCGATGACTGATACGCGCTGCTAATTTCCAATTAATGTTGCTATGAATAACGAAGCATATTTCTCTCGCTTCCGAGCTCCGCTGATAATGGGCCATAAACACAATGTTCCCCGAGTGCTCCAGTGATGTTCCATCGACGATGCGTATTTCTAGTCATTAGATGAACAGCCAGAAAGAGGAACTCTGTTGTCAAACGATAAACACAATATCACTAGCGCTTCCCGCTGCTTCACCCGTGCAGACCATGTTGTTTAATAGGTGATGCTTATTTTTTCTTTAATTTTTTTCTAGCAAAAAACCTAAATATCATGTAAGAATTTTTTTTTCTATAGCCCCTCTCTTATTTGCGATATTTCACCAGCTGTCAGAAGGTTTATTTTTTAGTTTTCTGTATATTATAACTTAATGCAATCTATAAAAACTAGACGACCCGTGCGAAAATTTCGCTAATAAAATGCGATGAATAGTGAGGTTGAATGCTTGTAATATAATTAAAAGTAGAACCATACTTTTGTAGCAAATATATATATATATATTAGTGTAATAAGTACGCATCAAAATACTCGCAACATATTACGAAACAGTTAGGAAAATTTAAAACACTCTGTATTTATAACAAACTGTCACTGACCTTAACAGAATAAAACCAACCTGAACAAAATGCACACAACATATCAACATCTCTGAAATGTTAGTTCTTGTGCGAATAAAATTTTTACATTGGAATTGCATAACAAAACGACAGAAAAAAATATCCGAAAAACTACTTATTGAATACAAAAAAGTTTATTGACATCTCTGAGATATCCACTGCTGCAATCTAGGGTATTGGCTTTGAACAGTCTCATACGCGCTACCACTTTAAGTACCAAATTCCGAAAAATTCTTTCTTTATTTATGATTTTACATATCTGGAGACCTTAAATTTTAAAACGATATATCATTTATTGATTTCGGCTAGGTATCGAAGAAGATAAACGGCTTGTAATTTTAAAAAATGCACGTTGTATAAATAATATTGATACTTTTGCCCTTTAAGGGTCGAATTCCAAAAAAGTCCTTTTATAAAACATGGTGTGACCAAAGCAGCCACCTTGGTCTTTAAAATGATACCTCATTTATCGATTTCGGCTAGTTCTCAAGCAAGGTAAAAAAAGTTTTGAGAAATGATGATATTTTTGCCCTTCAGGGTTGAATTTGGAGAAAGTTTTTTCTTAAAATATGATGTGACCACAGCGGATAACTTAATATTTAAATCGATACCTCATCTATTGATTTCAGCTAGGTATCAAGGAAAATAAATAGCTGGTGACAGAAAAATGCGTTGTAAAAAATTTAATACTTTTGACCTCTAAGGTTAGAATTTAAAAAATTTATTTCTTAAAATGTGGTAACGGAACAGAAGACCTTAATCTTTTAAATGATATCTCGTTTATAAATTTTGTTTAATTGTCAAGGGAGATAAATGTCTCAAGATACAAGAAACGCATTTTAGAAAAATTGACATTTTTGCCCTTTAAGGTTAGAATTACGAAAAATTCCTTTCTTAAAATATAATTTTACCACGGCGAAGACCTTATTCCTTAATAGATACCTCATTGTCTATATCGGTTAGATATTAAAGGAGGTAAATCGCTCGTGACACAAAAATGCTTTATAGAAAAATTTATACTTTTTCCCTTCAAGGGTTGAATTCCAAAAACATTCTTTCTTCAAATATGATGTCACAAATCTGAGACATTACTCCCCATAATCCTACTTCGTTTATTGATTTTGGTTAGATATCCAGGGAGATAAATGGCTCGAGATACAAAAAACGCATTTTTAAAAAAATGACATTTTTGCCTTTTAAGGGTCGAATTACGAAACATTCCTTTGTTAAAATATAATGTTACCACGGCGGAGACCTCAGTCTTTAATATGATACCTAATTTATCTATATCGGTTAGATTTTAAGGGAGGTAAATCGTTCGTGACACAAAAAGGCATTGCAAAAATATTAATACTTTCACCCTTTAAGGGTCAAATTCCGAAATTTTTCAGCCTTAATATATGACGTCACTAAAGCGGAGATCTTAATCTTTAAAATGATACTTCATTAAACGATTTCAGATAGGTATCCAGGGAGATAAATGACTTGTAACACATAAAACAGCATTTTAGAAATATTGACATTTTTGCCCTTTAAGGATCTAGTCCGGAAACTTCATTTCTTAAAATACGATGTGACCAACGTAGAGACCATATGCTTTAAAATGACACCTTATTCATTGATTTCGGTTAAGTATGATGGAAGATATAGGCTTGTGACCAAAAAATACCTTATAGAAATAATATATATGATGAGATGATTAAGAAACTAACTAATCAGTTGTTTATAAAGCTACGCGAAAACAGACGTTTTAATACAAATAGGAAACATTCCACATCAATTTAATCCTAACCGCAGAGAACGTAATGCAATATTGAAAATTTAAGAAGTTACGTGAAATGTAGACCTTTTAATACCAAGTATTATACATAAATGCGACTTATGTTTAATATCAATACTAAGTATAAACTTTTGTTTGGGTTCTATTTGATGCTTTTATACATATATAACAATTCAAATTAAGAGATAATCTTTGGTTTATTATTTTCATTTACGTTTTCCGTTTATTCTAAAATTACTACATTCCAGAAAACTGAAGGTTCTTAGTCTAAAACAATATTAACAGATTACAAACAATCTAGTGTTTATTTTAATGTATTATAAGATTTGATGAGTACCTTTCTAAGCTAGGTAAGTAGTGTTTATCTTGGATGCTGTGTAATTTGCGAAGCTTGCCTTTTCTAGTTACAAACCGATTATCATTTCCTATTGTATCGTGCGATCACGTGGAGTGATAAAGCCGCGTACTCACTAGCGAGCTGTAACTGTAACCGTTGCACGTTACTGTTACCAAATACGACAGTGTGTACGTGGCTGGCGAGCGAGCCGACGACTGTCGGTTTTTGCTGCGAATCCAAGGGCGCACGCAGTGCGTTCGTGGACGTCGAGAGTGAGGTTGTTGCACGCTGCGAACCTACCAGTATCCTCATGCATCACGAGTGAATGGACAGAAGATAAATGTCCTCCGTTAATAGACGCCTTCAACGAAAGCAGTGTCCTAAGGGACCAAAAGGACTATGATTACTACAAAAAAATATTTAAAAGAATACGCCTGGGACAGAATTGGACATAATATCATTAAAACTGGAGAATTATTATTATTGATCATTAATTAACAAAATATTTTATTTTTATGTTTAGGACCTCAACGGTAACTCAAAAACTGACAGTGACGCTGCACTACCTGAACAATTCAATAAAAAGTTAAAACCAGGTACCAAATTACATATGCTGAAAGAGGCTTTCGGAATACTGAAAAATGCGGCAGATAAACCAAAACAGGATACGGAACTACAGTCTTTCGTTGATATTATATGGGAAAAAATGAAAAACTATAGCAGGGAAACAAAAAATGCGATTCAACATGAAATATTTCAGATAATTATGTGTGCTGGTCAAGGATATTATAACTCCGTACAAAATTAGCTTTATTACTCCACTACGCAAGCGCCACATACTTCAACTCTTTCCCCCCTATAAATCGAGATATAGTTCGCCCTTCTACTTTTTTCCCAAATCAAAACCAACAAATTCCTCTGCAGAACCCCTCATACTCCCCGTACAGCAACAATAGCGAGTATTCATCAGGTATGAGTTTAACAAATTATGTACGAATTTTTTAAAAATAAATTGCATTATTATTTTTTTATTATTGAATAAGGGATCACATTTATTTGTTTTTTTCAATGGTCCTATTAGCTCCTGGCACACTTCAGAGACAACTGAGCTTGTGGATTGCTTGGAAATGCGAATCAGTTATTGTAAAGATCTAAAAGAATCACCAGTAGCTAAGTACCTCAGCGTCATAGCTAATCTGTCCTGAACCGACATTGTTCCTCGGAACGAAGTGTTTCTTCGTTCTGTTTTGGCCCAATTATGTCTATTAGATATTCAAAATCAGTAAAATCGTAAAATTTTTGTAATGACCACTCATTTGTTGATTTCTTAAAAGAAGAATTAGTTCACTTCTTTCTCGATACATTCCATGAATACACCATCATCATGGCCGCTTAGCATCTACACACTTGCCGCACAAGTGAGAGACACTTCGTTCGACATCGCAGAGCTCCAAACGAACACTGCGGAAGCGTAGGGGCTAGAGTGCTAGCTCCGCGTACCGAAGGTCGCCGGTTTGAGTCCGGCCGATGGCATGGGTGTCTGTGTTGTAGTGTCCTTGTGTCAATACTTGATAGCAACAAATCAGATTGAGCTGATTGTATGGCCCAGTAGCCAAATGCCATTAAAAAAAAAAACCTGCGGATAAAGTCGGCTTGTTGTTACGGTTACAGTGAGCGTACACACTAGAACATCCTTACTGTATCCATTCGGTTACAGTTATAGCTCGCTAGTGAGTACCCGGCTTAAGATATACCGCAAAGTTTCAAACTGTGAAAAGGCCATGTAAGTCGCTTCGCTAGTTTTGCGTGTTGCGGTAAGAAAAAAGCAGACAGTCACTTTCAAATTTTTTATATATATATATATATATATATATATATATATATATCAGTAGAGTTCCCGGCATTGCCCGGTCGAGGTGGTGTTGATTTACCCACAAACTATTTTTATTCACGCAATTAGAAACGTGTTCCAAGTTTCATACAATTCGCGCCATCAATTTCCGGAATTAAAGGAAACACAGATTCACGCGCTACCTACCAAGAAAGAGGAGGGTTGAAGTTAATTTATCTGTACACTATTTTTATTCGTCCAAAAAAATAAATGCCTACCTTCATATATTTCGTACCAGCCATCTACGGTAATAAACTAAACGGTGATTCAGCAGTACAGTTCTAATAATGGGATGGTTTGAATGCTTTCATATGGAATGTCAGTTTTCATTTTAGTCCAGGTTACATTTCAACCTAATTATATTTTCTCATATTACTGCTCGAAAATCAAAACGTGAACCGTACGCGCATTAATACATACCACATATATGAAAATGGAATTTGCCTGTTTATTCAGGCATCGTACAGAAAATCCGGATTTTGAATGGTTTTCAAAATTTGAAAGCTTGCGGTCAAAGTTACCGTTACGACACATTTATTTTTCTAATAATCTAGCATTACCTGAAAACTGCTGACCTATTTTGACAGAGTTTTCACAGTGTCAAATATTATATGTGGCTCATTATGCTACTACATCTGCCTCTTGAGCTAATAATATTCCCATTATACTAATTCATCTGCAATTGGAGCTAAAAATTAAAATATATTCCGTACCTGTACAGCTGAATATCAGGTATTCAGAATTGCGTTTCAAGTACTCAGAACTAAACGGGATTTGGGAAAAAAATCTTTACTTTCATTTTGTTTCTGGAAGTTATAAACTGCAGTGCCATTTTCTTGTGAACAGAGACATTGTAGTTGAGCTGACAGATATTGCGATCAAAGAAAATATCTGTTGATTTTTTCGTTATTAGTTTCTCTCTATTCCAATACGGTCATCAATGTCGTTTAAAGAATGACTATCCCGAATTAAAAGAAAGAATATTTAAAGTTTTGTTTGGTGTGAATAATAGTTATTATTGGCGACAGATTTTATTGCTTTCATTTAAGGCTATGATCAGAGACATTGCAGTTGTGTGTTTAGTGCGAAGTACGCAACATCTAGTCGTTCCACCTTTGGTATTTGTCAACGTATGTTCAGAATTTCATTTAATACTCCTACGTTATGTAACATTAAAACATAAGGAATACTAAACAACTCAACTGAGATTCTAAGCTTTAAAACGGTGAAAACCCCATCGAAACCTGTTCAATAGTTTCTGAGTATTTATAGCTCAAATTTATCCCATTTTCATTATATATACTGTATATATATATATATATATATATATATATATATATAGAGAGAGAGAGAGAGAGAGAGAGAGAGAGAGAGAGAGAGAGAGAATATTGCCTCTTACTATTTCATTGTAAAGGCCTATTTAAATATAAGGTGTAGTTTTTGTCTACTTTGTTGAAATGTTTTTGTAAAATAGAAATTTCGTTTTTTTTTTAAATCTGCTAGTTTAGTGTTTCTGCAAGGGGCTGATTCACCGCCGTGTAAAGATAACAGTAGTTATAAATGTCAGAAGAAAAGAACAACCATCTTAAAATCCGCCTCAGTGAGACACCTGTCCGGCGCTTGGCATGGTGTTGGCTTGTTAAAACACCTGAAAAGGAGGAAACTCCTAGCATTCAGTAAATGGCCAGCAGAGCGAGAAAAAATAGTGGTGCACGATTCCTAACCATAAGATTGTGAACTAAATCGGTGGGATCAATCCCAAAGCGTCCGTAGTGGATGTAGTGTATAGGCATATTACAATGTTGATGGTGACTCGTTTTCTGTCGTGGATGTAAACTTGACGACACCCGAGAATTCTTGGGAACAGAAGGTTTAATTGGACCAGATTTGGGTTTCTCCTTCTGCTTTCTTTTATCCACAATGAAGATAGATCAATCCGTAGGTAAAATAATACGTGAGGCCATTTTGTAGAATACAAGGGAAAATCATACTGCTTAAAGCTTCTTGAAAAGTTTCTATGTAACAGGTAAGACCAAGCGTGAAACAACGTTTGCTCAAACATTGAGGCTAGCAGGCCATTCGACTCTGAACCTTCATGGAAACGTTAGATGAAATGTCAGAAACCTGAACAGTAAGTACACTGAGTTGGAAAAAAATAACTCAAGAACTACAGAATCAACGGATATGCGTTTTTTGAGACAGAAGGAAAGCGAAGAACTTAAATTTCTACAGTATCACTAAATGATACAGGGCCTACAGTGGTGGTTCTGAAAATTAATGTCCTTAATTGAATTAGTGATGTCAGATAAGGGGAAAATCGAATTACGAGTAGCACAGGAGTGGGTGAATGACCAGGGTTTATAAGACTCAAACCTAAATTAACACAGCTAACAATAGCTGAACTGCAGTAAAAAAAAAAAAAAAAAAATACGATATAGGTGCCTTTCATGAAAAATTACAAAAATCATTAATAAATGTAACGAACACATTTCAAGCCAAAAAACATTTATCATACAAAGCACAAAGTTATACAGAACGTTACGCAGACCGATGGTAAAACAAACATTCTTCCTGTAGGTACAATGCTTCGAGTCACACAAATCTGGTTCTAATATGAAAATACGAAAAAAGGGGGATACGAGAAGAACGCACAAATTGAAATGAATGGAATTTAAACTATCAGCCAACTGAATATCGTTATAAACTTCAGCTGGGATACGTCTGTTGGCATACAGATCATAAGACAATGTAATAACTTTTGTGAGAGAAGCAAATGTCCAGAGGAGAAATGACGTTCACTCCGATCATTAAGTGTCAATTTTTTCTAACCTAATGAAAAATAACAAGAAATAAACAGCATGAAGTTGAAATGCGTGATGATAGTACAAGAAAAAGGAGAAACTTATAAAGACATTATTTCGGTTAGTGAAGATGATGAAACAGAATTTTATGTACTTATAGATACAATTTGCACGGTAGCATCAAACACCGGGCTTTAAATCCAGGGAGACAAACTTCAAACCCACTAAAATACTAAATGAAGAAAGATAAAATGCTGTTAAAGTATCCATTGAATTACAATTATGTAGTGCCAACTTTCCTACCTGACGGCTGGTTATATTTTCTTCCCGACCACAGTGCCTCAAACTCATTAACCTCCTGTCTAGTGCCAGTCATAGTAACACCTTCTTGTCAACCTTGGCTAAGAAAAATCATCTGCATCTTATTATTGATAATAACATCGGTCTAGCATAATCATCACAACTATGATTCGTATTTTATGTCCACCGTAACTACTTGAATACTGAATTCTGTCAGGAAGCTCCGGTATGGTGCGCAATAGGAAGGAACTATTTGTGCTGTGTCCGAGAGGAACCAATCAGAGCTTGCAGCTGGGCACCTCTCCACCCCCACCCCTTCTATCCACTCCCCCACTGTGGCAGTAACGACTGCTGGGTAGAGGCACGAGCCGGCTTTATCTGTTGCCTCCGCAGGCGGCGTACAACCCGGCGGAAGAGGATCTTTTAAGCGTTATCTTCTTTCCTCACAAGCTCTCAGAGAGGGGTGGCGATATTGTTAATAGATGTAGAGTAAGATACCTTTGTTCGCGTCGAAGAAGAGGTACGTACTTTCCTTGATGTCATGGACGCTTGGAGGAGTCAAAGAATGCGCCAATGCCATAATGTGGAGCTACTGAAGTAGAAGGAGTGCCCTCTTGAATTGCGCGATTAAAGTAAACGAACAATGACTGTAAGCAGTTGAGTATATGTGGAGGCCTTGTATACTTTATTTTTCATTCTACTCCAAGGTTTCCAGGTGCGTCGTATTACCAAATCGTTCACTGGAGATCTTTCGGGTCTTTTAATTCAAAGTGAATGACTGTTTACTCTGCAATCCTGAATCAATGATGGGTTTGCTCTGACGTCACACTGACTTGGTAACGGCCGCAATTTCGTCCAGGTTCAACACGAAATATTTAGACTCATCTGTCATTCTGATCAATGCAATGGGTTCATCAGTGCTTCACAAGTCTTTTGACATAAATAATGCTGTACCACCAAACAATTTTCATCTGAAGTGGTTTTGGCTTCCCGTATTCTAACTTAATCAATTAGAGACCGTTCAGTTTCATTTGTCAAACAAGATAGAAAATTGGAAGCTCCGAGTTAAAGGTAATGTGTTCATACATAAAATATTATATAATGCCATGAATGATTCCGGCTGTAGGTCGTCATCATGGAGGACGTACTGTACCTCTCCAAGGGAACTCTCTTGGGAAGATTAATTGGGGTTGTTTCCCGTTGCATTCCCCAGTATATGTTCATAAGTGTAAGTGTGGGTGTGAATGGCTATGATAGCCTGTGGTTTATGTTGTATGAATTGAGAGATGAAAAAGGGAGAGGGTGAAACCTGGTGATGGCTGATCAGTGTCCATTCTTCCGAGTGACACGAAGGGAGGCAGTTTTACCCTTCGTTCTGCGGTTGCAGCTCGTACATTCCTGAACATAGTGATTGGATGCTGTCCTGCTGAAGTATGGCATGTTGGGCTGCCTGAAGCAGGGGCATTTGATCGGGATGTAAAACGCCAGCTATGATGCAACGGCTGTTGCTCAGATTGCCCTCAATAGGTAGGAGTCGTTTGTTATAGCCATGCTGAAGTGGTAGCCTGTCGGTGACTCAATTCATGTGCCGATTACAGTATGAGGCGCTCGTGGTTTCTGGTCAATGGAAGCCGACGCAATGGTATGCGTGCCATCAGCAGATGGCTTCAAAACCTTCGATGTAATCATGTCAACACCCGTTGCACTGCTCCGAAGTCAAGCCAACACTTTGGACGAAGCTGTTCTGTCGGTTACGGCCATTCAAGATGGCGGCCACCCTGCGTTATGGTCTCATTGTGTGCTCCGGTTTCCACTAGTTGCTGTGTACTACGCTCCTCTATCGACTACTTCTACACACGCAGAACTGTCGTAGTAGCGTACCCTGTATGCCCTTTATGTCACGGTGCGAGAAACCCGTCTCCTTTACACTAATGGTTCGACAACGTTCGAACTCACTCACATGCTGATATTGAGACCATCTACTATGCACACTTGCTCCGACCGAGTGTAGCGTAGTGCCGACCTGTCGCTGCTGAGCCTATCTTCTCGCCATCTCTCTGTAATCTTAACCACTGAATCTTAATCGCTTTCTATGGTTTCACTGTTCTACACATACTCCGATTTGGAATTATTCAGACCATTCCTTGTAGGTACTACAATTCCCACAAACATTAGAGTAGTTTATGTTTCAGAATTATTAATTCTGTAGAAGAGTTATTTGCTTGGAATTTTTCTAACTAAAGGGGACTGAGAGATTATTAAATACACATTTTCGCATATGACAGGAAGGGAAACACAAAAAACTACACATAATCATTTAAGTGGTGATTAATTTTTTGAAAATATGTGCAAATTAAGCAGTTAATAAGAACAGGAATTATGTGCGATTTTGCCTAGCAAAGTGTTGTACCTGTACCTTTTTTATTTATGACTTTACGCCTTGTCGACGTCGAGGGAATTAGAGGCGGAATGGAACTGGGGACAAGGAACGGGAAGGAAGAATCCCGTCATTTGTCTGGAGTGATTTGGGGAAATCATGGAGAACCCTAATCCTACCTGTAACGTATATTTGGTAAATCTAAATCCAAAATCGATATAAAATACAATCTAGAGACTGTTGTCTTATTGGATCAAATCGAACATATTTAATCTAATGTAACTATTTTTATTTATGACAGTGGGATTTTCCTTTGCAAACTTATATTATCAAATAACGATCGAATTAATGGAACTAGATAAGCCTTACACAAATATCAACTGGTGTTACACTACGTGTTTACTATGTTTACTAGTAGTAACTTGGCAGACGCAAGTACAGCTGGGTGAAGCACGTATACACACACGGGTGAGTAACAGGTAGTCTCTGCCACGTGTGGCATGCTGTAGTCGTGAAGTGTGGAGAGCAGAGAGCGTCGGGTAATCTACTGGCCATTAGGGGCCCGCTAACAGGTAGCAGGCGCTAAGAGCAGACACCTGCAACGCTGCAGGAGAGTGCTGACGTACCATCCACTCTCCCGTATTTCTTCTGGCTCTCGACACTTTGTGCTGGATGGAGTCTTGTGTCGCAGCTGGCTTATATTTTCTTTTATAAAAGAATCTGTGTAAATTGCACAGTTAAAGCAATTTTGAGGATAAGCGACTTCACTAATCTTGGCTGAAAATACTACTGTTTTTTATGAATAATCTCTATACATCAACTCAGTGAGAGAAAAGAATAAAAACACATATGCTAAATATGGTCAATCACGCTCTGCAGTAGGGTATAACGATGGCTATACGTACTTACGCCAGCAGTTTAGGATAAAATATAAATCCACACACACAGGTCGTATTTCGCTTAGTATGATGAGATGTAATATATAAAAAATATGTTTTTTTTCATATTTTTGGTGCTTTTTCTTAACCTTAATACTTGCTTTGGTAAATTAAGAATGAGATTTTATCCAGAATTGTTTCAGTACTCATCGTTTTACAAAGTTTCAAACCAACACTCGAGTCATCAACATGATGCCTTACTTGTAACACAGATTTTTCTGAGGAAAGTTGATGCTGGGTAACAAGGCGTGCTTTGTTTAATCTAACGTACACCAACTATTATTAAATTTTTCCTGTATTCACCTCAAGCCAGAACAGTCTAGTGTCTCAGTGGTAATGTGAGTGAACAGAAGTTATCGATTCGGCTCCTACCCTGGAGCTTTTGAACTTTCCTTCAACAGAGCCCTGTCGGTGAGCGGTAATACTGGTGTCTACGATCCGTTTTCAAATCCTCATCCGCCGATCCACTTTTCGGTTTCCATTGTTCCACAAATTCTCTCTAGTTGAATGGTGGAATGTTTTCTTCAAAAGCCCACGGCAGAATTAATTTCCGTTCCTCGCAGGAACTCTGTCCGGCCTCGAATGTTCTCGTCCTCGACGAGGGTTTCAAGGTCTACGAAAATGTATCCTCTCTTTGAATTCCTTCTAAACTCTAGTTTATACGAGTACGCATCGAAAACTACGTGGTAAGATTACGCAATATGTAGGTCTGCTTTTATCAGCAACATTAAATGAGTGTTCAAAAAAAAAAAAAAAAAAAAAAAAAAAAAAAAAAAAAAAAAAAAAAAACTACATAACATTCGAAACGATCTCTGGGAATAACTGCTAATCATGTTAAACTGCTACCACAGATAAAACAACACACTATCAATGTACAGGAATAGGATTACTTTTTACTACAGTGGCAACTTCTAATCGCTAGTTGATTCAGTTTTCATTCAATTTAACTGCACTCTATTGTATGGCAGTTCAGTTGCCGTTACTCCGACCGACGGGCGTGAATTGTCCTGAGGTTCACAATGATACCGCAGTCGATCGCACTGGTTTTTTTTTACTTCTGTAATCCACCTCAGAACACGTGTTCTAGCAGACGTTTCTGTGCCGTACCTAAATACAGTATTTGGCAGCTAAGTACCTAGTAGTAGTTACTCATCTGTACATAAATAAAATTTTACGATATGAAAAATAATTGAAACGGATATTCACGTTAATACTTGCGGTAGTAGCTCCGACTATTACCTACCACTATATATATTTTAATTAATGACACTCTCAGTACTTACCTCGAATCAATAGAATTATTTTATTAAACTTTCATAACAATTCATTCGACAGGTTAACTTTGCTGAATATCTATATAGATAAAGATGAATGTATTTATATTGGTATGTTTGTTCGTCATACAAATCCACAGTTTTAATCCGATCTCGATGAAACTTTGCACACTTATCGTTTGAAATAAGGAGGAAAATACTGTCTACATTTGGTTGAAAAATTATCTGTATAAATAAAACATGTTGTCTTATAAATTCGAAGAATTACTGAACGGCAATAGACTGACGCGTTGGATGTCTAGGTGTCTGTACTGCCTTTCGATACAGCGGTCAGGTAGCTCAGTGGTTAAAGCGCTTGCTTACAGCTGTTTTGATCATGGTCTCCTGTTCAAATCTCCGTGGAGGCAAAAAATTTTAAAAATTGTTTTCGATCTTAAGAGACACGCCTGAACCATCGGTTATTCGGATTGAATGCTAAACTGTAGATATCACAAATTTAGAGGTGCAATGCGAGGCAAATCGTAGGTAGTCTTGCAATGCTGTAGGTGTACACTTTTTTGCGTTATATTGATCCCTCAGGGGTGATTCGCAGTCAGTGTGTGTGTGTGTGATCTGCAGTAATAATACTATAAATGCGGAAGTAAGTCTCTGTCTTTTTGTTACGCTTTGACGACTAATTGCCTATACCGATATTGACGGAATTTGACAAGAAAATCTGTAGGGAGAGCACAGGACATTTTTTTTCGGTGTGATTAAAAGTTTTAGTCACGAAATTTTAAGAACTTATCGAATGGTGACAGGGAGGTGGATGTGTGTGTTAGTCTGTAAGGTTACGTCGGTTGCTCAAGGTGTGCTTCTCCAGCATTATGTTAGTGTATAAATGGTTAATAAATATCGTTTAGAGAAAAAAAAAGTATTATTTAGCATAGATGTAGATTTTCTCTGTCCTGTTACTTTGTGTCTGCTTAAATGTTTCTGGCACCAGTTTATTTTGCCTTCCTTTTTGGAATGTCTTGCTGGCGTAAACTGGCCTAAGTTGTAGCTGTAGCAGAGCACGAGCAGCTTAAGTTATTAGAACGCAAGAATTGGATGATCATGCTGAAGAGAGAAGAAAAGACCACTCTGAAATAATGCTGCCCTTATTTAACACCTGCCCCCTCCCCACATCCCCTCACATTCGTTTGTTTTTCTGTTTTTAAATATTTGGAAATTGATTCTCTTCAAGAGACAGGTGATATAGTGATGGCTTTCCTGTCATATTATGCCAATTCGGTGTTGTTTGGGACCAATCCTTCGTTACCAATAACTTTCTATATTCAATTCTGGTAAAGAAATTCTTAATCCACGCGTACGAAGTCGCGGGTATCAGCTAGTTTGGCAATACACTTACCAGTATTGAACATACACCTGCCAGTATTTTTCAATCCTATTGCAACGGAACAACAGTTTGGTATGTTCTTTTATAAAATATTTAACTCTTACTGGATGAAAACATGAAAATTACTATTTGATTATGGCTCACATTTTACAAAGTAATTAATTTTGCTACACACGTACGCTATCTCATCACAGGAAACATTATTATGTTATTAATTTGAGTTACAGCATAAATGCGGCGTTATTGTTGTGCGCTCAATGTAATCACGGTGTTATTATTGTTTATCACATGATAAACACGCAGTTATTATTATTAGTATTGTAAAAACATGGCGTTACTAGTATAGTTGACATGGCATTTCAGGATGACATGTTAAAAGGACGTTCATTATTGTTCGATTGACGGCAAATGAACCGAGAGGAAGAATGAAATATTTTAATTCGTGCCTAGTACTAAGCCACCTATACGAATAATTTACTTCATAAGGAGGTCTATGTCGTACTCATACTAATCTTCTTCTCGACTTTAACAGTGTGGATCACGAGAAATAACTTCTTGCGTTATTTTGTTTTCTGTGTTCCCAGAATTTTCTCACCATTTCACTGCGTTGTTTACCTCTTTCTCCCATAAAAAGTTTTTCTTTGTTTCTGTATCTTCTATTGGTAATTCTCTGATATTTTTTCTACGTTCCAACCTGTTGAAACCTCATTTCTGTTACATCTGATTTTGCGTCAATAAATCAACGAACCTGTGTTTTCGAATTTCTATCGAAATAATAAAATAATCTTTTCGTCCATGTTTTTTCTTCATTTGCATCAGATGTCGTGCTGACGTTGTATCTTTTTTTTTTTTCTGAAGCACTATTTTACAACCAACGGAATCTGGAAATGTGCTGAACCTCTAAGCTCGGGATAGAAACTTTGATTCTGGATTTAGGTGCGGAAGTGTTAAAAGCTTTAGAGCCTGTTTCTTAGGGGAACGTGATAATGCTTCCAGACAATGATTTATCGTTATGTATTCTATACTTACCATAAAATGTGTTCATACTGCTTCTTTGTCCGTAATTTAAATGGGGCATCAATCTAGATTCAGTAATAAATGTAGTGAACATGGATGAGGATGATATATTCTCCCCGACCTTGTATGAAGATTAATGCGAAGAGCACGTATCCGAGCTATAACGTCATCTGTAAACCAATGTTTAGCATTAAGAAACTACAAAAAAATTTCACCATTAGCTTAAGTCAAAGAAATCAAATAAAGTGTCAATCGAGATTCGTGCTTTTAGGATTTCATTTTTCAGTCAGCTTCGCAGGCGGTCGCTTGGCATAAAATCAGTCCCTGACACATTTTCAGGCCCGAAACACATCTCCACGATGCCGCGCGTGTCACTAAAGTTATTTTTCTGTTACGATCAAATTTATTAAAAAAACATTAAAATCTAGTTCACTCTCTATTTAGAGTGTTTTAAATAAAATCGTATTAATATACAGTCAACTTACCTCAAAATAACAACGTTTGCTTATTTTGCTCACGCTTTACAAAATATATTAGATGTAAATGTTATTAGTATTAATCGTTTATGTACAGCTTGCAGTTTATACTAGACAAAATTTCTAAATTCCTTAACAGGTAATAGAGTAACTAAAAACGTAAAAAACTCACTACTTAAATGGTTCTCGTAACTTTACCTTGCAGTAAACATTTAAAAAAAAAATCAATTCTCTAATAGCTTTAAAAAATTGTTTACCGCCCATTGCGGGAAGAGAAAAATTTCCGAGCCCTTTAATTTTATTTAAACCACCAATTTAATAATTCACAAACTTTTGATATTAGGTTTAGAGTCAACGAAACACTTATCATGTGCAAATTTGGAGTTCAAAAAAACTTTTTTCGTTTCCTTGTTCTATCTGTAGTTTGACCTCTTTACAAGGCTTTTTAGTTTTTTCACTCTTCCTCTTCATGTGGCTTTACTACTCGAGTCTCGATGGTTCTATTCCATCTTGTATAAAATCTTCATTTAATGTCTTCCTCATAAGTTAATTTCGTAACTTGTCCAGAGTGAAACATTATCTACTTATCAAGAAATTAATAACTTCTTATCACATTTTTAATTATTCTAAAGATAATAAATCAAAATGTCGTTTTTCTAAATAATTCAATTACACTGTTGAAACTACAGTCACCTACATAGTAATAACACAGTTAGCAGCAACTAGTTACAATTCAACCTAGAATTTAATATTTTTCAATTGTATATTTACATGAAACGAAAATTTTCCTTCAGGTCTGGCATTCGATTCAATATCCCGTACCGATATCCTGATTTCGACTTTCCCACTATTTTTGTTCAGTTATTACGAACCCACCACTGACTCTGCATAGCTCTTAATAAGGAGTCACAGCATGCTGCAAATAAGTAATTGTGAGTTGGAAATAAAATACTAATTTATAAAATGGAAAAAAATGGTTTAAGAGTAAAACTAGAATAAGAATTGTAAGATGTCCGGTAAGAATAATAAGGAACTTTGATATAATTAAATCACATTATAACAAAAACTGATGAAAGTAAGATTCAAGCGTGAATAGCTATATAAGTGGAATGAGAACGAATCTGGATTGAGAAATAACTGCAGATAGTATGTGGCTAAGGAGGTTGAGTAAGGAGATTACTGGTATAAGGCATACTTCCATAACAAACCCTGAATGGATATTCCACGAAGAGCCGAGATTAGCTATCCATGGAGGTAATGAACAATGGATATCTCCATAATCAAAATAAAAAAAGAATACAAATAAAGCAAAAGTAGGTATGGAATTTATCATTGAGCCAAAAGCGTAATGGAACTTAAAGAACAACAATGACAGTAAAAAATTTTTTTGGGATAAATCTTATTTGGCAGAAGTATTTAAATCTTAGCGAAAGGAATTTGGTACGAAGCAAAGTTATTATAATAGGAAAGGCGTTAAAAGAGGTATCTGTAATTCAGCTGTTGAAAACAAGGAAAAGGGTTACCCTATTGTAAGATTTTATACTTATATCAGCTGTCATGTTATGCAGATTTGATGAATTTTTGGGTTTTCTGGTTTTCTTTTGTTGCCAACGTTTCAAATCAGACGTGGGGTCATCTTCCGAGATTCCTCTGCCTTCTGAATTTGCTTGTAAATATCGAAGCATTCCTTTTCAAAAATCGTTTATAAAGACGTAATTTAACACGAAATTGATCATTCACTATCAGTATGATTAGAGAAACACTAATTTAGGTAGCGAATCATCGCTAGCCTTTCTATGTTCACTGTCTTTTGCCTGTAGGTGCTGGAATATTAGCAGCGTTACTTATCTTCATGGAGAGCATATGTCACTGAGGGCACTGTTGGTACATAGGCTGCACTAGGTTTGATAAACGGCTTGGCTTACCCACCGATTGGCCATACATCACGCAAACAGAACGGCCTGCATGATCCTGCTGCGCTGGTTGCGCGTTACCAGGGGTAAGAATGCCTAGTTACAGTATCCGTTTAATAGGCTCCAGTGTTTGCTCTAAACATAGGCCAATCTTCAAGAAATAGCCCTGTAAGAGCTTATTGTAATCACACGAGGTTCCTTATTAAGCGTCGCTGCCTTCGTAACAAGGTAAACACCACATTACGCTGTGTTAGCGTGTGTTTGTTTGATCTCATGGGGCTGAAACTCTGGCGAAGTTTGCACAAGATAGCTGTCGATAAACTGTGTACAGAAATAGTCTTAAATAGCACATTATCCTACATCCCCTTAAGGGACTATGTATGCGAAGGAACTATTACAAAATATTAACCCATGAAGACGGGCGTTTCCAAAAATACACCTTATTTAAGTTTTATCGCAAATAAAATTCAGACCTAGAAATGAAAATTTAATAAGCATGTCACACAAATAACTCTAGAAGCAGCTCCTCAAATACTACTAAGGCATATAAAACTGCAATTGCAAAATGTTCCAGGAAACCTGGGGAAACATTCTGTTGTTATCTATATTTAAGTACCATAAATACGAAAGGTTTTAGCCAGATATAATATTTTGTCTGGATTCTCTCGCGTAAGGATGAAGTATTGGAGCTGGTGAAACGCCCTAATGAGACGAGTCACGATGATTTTTTGTATCAAAGAATAAATTAAATCCACGTTTGGCTCCAATAACCCTGAAAAATCAGTTCTTGATTATGCTGGCTAGCTTCACGCGAATAATTTTATAACTGCATATAACAAATCTCTGAATAATTCTGTCTCCCGGTCGTCACCAAAGAATCTCTTGAGGTGATGGCTAGAATTTAATGTGGCGCACCAAATGCTGCCATGTTTTATGTAAGTCTTTAAATAGATTAGCACTGAAAAGAATAAAGTTGAAAAGGGAGAATCATTGTGCGGAATTTCAGTCATGGAAATACTGGGGCGTTTGAAATCTATGAAAAATATTAGTTAGGTTAAGTTCAAATACTATCTACCTCTACTGTGGCTGCGTAAGTTAAGATTTTACTGCTCTGGATCGGGGAGGTTGTAAGATCCCCTCTTTCTTAATTTAGGTAATTTACCTTAGCTCCTCTTGATATGTTTAATCTGCCCGTCTTCAAGCCGTAATATTAGCTGCAGAAGCCGGCAGATTATTTCAATTCACCGTTTACAAACAAATAAATAATATATATATATATCCACAATGGATTCTTTTAAGAAACACTTGAAAGCACTATTTTTATTTATAATCACTTGGTACAAAATACACTTTTTTACATTCTGTTTTTTTATTCAACTACGTGCCAGCTAGATATTACATTATCGTCCAAAACTCGCCATATTCCCTTCTCTCTTTGCCGCTGTCCAAAGATATATATTCTCATAGATGACCATTGTCCATAGACATTCTGGCACTTTACTATACGCTTACCTTTTTGTTTCTTTCATACCAATTTAACACAGTTGTCTACACAACACAAGCAAGACTAATATCTAATTAATTATTTAACAAAAATTATTTACAAAAATATGTAAGGGACCTTGTCACCTTACAAGGTACAAGGGGATAAGGATCTGATTACAATTTAAGCGTTTTTCTGCACTCATTAAGCCGAATTCTGGAACAGTCCCAATCACCGCCTCATAACTACACATTTCACAAACAATAATACACATTTCGCAGAGAGATGGAAACACATCATCCCTTCAATATACGTGGAAAGTACTGACATAATACAACATTAATATATCCTTAATAGTTCATGGTACAACTCTCTATGTGGAAAGGAGCATGAAAAGCATCCATGTGAAAACCTGCCTAAGAGCAGAACAATGATGACTGATGAAATCTGCACGAGAATCAATGAGAAGGCGTAAACGTGGAGCACAGAACATAAATAATAAATATAAATATACCTGCTACATTCATATGAATCAAAAGATGAATTATCAGTGTACCAGTAAGAATTTTGATTAAAAAAAATTAAACACCGTCTGTTAACAAATGTTTTATGAAACAGTAGCAAAAATTGTGGGACCTGGCCTAAAACAAAGTAATTACTAATTAGTAAGGAAACATTTTCAATGGAAACTGAATGAAAGAAGTGGAAAAGTGAGACAATTAAAGTAGGTTAAATAGAAAACATGAAAAAGGAGGACTAAAATTTAGCAAGACAGTGAATTGCAGGAAAAAGTTAATAAAGCCAATGGAAACCTAAAAAGAGATTTGTTACACTATTTTTTAAATAAGTTGTGGAAGAATGGAGCCTAGAAGAACTGAAAAATGTTAGCAGAAGATCTACTAAAGTTAAAGGGTTTGTCTGAGTCATTCGATTTTAGAAGGAATATTAAGCAGAGGCGGAGAAAACATACACTAACTATAGGATGGTTACAAAACGAGGCAAACATATGGGACTGAGTAATTTTTTAGGAGATTATAAAGAAATGCTGAAGAACAGACATGACGAAAACCCTCAGTAAAAAAAGCTTATTAAGATAAATGAATATGTGGATATCAAAAGAATAAATAATCTGTCAAGTACAGGTTGATCGTAGTACAAACAAAATTCCGTTATCTAATAATCTTAAAAGGTAGTTAGGTCAAATGACTCCAGTGAAATTTAATGTAGATAGTGTGTATACCAGTCATTAGGATCAGTTGCACCCAAATTTAGAACGACTTCGAATGAAATAGTATTAATATATTTAAAAAAATATCACTGGATAAATTGTTGCTTCCCACAAACTGTGTAAGAAGTAAGTATGTTTGTATTTATTGTTTAAATCCGGGATAAAGACGATAAAGGAAATAAGTTTCAAGTTAACGCGTAATA
Source organism: Vandiemenella viatica (assembly GCA_031002005.1). NCBI lineage: Eukaryota > Metazoa > Arthropoda > Insecta > Orthoptera > Morabidae > Vandiemenella > Vandiemenella viatica. Next base: position 301,945,464 of record CM061920.1, on the reverse strand, counting down.
ACGTTCCTGAAACATACTTGATACCATAAACGATCTCATGATAATGAGGCTTCTGACAGCCATGGGAGAGACAACAATAATTCTTCGTTGCCTTTCGGATACGGAACTCTAAAATAACACTTGTATTTGCTTTTCAATCAGCAGATGCTCTTTCAGCCTCTCAGAAGCACTAATTTAATGGCAAAATGATCTTGCGCTATATTCTCATTTAATGAGTCTCGTGGAATCCGTAGAATTTTAGAAGCATTGAATTCTGTTACAAATACGTTAGATGTAATTGTTTATATGCTTACTTATCAAAAGTGTATTTTAAACAGCAGTTCTGTAAACGCAAGTAACGATATCTCGTTTATGTAGGTAGTGAAGTAAAATCGCAGTCAAATGTCTAAAGCATATTTAGAACCAAAACATGGAGCTTATTATCGTATCACATGTCACAAGATTTGGCTTCTGATAATCAGTTTGTCTGCTAATAATCAATCCTCCGGTTGGTTATCATATTGCGCACCTGGAATGTTTTATGTAGTTCGGATAACAATATAAATCTCGTTGCACATATTTTTATCGTGTTAAATTCGGAGACGATGCGCATTTATTTACGCATGTGCACGTAACCCCACGGACGGTTGTTTATGAACATGTCTGATGTCCGGTCCCCAGTGAGACTCCGAAAATATTTTCCTGAATTCACAGCACCGCCAGGTCCCTATCTTTGTTTCATTCTCTCATTCCCTGATGCTTTAGTAATATTCTGTATGTCAAATCGAAAGCTACAGGCCTGTTAGCTATCTCCATTTTTACTGTGTGATTACTGCTTGATGAAAGTGCAGCCAATATTTTTGGTTACAAACACGCTGCCAGTACTTATTCAGTGCAAGAGAGGTTTCAGATGTTTGTAGGATGCGAGTACATGATCCCGTTCCCAAAATACACTGTTAAATATTCTCTTGACTCTAGTTTTAATACTTTTGTTGTTCTCTTCAAATATAGCAATGGCACCTCAGACCAGCTATAACAATAATAAAAAAATTTTTTTTTCAGAAAAAAAAACACTGTACATTAGTGTATGCAAATTTATTTTTGTATACTGCAAGCATGCATACTTCACTGATAGTTGTCAAGCAATGTCTATAGTTAATCTATAATTGTTATACTAGCAGAAACATTCGTAATATACAAGGTATTCCACCAATATAAGTACCTTTAATTTCTTTGATATTCAATGGGGACTACAGTTTAATTATTACTACAGACATTAGCGCCATAAGTACTCTTCATGTTCAGTAGTGGTATTACACACAATTGTGGACTGATATTTTGTATCATTACTATTTGTTGCTCAATTCATTGGAGAAAATGCTGGTACGTACCACTACGATTTGAAGGCACTCTCCCTGCTGCCATTGCTTCAAAGTAGTGTCATGCTGAAGTAACTACGTTAAAAATAATAAAATTTATGTGTGAGTGGAGACTTTCTTGACGTATTGATGCACTAAAATCCTCTCGGATGTCCAGCCGGATGGTGTTGTACAAACACGGCGTTTCGACAGCTGGCTCTGTTGTCTTCATCAGGTATCTGGTAGCTGTCGCTAGCCTACTGTCACCTAAGGCTGAATAGGCCAGCACCGTGTTTTTTCACACTCACCTTATTTCATCTCTCATCCGGAACAAAAAACAAGTCTCCAGTAAATGCACACTATCACAGTCATACACACTTACAAAAACTCTGTCACACGGGATCAAGCAACGAGAAACCACCCCAGTTCATCTTTCCAGAAACTCCTCTGGAGAACTAAGCATCCCTTATGGTAATCGCCTATGCATGGAGGTGAGCAAGACGTTCATATGAAGACAAGTGGAAATTTCCATTCACAGCTCCCTCCAATTCCCTGGGAAACACCGTGTCCAAGTAGGTAACCTGGAAGTGGTAAAAATTAAAATGCCCCCAGGCGTATGTGTGGCGAGGAGTGGTACTCAGAAATGTTCCACAGCTAGCCTCTGCCCTTATGGAGGGAAAATGTAGCTCCGTCAAAACTATTCACAACTTGATTGAGTAATGCTTACAAATCTAATGAAATCATGCCTCAGATTTTTATGAGATTACATTTTTAATTATTTACTACCCACTTGCAGATTTCAACTGAACATAATCATAATATAAATGTTTATAAAATGCTTGACAATCTTAACTGCTGTTCAGTATAAATAACAGACTATCTTTTATAAGAAAATTTATGGTTTTCTGTCAAACATCAGTAGACCGGATAGGGTTATTTTATGGTTATTAAGCTACGTCAAGGAACAGGTGTATCCATTATTTCATGAACTTCGTAGTAATTTAGTGTACATAAACATTCACACAATAAATATATGTATGCTGACCAGCCAAAACATTTTGACCATCTGCTTAACAACGTGCTGGTCAACATTTGGTACGCGGTACAGCAGCTATTCGGCATGGCATGGAGCAAAAAAGTCTTTGGTTGGTTACCGGACGTATCTGGTACCAGATGTATACTCCTAGGTCACGAAATCCCCTTAAATTACGATCCGATGGCTTTTGGGTGCGGAGCTGGCACCAGATGTGGCCAAGACATAAACGCGAGTTCATCATTATGCAATGCAGAACAATTCTGGTCTCGTGATACAGACTGTTATCCTGCTGGAAGATGCCATAGATTGGCGTGGTAGCTATACCATGAAGGGATCTTATGAATAGTCCACAATAATTTCCACGTAGTCCGCAGTTGTCACGATGCCTTCGATACCTAATACAGCTCCCATGAAAACCCAAGTGAATATCCCCCACAGTATAATCCTGTCCCCACCAAAATTCGTCCGTTACTCGGTTCATGTTTCGAGCAGCCGTCCGCGTGAAAATGAGGGATACGACCACTGACCTGGTGTAATAAGAAATGAAATTCATTCTACTGACGGTACATTTCCATTTATTCACAGTTCAATATCGATGATATCGTGCCCACCGCAAGCGTTATAATGTCGTTGGGTCAACAAGGGAACGTGTAGGGGCGTTCTACTTTGAAGCCACATGTTCAGCAATGTGCGCCGAACACTTGTGCCTGCACCATCATAGTACTCTGCCGTCAGATCTGCCACAAATCGATCCCTATCTTTCTGCATTATAGGGTGTGCAAGCCACCGACCTCCACGCTCTGTGATAGACGTCAACGTCGATGACCTTGTCGCTTACTTGTGGTTTCATCGTCTTTCATAGATACTCACCATACTATCACGCGGACAGCCGACCAGCCTCGCCGTTTCCGAGATTCTCGATCCCAGGTGCCCAACCATAACAACCAACCGTTGGTCAAAATCACTTTTGTCAGTAGATTTCCCCATTTTTTACACGTACCGTAGCTAGAATAATCCCCATGTGTCTTAGCTCCATTTATTTACTTTCCTTACCGCATGATTCACCACCAATGCCCTTGGTAGTAATGTGCAAATTGCCATAAACGCACGCTGGAACTCGCTTGGTTATTCGTGTAACCGGCCCTCTCTAATTGGGCGATCTGTGACCGCTGGAGCTTCCCCAGGCTCGGTGGTCAAACGAAGGCTCGTTGGCTCGGTGGACAAACA
>CM061920.1:301847473-301940864 GCA_031002005.1 Vandiemenella viatica | reverse complement strand
TTCAAACGCCCCAGTATTCCTATGACTGAAACTCCGCACAATGACTCTCCCTTTTCAACTTTATTCTTTTCAGTGCTAATCTATTTAATGACTTACATGAAACATGGCAGCATTTGGTGCGCCACATTAAATTCTAGCCATCACTGCAAGAGATTCTTTGGTGACGACCGGGAGACAGAATTATTCAGAGATTTATTACACGTAGTTATAAAATTATTCGCGTGAAGAACTGATTTTTCCGGGATATTGGAGCCAAACAAGGATTTCATTTATTCTTTGATACTAAAAATCGTCGTGACTCGTCTCACTAGGGCGTTTCAGCAGCTTCAATACTTCATCCTTACGCAAGAGAATCCAATATAGAAAAAATGTTATATCTGGCTAAAACCTTTCGTATTTATGGTACTTAAATGTAGACAACAACAGAATGTTTCCCCAGGTTTCCTGGAACATTTTGCAATTGCAGTTTTATATGCCTTAGTAGTATTTGAGGAGCTGCTTCTACAGTTATTTGTGTGACATGCTTGGTAAATTTTCATTTCTAGGTCTGAATTTTATTTGCGATAAAACTTGAATAAGGTGTATTTTTGGAAACGCCCGTCTTCATGGGTTAATATTTTGTAATAGTTTCTTCGCATACATAGTCCCTTAATGGGATGTAGGATAACGTGCTATTTAAGACTATTTCTGTACACAGTTTATCGACAGCTATCTTGTGCGAACTTCGCCAGAGTTTCATCCCCATGAGATCAAACAAACACACGCTAACACAGCGTAATGTGGTGTTTACCTTGTTACAAAGGCAGCGACGCTTAATAAGGAACCTCGTGTGATTACAATAAGCTCTTGCAGGGCTATTTCTTGAAGATTGGCCTATGTTTAGAGCAAACACTGGAGCCTATTAAACGGATACTGTAATTAGGCAGCCCGTCGTACATTCTTACCCCTGTTAACGCGCAACCAGCGCAGCAGGATCATGCAGGCTGTTCTGTTTGCGTGATGTATGGCCAATCGGTGGGTAAGCCAAGCCGTTTATCAAACCTAGAGCAGCCTATGTACCAACAGTGCCCTCAGTGACATATGCTCTCCATGAAGATAAGTAACGCTGCTAATATTCCAGCACCTACAAGCAAAAGACTAGCGATGATTCGCTACCTAAATTAGTGTTTCTCTAATCATACTGATAGTGAATGATCAACTTCGTGTTAAATTAGTCGTTATAAATAATTTTTGAAAAGGAACGCTTCGATATTTACAAGCAAGTTCAGAAGGCAGAGGAAGCCCGGAAGATAACCACACATTGGATTTGAAACGTTGCCAACAAAAGAAAACCAGAAAACTCGAAAAGTATTCAAATCTGCATAACATGACAGCTGATATAAGTATAAAATCTTATAATAGGGGAACACTTTTCCTTGTTTTCAACGGCTGAATTATAGATACCTCTTTTAACGCCTTTCCTATTTTAGTAACTTTGTTTCGCACCAATTTCCTTTCGCTAAGATTTAATTACTTCATCCAAATAAGATTTATTTAAAAAAAATTGTTTTACTATCATTGTTGTTCTTTAAGTTACATTACGCTTTTGTCTCAATGATAATTTCCAACAAGCGTGGTGGTGTAACGGATAGCGTTCTGGCCTCGCATTCGGGAGGACGGCGGGTCGGATCCCCGTCCGGGTATCCAGATTTGGGTATTCCATGATTTCCCAAATCACTCCAGGGAAATTCCGGGGTGCTTCTTTAAAATGGCCATGGCCGAATTCCTTCCCATTCCTTGCCCCCCCCCCCCATCCTTTCCCGTCTCTAAAAGACCTCGCTGTTGAGAGACGTAAAACAGTTAAAAAAAAGATAATTTCCATACCTACTTTTGCTTTATTTGCATTCTTGCTTTATTTTGATTATGGAGATATCCATTTCAGCACCTCCCTGGATAGCTGATCTCGGCTCTTCGTCTAATATTCATTCAGGGCTTGTTGTGGAAGTCTGCCTTATACTAGTAATCTCCTTACAAACCCTCCTTAGCCACATACTATCTGCAGCTTTTTCTCAATCCTGATTCGTTCTCATTCCACTTATATAGCTATTCAAGCTTGAATCTTAATTTCATCAGTTTTTGTTATAATGTGATTTCTTCTTCTTCCGAATAACCAATTTGGAGGGTACGATAAATCCACTTTGGCTATGTTTCTTTGTATTTAATTTTCTTTGCTTACAAACTTCCTTCATTCTTTGAGAGTGTTGTTCCTTTTGTTCCTGGATCCATTTCCTTCCCTTTATGTATTTCTGTCTCTCCTGAAAACCTGCCTTGCGAATTACTTCTCTGAAAAGTGTTCTGTTGTCTACTATATCTGCTTTCACTCCAGAATTTTTAATGTCCTTTTCAGTTTCAGTGAACCATGTGGGTTTGGATTTGTATTTGTTCAGTAAGGTGAAGATCTGTTTTGTTAGTCTATTACTATCCATTCTGTATATGTTCCCGTAAAATTTCAGTCTTCATTTCCTTATTATAACTGTAATTTTGTTTATTTTCGAATATAGTTCTCGGTTTGGTCTTAATTTGTATTCAGCATTACTATTAGGTTTGGGTCCCAGTATTTTTCTCAAAATTCTTCTTTCTATTTTTTCCAGTTTTTCAAGATCCCCATATCTTGTTAGCTTAAACGTTTCTGCCGAATACAACGTTTCTGGTCTAATCACTGCTTGATAGTGCCTTAGTTTTGTGATCCATGATAAGGATTTTTTGTTATATACGTTCTTTGTCATATGAAATGCTCTTTCCATTTTATGTATTCTAGTTTCTATCGCAGTCTTTTCTTTTCTGTCGTTCGTTATCCATTCTCCTAAATATATTTATTATTCTTACTGGATATTTTACAATTCTTATGTTAGTTTTACCCTTAAACATTTTTTTCCAATTTACTAAATTAGTATGTTATTAATATTAAAATCTAGATTGAATTGTAACTAGTTGCTGCTTACTGTGTTGTTACTATGTAGCTGACTGTAGTTTTCAACAGTGTAATTGAATTATTTAGAAAAATGACATTTTAATTTATTATCCTTAGAATAATTAAAAATTACATAAGAATTAATTAATTTCCTGATAATTAGATAATGTTTAGCAACAAGGACACTAGTACTTTATGTGGAGAAAAATAAGTGGAATGTTCAAAGGTAAAATTTTATGATTGAAAACTTAAGTATGCCTAAGAATTCTACGCTAAGTGGTCTCTATGGAAGATTCTTACAAAAGCAAACATGTTCCGAGAGTGAATTCTGTAGTCGTATGCCGTTTTCTGAACTAATAGGAGGAATATTTGTAGGAACGTTTGAGATAATCTGAGGTGCAAGTAGCAACGGGTAGGAGCGTAGAAAGAGATTAGCTAAGGAGAGGAAATTTGAGAGTATGTTGGGTGACTGGTAACGATTGGGTCTGGCATTCAATAAGACTCGGGTTTAAACCCACGTCCGGGTAAGCAGATTTCGCGTTTAAATGGTATCTCGAAATCATTCATTGAATGCGGCATTGGTTTCTTCAAAAGGACATGACCAAAATCTTTCATGTTTCTTATGCCTATACCCATATTCTGTCAGCTCTAATGACTTCGATGACCCATAAATCCCAAAGAAAAAAAGGGAGAAGAGGAAAGATAGATATAGATAATTGATACAAAAAAAAAAAACAGATAATTGTATTTTTCACTAACAGCAATACATACGTAAGAATTTGGGGATTATTAGAATCGCTAATTACAGTGATTTAATAAAAGAGTGTGTGTTTTTTTCGAAACAAATATTTATGGAAAAGAAAGGTTGTTACTAAAAGAAATGCGAGTATAATCACTGGCCAGTAGACCAAATGCTAGGTCTGATTTGCCACCCGTTACTTTTTTGTAACGAGAGGTGAATATTAGTTTAAAGGCCCGTGAAATTATGGCCTGTACCGAGCATCGAACATTTAAATTCCTATTGCGGCAGCTTAGCTACTAATAGTTGGCGTATTAATAAATGAAACTTTATAGAGAGTTAAGATTGTAGCTACTACTCTGGACAAGTTACGAAATTAACTTATGAGGAAGACATTAAATGAAGATTTTATACAAGATAGTAAAGGTAGTAAAGCCACATGAAGAGGGAGAGTGAAAAAACTAAAAAGCCTTAGGAAACAAAAAAAGTGTTTTTGAACTCCAAATTTGCACATGATAAGTGTTTCGTTGACTCTAAACCTAATATCGAAAGTTTGTGAATTATTAAATTGGTGGTTAAATAGAATTAAAGTGCTCGGAAATTTTTCTTTTCCTCCAATGGGTGGTGTATAAGTTTTTAAACATAGTAGAGAATTGATTTTTTTTAATGTTCACTGCAAAGTAAAGAGCCATTAAAGTAGTGAGTTTTTTACCTTTTTAGTTACCGCGTCTAACTAAAGGATCTATAATTACGAACTTAGAAATTTTGCCTAGTATAAACTGCAAACTGTACATAAATGATTAACACTAATAACATTTACATCTAATGTATTTTGTAAAGTGTGAGCAAAATAAGCAAACGTTGTTATTTTGAGGTAAGTTGACTATGTGTTAATAGAATTTTATTTAAAACGCTCTAAATAGAGAGTGAACTAGATTTTAATAAATTTGATCGTAAGAGAAAAATAACTTTAGTGAAACGCGCGGCATCGTGGAGATGCGTTGCAGGCCTGAAAATGTGCCGGGGACTGATTTTATGCCAAGTGACCGCTTGGGAAGCTGACTGAAGATTGAAATCCTAAAAGCACGAATCTCGATTGATAATTTATTTGATTTCTTCGACTTTAGCTAAAGGTTAAAATGTTTTGTAGTTTCTTAATGCTAAACATTGGTTTACAGATGACGTTATAGCTCGGATACGTGCTCTTCGCATTAATCTTCATACAAGGTCGGGGAGAATATATCATCCTCATCCATGTTTCACTACATTTATTACTGAATCTAGATTGATGCCCTATTTAAATTACGGACAAAGAAGCAGTATGAACACATATTATGGTAAGTATAGAATACATAACGATAAATCATTGTCTGGAAGCATTATCACGTTCCGCTAAGAAACAGGCTCTAAAGCTTTTAACACTTCCGCACCTAAATCCAGCATCAAAGTTTCCCGAGCCTAGAGATTCAGCACATTTCCAGATTCCGTTGGTTGTAAAATAGTGCTTCAGAAAAAAAAAAAAGATACAACGTCAACACGAAATCTGATGCAAATGAAGAAAAAACATGGACGAAAATATTATTTTATTATGTCGATAGAAATTCAAAAACACAGGTTCGTTGATTTATTGACGCAAAATCAGATGTAACAGAAATGAGGTTTCAACAAGTTGGAACGTAGAAAAAATATCAGAGAATTACCAATAGAAGATACAGAAACAAAGAAAAACTTTTTATGGGAGAAAGAGGTAAACAACGCAGTGAAATGGTGAGAAAATTCTGGGAACAAAGAAAACAAAATAACGCAAGAAGTTATTTCTCGTGATCCACACTGTTCAAGTCGAGAAGAAGATTAGTATGAGTGCGTCATAGACCTCCTCATGAAGTAAATTATTCGTATAGGTGGCTTAGTATTAGGCACCAATTAAAATATTTCATTCTTCCTCTCGGTTCATTTGCCGTCAATCGAACAATAATGAACGTCCTTTTAACATGTCATCCTGAAATGCCTTGTCAACTATACTAGTAACGTCATGTTTTTACAATACTAATAATAATAACTGCGTGTTTATCATGTGATAAACAATAATAACACCGTGATTACATTGAGCGCACAACAATAACGCCGCATTTATAAATTAATAACATAATAATGTTTCCTGTGATGAGATAGCGTACGTGTGTAGCAAAATTAATTACTTTGTAAAATGTGAGCCATAATCAAATAGTAATTTTCATGTTTTCTTCCAGTAAGAGCTAAATATTTTATAAAAGAAAATACCAACCTGTTGTTCCGTTGCAATAGGATTGAAAAATACTGCAATGTGTATGTTCAATACTGGTAAGTGTATTGCCAAACTAGCTGATACCCGCGACTTCGTACGCGTGGATTAAGAATTTCTTTACCAGAATTGAATATAGAAAGTTATTGGTAACGAAGGATTGGTCCCAAACAACACCGAGTCGGCATAATATGACAGGAAAGCGATCACTATATCACCTGTCTCTTGAAGACAATCAATTTCCAAATATTTAAAAACAGAAAAATAAACGAATATGAGGGGATGTGGGGAGGGGGGAGGTGTTAAATAAGGGCAGCTTTATTTCAGGTTGGTCTTTTCTTCTCTCTTCAACATGAGCATCCGATTCTTGCGTTCTAATAACTTAAGGTGCTCGTGCTCTGCTACAGCTACAACTTAGGCCAGTTTACGCCAGCAAGACATTCCAAAAAGGAAGGCAAAATAAACTAGTGCCAGAAACATTTAAGCAGACACAAAGTAACAGGACAGAGAAAATCTACATCTATACTAAATAATACTTTTTTTTCTCTAAACGATATTTATTAACCATTTATACACTAACATAATGCGGGAGAAGCATACCTTGATCAACCGACGTAACCTTACAGACTAACACACACATCCACCTCCCTGTCACCATTCGATAAGTTCTTAAAATTTCGTGACTAAAACTTTTAATCACACCAAAAAAAAAAAAAAAATGTCCTGTGCTCTCCCTACAGATTTTCTTGTCAAATTCCGTCAATATCGGTATAGGCAATTAGTCGTCAAAGCGTAACAAAAAGACAGAGACTTACTTCCCTCATTTATAGTATTATTACTGCAGATCACACACACACACTGACTACGAATCACCTCTGAGCGATCAATATAACGCAAAAAAATGTACACCTACAGCATTGCAAGACTACCTACGATTTTCCTGGCATTGCACCCCTAAATTTGTGATATCTACAGTTTAGCATTCAATCCGAATAACCGATGGTTCAGGCGTGTCTCTTAAGATCGAAAACTATTTTTAAAATTTTTTGCCTCCACGGAGATTTGAACAGGAGACCATGATCAGAACAGCTGTAAGCAAGCGCTTAAACTACTGAGCTACCTGACCGCTGTATCGAAAGGCAGTACAGACACCTAGACATCCAACGCGTCGGTCTTTTGCCGTTCAGTAATTCTTCGAATTTATAAGACAACATGTTTTATTTATACAGATAATTTTTCAACCAAATGTAGACAGTATTTTCCTCCTTATTTCAAACGATAAGTGTGCAAAGTATCATCGAGATCGGATTAAAACTGTGGATTTGTATGATGAACAGACATACCAACATACATACATTCATCTTTATCTATATAGATATTCAGCAAACTTAACCTGTCGAATGAATTGTTATGAATGTTTAATAAAATAATTCTACTGATTCGAGTTAAGTACTGAGAGTGTCACTAATTAAAATATATATAGTGGTAGGTAATAGTCGGAGCTACTACCGCAAGTATTAACGTGAATATCCGTTTCTTTAGCCCAATGGCCACCGAAACAACAATTATTTTTCATATCGTAAAAATTTATTTATGTACAGATGAGTAGCTACTACTAGGTACTTAGCAGAAAATTACTGTATTTAGGTACGGTACAGAAACTTCTGCTTGAACACGTGTTCTGGGGTGGATTACAGAAGTAAAAAATCTCAGTGCGATCGACTGCGGTATCATTGTGAACCTCAGGACAATTCACTCCCGTCGGTCGGAGTAACGGCAACTGAACTGCCATACAATATAGTGCAGTTAAATTGAATGAAAACTGTATCAACTGGCGATTAGAAGTTGCCACTGTAGTAGAAAGTAATCCTAGTCCTGTACATTGATATTGTGTATGTTTTATCTATGGTAGCAGTTTAACATGATTATCAGTTATTCCCAGAGATCATTTCAAATATTATGTAGTTTTATTTGTTTTGGCTCATTCAAGTAAAGCTGCTGATAAAAGCAGACCTACATATTGTGTAATCCTACTCAGTAGTTTTTGATGCTTACTTCGTATAAAATAGAGTTTAGAAGGAATTCAAGGAGATGATACATTTTTGCGTAGACCTTGAAACCCTCGTCGAGGACGAGAACATCAGAGGCCGAACAGGGTTCGTGACAAGGAACGGAAATTAATTCTGCCATGGGAATTTGAAGAAAACATTCCATCATTCAACAGGAGAGAATTTGTGGAACAATGGAAACCGAAAAGTGGATCGTGGGATGAGGATTTGAAAACGGATTCTCCCGAATCGTAGACACCAGCATTACCGCTCACCGACAGGTCTCTGTTGAAGGAAAGTTCAAAAGCTCCAGGGTAGGAGCCGAATCGATAACTTCTGTTCACTCACATTACCACTGAGACACTAGACTGTTCTGGCTGAGGTGAATACAGGAAAAATTTAATAATAGTTGGTGTAAGTTAGATTAAAGAAAGCAGGCCTTGTTACTCAGCGTCAACTTTCCTCAGAAAAATCTGTGTTACGAGTAAGGCAACATGTTGATGACTCGAGAGTTGGTTTGAAACTTTTTAAAACGATGAGTACTGAAACAATTCTGGATAAAATCTCATTCTTAATTTACCAAAGCTGGTATGAAGGTTAGAAAAAGCACAAAAAATATGAAAAAAAACATAATTTTTATATATTACATCTCATTATACTAAGCGAAGTACGACATGTGTGTATGGAATTATATTTTATCCAAATCTGCTGGCGTAAGTACGAATAGCATACATCCTATACAGAAATTCTCCTTCTTCCATCGTTATGTCCAACTGCAGAGCGCGATTGAACTTATTTAGCAGATGTGTTTTTATTCTATTCCGCAAATCTGTTTGGCCTCTCGCTGAGTTGATGTATAGAGATTATTCATAAAAATAGTAGTATTTTCATCCAAGATTAGTGAAGTCGCTTATCCTCAAAATTGCTTTAACTGTGCAAGTTACACAGATTCGTTTATAAAAGAAACTATAAGCCAGCTGCGACACAAGGCTCCATCCAGCACAAAGTGTCGAGAGCCAGAAGAAATACGGGAGAGTGGATGGTACGTCAGCACTCTCCTGCAGCGTTGCAGGTGTCTGCTCTTAGCGCCTGCTACCTGTTAGCGGGCCCCTAATGGCCAGTAGATTACCCGACGCTCTCTGCTCTCCAAGCTTCACGACTACAGCGTGCCACACGTGGCAGAGACTACCTGTTAATCACCCGTGTGTGTATACGTGCTTCACCCAGCTGTACTTGCGTCTGCCAAGTTACTACTAGTAAACATAGTAAACATGTAGTGTAACACCAGTTGAATTTGTGTAAGGCTTATCTAGTTTCATTAATTCGATCTTTATCTGGTAATATAAGTTTGCAAAGGAAAATCCCACAGTCATAAATTAATATAGTTACATCAGATTAAATATGTTCGATTTGATCCAGTAAGAGAACAGTCTCTAGATTGTATTTTATATCGATTTTGCATTTAGATTTACCAAATACACGTTACAGGTAGGATTAGGGTTCTCCATGATTTCCCCAAATCACTCCAGACAAATGCCGGGATGCTTCCTTCCCGTTCCTTGTCCCCAGTACCATCCCGCTCTAATTCCCTCGACGTCGACGAGGCGTAAAGCCATAAATAAAAAAAGGTACAGGTACAAAACTTTGCTAGGCAAAATCGCACATAATTCCTGTTCTTATTAACTGCTTAATTTGCACATATTTCCAAAAAATAAATCACCTCTTAAATGATTAGGTGTAGTTTTTGTGTTTCCCTTCCTGTCTTATGCGAAAATGTGTATTTAATAATCTCTCAGTCACCTTTAGTTAGAAAAATTCCAAGCAAATAACTCTTCTACAGAATTAATAATTCTGAAACATAAACTACTCTAATGTTTGTGGGAATTGTAGCACCTACAAGGAATGGTCTGAATAACTCGAAATCGTAGTATGTGTAGAACAGCGAAACCATAGAAAGTGATTAAGATTGAGTGATTAAGATTACAGAGAGATGGCGAGCGGATAGGCTCAGCAGCGACAGGTCGGCGCTACGCTACACTCAGTCGGTGGTAGTGTGAATAGTAGATGGGCTCAATATCAGCATGTGAGTGAGTTCGAACGTTGCCGAACCATTAGCTTACAGGAGACGGGTTTCTCGCACCGTGACATAGAGGGCATACAATGCACGCTACTACGACAGTTCTGAGTGTGTAGAAGTAGTCGATAGAGGAGCGTAGTACACAGCAACTAGTGGAAACCGGAGCACACAATGAGACCATAACGCAGGGTGGCCGCCATCTTGAATAGCCGTAAAAGACAGAACAGCTTCGTCCAAAGTGTTGGCTTGACTTTGGAGCAGTGCAACGGGTGTTGACATGATTACATCGAAGGTTTTGACGCCGTCTGCTGATGGCACGCATACCATTGCGTCGGCTTCCATTGACCAGAAACCACGAGCGCCTCATACTGTAATCGGCACATGAATTGCGTCACCGACAGGCTACCACTTCAGCATGGCTATAACAAACGCCTCCTACCTATTGAGGGCAATCTGAGCAACAGTCGTTGCATCATAGCTGGCGTTTTACATCCCGATCAAATGTCCCTGCTTCAGGCAGCCCAACATGCCATACTTCAGCAGGACAGCATCCAATCACTATGTTCAGGAATGTACGAGCTGCCACCGTAGAACGAAGGGTAAAGCTGCCTCCCTTCGTGTCACTCGGAAGAATGGACACTGATCAGCCATCACCAGGTTTCACCCTCTCCCTTTTTCATCTCTCAATTCATACAACATAAACCACAGGCGCTATCATAGCCATTCACACCCACAATTACACTTATGAACATATACTGGGGAATGCAACGGGAAACAACCCCAATTAATCTTCCCAAGAGAGTTCCCTTGGAGAGGTACAGTACGTCCTCCATGATGACGACCTACAGCCGGAATCATGCATGGCATTATATAATATTTTATGTATGAACACATTATCTTTAACTCGGAGCTTCCAATTTTCTATCGTGTTTGACAAATGAAACTGAACGGTCTCTAATTGATTAAGTTAGAATACGGGAAGCCAAAACCACTTCAGATGAAAATTGTTTGGTGGTACAGCATTATTTATGTCAAAAGACTTGTGAAGCACTGAATAACCCATTGCATTGATCAGAATGACAGATGAGTCTAAATATTTCGTGTTGAACCTGGACGAAATTGCGGCTGTTACCAAGTCAGTGTGACATCAGAGTAAACCCATCATTGATGCAGGATTGCAGAGTAAACAGTCATTCACTTTGAACGAAAAGACCCGAAAGATCCAGTGAACGATTTGGTTATACGACGCACCTGGACACCTTGGAGCAGAATGAAAAATAAAGTATACAAGGCCTCCACATATACTCAACTGCTTACAGTCTATTGTTCGTTTACTTTAATCGCGCAATTCAAGAGGGCACTCCTTCTACTTCAGTAGCTCCACATTATGGCATTGGCGCATTCTTTGACTCCTCCAAGCGTCCATGACATCAAGGAAAGTACGTACCTCTTCTTCGACGCGAACAAAGGTATCTTACTCTACATCTATTAACAATATCGCCACCCCTCTCTGAGAGCTTGTGAGGAAAGAAGATAACGCTTAAAAGATCCTCTTCCGCCGGGTTGTACGCCGCGTACGGAGGCAACAGATAAAGCCGGCTCGTGCCTCTACCCAGCAGTCGTTACTGCCACAGTGGGGGAGTGGATAGAAGGGGTGGGGGTGGAGAGGTGCCCAGCTGCAAGCTCTGATTGGTTCCTTTCGGACACAGCACAAATAGTTCCTTCCTATTGCGCACCATACCGGAGCTTCCTGACAGAATTCAGTATTCAAGTAGTTACGGTGGACATAAAATACGAATTATAGCTGTGATGATTATGCTAGACCGATGTTATTATCCATAATAAGATGCAGATCATTTTTCTTAGCCAAGGTTGACAAGAAGGTGTTACTATGACTGGCACTAGACAGGAGGTTAATGAGTTTGAGGCACTGTGGTCGGGAAAAAAATATAACCAGCCGTCAGGTAGGAAAGTTGGCACTACGTAATTGTAATTCAATGGATACGTTAACAGCATTTTATCTTTCTTCATTTAGTATTTTAGTGGGTTTGAAGTTTGTCTCTCTGGATTTAAAGCCCGGTGTTTGATGCTACCGTGCAAATTGTATCTGTAAGTACATAAAATTCTGTTTCATCATCTTCACTAGCCGAAATAATGTCTTTATAAGTTTCTCATTTTTCTTGATACTATCATCACGCATTTCAACTTCATGGTGTTTATTTCTTGTTATTTTTCATTAGGTTAGAAAAAATTGACACTTAATGATCGGAGTGAACGTCGTTTCTCCTCTGTACAGTTGCTTCTCTCACAAAAGTTATTACATTGTCTTATGATCTGTATGCCAATAGACGTATCCCCTGAAGTTTATAACGATACTCAGTTGGCTGATAGTTTAAAATTCCATTCATTCGATTTGTGCGTTCTTCTCGTATCCCCCTTTTTTCGTATTTTCATATTAGAACCAGATTTGTGAGACTCGAAGCATTGGACCTATAGGAAGAATGTTTGTTTGTTTTACCATCGGTCTTGCGAAAAGTATAACTTTGTGCTTTGTATGATAAATGTTTTCTGGATGTGAAATGTGTTAGTTACATTTATTAATGATTTTTGTAATTTTTCATGGAAGGCACCTATATCGTATTTTTTTTAAAATTATTATTATTTTTTTACTGCAGTTAAGCTATTGTTAGCTGTGTTAATTTAGGTTTGAGTCTTATAAACCCTGGTAATTCACCCACTCCTGTGTTACTCGTAATTCGATTTTCCCCTTATCTGACATCACTAATTCACTTAAAGACATGAATTTTCAGAACCACCACTGTAGGCCCTGTATCATTAAGTGTGTAATAGGATGGAGAATAGGGAGGGGGGATTTTATAATTTTAATTTTTAGTAATATTAAAATTCTTAAAATTGAATTATTGATTGGCAAGCATCATAGCATTGTGGGTCCCCATATATGTAAAAATAACGATTACTGGTTACAGTGGAAGGTGGTTAGAATGGCTTAAAATAAAATTATTGTAATAATTTTATTTTCCCGTAGTTGGCCGTATATTGTAACGTGACGTTATCACGCCACGATACAATTTTTATTTTTATTAAATTGTGATTTATTTTAATTTATTCAGATTAAAATTAATTTATATTGATCTCGGGCAGCCCAAAATTGTATGAATATGCAAGGGTATTTCCTTTGAAGAAGCTCAGAAAATGTGTGAGCATAGGATTTTGTTTAAAGCGAAGGGTCGTATATCGGAGGCACAGGAAGTGGACAGACAATAGCCCGCCTTACTGTCGCCACCCCAAGGCCAGTCAGTCACCTCAAACGGTTCTTGCAGCAAACAGGTGAAGGTCAACCTTCCCCCCCTCCGCGTCAACAAGCAGGACGCGAAGAGGGACGCTAGCGAAAAGCCGCGAATCTGAGCGTGCATCGATACCACGTGATTTCCAACCTGCCTATGAAATCATCGGTAGGGGTCTACACATGTGAATACAGGGTGTATTTCTTTCTGCCCGCCATGTTCCTGCGCGGGAGAGGGACGCCATCACCTTCCGAAGAGAAGGAACTTACTTCTGCCCGGACCACGGGCGAGACAAGTCGAGTCTTCTGGTCAGACCGCGATCCAGTGCGGTCGATTCTGACTTCTGCCCAGACCACGGGCAGAGAGAGGTCGAGCTGACTTATTGCCAGGCCAGAACTGTTAGGCTTGATCGGGACAGAGATCTGCCTGTGATCACTGGCTGGTGATCATTTTTGTCACGCTGAGCTGATAGCGTGACGAACTTCAGTGTTGCTGCCTACACTAGGTAAAGTGTTAACGCCAGGTCTGGTATCGTTGAGTTCTTGTGAGACTGCGAATAGACCCGTAAGCGACTTGAGCAAGAGACTTGTGTTCTTTGAGCTAATTTTGACCCTGAGCTAGCCGGCATTTTATTGAACATTAATGGAATCTTTGCATTTCGCGAGTTCCTTGTTTTTCTAATTGTTATTTGATGGTGCCCGAGATTCATGTTTATCTCATGTATTCTCTTTGATTGATGATTGTTTTCTTGTAGTAGCGTATTGCGAACATTTGTTCCCGCTCACTAAATGTAACTTCGTCAGAGTATTTGCAAGTAAAGTAAAGTTCATCTAATTGTTTGCTTGAGTAGATCGGCCAATTGTAACGTCTAGGCTTGCTTGACATTGCATTAATTTGTATTAATATTAAATGTAAATGTGCCTAGCGGTGTAGCAGCCTATTGAACTTAATAAATTTATTTCATATGTCAGGTGTCCATAACGACCCGGCGTATGAAGTATGATGATGCTTGCCAAACAGTAATTCATAATTGATTTATTATTATTAAAATTAAAATTATAAAATCCCCCCTCCCCCTTTTTTTCTTCCCATCTATTACAATGGCGCTTCCAACGTGGGGCGCCATTGTAATAGGTTGAAGAGAAAAGGGAGGGGGGATTTTATAATTTTAATTTTAATAATAATAAATCAATTATGAATTACTGTTTGGCAAGCATCATCATACTTCATACGCCGGGTCGTTATGGACACCTGACATATGAAATAAATTTATTAAGTTCAATAGGCTGCTACACCGCTAGGCACATTTACATTTAATATTAATACAAATTAATGCAATGTCAAGCAAGCCTAGACGTTACAATTGGCCGATCTACTCAAGCAAACAATTAGATGAACTTTACTTTACTTGCAAATACTCTGACGAAGTTACATTTAGTGAGCGGGAACAAATGTTCGCAATACGCTACTACAAGAAAACAATCATCAATCAAAGAGAATACATGAGATAAACATGAATCTCGGGCACCATCAAATAACAATTAGAAAAACAAGGAACTCGCGAAATGCAAAGATTCCATTAATGTTCAATAAAATGCCGGCTAGCTCAGGGTCAAAATTAGCTCAAAGAACACAAGTCTCTTGCTCAAGTCGCTTACGGGTCTATTCGCAGTCTCACAAGAACTCAACGATACCAGACCTGGCGTTAACACTTTACCTAGTGTAGGCAGCAACACTGAAGTTCGTCACGCTATCAGCTCAGCGTGACAAAAATGATCACCAGCCAGTGATCACAGGCAGATCTCTGTCCCGATCAAGCCTAACAGTTCTGGCCTGGCAATAAGTCAGCTCGACCTCTCTCTGCCCGTGGTCTGGGCAGAAGTCAGAATCGACCGCACTGGATCGCGGTCTGACCAGAAGACTCGACTTGTCTCGCCCGTGGTCCGGGCAGAAGTAAGTTCCTTCTCTTCGGAAGGTGATGGCGTCCCTCTCCCGCGCAGGAACATGGCGGGCAGAAAGAAATACACCCTGTATTCACATGTGTAGACCCCTACCGATGATTTCATAGGCAGGTTGGAAATCACGTGGTATCGATGCACGCTCAGATTCGCGGCTTTTCGCTAGCGTCCCTCTTCGCGTCCATGCTTGTTGACGCGGAAGGGGGGGAAGGTTGACCTTCACCTGTTTGCTGCAAGAACCGTTTGAGGTGACTGACTGGCCTTGGGGTGGCGACAGTAAGGCGGGCTATTGTCTGTCCACTTCCTGTGCCTCCGATATACGACCCTTCGCTTTTAAACAAAATCCTATGCTCACACATTTTCTGAGCTTCTTCAAAGGAAATACCCTTGCATATTCATACAATTTTGGGCTGCCCGAGATCAATATAAATTAATTTTAATCTGAATAAATTAAAATAAATCACAATTTAATAAAAATAAAAATTGTATCGTGGCGTGATAACGTCACGTTACAAGTGATACTGTAGAAATTTATGTTCTTCGCTTTCCTTCTGTCTCAAAAATCGCATATCCGTTGATTCTGTAATTCTTGAGTTATTTTTTTCCAACTCAGTGTACTTACTGTTCAGGTTTCTGACATTTCATCTCACGTTTTTACGAAGGTTGAGAGTCTAATGGCGTGCTAGCTTCAATGTTTGAGTAAAAGTAGTTTCACGCTTGGTCTTAGCTGTTACATTGAAACTTTTCAAGAAGCTTTAAGTAGTATGATTTCCCTTGTATTCACCAGAATGGCCTCACGTATTATTTTACCTACGGATTGATCTATCTTCATTGTGGATAAAAGAAAGCAGAAGGAGAAACCCAAATCTGGTCCAATTAAACTTTCTGTTCCCAAGAATTCTCGGGTGTCGTCAAGTTTACATCCACGACAGAAAACGAGTCACCATCAATATTATAATATGCCTATACACTACATCCACTACGGACGCTTTGGGATTGAACCCACCGATTTAGTTCACAATCTTATGGTTAGGAATCGTGCACCACTATTTTTTCTCGCTCTGCTGGCCATGTACTGAATGCTGGGAGTTTCCTCCTTTACAGGTGTTTTAACAAGCCAACTCCATGCCGAGCGCCGGACAGGTGTCTCACTGAGGCGAATTTTAAGATGGTTTTTCTTTATAGAAAATTTAGTCTATCTTCTTCTGACATTTATAACTACTGTTATCTCTACACGGCGGTGAATCAGCCCCTTGCAGAAACACTAAACCAGCAGATTTAAAAAAAAAAACGAAATTTCTATTTTACAAAAACGTTTGAACGAAGTGGACCAAAACTACACCGTATATGTAAATATGCCTTTACAATGAATATATATATATATAATGAAAACGGGATATATTTGAGCTATAAATATTCAGAAACTACTGAACAGATTTCGATGGGGTTTTCACCGTATTAAAGCTTAGAATCTCAGTTGATTTGTTTAGTATTCCTTATGTTTTAATGTTACATAACGTAGGAATATTGAATGAAATTCTGAACATACGTTGACAAATACAAAAGGTGGAACGACTAGATGTTGCGTACTTCGCACTAAACACACAACTGCAATGTCTCTGATCATAGCCTTAAATGAAAGCAATAAAATCTGTCGCCGATAATAACTATTTCTCACACCAAACAAAACTTTAAATATTCTTTCTTTTAATTCGGGATAATCATTCTTTTTACGTGATTGATGACCGTATTGGAATAGAGAGAAACTAATAACGGAAAAAACAACAGATATTTTCTTTGATCGCAATATCTGTCAGCTCAACTACAATGTCTCTGTTCACATGAAAATGGCACTGCAGTTTATAACTTCCCGAAACAAAATGAAAGTAAAGATTTTTTTCCCAAATCCCGTTTAGTTCTGAGTACTTGAAACGCAATTCTGAATACCTGATATTCAGCTGTACAGGTACGGAACATATTTTAATTTTAAGCTCCAATGGCAGATGATGTAGTATAATGGGAATATTATTAGCTCAAGAAGCAGATGTAGTAGCTTAATGAGCCACATATAATGTTTGATACTGTGAAAACTCGGTCAAAATAGGTCAGCAGTTTTCAGGTAATGCTAGATTATTAGTAAAATAAATGTGCCGTAGCGTCTTAACACGTACGTTACATTTAGCTTTTACCGCAAGCTTTCAAATTTTGAAAACCATTCAAAATCCGGATTTTCTGTACGATTCCGGAATAAACAGGCACATTCCATTTTCATATATGTGGTATGTATTAATGCGCGTACGGTTCATGTTTTGATTTTCGAGCAGTAATATGAGAAAATATAATTAGGTTGAAATGTAACCTGGACTAAAATGAAAACTGACATTCCATATCAAAGCATCCAAAGCATCCCATTAGAACTGTACTTCTGAATTACCGTTTAGTTTAGTACCGTAGATGGCTGATATGAAATGTATGAAGGTAGACATTTATTTTTTTGGACGAATAAAAATAGTGTACAGATAAATCAACTTCGACCCTCCTCTTTCTTAGTAGGTTGCGCGTGAATCTGGGTTTCCTTTAATTCCTGAAATTGATGGCGCGAATTGTATGAAACTTACTACACGTTTCTAATTGCGTGAATAAAAATAGTGTATGGGTAAATCAAAACCACCTAGACCGGGCAATGCCGGGAACTCTACTAATACATATATATAAAATTTGAAAGTGACTGTCTGCCCTTTTCTTACCGCAACACGCAAAACTAGCGAAGCGACTTACATGGCCTTTTCACAGTTTGAAACTTTGCGGTATATCTTAAGCCGGGTACTCACTAGCGAGCTATAACTGTAACCGAATGGATACAGTAAGGATGTTCTAGTGTGTACGCTCACTGTAACCGTAACGACAAGCCGACTTTATCCGCAGGTTTTTTTTTTTTTAATGGCATTTGGCTACTGGGCCATACAATCAGCTCAATCTGATTTGTTGCTATCAAGTATTGACACAAGGACACTACAACACAGACACCCATGCCATCGGCCGGACTCGAACCGGCGACCTTCGGTACGCGGAGCTAGCACTCTAGCCCCTACGCTTCCGCAGTGTTCGTTTGGAGCTCTGCGATGTCGGACGAAATGTCTCTCACTTGTGCGGCAAGTGTGTATATGCTAAGCGGCCATGAAGATGGTGTATTCATAGAATGTATCGAGAAAGAAGTGATCTAATTCTTTTAAGAAATCAACAAATGAGTGGTCATTACAAAAATTTTACGATTTTACTGATTTTGAATATCTAATAGACATAATTGGACCAAAACAGAACGAAGAAACGCTTCGTTCCGAGAAACAGTGTCGGTTCAGGACAGATTAGCTATGACTCTGAGGTACTTAGCTACTGGTGATTCTTTTGGATCTTTACAATAACTGATTCGCATTTCCAAGCAATCCATAAGCTCAGTTGTGTCTGAAGTGTGCCAGGCGCTGATAGGAGCATTGAAAGAACAAATTAATGTAATCCTTTATTCAATAATAAAAAAATAATAATGTTATTTATTTTAAAAAATTCGTACATAATTTGTTAAACTCATACCTGATGAATATTCGCTATTGTTGCTGTACGGGGAGTATGGCAGGTTCTGCAGAGGAATTTGTTGATTTTGATTTGGGGAAGAAGTGGAAGGGCGAACTATATCTCGATTTATAGGGGGGAAGGAGTTAAAGTATGTGGCGCTTGCGTAGTGGAGTAATAACGATAATTTTGCATGGTGTTGTAATATCCTTGATCAGCAAGTATAATTATATGAAATATTTCATGTTGAATTGAATTTTTTGTTTCTATGCTATAGCTTTTCATTTTTTCCCATATAAAACAAAAGAAAGACCGTAGTTCCGTATCCTGTTTCGGTTTACCTGCCACATTTTTAAGTATTCCGTACAGCTCTTTCAGCATTTGTAATTTGGTCCTGGTTTTAGTTTTTTATTGAATGGTTCACGTAATGCAGCGTCACTGTCAGTTTTTTAGTTACCGTTGAGGTCCTAAACCTAAAAATAAAATATTTTGTTTATTAATGATCCATAATAATCATTCTCCGGTTTTAATCATAATGTGTCCAATTCTGGCCCAGGCGTATTCTTTCAAATATTTTTGTAGTAATCCTAGTTCTTTTGGTCCCATTAGGACACTGCTTTCGTTGTAGGCGTCTATCAACGGAAGACATTTATCTTCTGTCCATTCACTCATGACGCTTCAGGCTACTGGTAGGTTCGCAGCGTGCAACAACCTTCACTTTCGACTTCCACGAACGCACTGCGTGCGCCCTTTGATTCGCAGCAAAAACCGACAGTCGTCGGCAGGCTCACGAGCCACGTACACACTGTCGTATTTGGTAACAGTAACGTGCAACGGTTACAGTTACAGCTCGCTAGTGAGTACGCGTGATTGTGATCGCACGATACAATAAGAAATGATAATCGGTTTGTAACTAGAAAAGACAAGCTTCGCAAATTACACAGCATCCAAGATAAACACTACTTACCTAGCTTCGAAAGATACTCATCAAATCTCATAATACATAAAAATAAACACTAGAATGTTTGTATTCTGTTAATATTGTTTTGGACTAAGTACCTTCAGTTTTCTCGAATGTAGTACTTTAGAATAAACGGAAAACGTAAATGAAAATAATAAACCAAAGATTATCTCTTAATTTGAAATGTTATATATGTATAAAAGCATCAAACAGAACCCAAACCAAAGTTTATACTTAGTATCGATATTAAACATAAGTCGCATTTACTTTGTATTAAAAGGTCTAATTTTCACGTAACTTCTTAAATTTTCTATATTGCATTACGTTCTCCGCGGTTAGAATTAAATTAAAGGGGGATGTTTCCCATTCGTATTAAAACGTCTGTTTTCGCGTAGCTTTATAAACAACTGATTAGTTAGTTTCCTAATCATCATCATATATATTATTTCTATAAGGTATTTTTTGGTCACAAGTCTGTATCTTCCGTCATACTTAACCGAAATCAATGAATAAGGTGTCATTTTAAAGCATATGGTATGTACGTTGGTCACATCATATTTTAAGAAATGAAGTTTCCGGAATTAGACCCTTAAAGGGCAAAAACGTCAATATTTCTAAAATGCTGTTTTCTGTGTTACAAGTCATTTATCTCTCTGGATACCTATCTGAAACCGTTTAATGAAGTATCATTTTAAAGATTAAGATCTCCGCTTAGTGACGTCATGTATTAAGGCAGAAATTTTTCGGAATTCGACCCTTAAAGGGCAAAAGTATCAATATTTTTTCAATGCGTTTTTGTGTCACGAGCGATTTATCTCCCTTAATATCTAACCGATATCGATAAATTAGGTATCATATTAAAGACTGAGGTCTCCGCTGTGGTAAAATTATATTTTAACAAAGGAATTTTTCGTAATTCGACCCTTAAAAGGCAAAAATGTCAATTTTTCTATAATGCGTTTTTTGTATCTCGAGCCATTTGTCTCCATGGATATCTAACCAAAATCGATAAATGAAGTATGATTATGGGGAGTAATGTCTCAGATTTGTGACATCATATTTTAAGGAATAATGTTTTTTTAATTCAACCCATTAAAGGGAAAAGTGTAAATTTTTATATAACGCATTTTTGTGTCACGAGCGATTTATCTTCCTTAATATTTAACCGATATAAATAAATGAGGTATCATATTAAGGAATAAAGTCTCAGCCGTGGTAACATTATATTTTAAGAAAGGAATTTTTCGTAATTCTAACCTTAAAGGGCAGAATTGTCATTGTTTCTAAAAATGGGTTTTTGTATCTTGAGCCGTTTATCTCCCTTGACAATTAAATAAAATTGATAAACGAGGTATCATTTAAAAGATTGAGGTCTTCGTAAGGTCTTCGGTTCCCTTACCACATTTTAAGAAAGAAATTTTTAAAAACTCTAACCTTAGAGGTAAAAAGTATTAATATTTTTACAACGCATTTTTCTATCACCAGCTATTTATTTCCCTTGATTACTAACTGAAATAAATAAATGAGGTATCGATTTAAATATTAAATTATCCGCTGTGGTCACATCATATTTAAAAAAAAAACTTTCTCCAAATCAACTCTTAAGGTGCAAAAATATAATCATTTCTCAAAACTTTTTTTACCTCGCTTGAGAACTAACCGAAATCGATAAATGAGGTATCATTTTAAAGACCAAGGTGCTGCTTTGGTCACACCATGTTTTATAAATGGAATTTTTTGGAATTCGACCCTTAAAGGGCAAAAGTATCAATATTATTTATACAACGTGCATTTTTTTTAATTACAAGCCATTTATCTTCTTCGATACCTAGCCGAAACCGATAAATGATATATCGTTTTAAAAATTAAGGTCTCCAGATATGTAAAATCATAAATAAAGAAATAATTTTTCGGAATTTGGTGCTTGAAGTGGTAGCGTATGAAACTGTTCAAAGCCAAGACCCTAGATTGCAGCAGCGGATATACAGAGATGTCAATAAACTTTTTTGTATTCAATAAGTAGCTTTTCGGATATTTTTTCTGTCGTTTTGCTATACAATTCCAATGTAAACATTTTATTCGCACAGCAACTAACATTTCAGAGATGTTGATATGTTGTGTTCATTTTGTTCAGGTTGGTTTTATTCTGTTAAGGTCAGTGACAGTTTGTGATAAATACAGAGTGTTTTAAATTTTCCTAACTGTTTCGTAATATGTTGCGAGTATTTTGATGCGTACTTATTACACTAATATATTTGCTACAAAAGTATGGTTCTACTTTTCATTATATTACAAGCATTCAACCTCACTATTCATCGCATTTTATTCGCGAAATTTTCGCACGGGTCGTCTAGTTTTTATAGATTGCATTAAGTTATAATGTACAGAAAACTAAAATATAAACCTTCTGACAGCTGGTGAAATATCGCAAATAAGAAAGGGGCTATAGAAAAAAAAATTCTTACATGATATTTAGGTTTTTTGCTAGAAAAAAATTAAAGAAAAAATAAGCATCACCTATTAAACAACATGGCCTGCGCGGGTGAAGCAGCGGGAAGCGCTAGTGATATTGTGTTTATCGTTTGGCAACAGAGTTCCTCTTTCTGTCTGTTCATCTAACGACTAGAAATACGCATCGTCGATGGAACACCACTGGAGCACTCGGGGAACATTGTGTTTATGGCCCATTATCAGCGGAGCTCGGAAGCGAGAGAAATATGCTTCGTTATTCATAGCAACATTAATTGGAAATTAGCAGCGCGTATCAGTCATCGCCTGGAAACAATCGCTGTGCTGGAAGTAACATCTACACACCCGATGTGTAAAAAATTGAGCTTCGCACATACATCCGTCCGTAACGTTTATTAGCTGTTGATATTTGGCAGGCGTGAAATTTGCAGGCAAAATGAATTTACCTTTCCCGTTTTCCTGATCGAAAAGCGGACGGAAATATTTCTGTTCATTTTAATTGCTACACGAATAAAGAGAGAACATCATTCACTTAGAATTATTTAATTACAGTTCTATGTTGTACTAACCAGTACGAAAGTGTTTTTGTCTAGTTTTTAGGTAATTCTTTTTCCACTTGTTGTACTATGTCATTTCAGCTGTATCCATCAGGTATCATTCTGCATATTTGTAGAGCTGCCGGTTCTGTATTCCGACATGCTTCTGGCAAACAAAGCAGTGAATGTGTGACCTTTCACCGATGTGTAGAGAATAATTAATTCTATGAAACTGGAGAAGAGAAGCCAATATTGAAAAACCATTATTAGTTGTTTTTTTTTAAAAAAAGAAAAGAAAAAAAAAGAATACTTAACAATTATTCGAAACAAGATACAATAGAAGTAAGAAAATGAAAGTCGATCGTTTTATTACCCTATTGATGTACCAGCCAGATACGATGGGCGAAGATCGTCGTATGTAGGAGAATACTACAAAATAATAAGCAGAATGAATGGTCATATTTTAAGAAACGTGGTACTAATCAATTTACTTATAGGCGATAGGGAGAAAGTGAACAAATAAAAAAGTACCACAGCTATGAAACGATAAAGAGATTGTGATCTTTTGGGATCTAGTATATCAAGCTGTAACAGCAAAAGGAACATAGTTCACTTTCACGTCTATTCACAAGAAAGAAAGCGCAGATTACCGAAAAGCCTGGAAATATATAAATCCTAGTTTTTATAGCTTATAACAGACATAAATCAAGCAGATGAGATTTATGGATGGATGTTAATGTAATTTTAAGTACTGATATTTTTTTAAATATTTTCTAGTAATATTAGTATAATGAGTTATATACAGGCGACAAAGAGGAACGAGCCGTAGATGTAATGTGACAATGATACGATATAAGCGGAAACAAAAGATGAGGTCAGAGAGATGGTATGGAGGAGCCATGATGAACGAAAAAAATGTGTTATCAATGGGTTCTTAGTGTAAATGTTTCATGAAATGTTTAAGTTAATTTAAACTGTGCAACGAAAATTTGAGTAAACGTTGTGTCTTGTGAGGAAAGGTATTATTTTATGTAAAGGTAATGTAGTCAACTAGAATAAGTAGCATTACATGGTCATTGATAATTAATGTTTGAATAGAGTTGATTAGTTTGAAAGATCGGTAATGGTCAAACTGATTAATAAGAGAAATATTATTCAAGTAGTTATATTAAAAGCTAACCAAAAAACAGTTTGATAAATAATAGCAGCGTTAGGTTACATTACAAGCTAAATCGAAGTATTTAACGTGTGGAATATTCAGAACCTGACATAGCAAAATTGGATTCAAAATCAATAATATGCATGTTATGTATAATTCCAAATAGGAATAAATTAACTGTCTTGGGAGTAGGTATCGTAAACCAGACGAGTTGTAAACAAGAAACAAATTTTTATTTGAAAATATTGAT
Source organism: Vandiemenella viatica (assembly GCA_031002005.1). Lineage (NCBI taxonomy): Eukaryota > Metazoa > Arthropoda > Insecta > Orthoptera > Morabidae > Vandiemenella > Vandiemenella viatica. The sequence continues at coordinate 301,916,564 of CM061920.1, read as the reverse complement.
ACTTAAACTACGGAAAAGTTAGATCGATTTAAACCGCATGAAATTACGAATACCTTTCTTACATTTTTGGACAGGTATTCAGAGAATGCAGTTGAAGGATACTGTAGAGATATATTCTTATTAAGCAGCAAACCTAGTTTGTAGCTCCAAATGTGGCATCAATAAATTTTCTTGCACTAAAACTTCTGATTTCATAACGTGAGTGATAATAATTGTTTCATTCACAATATAGTTTTTACAGTAGATTAAGAACATAGTTTTACAGAATTGTACAAGAAAAGGTAATGACGATATGGTGCAAATAAAACGTAATTTTATCAGTTCTCATCGGACGAGTAACCACGAACAGAATTTTATTTTTTCACTACATTACGCACTGCGAAGATGTGTTTTAACACGGGCGTTTTGTAAAAATCGGGTAAGAAGAACAAGCTTATCAAAATTTCTTCTACCTCGCTGTGTATGTCCCTGAAGATGAAATTTCTTCTGCTTCTTGGCCTGGAACCTATTAACAGCGAACACCAAACATGTGTCTTAGCAAACACGGGAACGAAGCAATGGTAACGATATCAGTAAACATCTTTTTTCTGTCTAATAATTGACGGCATAAAGCATTAATTTTTTTCAAACTTCAGTCTTACATGTGAATACACCAGCTATTATCTCTAGAGTTGTGGGATGGAAGATACGAGTATTTTGAAAACGAGAAAAGTACGGATTAAGAAACGTGAATTTATGATTTATAGGTAGGGTGTGTCATGTTTAATGCCAACTGTTCTCATTTCCTTACAACGATAATTTTGTGGTTCTGGATAATTTTATGGCTCCGTATAATTTTCGTGCCTTTGAAACTGAAAATAATTTTCGTCCCTTGGTCGAAGGTTTAAACCACTGGCTCATTTTCAGCCATGGGACGTTATTGCATCTGAGGCAGTTTTTTCGTTGTTAGTTTGTGTGGCCGATAGGAGTAGAAGCAGTTTGTAGAGTATAAGTATACAATTATATACCGCCTTCGTGTTAAAACGTAGAACTTTAGATCTTGGCTCAAAATCACATGCCTGATTTTTTTTCACCTCTAGAACAAGGCGATTCACAAGCAAATAATACATCACACACAAAAAAAAACAGCCTGATTGATAAGTTACATGCTTGGTGTGGTGAGGCATGTTACTGCATTTTCTTTATTCATAAGAGACATGCAAGGACGCTCCGTAGTTTTGATTTCACGTTAAACCCAACAGCAGAGGTGAAATGCGCTGCAAATTCAAACTCTTTAACCAGGTTACAAGAAGTTTGTGGTGACACGTGCTTGCGCTGTGGTGTAAGGCGAAATGCGAAGTATTAAAACTATGTTACTGTAATGAATTAAAAAGTACAGTGCCATTAGGCACTAAGTGATCCCACGGTATGTGTGAATATTGCCGATGCGTCGTGTCAACGAACAGAAACGTGACGGAACTAAAGCATCCAGATTTACACGCACCTTGGGGGGTGCTGACAACGTCCTACTCAACTTGGACATTAAGCGGATTTATAACCCCCATAAATAACTGAGACCCGCTTTCTATTTTCGCACGTTTCGGAAAGTTCCCGCCGAAAACTGGCGCAGACTAGCAAAAATAAACCTTAGTGACGTTTCCTAGTAAATGAGTGCTTTATGAGAGTAGGGGAAGACGATCCAGCCAATAGAGAAGCCGCCTCGATTTATTGCCGTGTTGGTGTTTTTTCTTGTCTGTTCTGGGGCCAATGTGGCGCTGGTCCTTTGGCGTGAATTGCGGTGATTCGCCAAGAGCCGGACGCGACATCGCATTGCGACAAGTACAGAATCTTGCTCGGAGGAGAAGAACGGGACGACGGAGACTCTGGTTCAGATCTTCATCTAGTACAGCCGCAGTGACCTTCAACGACGCCGGAGCTGGGGACACTGCTATCACGCGGTGCGGTCGAGAAAGCTGGACGACCCCATGTGGCGCTGGTCTTGCCTGGTCGCTGACCTGGGCTGTGAACAATGGTAAAAGCTACGACCCGGACGGAAACTCATGCAATCGTTCCACCCAGTAATGACCCTGAGATTTTGCTCTAGCTGTTTGATATTCAATGATATGTAATTGTTAACCACAGAATAAAAACAAAAATCATGTTTGCCTAATTTCACAATAATAAATTGTACACCCAATTTTCAGTTTTCCTATTCATTACAATAATATTTCATGTGATAAGCTGAAGATTAAGTATGACTTTTGATATTCCAAATTGATAATTTTGTTAATGATAAAACAGTGTGACCCAAATATAAACGTCCCCAAGGTAGACGTTACATTACTTTGTGGCACGACGTTTGGGCTTTAAGGCAAAAACCGCCAGACGACAAGAAATAATTGTGATTCATAATTGAATGAAAGTTTCAAGCAGCATTGTGTGAACTGATTTATCAGTATGACACCAAATAACACTCGTCACTCTCTCTTTCGAGTCACTCTCATTTTTTGTGACTTTCGGTAGGTATATTAAGTTTTTAACACTAATAAAAATAATAATTTCGAACGATGGCCATTTTAAATTCTAGTCTATTAAATCCACGCATAACATGAAGCAAAGTCGTCGCAGGTCTCGAACTAGAGGCGAAGTTAACTTGAGTACTGGATCGCGTGTCAGGGGCTGTTGTTTGATACCTTTTGTTTTTATCACAGAACCCTACATTAGTCACTTAATGATAAGGCAAGGTGACAGGAATAATCTTGTTTTCCTCTCCACCGCAGCAAGTAAGAACTAACTAATGTTAAAATGAATCGAATTGTAGTTTCGTTCCATCTTAGCTCTAAGCTTGACAAGCCCTTGAGTGTTGGTGGGAATTAAAACATACTTACAAAACTAAAGGAATTTGTTGTTTTATGTAACTTAAGCTGATAAGAATAATTACTTAATTTAAGTGATATATAGGAAACAGCCCTACATTAAAAGGGGATCTTTCACATTAGATTGTGACACCGTTAACAGCAGACAATTTCCCGCTTTTCTATACTAGGCAGTTACTGTTTAGTGTCTCCGATAGTGAGTATATAATTTTAATGATCTTAAACGGACATAATTAAGAAAGAACCATAAAATACAATTCCCTGCTAATACTAAGTTACCAGACATAAACTTGAAATTTTGTAAAAAGTAAAATTCAACACTAATTCCATTATGCAAAACGACTAGACTGAAAAAGGAATTATTTGTCAACGAAAGAAACACAACTAAGAGTAATTGTGCAGACGTGTTCCACCTACGCAATAACCACGTGAAAGCTTACACCACAGCTGAACTCATTGATACACTTTGTTACCGGTAAAGAGTAGACCGATGTATGAATATAGTGTTTTTTAGATTAGAAAAAAAAGTTGAGAATCAACATTCACAAACAAAACATCGGAACATAATCTCTATTCTAATGTGGTATAGTGGTTAATATTTAGAGCAGGCAAAGGAAAATGTATAGGGAATTAAAGCTTGCATCTTTAAGGCAACCATAACGGTGGTCGATGAGATTTACTTGTGGAAGCCATATAACATCAAAATCTGTATCTGTCGTGAATACAACTCCCGTCTACCACAATTTTTCAGGCCTGATCTTTAAACACTCATCCAGCAAGCTACCTCTTAATATTACAAGAATAAAATCAGAACATCTCATTTCTAGTTGAAGATCTCGAAAGAATCTGAGGAAAAACGTAATTAAATATCTCAGCAAACACTGACACAAAAATCTCATGCAGTTAAGCCATAATTTCTATTTTTAATTTACAAAAGTAAATTTTCCTTTTGCGTAGAAACAAGTAGTGTGCATGTCCTGAAATAGACTGTAGAAGTGGTAGTACCATATTTCTTTCTTTTTCAAGTAATGCTCTGATTGTTTTTGTATATAACTTACATTCTCAGATTTATCTGCTTGTCGACGTTGAGGTCATTGGAGCCTGGAAAACTTTTTTTTTTTTTTTTTTGATAAGTTACAAGTTATTTAGATATTCTGACACCAATAACCATTTTCATAACTCCACCACCTTCGCAAATGAATGTTAAAAATTATTAAATTACTTTCATTTTTAATAGAAAAAGAGAGACGATATACATTTTTCTTATCACATTGAGTATTGCGGCGTTTAAAATGTATTGAGAAATGCAATAGACACTGTTTTGGAACTTTATTATTAGTTGTGTGTTTTACGAGATACGTGCTTTCCAAACCGTTAACAAAGTCTGTCCTTCTTAATCTCCCAACCATTTGATTGGAAAATCTAAAAAACATTTAAGATGATGACAATAACAACTTTCAACAAATAATTGGTATGAATATGATATGTTGCCTGGTTTTGTTATATATTGTTACACTTTCGGTCCTTAAAATAAACCCCCCGTATAAACGATGAAGTTTGTTCACTTAAGTTAGTACCCATTTAGCTTAGTGGTTAATGTATCCGACTCGAAAATTACAAAACTTCGAATTCCGCTCAGCGCGGAAGTGCGTATGGCAATCGTTTGCTTTGCTTTGTGTGAACACGCTAGGATGCTCTATGGTTCGGTTTCCATGTTTAACGGTAGATGCTGTAAAAAGTTCGGCAACTTGAATCAGTTACAAGAGATTACGAGGGCACCTGAATTTGATGAATTTATTTAAATTGGAGCATATATTAACAAGCTACCAAATTTTACAAAAGTAGAGGATCAAAACTGATATAGTTGCAGAAACCTTTGGTAGGAGTCTAATTTTTAAATTATATTTTAAAATTTGTGCAGACTTTTTTCTATTATAAATTTTATTTTTTTACACTGCATTGTCTCTTAGGAACTATTATGATCTGTGTAAGTAAACAAATATCATAATAAGAACCATTTTCGAAGAGTTCGCTTATCTTTAAAGTTCAGTTGCAACCGGTTCCAGCTGTTTGTAAATACTAGTCGATTGCCCTGCTGGCTCGGAGCTAATTTTTTTGGCAAAGAGGAATTTTTCGAGTCAAACCGGGGTCCTGCCTAGAATTCTAAAGGAAAATTAAACTGCCCTTCCTCTCAAAGTTGGCTCTCTGAGTGAAAAGTACACTAAAATGTTTTATAGTCCCTTTTCAACTACAGGCCCCTGGTTTTCCCGTTTGGATTATCGAGTTAATTAACATCAGAGACGAGAAATACAGCCGTTAGAAACTCTGTCATTTGATCATACAACTTGCTAGAATTTGTTTTTATTATTACTGTTTTACATTCTGCAATCGGTCGCCGCTGAATCCAAAGAGAAGGAAGGAACATGACAAATAGACTCAGATGAGCTGTATATACATGCTATATACAAAATATAACGACGCCACCTTGCCTACTGTCTGGGGCTTAATTTTTATACCAAGAAGTCTTTAATGTCGTTACTTCAAATGCCTCAAGCCCCCTAACTACAGCGTTGAGAAAATGGTACAACTTGTTTCTCAAGGAGGCTTTTTGCAATAGTGGACTGGTTATGCCGGAAATCATTCTCTCCCGCACCATCTATCCTAGCACACCCACTGTGTACCCCTACTTGAACTGAGATTACAGCAAAATTTTAATAGATATATCTCACTGCGCCGACACCTTCAACCCAACAAATATCAGCTGATTACCATCACCACTGCCCCTTTAGATGAAGCTTACGGTACCCGAAAATAATAAAAGATTTAGAGCCCATAGGTTCCTACCCTTTATGAGCTACCACCCCATATTCGAAAATAAATACTCAGCGCTCCCTTTACAATATATATATACTCACTGCCTCCTTTTCTAAAAAAAAAAATACACCTTGTATTAAATAACTTAAAACATAGTGCTCCCCCTATTTTGGTTCGTAACACACTTTTTGTAACAGTGATTCGATGGTGATCCTCTTAAGTGAAGTGGAAAAAATTATTTAGAGAAAAACTACTATTGATTTCTAAAATTCGTTTATTAAACGATATCTACTATATAATTTCGTAAGGTGACCCACTCGCCTCGATAGCTATTGGCTGGAGAACGGTGTCACGTGTCAGCCTTCGCTCGCAAAACAGCGACGAGAGATAGCATTAGACGAAATTGGAGGTTATGTCTACAATTGAATAGCTAAGCAACTGCTACCAAATTAATTGCCATAATGCATTCATCAAGTTTGCTTTTCGTAGCATTAAACTTAACGACTGAAAAAACGTCGAACTGCTTTTTAGTAATATTTCCTTAATGAAAGCAACATAAAAAATTTTAACAGGCTTATATTACTTATGATCTCTGTTGTAACTGCGAATGCCAATTTTCACGCCGCTCTACGCTAAATTTCAATTTAATTAAAATTTTCTCTAATGTTGCTTCTTGACCAAAGTTAATACATTACGGTTTATTTACTCTTTACATATTGTACTGACCACTTTGCTTAACAGCCTTTGTTCATGTTCGTTGTACGTGAGTTATTAGGTTATTTAAAGTGGACATGAGACCAAATATGTTACGGAATTTAGTATTATGCAAATCATTTCTTTGGCTTCAACTATTTAATAACCTGCATTAAATTCTCTGGCCGTTGCAGACACTATGGCGAACGATTACATTATGAATGTTTACCCAGCCTCAGTAAAAAACGTGATGGTTTGGATGCAAACAGAAATTCTTAAAATTTTACAAAGTTAACTTTTAGGGGTAAATACAATTTTGTATTTCAGTTCGAGTCTACGACCATTGAAACAACTATACGATAGCACGGTCCTCCCTGTCCCTGCTTAATACGTCTATTAATACTTCTGAGTTCTTCAAGCCCAAGAGATTTTTTTCACCCTAGGGGTGAAAAACAGGACAAGTTTGTATTTAGTCAGATCATTATCTTTGACCACAAAAACTGAAACTATTCTAGACCCAAAACGATACACAAAAAACTGTAACGGGCTTACACGAGTTAAAAATATTGGTGTATTGTTCAGAGTTTCGTTAGTAAATACATATTACGAAAAAATACATATAATCAGAAAACGGATTTCGGTGTAACGCCACTATTTTTTTGTTTGTGATCAGCAATCATTGCTGACTACTCTAAATCCTCTTCAGGCTACATATGATCATGTGAATGCAATTAAAATCTTCTTTAACGCAGTTTTTAAAGTCAAATATAATACTGGGAAGCAGGGCACCGGCTGGTCCTCTACGTCCCCTAAATTTACCTTGGACTTTTTTTGGTCTAAAAACAATAATAGAGTTACAAAGAGAAATATGTTATTAATTAATTTCACGGATGGGCTTGTTTCTTGTCATAAGTTGAATAGATTTTAGGGGAAATTGTTCACCCTCGATTCTCCATGTTGCGTGTTGCACTCTTGAGATAGTCAGCCGCGATAGCGAAAATCTTGTCGCGAAAACCCTACGATCAATTGGTGAGCAACTTCGGATTCGCGTACCCCACTTTGAGAAATCCTGATTTAGACCATCGAAGCGCTGACGCATTTAAGAGAAATACCAACAGTTAACTGCGAAGTGGTTCGAAAGAGCGAGAAATAGCCAAAATACCGACTTCACAGAAATTTCTGACGCGCTGCCTTGACGATACCACTAAACAAAGGAAAAAAAAGAAGCTAAAGGGTCTAAATTTATGTAATAACAGATATAGTGCAAGGGGTACTGAGAAGAAAACATTGCTAACTGCAATGGTATTGGTAGATCACGAAACAAATAATTCTGCTATTACGACTTGTCATCTGTAGATAGCACATCATCCGTGTCTGGAAGTATATATATCTTCAGTATCAATGCAATTTAGTTGTGTATGAAAAACAGGTATCTTTCCACACAGAAACATTCTCTCTCAACGAATTTGTAACTATACTATCGGGCGATTGGTTTTCTCATGCCAGTGTGTTTACATCAAGCGAATTATTGACAACTATCTCAGTCAAACCCACTTCTCTCGTCCTAAAACTTGCAAATCTGCGGCCGTTGTCCCCAGCGAAAAGAGTAAGCTGCTGTTCCCCACAAATCAGCTCCACCCTGTAGGGCCGTTATTATTCGTTTGTGTTTTTTCAGTTGTTATACGTTTGTCACATGCATTAATGGTATTGAGAATAGTATACACATTACAAGAAGAACTGGAAAATTAACCCAAAACTCCTATGTCATAAACTGGCTTGAGGAGAAATAAAGATACAACAACATGGGCACTGTATTTACAGGCCCACACGAAAGTAACTTTTACGTCGCTTTAGACATGGAATCGGTATTTCGAAGAAAAGTTCTCCAAGACGACTGATTAATATGATAAGTGATATCGACATTTTTTTATTTTTATTTTTTTTACAAAATACCCAAAATTGACAACGCAGTTCTGAAGAGAGCTTTTGCACTATGTGTTGAGGAAACAATAATCGACCACAGGGAACCACAGACGGGTTTTCTTGATTTCCCTGCAAGCATGGGGACGCTATTAGTTACCATACCTACCTGAAGGATGAACAAACGGACGAAGCGCCAGAAAAATAAATCCTGGACAAGCTTACAAGAGTCGAAGTAACTCAATACAATAATTCAGTTTTCAAACGTTATCTGCATATAAAGAAACCACTGATCCGACATTTTCAACTAATAGCCATATCGCAAAATTATATTTTTTTTTAAAATTAATGAAGGACAAGAAATGACCAAGGGTAAATAATTAGCAAAATTTATAAAAAAGAGTTATAATTTCGACTGTAAGAATATACCGCCTATAACTATGCACAAGTTCTTCAATTTCAGTTCACAGTACGAATGTAAGGTTGTAACTTGTACCATCCGCTTTTATTTACAAAATACACAAAATCGGCAAATTCAGCGGCTGTTGACAAATAATATTCGTGTTTTGTTCGTGTTTCGCAACCAGCACAGGGCTGAAGTCTGTAAACATGGGGACGCCTTAACTTCCATGCTTACCCAAAGAATGTGTTGAATGGATAGTTGAGTTTTCAATCCCTGGCTGTATACACAGTGTTGCCAACTTGGAAAAACGGAAAGTCGCCTACGGGCTAAACAGAATTCCGGTACATTCCGCTACAGTCAAAATTCCGCTACGGGCAATCAAAATTCCGCTTCAAATAAATAATTATCGGAAATAATATCAATAAAACTTACCCATCATGATGAAATCTCTTTTTAAATATAGGAAGTGAATTCTGAATAGAGATGTTATTTACTGCCAGCGAGGATGTTGAATTGAGGATGACTGAAGATTTACACAGTTGTCGTCGTAATAGTAGCAGCAACACTGACGACGATATTTTTACTACACCAATAAATACTTTCAAAAATACGACGGTATTCATTAACCGGTTAATTCATGTAAGTGCAGAAGAAACACAATACTGAAGGATTAAATGATTTCACTTTTTTGCCATTATACATACATTATTTACTAATCATTGCAGGCGAAAGCAAAATAACTGCAGTTTACAGTCAGTCTTCACATGCGAGGCAAAGAATTCAGTTCCACTTTCTTTAAACTGACACATTACACTTACCAGATTTCTTGAGATGATAATTAGTAATGGGATAGGTCAAACAACAACTTTTTTCATTTTGCAAATCTAATTTCTTTCTTAGTAGATCACTGTCTGAGGTTTCGAGCAGTTCCTTGTTTTTTTTTGTTTTTTTTTGCGGTTCGAATCCCCGTCCGGGCATTCAGATTTGGGTTTTCCATGGTTTCCCAAATCACTCCAGGCAAATTCCGGGATGCTTCCATCAAAAGGCCATGGCCGAATTCCTTCCCATTCCTTGCCCCCCATCCTTTCCAGTCTCTAAAGATATTAAACAGATAAAAAAAATCTATGGTACTTCTGAATTTACATGCGGAAACCCTAATAATAATTATGCTAACTTGCAAATATGTGGAAAAAACATACTATGCTTCAACAGTTTTACCTTTACTTGACGTATATCAAAACCAACAACACCGTTTGACTTCAACAACTTTTTCTTCTTCTTCTGAAAAATGGTATGGCAGCTATCGAAGCTCTTTTGCCAATTGTTGTTTATTAATTCTAGACTAAATTTTGTCGAATTTTCGAAACGTCATATTTTTTCTCTTTACTTTGGTTCAGTGCATTATTTGCAACAAGAAATACAATATTCTTAAAAGGTTTGTCGTTAACTGGAAACCTTTTGAAAGATTCACCAACACATTTTTGGTAAGACTTGACCTTTCACTACACTCTGCTAATACATCTCCAATATTGACTTATTCTATAGCGAGTAACATGTGAGAATCAAACATGTTCAACTCATCTAAGACCTTTAGCAATACCATCATCACTACGAATAGGGATCAAGTCAAGGAGTTGTGTCTTAACTTCGTCATGGTACACAAGGTGTCCAGGAATGATAGGATCATCCTGCAACCGCAGATTGGTAACATCATGTCCTATTATATGACAAAAAAAAAATTTCTGTAAAAGTCTCACCATTTTCGAGATACTGATTTTTAATTTTTTTTATCGAAACACGTGAAGTTGTTCAGTTTATTACGTGCTAATTCTACAAATTAATTCTTTTTGAACCCTATTTTTTTTTTTTATTTACTCAAGAATGTTTGATTAATCTATAACTACGTCCTTTTTCTTAAAACGTTAAAAAATCTTATATAAAAATTGTATACAATTTTATTCAAACGCCTGAATTTGACAGCCTGTGTTGTAAAAATGAAAAAAAATGTACTAAGCGGATCGTGTCAATTACGTTTGCTTCGTGATTGTTTTTTTTTCTATAAGGTTTTTTAACGTTTTAAGAAAAAAATATTGTTTTAGATTACTCAAATATCTTTGAGTAAATTAAAAAAAAATGATCAAAAAGTCTTAATTTGTAGAAATGGTATGGAATAAACTGAACAAAGTCCCATGTTTCGAAAAAAATATTTTATAAAATCAACAACTCGAAAATATTGAGACTTATACTAAAATAAAATTTTGTTGTATAGTAGTTGTGAAGTGCCCTATTATTACCCAGTATAATCAGTATATACATCTCTGAGGACCAAAAAAAGCATTGTCTTTAAGTTCGTTAGTTACAGCGCCCTTGATTTTTGATGACATAAAATTTCGAATAACACCTATACACTTTATGCGTTTTTGTTGAACATTTTCCGCAATAGCTGAATCCTTAAAATTTAGCTTTACAACTTTAACAATATGACTGATCACCCTGAAGCTAAGATTACGAGCTGCAACTAATATCATGTATCTTATGTCTGCTACCGTAGCTTTGGTTTCGTGTGGCTTTGGTTTGAAACTCTGAAAGAAAATAAATTTGTATATGTAATTCACATAAATTAAATAATATCAAACCATAACACCAGAAAATTATGAGAACTTCTGGTGTACTAGGACGAATCCCCTTTCACGTTATTTTGTTTGAAATTCCTTGTCAGCAAACACCTGGAACCAAACCGCGGTTTTCAGAGTGAGAGATCCATGGATAAGTCATTAATTCATAAGCTCCACCATTATTTACAAACACACAAAAAAATCATAGTATAATCTGTTTTTGACCGACTTAAAAAAAAAGGAGGTGGTTCTCAATTCACCTGTTTTTTTTTTTTATTTTTATTTTGTATGTATAACCAGCGATATCTTCGCCAATTTTGAACCGTTTTAAATTAAATTTTTGTAGTGGATAGGGTATACCTCCAAAGTGGTCCCATATGAATTTTATTGAGAAACCACCCCTTCTACCCCCCTCCGCCCCCTAATTTTTATACAAATCCACATTTTTTATTCGATCTTGATGAAACTTTGGACATATAGAGCCAAGAATAAAGAGAAAAATACTGTCAACTTTTGGTTTAAAAAAACTGAACCCCTCTCCCCCTATCCACCCATTTATTTTTGCCAATTTTCTTTATTCAAACCTACAGTCGACATCATTTAACTGATCTCCATTAAAGTTGGCAATTACTTGTAGTTTTTCATGGAGAAGGATTCTGAACAAATAAAAATCAAAATAAAAAAACCACCCCTTTCCCATTTACACACCTTAATTTTATAGAAACCTACATTTCTTATCTGATTTTTACTGAACTTTGCCCATGTATACTTTAAAACAAAGAGAAAAATCCTGTCAATATTTGGTCTTCCAAAGTTCAACCCACCCCCCCTCATTCCACCCCTTTAATTATTGTCAATGTTCTTCATAAAAAGCTACACTCGACACCATTTGACAGATTATCATCGAAGTTGGCATATACATGTAATTTTTCATGGAGAATCTGACCAAAAGATAAATAAATGATAAACCACCCCACTCCCCTTTACATCCCTTAATATTTATACAACCCACATTTTTTATCCGATTTCGATGATACTTTGGACATGTATATTAAAAAATAAATAGAAAAATACTGTCAACTTCTGGTTTGAAAAAACTGAAGCCCTCTCCCCCTATCCACCCCTTAAATTTTTACCAATGTTCTTTATAGAAAGCTACAGTCGACACATTTAACTGGTCTCCATTAATGTTGGCATATACATGTAATTTTTTATGGAGAAGGTTTCTGACCAAAAAAAAATAAAAAATTTAATAAATAAATAAACCACCCCATGTCTCCCTTTACACCCCTTAATTTTATAGAAATCTACATTTCTTATCTGATTTTTATTGAACTTTGCCTATGTATACTTTAAAACAAAGAGAAAAATCCTGTCAATATTTGGTTTACCAATGCTCAACCCCTTTCCTCCTTTAACCCCATTAACTTTTGTCAATGTTCTTTATAAAAAGCTACAGTCGTGATCGTTTGACCAATTACCATGAAAGTTGGTGCTTATATGTATTTTTTCACGAAGAAGCTGTCTGACCAAAAGATCAAAACACCACCCCCTTTCCCCATTAAACTGCTTAATTTTTATACACAACCACAGTTTTTATCCGGTTTAGACAGAACTTAGCAAATTTTTACTATAAAACATAGAGAAAAATGATGCCAACTATTGGTTTGCAAATAATAAACCCCTCTCCTCCCTTCCACCCACTTGATTTTTGTCAATTTCTTTTTAGAAAGCTACAGTCGACACCATTTGAAAAATCTTTATTAAAGTTGGCACATATATATGTAATTTTTTATGGATAAGATCTCTGGCCAAAAAATAAAAAAAAACTACCCTAGCTGCACTTCCCTTAATATTTGTACAAAAACCCACATTTTGATTCGATTCGGTGGAACTTCGCATGCGTATACTTTACAAACAAATAGAAAAAGAAAAATACTGTCCACATTACTTTTAAAAAAATGCAAACCCTATCCCCCTTTCTACCCCATTTATTACTGTCAATGTTCTTTAAACAAAGCTACCATTTCTATCTGATTTTGAAGGAAGTATGCACATGCATACAGCAAAACAAACAGAAATATACTGTCTACATTTGGTTTCGAGAGTCCAAACTCCGCTCCTTCCTTTTCATCCTTTAATCTACAGTTTCTATCAGATTCTGAAGGAAATTTGCACACGTATACTTTAAAACATACAGAACAATTGTGTTTAAATTAGGTTGCTGAAGCCCACCCATACCCCTTATAGATACCCACTTTTATCAGATTTCCATGTACCACTGCACATGTACACTTAAAAAAAAAAAACACAGAAAAATAGTGTTTACATTCTGTTTACAAAACCCTACAACTCACTCCTTTACCCCATTTAATATAGGCAAATGTTCTTTACATAAAGCTACAGTTTTTATCTGGTTTCGATGGAAATTTGCACGTGTATACTTTAAAACAAAGAGAAAAATACGACTCACACTAGATTTACAAAAACCAAACTACTCTTCGTCTCCACACCCATTATTTGTTTTTTTATACATACGTACAGTATTATCTGATATCAATAGAATTTTACACACGTATACTTTAAATCATTCAGAAAAAGCAGTCTACATTTGGTATACAAAAGCTCAATCCCTCTTCCCCTTTACCCTCACCCCTTTTAATTTTCAATGTTCTTTACAAAAATCCACAATTTTAAATCCCGTCAAAATCAGTTAAGCTATTTTTAAGTCATGGCATAATATTTATAAAATAAATGTGTCGTAATGTCTCCACATGTACTTCAGATTTCAACTTTGATCCCAAGCTTTCGCGTTGTGAAAACCAATTTAAAATCTATATTTTTTGTGTGATGCCGGAGCAAACAGATATATTCCAGAGAGATTTCTGTATGTGATACGTATTAATGCCCACATGTTACATGTTTCGGTTATCGAGCAGCAGCTTTAACAGATGTTATGATAAGATCGAAACATAGCCTGACATTCCTTAACACAACGCCCAATTCACCCCGTTCTGGAAGTGGTTGTGGTATATAAAGACAGAATTCTTCTTTGAAAGCAAGCGCTTTAATCTCTGAGCTACCAGGAAGTTCGCAAAATGGGAATTGCTACGGCATATTTGAAATACCAAACGAACTATAATACCACTAAAAATTTAAAAATAAAATAATTGTTTTTAAACAAATAAAAACCGCCTTCAAAAAAAAAAAAAAAAAAAAAAAAAAAGAAAAAAAAAAAAAAAAGAAAAAAAAAAAAAATTTTGAACTAACTTTATACCTTCCTTAGGAAAAATTAAATCTAAACGGACAATATTTTACATTACTTTCATTGAAACTTGACATTAATTAGTTATTTTTGGAGTTGGTGCCAGCGAAAGCAAGAAAACCAAAAAGATAAAATCAATAAGGACTAACAATAATACATAAAAAAATCGTGTTACTGCTTACCTACAATTAATGCTAGAAACATGTTTCAACAACGCCGATATTATACTCTGTAATCCGTTTACTGCATGATGCAACCTACCAACTGACACTGTAGTGCCAGAGATATGCCTGGATGACCAATAAGGCCAAGCCAAAGATTAAAATACTGTTAATTTGTTTCCCTAAGCTGTCTCCCGCAGTAACACTATCTGCCTCACGACATGCTGTAAAATATTGGGAATTTTTGTTCGTACTCCCCGTTTCGCCTCTAACGCCAAAAGAAGTTCAGTAATTCGATCTTCGCGAATTGACAGCTGGCACCGACTCCAAAAATAAGTAATTAATGTCAAAATTTCAATGAAAGTAATGTAAAATGTTGTCCATTTAGATTTACTTTTTCCTAAGAAAGGTATAAAGTTATTTCAAATTTTTTAGGGCTTTTTTTAATTTTTTTTTTTTTTTTTTTTTTTTTTTTTTTTTTTTTTTTTGAAGGTGGTTTTTATATTTTATGTATTGTCATTCTACAAGTGTTTGACTTTCAATGTGATTTAACAAATTACAAAACAACTTTGCAATTCTTACACCTAGTTTCAGAATTGTCCTCTTTCACTGGTAGTATCCACTTTGAGAAAAAAACTTCATTCTACCACTTTTCTAAAAATAAATGTTTTTTCCACTTTATTTGACCTTTCGGTAATTCTTGCCGGTATCTCACTTTTTCTTGAATGTAGAACAACTAGCTTCTTCTCTATCACTCATCACTTGCAAAAACAACAATAAAATCGCACTGAGGGCTGAAGCAAACTTAAGCATGGACTAACAGATGAGCAAACATAGGCGTTACATGGAGCGCGGCGAAATACAATTGCGGGGATTCTTAAACATTCTGCCGGCTATAATTGGTTATTCGATTGAGCAACAGTAGTTAGTGATTTATTTTGACTTCTTTAGAAGTATGGGTATAGACTATTAACAAAATGAATGCTGATGCTTAAGAAATTCATTTTTGAAAGTTATTGCAATGAACTTGGATAAATGTCACTAAGTTTTCGACAATTTGCACTTTTTGCCGTTACGTCTCCCGAGAGATAAAATTCCGCTGAGATTGGCAACACTGTGTATACAAAGAATCCACTGAGCCTACATTCCAAATTAAGAACGATGTAATGAGAAAATGAACGAACGTAAACGAAGAAATCAAGGAACATAATCATTTGCAATATTTATAAAAATAAATTATAATTTCGACTGCGATTATTTGGCGCCAGTAACTGTACACAATAATAGTTCGCTGTTCACTAGATTTATGATGCTTTCGTGTCATAGAGCTGTTTTACGCACTCTGACGTTAAGCAAAGTAGTACAAATGTTACCAGTTAACATTACAAATTTAATTTGTCGTGGAATGGTTTCTATTATGTTTTCAGAATAAATTCCTGCTGGTTCTAAATTTTATTTTGATGATATATTTTGACGTAATAATATCTACTGGATAACTTCGAGGATTACGTCAACCAATATTACCAGAAACAATTTATTTACTTCTTTCAGTCTTTTTTGCGCTTGTATAGATAAATTCAATTAGTTTCGACTAAAAACAAACAGAAAAAGTCATTTTATCGCTTCTGGAAATCTAACTCAGTTGAAATAATGTTAATTTTCAATTCTTGTTTTTTTTTATTATTACAGTGTCTGGATGGATAAAAAATTTAAAATTATTTAGATAAGATAAATAGTATTTATCATAGTATTGAAATGTATAATGTCTATCCCTCTCTCGTCACACGATCGGGGCACCTCGCGATTGGTTTTCTAACGCCAGTGTATTTATATCACTCGAATAGTTGAGCGAATTATTGGCTTCTGTCACAGTCTTACCCGCTACTCTCGTCGCAAAACTTGGAAAAATCAGCGTCCATTGTCGGAAGGGAAAATGGTAAGCTGATATCTTCTTTCTTCTATAAATCAGCTCCACAGTTCAGAACGGTTATTAATGTTCTGTATGTTACCTAAACATATCTGTTCTCTGTAGTCACTTGAATTCTACTTCAGGGTGTTGACAATGGTACGGACAGTACAATAAGTACAAATCCAAAACGCGTGAGATCGACTTTTCTTTACAAAATCGACAGTTGAATACCTGTACATCGGTTTTCAATGTGTGTTGAAGAAATCATAATCGATCGCAGCTTTCGTTTGAAATTCGCAATCTGTCGAGTGCTGGACCCTGAAGGCTCATTCACACTAGCGGTCAGCTCAGCTACGCTCACGAGCCAGGATTTTGCCACACTAGCGGTCTGGTCACGCCAGGTCAAATCGTAGAAATTGCCATTTCATTTCAGTTGTTCATAACGAACAATGCCGTACTCTACGCTAATATTAGTTAAAATCACACTGTTTTAGGATGAAGAGGCTAACAATATGTTAAGGTAAAATATATGACGGTTCTGAGTTCATCCAGAGTTACTACCGCAAAAAAAAAAAAAAAAAAAAAAAAAAAAAAAAAAAAAAAAAAAAAATTTCGGCTATATCGTGCGTGAAGATTGGTGTAAAATTCTTTTGATGCTTCAGCTCAAAGATTTCGATTTTAGCAAAATTAATTCTGCTCCAGGACTCATTAATAACATAATTTTAGTAACGTGTATGCCATGTAGAAAGTGAATCTCAGGATGAATCACAAGAACCTTTGTTTATACAAATATCCCTTGCTTGGATGCTAAAGCTCATAAATAAGATTTGGATACAAGAAATTAATTCACTTTTTCTTTATTTTTTTACTTATGGCTTTAAGCCTTGTCGACGTTGAGATCATTAGAGGCGAGACGTTACTGGGGACAAGGAACGGGCAGGATTTCGGCCATGGCCTTTTCAAGGAAGCATCTCCGCATTTGCCTGGAGTGATTTGGGGAAACCATGGAAAACCCAAATCTGGATGCCCAGACGGGTATTAGAACCGCCGTCCTCCCGAATGCGAGGGCAGAGCGTTAACCGCTCACCTACCAGTATTTTTTATTTCGGAAACGGGATCAGTACCTGGAAATTAGGAAAACATGTAATAAAATTTGAATTTATATTTAAATCTCTCAACTTTATAATAATGAGACATAACATACCGTGAAAATTTTTTTAAATATATTTATTACTCTTTTATTTTACTGCTTACGAACAAAAGTTTTTAGACGTTCATTGTGCCTGTTGACCTGACCTGACCTGACCGTTGATGGTTCTCACTAGCGGTCAGCTCAGCTCAGGTCTTTACCGTTATTGATCGGTGGCGGCGCGATCTTCAGTTTGACCTGCCTTGCCCTGACTTGAGTGGACCGCGTATTGTGAACGCTGCCATTGGATTACGTGTATAGCGATTTTTGACCTAAGCTGAGCTGACCACTAGTGTGAATCTTTAGCTGACTAACCATCCTCAGGGATAAATGGGGATGGATACTCCCGCATGTTCAATTTAACCACACATTGGGGGGGGGGGGGAATCGTTACTGCGAGAAGTTTACATGAGTCCCAATTCCTCACTGTAAACAAAGAAACCATTGACCCAACATTCTTAAATGTGGTGTTACCATTAAGACTAATTTAGGCAGAGTCAACATACGTGCATCAACAAATAGCGGATATAATATATTACACAGTTTGCGGGCTGACACGGTCGAACATAGATCAGCATTACCTTTGAAAGCGAAGGCTGATTTTTCTTATCTGAGTTGAGGCGATAGTGGAGCAAGAGGAAGGGACGATAGCCGATCAACAGTTACCCAGACAAAGATGAATGGCTTGTTAACATCCCAGGCGGTTAGATAAGCATACGAGGTGTCGTAGCGTATTCGCCGAACTGCCAACTGCGAAGATTTACTAAAACCCGACAGAGACCATCTGAGGAAAGGCGTGTAAGATTAAGATATCGGGCAGTACATGACGTAAGACAGGGACAAACTATCAGAGTGAGAGAGAAGCCTACAGGCGACACTCTACGGTGCCGATGGAAATGATACAATTTAACTTGCCAATCGTGGCAAAACAGAATGAAGTAATTTATGGAATAAGTGGAAGGAGAGAAAGGATTTAGTGACTAGGAAAATTGTTTAGTTCATATAACTATTTTGCTTATAATTTGTAAACATGTACTGCTTATCCGGGCGACAATCAAACTGTATCGGTGTCCGACTGGGGGATGGAAAGCCCGGTCGAGGGAAAACGGGATCTGCGGCGGATTCCAGGTTTCGAGTAGAACGTCGGTTAGGGATTTTGTGTTCAGTTCCGTAAAAAGACAGTTCAGATTCCAGTAAGTAGCTTCTGGTAGCAACAAGTAATAAGAGTTAGACGTTTTACAGTCTCATGTATTTAGCCGATATTCAAACTGCAAAGTGTCTGAATGAGGACTACGATGGTTATTGCTCATGTCAACGCCGAGAACTGTTCACACAATTTTGAAAAGTGTTTGGACTAGTGTTACTTTTATTCTCGATATCCGAATGATGCGCTGGTGAAGAAATTTTCTTGATATGAGTTTCGGCTTACCGAACTATAAATGAGCCATAATCGTGATTCATGTAAAACTAGACCCTTCTGGACAACGTTCAATACATGTATCATACGTTTTGTCTCGTGGAATGGAGTTCAGCAAAGAAGCACAAATGTGCTCTGTTAAAGTTACGAATAAAATTTGTTTCTCTGTGAAACATGTATTCCGTAAAAAAAATTAGCTGCTGTGTACCGACGAATGGTACTTATTTTTTTGAACAGAAGGGCATAAACTAAACAAATTTATAAACCATATATAAAAATTGGTAGAATGGGAATAGTTTATATTACCTTTTAAATATGAACGTTTTAAACTGATGATACATAATCTAATAGTATAATGTCCGTTAAGAACTTTCGAAATTATGAGAACCATTTTTACTTGAACCCATTTGATTACATCTTTCTGATTTATGTTTACCTTAGCCAAGAAGCGTTGAGTGATTTGCAACTAAAATAAAACTGAAAAAGTCATTTTTACTCTTCTGGTAATCTAACAATCTTGAAATAACTTTGATGTTTAACTCTAGTTTGAATGAATGTTTATTTTGGATGTATGTTGGCGCTTCAAAAAAAAAAAAATTTGGAGTTCCTTAATTTAGATAAACATCACTCATCACAGTACCAAATTGTTTCAAAATATTTGCATTCTATGATAACGCAGCATATTACCGGTAACAAGCTCTATACAACAAAAAAAAATTTTATTTTCAATTAATAAACTGAATCGTGGCTTGCCTTAAAAATCCGTTTAAATATCTGATACTTCTGAAGACGCAAGAAACAATTCTTATACATTTCATTAACTCCCCTAGAAACGAACATACACAGATAAGATTTGGAACTCAAAAACAAAAATCTTCACGACAAAGTGTCTGAATATTTTAGTTAGTTTTCCTCCGATTATAAGTCAATTTCGTTTCAGCCCTTTTTTCTTCTTAAGTAATATCTTATGAACACATTTACCTGTAATTCATACGGTCTATACATATCTATTACATATTTCTGTAATGTTTCTTAACGTACTTATTTAAGAACATTGGAGGACTTGATAGTTTAAGTGGAATGACGCCTGACCCAAGTCATGATAAAATATAATTCGAGGGACAGTACAGCAAGTCGAACTTGGCGGGTAAAAAAATCTTACAGATTCATAACAATTATTCGGAATTAGGTTTTAAATTCCAAGAATAACACATCTAGAGAAATAAATTCGAGTTTGAAAAAGAAAATCTCTATTCATTTAGAAACTTTGAACATCCTGAATCGTGATATTGAGAACATCGGTTTTAATCTTGATATTCGTTCAGCTTTTCAGAAGCCATTAAATTGCATCTACCACCAGTGTGTTTAAGGATTTAAGGTTGGCGATATCTTTAGAACAAGCCGGTTGGAATATCTGAACAAAAAAGAAGCGAACTGATTGGCCGTTACAAACGCTCTCACAAGGCCTACGAGAACTATTCGTGATAAATAAATGGGGAGAACTTTCCTTCAGGACTGATATGGAGATCGATTTACCAAGCCCCCGAGTCATGCTGTACAGTTAGTACCGTGATGAAGGAATAACTGAAAAGCTGAAGTGTAGCGTCTAATTCCGTGAACAGTTGCTTCTATCCTGGAATAAGCGCCGTTATTATTTTCTGTTCCCCGTGTGTCAGTATACTGAACAGTTTTGACAGTCTGCGTTGACAGAGAAGTGTTTGCCAGATAATTTGGCGAAGTTAGCGAATGAAGACTATCGACGTATTAGCAGCGCACGTCTGAAAGAAAGCAGTCGCTGTCAAGTCAGCTTTCGTGGCCGCTGGCCGATCCAATCACCGGGGAGCACACAAGGGACCGCCGATCTACTCTGGCGGCGGAGTAATCCGATTGCTCGGAAACACAGAAAACGCCTCCAGACGGCCGCCACACCGCTTTCCCTCGGTGCTCTTCGAAGTAGACACTCGCTACGACGCAATGAGCAGATCCTCCACCCCTCCCAGACCACACACCGCGACCGAGTTAGCGTCCTCGAGATGACAGTCTTACGCGATACGAGGTATCTCCGTGAGTTCCGGCAGTAAATTAAAAAATGAAATAATAGAAAACATTCTTATTGCTTTTTAAAGTACATACAACACTTTTCTACAGTGGAGCATCAGGCATTGTATATTTTATTGTTAGAGATTCACAAGTCGTTATATTTATCATATATTTACAACTAGTTTACCTACTGGTTTTACGGCTCTTCGATGTCGTTTGGTGCGTAATCATCAGGAAGGAATTCTGCCGTAGCCTTTTGAAGGATCAGTCTCGGCATTCACCTGCAGTGTTTTCGGGAAACTATGAAAAATCTAGATAGCCGGACAGGGATTTGGTCCAACTTTCTCCCGAATACCAGGCCAGAGCTTAACCACACACAGACCAGGTTGGTAATATTTTTGAGTGCGCTATTGTGGAAACACCGCCATCTTGATGCTGATAAAGTGGTCACTAATCGCTTGCTGAAGATCTCGGATATACGGCGGCCGATGAAATTGATCTCTGCCAAAGATTTTAGATATTCTGATGCAGCGTCAATATGTAGGCGAAAATTGTCATGTACATCGTGGTAGCAGACACTGCTATAAAACAGATTTGTTTGGAGGCTGACTCTTTTATTACTCATCTTTCTTCAAACATTATGAATTTAATTAAGTTTTTATTTGCTAATCCATTTGCTTAGTGCAGTTTTAATTGTTAACCAGCTGACTCGTATCAGCCGAGGCAAGTGATCACTGATTGGCGGAGAGATTTGAAATACTGTAGAACCTTTTATTTTTATTGTTCGGGTGTAACAGCGTCAATTTTTTTAAACCTGTCGTTTCAACAAATTCAGGCAGTTCCACCCCGACAGCCAAGATAAAATTGATAACAACTGCGAAAGTCTATGTAATTGTTTGAAGCCTTTGACCACCCGGGAAATAATGGACTCTGAGAAAGCTTGAGAGCAAAGAAACGACCATTTCAGTCCTCTATTGCAGGGTTTCTCAAACTTATAACATGAAATTCCCCAGGCAATGACGAAACCCCTTTATAAAACTTTTTTTTTTTTTTTTTTTTTTAATTACGATTTTTACTTCACAAAAGTAACACAGTCACAAATAACAAAATATTATGAATTAATGCGATTAATGGGCTTATTTCTTGCAGCAGGTTGAGTCCACACTGGCGTTTTTATAGGAGCCGGCCCGGCATTCGCCTGGAGTGATATGGCGAAACCACGGAATTCCCAAATCTGGATGTCCGAACCGGGATTCAAAGCATCATCCTTCCGAATGCGAGTCCATAGCGTTAACGCTCACCCAATACCCATGGTCTCACGGGAATAATAGAGCCGTTTACAAACCAAGCGCTTCCCTTTCCCCTCAGTCAACGTTGTCATCGAACATCTGTAAAACTGGGATACAACAACACGGTACTTCCGGTAGTTTGCGAACAATATTCAGGATCTTTACGACCGAGAATGGTGCGTTAACGGTTAACGTTCTGGCCTCACATTCGGGAGGACGCGGTCCGAATCCCCGTCAGGGTATCCGGATTTGGGTTTTCCATTGTTTCTCCAAATCACTCCAGGCGAATGCCGGGATGCTTCCTTCAAAAACGCCATGGCAGAATTCCTTCCCCCGATCCTTGTCCCCAGTCCCAACCCGCCTCTAATGACCTTAGCCGTCGACGAGGCGTAAAGCAATAAGTAAAATAAAAAATAAAAAAATTTTTTTTTAAAAAAATGGAAATTTACTGATATAGTTCGTGCCTTCTTTGAGTTGACACATCGTTACTTTTCATCGCATTATATCGGAGTAGATAAAAACCAATGCATCAATTTATAACATTTGAACTGCTGTTCCAGTATACTGCAATAATTCCATGTAGATGGAGCTGCAACGATACTTAGTTGTTAGCATTAATTCGAAATGGTAAAACAGAATTCGCTGTAAACTGGCATACTTTTGCTAATGAAGATACACTCCAAAGAGCTTTTCATTAATTGAAGGACTTAGCCACACTGCTAAATGCTCTCTCGCTATTTATGCCATTTCCAGTACACTGATGAAAGCGCTTAATATTGGTTAAACAAATCGTGTATAAATATCATAGGCCCTAATATAAAAATTCTAATAACTCTATTTTGTATTTATTGAATTCTTTCAGACAAATCTGAAAACGAAAACCTAAAGTGATTATTGTTGGGTCTGCATAACGCATTGTATCGTACTCTGTAGCTTCTATATTATGATTATATCAACAACGTAATAGCCTTTATACGAACATAAACATCTGCATCAGAATTACCCAATGCTCAAGATTGTGATAATAGTCGAATGATATTGAGCAATATTGTTAGGAAACATATGGAGGATTAATACAAATAAATAAGTAATTAAATGTACATTCAAACATCAACCAAGATGAATACTTAGTTTGTAGAGAAGAAGAAATAATATATAACATTCAATTTTCAATGATACCACAATCAATGGGGTATGCTAGAGTTAAATTTAATCGTTTTTAAAATCTATGAAGAGTCACTATTTTGGTGCAATTACAGTTGATTTTAGAGACGGCCAGACTTAGCGAGGCATGCTCGGACATTCCAGAACAACGGAATTCCTAGTGCTCAAAAAGCAAGGGCGTGACTATTAAAAGGAATCGTGAATTAAATTTAATAACATTTACATCAAAATAATTTAGAAAATGAATGAAAAATAAATTCAGTGTGAGTCGATACATGGCTAGCACAAACAGAACTGGTAGTGAACTAAATATGATATGACTTTACATTGATCATGAATTTCTGTTAAACGCTTACGGGCCGTAATTATGCGGATCAGTCGGTGCGACATTTACTCGACACTTATTACATGTATTGTAGGAAGCTTTTGTCGTAGCACTGTGAAATCTACCATTTATCAGTCAATGACCAAGTTGCGAGCTGCATCTTATTTAAGCCGTTCACATAACATTTCCTACGCAGGAATCGGCATCCCGAGAGCATCTGCCAGAACTGTCCCCCCTGCGACTGTTGCTCTATCTTTGAGCACTCGGAATGTCGTTTTTAAGGGGTGTACGGGCTCGCCGCTCAAAATGTAGCCGCCTCTAAAATCAACTGGAATCGAACCATTACAGCACCAATCAATAATTGTTTTGTTTTTCTGCAGATCGATTTTAGGGTCAGTACAAAACATCCCTGTCTACTTTCATCACAAACGATGTAAAACCAGTGGTATTACGAGGCTGTGATATACGGACAGACATACTGAAATAATAAGGCTGCATTTTAATCATTTTAGCGACAATAGCCAAAACAGAATGTCTGAACAAAATCAGTTTTTTAAATTTATATATTGATACGATTGAACATTGCAGAATTTAATGCTCTACTACAATAAGAAATTAAGTTTTATTGGAACATTTAATTACAGCTACATTTTACAGCCCTCCCCGCTGTTCGAAATGATGCGGCGCCGTGATTGTGTCCGGCCCCTTACACGGTGTTAGCTGATTAAGTCCTGGTGGAGGAAGAAATTTTCATCATTCGTGTAAGAGAGTAGGTGTGCAAGATTCATAACCACTAAATTACGCACTGAAGTTAAATCCAAAACCTCTATCCGCAGGACATGGGTTCAGATCACCAACCGACCACACAGATTTCGAAATCCCTCAAGGTAAATGCAAGAATGGTTCCTTTACTAAGCCGTGACCCAATCCCTTTCCGTTCTTTACTCCCTATAATCTTCCAGCTCTGAAGACATCGACAAGAAGTAAATCCAGAATAAAAAGAAGCTTCATATAAAGTAAGGGCCTACCACTCTCTTATTGGCTTCTCGTCCGGGTGGTTTCTTTCGGAAGAGTAGGACTAACTGTACTGGCACCAGTCTTCACCCTCTCTCTCTTCTTCCTTTGTTTCATTCAAAACGCAAATAACCCAATTCACTGAACATAAACACACGAATTTATAACAATAAAGGAAAACGTACACACAGTAACAACATATCAAAATTTCTCAAGAAAGTTGCCCCGACTGAGAAATTCTTTGCAAGACAGCTACTAAACCTGAGTCGCTGGGCAATTGCGATAACCATTATCATTTTTCTTTTTCGCCATTATCTTTTTTCGATAAATTCTGTGATATTGTAAGCAAGATAGCTTTTCGAGACAGCACTCCTCTTAACAAGTTGCCGTGGGTAACTTTGAAAAATACAAAGCTATAAAACGACACAGCTAATTCGACATATGTTCTGTAACGCTTTTAGGTGCCTGAGGTATATCGTTTGTGTTTTCAGTTGTATGATTCAATGAGAGAATACTTTCAATCTGTCTGCAATGGATTATTCACTTTTCTAAGACTGTCGTTATTAATGAATGTAGCAAAGTTTTTAGAATGAAGTAGTCACTAAGTAATCACATTTAATGGCAACTTCAATGAATAAAGAAAAACATAGTGACCTGGTTGGACGGACAACCAAATCGTAATAAAGCTAAAACTTGTGATCTGGTCAAAAGATAAATACAGAGAAGTGGTACATAAATATGGAAAAACTGAATAATGCGTTCAGACATAAGAGTGATTCTATTGTAAGTAGAACACCTTATAAAATTTTAAACAATCTCTTCCCTTGGCCCAGTTCCCTGACACCCTTACCTAAAAAAGAGAATTTTCCCACACCCTTGTGCCTGAAATCGAGTGCCAGCTTCTGGTCATGGTCATCTTTTCCCTTCCATTCACTACTTTTCATACCTATTGCAATATCTTTCCATGCCTCATCACCAGTATATGCCGTGTACACTCCCATGACCCTCCTCATCCTCCTCCTGTCTTGAAATGAATCCCATTCCAGCTCCTTTATCATATCCGTCACTGATTGCATTCTGCGATAATTTCCAGAAACAAATCTAGCAGCCCTTTTTTGCACCCTCTCCAACTCCTGTATTTGATACGTAAAATGAGGGTCCCATACTACACTACCATATTCGAGCAATGGTCTGACCAAAGTTTTGTAACCCAATTCCTTGACTTCTCTCGTACATCCCCTCATCACTCTCTCCAACAAGTGCAGAACTTTGAAACCTTTTCCTACCACCTGTCCTATGTTTCCTGCCCAGTTAAGTTTGTTATCAAAAGTAATTCCAAGATATTTGCATTTCAAGTCTTCAGGAAGCAATTCTTTCCCCACCTTATATTCATAATTAACCTTTTGTTTTTTATTTGTGTATCTAATTAGCTGACTCTTCTTTGCATTTATCCTCATTCCATGTTTACCAACCCAATTAGATATCCTGTCCAGATCACCCTTCAACTGTCTACAATCCTCTATCGTTTTGATTCTTTTATACAGCATTATGTCATCTGCAAACAATCTAATTTCAGATAGTAAACAATCAACACAATTATTCATTAGAATAATGAATAGCAATGGTCCCAATACGCTACCCTGCGGCACACCCATTTTTACTTCAACTTCTTTTGATACTACATTTCCTACCCTAACTTTCTGTTTTCTACCTTTTAAAAATTTTTCTACCCAGCAAATGACTTTCTTATCCACTCCAATGGTTTTTACCTTATTTTTAACCATTTTATGGCTTACTCTGTCAAACGCCTTAGACAGATCTAGTGCTACACTATCAATTTGGCCTCCCTTGTCCATTTCATCTGAAACATCTTGCATATATCCCACCAACTGAGATTCGCATGAATATCCTTGCCTGAAACCATGTTGCCTGCTTGAAAACCAATTACGTTCCTCACATATATTTCTGATGTGGTTGCATATCAATCTTTCCATTAATTTACCTACCACTGATGTCAAACTGATTGGCCTGTAATTCTCAACTCTATTTCTCACCTCTCCCTTATGTACCGGTACTACTATTGCATTTTTCCAGTCCTGTGGTAAGAAGCAAGTGTCTAGACCAGTGTTTCCCAACATTTTTTGAGTCATGTCCCACTTTCAACATTTTTTTTCCCCCCATACATAATTTTTAATAAAAAAATTATTTGTTATTAAAGAAACTGATATAGAATGGTTTTTGAAAGAAAACACTTTAATATTATCATAAAACACAGTAAGTAAAATCAAAAAACATATAATGAAATACTAAAATTCAAAGTCAAAAGATTTATAATAAACATTTACTATGGCAATTTAGTGTGATCCTTTTAAGAATTTGCTATATTTTGTAACCATATCTGGCATTGTGTTTAAATAACCCAAATAGAAAGCGGTAAAGTCGTATCAAGTCAATTTCTAAATTGCCCCCCTAAAAAACCAAATTCGCTCCCCTGTGGGGCGTGGGCCCCACGTTGGGAAACACTGGTCTAGACTCAATTTAAATAATATTTCAAGATAAGGTACAATGTCACATCCGGCTATCTTTAAGATATCTGTAGTAATATTATCTTTTCCAGCCCCTTTATTTTTTTCAGCTTTCTTATTTCTTTCATGATTTCCTCAGGATGGGTATCAAATTTTTTACTATCGTCATTTCTAATTGTGTTGTTAAGCTCGTTCTCCGAATTAGACCCTCCTGTTTCTGATTAATTGTCCCTAATGCTTTCACTGAACCAGTTACTTAAAATCTCTGCCTTTTTCAAATCGTCAGTAACTTCTTCTCCATCCTTATCTATAAGTGTCTCTAGATCCTCCCTTCCCCTCAGTTTCCTGATATAGCCATAGAAATTTCTAGATGCATCAGTCAATGGTCCCCCTGCACTGACAATACTCTTCATAAACCCATCTTTAGCCATTTTCTTTGCTGTTATTAATTGCTCTAATAGTTTCGCGGTTCTAACAATGATACTTATGATTGTTAATAGTAAACTAACAGCCATACCAATAATTATCTTCAAATCCATCTTAATAGTCTGCTGACGTTATTTCATACAAACATCGATAAATGGATGAATGTCTGTGATAAACAAAGAATTTATAACGTTACATGAACATCCTGAGTAATAATTGGTCTAGTTCTCGCACAATTATATGCGTTATCTTATAACAACTTATGGAATACTGTGGCACAACATGGCTCCAGTAAATTGCACAATTCGATATATGCTGTGTCACGTGATATAGGGGACAATTTGATTCATGGCACTAGATGAAGCAGATAAGTCGCAGCGATTCTTTTACGAAAAGTGTGCAAGCTTAATTCTAAGTAATAAATTATCTATTGTTTCAAGTGATTATCTTTTGGTAATTCCATCATCTTCGTTTACACAATTGAAAAAACAATTCACATTATTTTTTTTAAATATTACAGTGGCACAAATTGACCACCAATTGTCAATTGGGAAAGAAAATAAAATTTCAAAAAATCTGTTTTCTCAACATGCGACTTGCTATTAAGTCAATTAAACGATTAATTCATTAATTTAAATTAATGAGAAATAAAATGCCATCTAACTATTCTATATTCTTTTAACTCACAGAAAATGTTTGTTATATAGCTTGATCCATAATGTATTTAAGTTAATGAATTTTGATTCCATCTGTGACATTTAAATCAACTCACAGGATAAAATTACATTGATACATTCGTTTTTTTCTGCCTTAATCATCAGCAACAGCAGCTTGTTACATTACTACTCCAACCTTCAATGAATCTTGTAATTTTTTTATCAATCAGAATTCTACCTAAGATTGACTGCATTCAATTTATATGAAAATCA
The DNA here is from genome assembly GCA_031002005.1 of Vandiemenella viatica. Classification (NCBI taxonomy): domain Eukaryota; kingdom Metazoa; phylum Arthropoda; class Insecta; order Orthoptera; family Morabidae; genus Vandiemenella; species Vandiemenella viatica. The sequence goes on along the minus strand of CM061920.1, from coordinate 301,887,611 downwards.
CTCATTGATCACAAAGTGAAAGGTAGCAACAATTACAAAGAAATAAAACTTGGATAGATGAAACACACAAAAATCAAATTATATTCCGATCTATTTGGTCAAAATTTGATACATTGTTCGGTAATTATACTGGAACAAGTTTCAAATTAAACAAGTTCATTGGAATTATCTAGTAACCAACAGTTCTAAATATCACCAATTAGCCTCAATGTAAGAACCACATATAAGCAATTAAACAAGTCGATAACAGTTTCCCATTTAGTGATACTAAATATCAGCAATTTATCTGATCGTAATAGTCACACATAGGCAGTGAAACAAGTCATCTTAACGGAATTAATTTTCCACACATCGTAGCACTTAACAGGAGTGAGAACTTTTGCGAAACATAGAGGGAGAGAGAAATATTAATGGACTTAACATCTTAGCATGCTTCCTATGCAGGCAGTACCACTATGGATCAAAACTGAGACACGTATTGTGTTCTGTAGGACTTAAATACTCTCCGGCTAACTGTAAATGGGATCGTCATGTGTCATCCTAGAGGGGCGATACCAACATTGACCTCTGGTATCCATACAACAGTTTCCAACCCCTCTGTATTATAATAGAATACCTTCAAGACATAATAACCCCTATCAAGAAACAAATTTTGCGTCCGGGGTTTGGTAACGGAGACACTTTCCTCTCTTAAAGGGATAACGGGAAGGAGGCGACTGACCTTTAAGCGTGGCCTTCCTGCCAGTATGGCTGTCCTGCAAAGCATGCTTGAATTCCGTGATAAAATATTACAAATGTCTCACTCCCACTATGGGGAATATTAATATCCTTAATTAATTTTCTTATTACTTATTTAATATTACACCTTAGAGTCTCTAATTACAATTATTTACACTTCTATATATGTCTTGTTGCAACACAAGCTTTAAGGATTAACTTATTACGACTGTTACATGTTCGAGGTTAGAAGAAGAATTTGCCGTCTCGTCTTTTCTATGGGCGGTCCTTGCTCCGTTTTCTGACGGCTTTATACTTATATAATATTTTTGACGCTGTTATTATGTATTCTGTGAATATATTTAACCCATCTATCATGGTAGTTATGTAATTCGTATAGTAGTGTCCTTACAGATAATCTATGTCAGATGTCGTGACGGCCTGTTGGTTGGATCTTTTCAATCTTAACTTCATTCGTCCGGTCATATATTTTCTGTTTACGCTTAATTTGTGGACACCACTCTTACCGACAGCATTTTCTGCTGAATGTTTTTCCAGCTTTAATAACATACATCTATTATTTATAGGCTCATTTGTGTTTATCACTTCATTCCATTCTTTGGTGTAGCTGTATTACAAGAGCCAGGAAAACATAAAGAACATGTTATGGAACAGAAAGAATACTGTAAATTACAAGCTGAGTGTAAGTAGAGTTCTAATATAAGTTTAAAATTCCATTTTTACTTTCACGTTCCGTACAGAAGAATAATAACACTGTAATTACTTTAACAGGAAAACCACTTATGATGCTTCAGAGTATGTGTACACTAATTACCGTTCTTGTGACAGAGTATTTAGCTTTGCAGTGAAGAGAAGACTCCGTAATTAATGTTCTAGTGCATTTACTCTGCTACTCGCTATTCGTAAAAATTGATGTTTCTACTGAATGAGGACTGATATCCGTTCACACTGTGTCTTCCCACTCTACGACAGAATATATTTTATTCCAGAATGCTCATTTAAAATTTTTTACCTTCCCTCTTTGAAGCATCTTCTTTTAACAACTCTCTTTCTGCGCTCCCTGCTCATAACAACTGTTAGCCTAAGATGAAGTGAAATTATAGGTCTTATTTTACGAATAATACAATGTGCCTCACAAGAGTAAAGTTTCCTGAATTCGTTAAATAAATACACGTAAACTTAATAACGCAAAACTGAGAACAATCCACTGTAACATTCAGTTCTTAACAAATTTATTATTAACATTTTTCCTTCCCGCCGCACATTTAACCTATTTACTTATCCATCCTCTTATAACAAAATGTGTTCTGCCGTACTGCCTGGCACCTGGACGTTACCTCAACAAATAGACAACCTACGTCTAACTAGGAAATTTCAAATACATAACTGCATTTGATATTATATTATTTACTAAAGAAAGTGTAAATGCAGTGCCAGCTAAATGGCAATTGTCTATTGTGGAAGTAGTTGCACAAAAATGCGAAGGATACAGCTCAAAAATTTTAATGCAAGGCTGAGATATATATATTAAAAAAATACAATTTGACATTCGTTTAAATTTACACGTGGATTCTTCTTTATTTGCAATTATTTATATTTAGAACCACGTAAAGAGAATAGCAATCAATGTTTACATTCTACGCTGTAACAGCTACTCGAACCACATGAAAAATAACCTACCAATTTTTTTCACGGTAATAAGAAACTGTGGAGTGTATTAAGAAATTTCGCACGAAACTTATGTAGTAATGAAATATATCAATATAATAAATAACCGTTATTCGTGTTTGAAATTGTACATTGCTCAGAAACTTTTCAGAAACTACAAAATTTCCGGCAGCTTCGACGGGCGTTTAAACTAGTATTCCCAATAAAAACAACAGTTTCAAAAACATTTTAGGGTTGTGGCATCATCTACATTTAAATATATACTCTGCAATTCACAAAATTGTGGGTGGCAGAGGGTGCTCAGCACCAAAGCTAATCTCTTTGTTGTGCATTCCAATCCCTAATGGTATGAAGGAAAAAAGAATTCATATAAGAATCATTGCGGCACCTTATTTCTCTAATCTTATCTTTCCTGTCATTCCGGCTCAAATAGGTTGGACGAAGTGTTTCACTACAGTCGTAAGTGAAAGTGGGAGTACACATGTTTACCAATAAGTTTAAACGAAACGTGCGTCGTCTGTCTACCAGAGACTCCCAGCCTAGTCTAGTAATCAGTTCTGTGACGCTTTGATAAGGACTGTAGCAAGCGGTCACGAATCTAGCGGCTCTTCCCTGTACTTTCTCTACACTTTCGATCAACCCCTTACGAAACGGATCCCAAATGGCACAACAATAGTCCAAATGTGGACGCACAAGAGATTTGTACGCTATCTCCTTTGTTTGTTAATTATAATTTTTCAAAATTTGACCTATAAATCGCAGCCTAGAATTAGCTCTTACCTACGAACGAATTAACTGTAAATGTCCCATTTCATGTTCCTTCGTACTGTTACTCCCAAATATTTCATAGAATCGATCCATATCAATAACTGAGTTGTTTAACTCGTATTTCTGAACAATCGATTCTTTTTGTTAGTTATGCTCACTGGTCTTGCACATTTTTACAATTTAGTGTAAGTTGCCACTCAGCGCACCATACCAAAATAACATCCAGATCCACACCTGAATTTCTAAGCAATCGGCCAAATTCCTTACTTCCCTATAAATAACCGCATTACCAGCAAACAATCTAAAAAGGCTTTTCACTTTGTCTCCGAGATCGTTTATAAAAATTAAGAAAAGAAGAGGTCCCTGTTACACTTCCTTGAGGTACACCCGATGTAACATCTAGATTAGAAGAACTTAAACACGCTGCAACAAACTCCATAATAACGTTCATTTGCTACACTGGAACCGCTTGTGTTTGGATAGCTACTAAACGATACCAGACACTGAAATTACACTACTCTGAAGATCTGTGCTTCTACGTGACTTCCGGTAATATCCATGATACAAAATCCCACCTTAAGTAGCTAAGTAATCTCATTATGTGGTTAATGGAACATAAATTTGCGGAAACAGTATCGACGACCTGATGTGCAAGAAATAAGTCCTTAAAATATTTGGTAATTTACTTCTGATTACATCTATACAAGAATTTAAGGTGAATTAAAAAAAAAAATGAAATATTTTGAAAATGAGGGTAGGCAACAAAGGCATTGCGATCTATTATGGGAAAATGACGGGTGATTGAAACCAAAATCTCAACAATTATTTATAAAACTATCGTACGAACCCATTTTAACTATGTTTTAAAACTTCATATCTGCGCTTCTACTCGCCACAAAAGGCCTTCGTATATTATAATCTTCATATCTTACTAAAAAAAGACATCTGAATGATGTCACTTATATATTTTACTGTAAAATAATGAGTCGTGATGTTTTCTTTTAATCAAGAATTGCGTAGCAAGATATCAAAAAACATAGACCTTATAATCTCGTCATGTCCGTCGGTCTATTCGTATGTAATCAGTTTTACATCGTACGTTCTTTCTCTCTTATTGCTTTACGCTCCGTCGACGACGAGGTCATTAGAGGTAGGAGAGAATTTTTGACAAAGAACAGGAATGAAGTAGGCTTATGGCCTTTTGAATAAAGTACTTCCTGCATTCACTTTAAGTAATTTCAGAAAATCAAGGAAAACAGAAGTATGGAATTTCACGTCCAATAATCAATAAAATTTAATGTATTAATGTATTTTGCGTGTCATGAGCTCTCATGTCATTAACAATATTGATAGTGAATAAGTGTTTTTTTTTTTTTTTACAAAATTTCTCAGATATAAACTCTTCTCGGGTTTGCCGCCGAATCACATTTTCTAATGTCGAGCTTTCGGCGACTTCCACTGCCGCCATCATCAGGACTGTTGTATCTGAAGGAACAACAGTCCTGATGATGGCGGCAGTGGAAGTCGCCGAAAGCTCGACATTAGAAAATGTGATTCGGCGGCAAACCCGAGAAGAGTTTATATCGAAGATACGCCGAGAAAGACTTATATCTCAAATTTCTCAGAATTAGATACGAAGACAGGATTTTTCCATTACATTGTTACCAGAAAACATAATTTACAGTCGATAAGTGCAAAATAAGTGTACCAAAGGACTTTAAGTAAAAAGACGAGCAAATGAGTAAGGTAGTGAAATGATGACACTGAAATCTACTGTTGCGAACCATTTCACGCTCTATAAAAATTAATTGTTGCTCTTGGTTAAGTTTGCCATTTTTACGAATATTAATTTAGTTACTAACTTTTTGTACGGATCCCACACATTTTTCTTAAAATATGGTGTACAATTTCATTCAATTACTTTCAACTTTTTATCTGTTGGGTAATTCGAATGTAGTGCTTACTGTGGTATGTGGGTGGTAACGTTCGAGCCTGTTATCCGGAAGTCCCGCGTTCAAATCTCGGTCTGGTCATCCAGATTTCTGTTTTTAATTATTACGTGAAATAACTCTAGGAAAATGCCGGGTCCCTTCCCTATAAACATGATTCCTTAACATCCCTTGCCCCATCCTCACAGCTTTGATTATCTACGTCAGTTAGGTGACTAGCTCGAAGCAAAAAACAAAAAAGATTTATAACACTAACTTACGAACATATACAAAAGGAAATGTTCCTTGGAGCACCCGCTTTAGATTAAAAAACTACTGGACAGGCTTTCGCGCTGTTTCTTGCAAAATGATCCACCTGTCTTCAGAAGGTTTAAAGCTATTACAATATTCGTACAGATCTGTAGAAAGAAAGACAGTAAACGTAAGTTGTGAAAATATATTTTTTTTGCTTATGGTATTACACCTCATCGACGTCGAGGTCATTAGAGGCGAGAAAGAACTGGGAACAAGAACGGGAGGGAACCTTCGCGGCATTTGGGGAAACCATGGAAAACCCAAATCTGGATGGCCGAACGGGGATTTGAAACCGTGCCCTCCCAAATGCGAGGCCCAGAGCATTACCTCTCACCCACCACGCTCGGTAAAATAGATTACAACTACACATTTGCGAAAGGCAATGTTCGTATGTGCGTCCACTATGCGTGTTAAATTATAAAACGATCCTTCTGCAGTACATTTTGCTATAATATTATTGGATATTGGAAAATGGAGAATTGTTTCATGGACATTTATCCGTTGCATGCTCCTGGGTAGCGAAGCCAAGATATTTCTTTGTATATATGCGAAATCGAATCCCAAAAAACATAGTATTTAAAGAGAATTTCAATTATCTTTAAATTAATTAAAACCGTAATTACAGTTTATGTAATACAAACATAAAAATAATAATGTATAAGTAAATAAATAATTTTAATAGAAATATCAAACTTTCAGCTGTGTTCATTTAATCTATACGTATACTGAAATCTAGCAATATCGAAGTATTGCCGGGTCAGCTAGTAATACATAAAAGTTATGGACATAATTTCAATTGTTTCAACATTCAATGTTATTTTTATAAACCATTGCACGTCTTGATCACCTATAACTGGGTTTCTTCGTGATAAGATCCACAGTGGTACATTTTGTTTGACACGCTGCTCTGGAGTCTAGTACAGAATTAACAGTTCCGTTTGTATTTGGCAGAAGAAGTGTTTGTTCACTTTGTTATATCACTGGGAGACACTCCGCGCTTGGCCCGGGGGAGAACAGCAAAGTTAACGAAGGGAAAGGAACAGCCGTCGAGGCGGCAGAGAGGCTGTTAATAAGAATTTCCGGCCGCGGGGCGATGGTATTAATCGTCCTCTTAACACTGGCTCGCTCTGCAGGGCTTCAATTTCTGATTCAATAACGAGCAACTTCGTTTCGCTCACGGAGATACAATTCTATAGAAGATTGGATTGCCACCGCCAGGAAAATGCCTCCGAGCTACACAGCAAGCTAAATTTCCTCGCACAGGAATAACTTGCAGTGATACTCCGCAGATAATGGCAAACGGAGTCTGCATTGCCAATTTGTTTGCCCCCAAAGAACGACATATCCTTTCTGAGAAATATAGCACAGATAGCAAATACTGCTTGAGAACTAATGGAGAAGTCCAAGAATATGGTTCAAAATTTATTCGAATCCCTTTCTTGGTTTTCAGTACAAGTATAGGTAATTACGGGTGTTTCACACCATTTCGTATACTAGTGACAGCAGCTATTCACAACAGCGATACTTTCATTCGAAACTAGTGAGAAAAGATTGCGTAATTTTGCCTTGACCGAACAAATATTAAAACTATGGGTGGTTGAAATCGTTCAAGAAATATCATTAATTTTATTTTAAGACTGATCATCATCTAACTTGTTTTCCACTTGCTTTACTGTTCTGTAAGTTATACTATCCAATAATTTTTAAGCATCTTTGTCAGTTTTCGTACTTGCCAGCTTGTGTATTCTTTGTAAAAGTGCGGAGATAATTCTTTCATTAATCATTCCTGCTTCATTATTATTAGATGTAAGTTTGAATAATCCTTTGATTTTTATCGCCTTATAAAGATTTCACCTGCTCTAAGGAAACTCTATGAATCCTGTAGCTGTATTTTAGTATATATCCTTTTGAGCTATGGAAAAAATGTTACTTGGTCAAGATCACTTACATCATCAGAATGAACATGATTTTCTGTTGCAAGGAAATATTTGTCGTTGATGTCACCACCATATACAGGATGTTACAAAAAGGTACGGCCAAACTTTCAGGAAACATTCCTCACACACAAACAAAGAAAATATGTTATGTGGACATGTGTCCGGAAACGCTTACTTTCCATGTTAGAGCTCATTTTATTACTTCACTTCAAATCACATTAAACATGGAATGGAAACACACAGCAACAGAACGTACCAGCGTGACTTCAAACACTTTGTTACAGGAAATGTTCAAAATGTCCTCCGTTAGCGAGGATACATGCATCCACCCTCCGTCGCATGGAATCCCTGATGCGCTGATGCAGCCCTGGAGAATGGCGTATTGTATCACAGCCGTCCACAATACGAGCACGAAGGGTTTTCAAATGCCCCCATAAATGGATGTCAAGAGGGTTGAGGTCAGGAGAGCGTGTGGGCCATGGGAACGAAACTAAAGTGAGCTCTAACATGGAAAGTAAGCGTTTCCGGACACATGTCCACATAACATATTTTCTTTGTTTGTGTGTGTATATTACTGTGCATTAGTTTATTCCCTTAGATTTTTCAACAAAGCTTGAAAGACGTTTCCCATCAACATATCTACAAAATGAACACTTTTCTCACATTTATTATTTTGTTATTGTGATGTGCTCACACTCAACACAAAATTATTTTATTTTACAGTTTTGACAGTAATTTTTCTTTACTTATGTACCATTAAATTTTGTTGTTTTCTTATCAAAAAAATATGTATCCTGATTCTGTTTGAACATATCTGTGATTTCTCCTTTATTTAAGTCAACAGTTGCAAAATTTCTCCTTGCCTAATACAGTCTCTTTAACTTGTGCTGCTTCTTTATTCCAGTGAATTTCAATTTACATTTCGTTACGTCAGATCTTTCTCACATCCACTATGGTTTACGTTCCAGATAATTTTTGCTACATTCCGCTAACTGTATATTCATCCATAATTTATGAGAAACTGCTGTGCCCTACTTTTCGTCATTTCTTTCTTCAAGAAAGAAATTCTTCACAATATTACTGGCTTTTTCATTTCTAATCCAATAACCAAAAATTATTAGATTTTCCTCATCTTAGAGTTATAGAATTCATTTAGTTGTTATATATTTTTTTCTTATGGATTGTCGCCTGGTTGATTTTGAGGTCATTATGAGCGGCAAGTGACCAGGGACAGGAAACGGGAGGGAATTCGGCATTCGGCCGTCACCATTTAAATACATATTATATATTATGAAAAAGAACCTCAGCTCAATTTTGTTGATATAGAAATGATAACTTGATATATTCGTTTTTCGTTTAACCAATAAATCTGATATTTTCTTGGGTAGGTATTAAGTGATTTGTTTTTATTTCTTGCGCGTATACGATGCACCATATTTGATAGGAATTTATTTTATACAAGCATGAATGTTTAATTGTGAAACATTATTCCTTCCCACCAATGTATAATACAATAATGTTCCATCGCTACCATAAAACGATTTAATAATTAATTATTAAAAATTAACAAAGATATTTAATTGTGAAAGATGATTACTTCACAACAGTATATAATATAATAATGTTCTGTCGCCATCATAAAACAAGTTAATAGTTTATTATTAAACATAAGGAAAGATAAAATAAATCTATTGCAGGTACTTTTTCCCTATTTAATAATTATTTTAACAGATTTGTGTGATTATGCAAAGCAGGAGGAATTAAATGTTTAAGGCAAACAATATTAACTGGCACATCTTTTAATAATGAACTTAAACGGCAAAAAAAAAAAAAAAAATGTGGGGGCCAAGGAGAGCGAGATTAGGGAATGTACCAGGTAAGGTAGGGATCTGAGATGCAGAATCCTGATAAATGTTTCCTTAAGTATGGAACTTTATACGTGTAATGTTACTGATATGACAAATGAGTCTGATTGTGGATCATTACAAAACAGGAAATAGATTAAGAGAGTGATGGAAGTGTATAAAACAAACATTGAATATAAGGCCTGTCCAGATACTGGGAAAACAATTAGAAATCTCATACGGAATGTAATAGATGACCAAGGCCAAAAACTCGCTCTTAAGGCGGTGTGTTTTTGTTTGCTGGAAAGGGAGAAATGGAAAACGCTTTGTATTTTGTATTTTTGAGATTTAAAAAAATTAAATATGACTAAAATATGGAGGAAGGTGGCGAATAGTTTATTTGGAACAGTGATATTATTTGCAGTAAAAGTATTTGTAATTTAAAAGTTTCTGTGAAAGAAACTTTCCACTGAGTCTCAATTAATAATAATATCAATGATAATGACAATTTTACAAAATAATTTTTTCTCAATTCCTTCTAACTTTTTTCGAAATTATACCTATCACAATTCTCACATCCACCAATACAAAGTGGGTATCACCTTACCGTCTGCAGACAATCATTACATAACATATCTAAACAAGTGATCAATTGATCTTTTTTTTTTTTTTTTGCTATAGAAGTCAAATTGATCAGGCTGTGAAGCTTGCTTCTAAATATTTCCATAGTGGCAAGTCTCGGAAATCATAATCACGATACAGTTAATAATCAATTCTCTATGAGATGACGCGTGATAAAGTGCAGGGATACATCAATCGCTACGGGTTAAGGGAAAATTGAAACTCTAGAATTACGTTATAATGAAGGGACAATCAATGGAATTTTTTATGTTAGCTGATTATTTTCCCTAGTTTGAAAACATTTGCAAAGAAATGCAGTAGTTAAAATTAACATAATTAAATGTTTTGTTCTGGAATGTAAGGACAAATGCTTCCTACAACCATTGTTGGGTGGGATCTATATTTTCTTGTATAAGTTCACTGTGTAGTAGGCGATGGCTTAGTTTTCTTCTTGTCAGGGCTATTCTTCACTTGTAAGGTGAATAATTCCTTTAACAGTCGATGCATACGTGTACTCCGAACGCCATGTCGATCACCTCCTGCAACTAATTAACCAAGCATTAAGCTGGCTGTGGAAGGCAAACATACCTTTCCTTCATTGAAAAAAAATTGGTGGAAGAAGAATACCATCAAATAAAGATACTTTTGTTTCTTGCTCTAATAAACACAATACTTATTGAAAAACTTGCTTGATCTAACTCTTCAAACACACGTTTTACAGAGACGTGACCACACACAGATCCAATAGTTCTTTCGCTCTTTTCAAGTATCTCATAAAGTAATTAGTATGCTGCCATTTCTGCTACATATTAAAACCCCATTCAATAATTTTACGCTTTATCTTTAGTTCCAATTAAAAGTGAATTTGAAAAAGAACTCTCTTTCTACTATCATCGGTTTACTACTTTCCGTTTTGTCAGTATATATTATAGATTATAATAAAGAGGTATTTAATAAGATAAATCGGAAAACATCTGCATATCCAAAATAATGATATGAGACAAAGAAAAGTTTAGCAATTAGTTCATTTGTATATTAAAACATTTATATACCTTTCAGTTGGTACGCAGTGAAGCAGAATTTTGCGGCTTATAATAAGCGTATCTAGCCCCTAGCAGAGAATATTTCACCGATGTGGTTCTATCAAGCTAAGGCGCTGGCAACTTGCTAAACCTTAATCTCCGATACCGCGACCCCACACGCGGTACACAGGCAAAGGAAGATATGAGCGCTTTGGATCCTGAGGCAGCGAAGTGTTTGTGTGCGCGGACGCGCTCCGTAGTAATTAATTTACGTTTTGGGAGAAACCCGCGAGCTCCAAATTAAGGATCGTGCGAGGCTTCTCCTGCAAGCCACAAAGCCGATCCCTAAATTAGCAGAACCGGTAGCGAGCTAACAAGGCGCAACAGGCGGGGTTAGGCCATTCACGGCCCCCGCTAACGAGCTGGAGCACACTGACAGTGCTCGCCAAAAGAAACGGCTCCAAGTCGGCCTAAGGGCACGGCTTCTGCCAGCCGGCTGAAAGGAACCGTCGCTTATCTGCTGGCATTGCTGCCACTCGGAACGGACCTTATAGACTCGCAGCACCAAAGAGTGTACTACTCGTTTTGAAACAGGACTCTAACTGTAGTAATACAGTCTTAGTCTTTTTAGCGGTCCGTGCGCAACGGACTACGAAACCCTTTTGCTGACGATCCGCTGTCTGTCCTTCCGCCATAGGCCTCTAACATAAAGTTAGAGAGTTCAATATGTTACTCGTTTCGCTAGCCCTTAACTAAATATATCAAGTGTTTAAAATATTGCAAATAATGGAAGTTTTCATAGAAGTACAACTAAATTCATGTGGTCCTAGAGACCTCCTGGAAGAGTTTCTTATCGCCCCTATCTTAGTCATCTAGCCAAAATCAGTAATCATGCCGGGTATAGTGGACCTACAGTTTAACGTAGAAACCAAACCACGGAAGCGTTCTGGCGTACTCCACATTGTGCCAGAAGTGAAGGTCGGGTCTGGTATTCGAACCAAACACCTTCCGACGCCAGTCATACGCATTAACCACTTAGCCACTCAGTTTTCATAGAATATATGAAATGCAAAAAAAATTGTTTTTTCCACTACCATGTCAAGTACAGAAGTATAGAGCTCATTAAAGTATAAAGCTAAGATTTTTTTCAATTTGAAAATAATATGTCGATTATAAACCATTTTTGTTACAGGGCGTACCTCAACGTACAGTATTATCTTGTAATGAAATTTGTACCAAACTACGATCATATTCTATATTAAAACGACAATTATTTCAAACACTTGTATCTTATAAACGTAAAGGAGGGGATGTGGATTCTTTTTCAACTGAAAATAATATATGTCGATTTCAGATCATTTTCGTTACAGGAAGTATCTCAACATACAATATTATCTTACAACTTTAAATTTGTATGAAACTACGATCGTTTCCTGTACTCAAATGGCAAATATTTCAAATACTTGCGTGTAATATAGGGAAAGGAGGGGATGTGGGTCCAATAAGATACCTCCTTGCGTTAGCTCCTACGTTTACATACTATCCTTATTGCTTATATTTCTTGCAATATTACTAACAGTCTTTTAATTGTATAAATAACCTAGTACATTCCATAAAATTGGTTTCACATTTTAAATAGGCTGGAATATTAGTAATTATCGCTAGCAATGTATGAACGAAGCTTTCCCTACGTGTTATTGAAATGTAAGCATCACTGGTTCGTTAATGAGTAATGTAGAAAGATGCAATTTTAACAACGTGCTCCGCCACCATCCTCATATCATTTGCTAGCGCGACAGTCAGACGCCGACGCGCTTATACAGTGTGTTAAAAAAAAGTAATAATATTTTAGGATGTGGTAGTGTGCAACATAATAAGTAAAAATTGTCTAATAAACATTGGGTCGCAAATGCATACTGTCGGAGTTAATGATAAGTCCGCAATGTGACACCCGTTTATGGCAACGCATGCCTCAGATCGAGGGAGTAAGGAATCACGCACACTTTGGAACTATTTTGGTTGGTCCTGCACTTTTCAGTTGGATGTCATCACGGACAGGACCAACCAGGACAGTTCCAAAGAGAGCGTGATTCCTCACGCTCCTAGCCTTCAGTTCACCCACTTCGTCTGTTGCACGATAGTGAACCGCATGCATCGGGGTTCTTGTAGTGGACGATGCTCTGAGGCGGAGGGAAGAGAGAGGAGCGTCTTGCTATAAAAGCTCTTCATTCGGGAGGATCGGGATTAAACCCAGTTCGGCCATCCTGACTGAGGTTTTCCGTGGTTTTCCTGTCAATTTAGGCGAATGCTGGGATGGTTGCCTACAAGGCCACGGTCGACTATCATCCCCCCTCCCTCCCTTTAGGTTAGTTGGCTGAAAAGGATCCTTGAGATCCTCCAGCAGCTTTACCTGGAGAAATAAAATTTGCAAAAAAAAAAAAAAAAAAAAAAAAAAAAAAAAAAAAAAAAAAAAAAAAGGATCCAGCATTACGGTTCTGACAGAATCTGGGGATGACGGCAGAGTACGCCGCACAACGCTGGTCTTTCCACATCACACATCAGTGCACCCGTTAATACTACATTTCATCTCCAGCAATAATTTTTACAGAAGTCGGATAGTTATCATCAAGCTTATTGCGTTCATATAAGTCTAAAATAATCTGCAGTTATTTTACCACTGGGGCTATGGGCTGTAGTGTATTATTCGTAAGTTTATCAAACTCCGACCAATAACCGTGCGTTAATCGCGTGCAACCATAAAAGGACACTAATTTGAGAATACTTTTATCTTAAATATGTCAGCTTCCTGAATTGACATTAAAATAAATGGTGTCTTGCGTGATGGATGAGCAGTAACGCTCTGGCCCTGCATTCGGAAGGACGTGTGTTCGAATCCCCGTCCGGCCATCCACACTTGGGATTTCCATGGTTTCCCAACATCACTCTGGGAAAATTCCAGGATGGTTCCTTCTAATGGACGGAATTCCTCCCCATTCCTTGATCCAGTCCTTTCTCTAGTGATCTCGAAGTCAACGAGGCATGAAGCTGGAAATATATCCTATTTTACCCTCTTGACATTGTATGTACTTTCGAAACCCTATCTAAATCGAAGCTGTAGTTTTTCAGCGAGTCCTATTCGTTCAGACAGACAGAAGTGCGATCAATAAACCGTAAGTTATTTCTCGCAGTTGAAATGTTTTAAGCTTAGAATATAGATAAAACCGAACAATTTAGCTGTATATTACAAGATTGTTCTATTAATTTATCTAATTCTATAGTATATTTGGAACTTAAATGTTGCTGTTTTAGTTAGGAAGTTATTTAAATATAAGCTACAAAATGTTTTCACGGAAGAATCCACGTCGGTATTATAAAACTGAACATTTCAGTTATCTTCTTGCAGCTATCTCCAAAGAATCCGCTGAAGGAGGCCACAACACGATGGCTGAAATATTAGACTATAGATGATATGGCTCCACACGGGGAACCAAGAAAACAATGAAGGTGACTGTTCACTCTACACCAGTGGTTCCCAATTAGTGGTAAGCGTACCCCCAGGGGTACGTGAGGTTTCTTGAGGGGGTACGCGCGGTAGTCTCTTGGCTAAGGTGATCACTAAAATAATTGAAAAAATCCACTTTTATCAGCCAAAAGAAACATTACTATGACCCAAATATATTTTAAGATAAACTGTGTTTGTGTCAATTATATTATTGTAATCCTATGGTTGTGAGAAGCACTCTACTGGGATGAACGAATTCATTTATTTATCATTTCAGCTGCAAGGGGTACGCGCGGTTGAGCTCCTTCTTGCAGTGGTACTCGGGAAAAAATAATTGGGAACCACTGCTCTACACAGTCATTTTCTCCATTACTTGTTTTTACCTAATGAAAACTGTGGCTAGATTATTGTGAACTAACGTATACCACTTAACGCAGGTTACAGAAACGGGCTTGTGAGATTCCTACTCTTTTTAGTTTCAGTAACATCGAAGTAGAAACATTCCATAACTATCATAGTTTCTTCATTGTTAGGTATATGGATAATACAAAAAATTATTGTAAATATTTAAGTCAGCTGCAAGCTTATAATTTATATATAAAATTCAATGCTGACATGATAAATTCATTCTAACCTTCTTAATCTTTTTGGAGTTTTAGGAAAGTAAATTCCCTGCTATCATTTAACCGATATAAACTTGTTAAGGCGTTTTAACCATTCCAACCATGTTTTTTTGTTGATTTTAAATCGCAACAATCCAGAAAATGCTAAAGATTCGTCAATTTTCCACCTCAAAAAAGGCTACAATCTCTCTTACACAGAGTATAACGCTAAAAATGTTAAAGGAAAATTGCAAAATTATTCCCTTACATATAATAGAAAACATGCCGACAGAGAGTAAATGGTTATTGAAAATTTGTTCTTTACGAACAGTTAACATTCTCTTCAAAGCAACGTCAAAATTAACTCAATATAACAGAGATACATTCATTTCTAATAAAATTTCTTAAGTCAGTATCACCTCACCACACACAGAACTTAGAAATAGTCGGATTAATGTAATCTCTCACTGATATAACGTAAGATCGATAACTCATAGTGAACTGCAGATTAAGTTACAATCCCATTACAGAATCCGGTAATCAACCCATTTGTTAGTGCTTCCAATTGGATTAAATTTCTTTCTTCAGTTTCTAGTGAAGGTTGTAAAACTAAAGTCTTTGCCTGCATTCATAAATTACTTCGCATCAGATCAAATAGAAATATGTAATTTCAAATTTGTGTAGAATATTCCAAGGTTCGTGAATGAGGCAACAGGTTGGTGCGTGTGCTTCAGCACGCTAAATGATACAATCCCGGTGCTACAGTTAATTTCTCGCTTCTTATAATGATAAGTTAGCAGGATCTATTAAATGACGTTACTGAATCAGGAAAACTTGTGTAGGAATTGCGTACACTGTTCGACAACTATTCACATTAGAGTCTCTAAACTTGCTCATCCACCATCTCATACAACGGACATTATATCACATGCAACAATGATATTTTTTTATTTCCATTCCAGTTATACCTAAGTATATAGATCTATACGTAGCTGCTCGATGCCCATGAGCTAATATCCAATGGCAGAAAGGTATGCGAAGAACTTATAGGTAACTGCCAGATGCTACTAGACAGCGCCCATGGACATAAGGCTAGAAGGAAAGTTTTATACCCATCATCCCCCAAGCAGTAAGTGACGACTGGGTGGGTAAAATTTCCGTTGCCAGTAGAATGTGTCTAGTGGTCGGAAGCAACACCTTATCGTGCGTTATGGAGACTGAAGGAGAGCTTCCCAGGCACGTCAGCTCCCAGCAGCTGACGAGTCAGACTCGTAATTGGTGACACAATACGAATTTGTGTTATATTTGAGGCCACCTTCATGCATTAATAAAAATTAAGTTTGTACCCAAATGCTACACTTCAGTTTTTATGTAAGTGAAAATAATAGGAATAGCAGTACTTGTCAGAATGTTCATGCGGCACTAGTGGTGCGGTCACATTACATCCCAATGTAGTAGGCCTTAACGTCTGACGCGGTCTTAAGACGACAGTGTCTGAAGCTGCATAGGAAGCGTATATTTATACTACGTCCAGGAATGAATCGGTAGTTACGTACATGGCATATACAGAGAGGGATAATACAGGTGAAGAAAAGAAGTTACAATGGTCTCACGGTCCCATACGTGAAGCTGCGTGAACACGAGAAAAAACTTGCTGGTCTGTTTACACAGACGCAATAACTGGCGCAAGTTATTGAGGGACACAGAAAAGAGTCGTTTCTTTCCACAGGTAAATGTCAGACGTATTTACACAGTGCCCTTATGTATGAACTGCAACAGTGAGAACATCCACTAGGTGGAAAAACTGTTTTATTACTTCTGTCGAAGCAAAAAAGAGAAAGAAAGGAACATTTGACCAAGACAGTGGATATTACGAAAGGTTGGGCTGGGCGTTCATCAGACATTGTTGTCTGACTTGAAGTTACATATTGTAATATTCGAGAGCTTGACAACTTTCTACGCATGACCGCAGAGGTTTTTGAGCACTACTGGAATTAGCAGGCCCAACGATAATAGTAAAAACTGAAAAACTGACTCTTTAAATTAAGGTAATGTGTTAACAAATTAGTTTAATAGGCCTTTTCATTTGAAGCTTATAAACACTTTCCAAACTATTACTAGATAAAGGGTCTCAATGACTGTAGGTTGAAAACTTTACTGCGTCAAGAAAGTACTATGATATGTATCAACTGCTCCATCGACGCTTTTTTGACTCTGACGTTTGTTACTTGGGAATTAAACTGTGTCCTCAAAAATTGTACAGTTTTCTGCTTACTTCATTGGCGTCAGTGTTAAATTTGGCAGCCAATTTCTGCTGAGAACTTCACCTTTTAGTTCAGTTGCAGAATGATTTAGGTTTTAGGTCGTTCAATTCTGGTAAAACTTCCCACACCGACATTAAAGCCAATAATTAACGTTTACCCCATGACTGTTTTTCTTTTAAGTTTCAGCACGTTAGATAGTACGACACACTCTCTGAAAGAAGCTAACTGACTGTTCACTCTGCAGGAACATGGTGTGAAACGCAAACCGCACAGCAATTGGAAAGCGTCAAGGGTTTGCTCTCAGACGGGTTTACACGAACACTGAGATCAACTGGAGCAATAAGTGTCACAGGTTTATTGCTCGTGTATATGATCCTTTACGATGGTAACGCTTCGCCATTTAGCAGAAGGTGAAACAGCACCGTAAAGCATTGGAGTCCTAGGTTCGCTCCTGGCCAGAACCTCGACCCTGCTTTTGGCTGCTTGACGACTGACGAAGACCATTGAAGACGCCCTGCAAAAGAATTCTTCTACCTGTGATCACCTCACTGAAATACACAAATTGCGGTGACTGACCATCTAACCTCATATCACTACAGCGTTGTTTCACTCTGGGCTGACGGTTCTCCAAACTGAAACACAGAACACATCGGACACAAGAATACCAGTTCGTGAAATCATTGCAGCAACTGAACGAAATAGAAGTATGATGACGGTAACTAAATTGAGTTACATTTACGCAAAATTACTTGAAGCTATATACAAAGAATGTTGAAAGTAAATCACAATATTGAAAGGGAAGAAATTTCTCGAATGATTTTTCGAATGAATTATATCAGAATAATTTTTATAGTCAGTTTCTAATGTGATTAACCGTTTGTACATCAGAATACTCCTAAAACGAAGATATGATATATTAGATCGTGCATAAATGTGGAAGCATCTGTGATGCAGGCAAAAACCATTTGGTCCCTTGGCACTATTCTCATCAACGCTAAAGAGGTTATATACGGTACGTCGATTTTCTGCTGCTTCACGAACTTTCAGTGCTATGTATTCTAGATAAATATTAGAAAGGTCTGTTGTGGTAAATCGTAAAAAAAAATTCTGCCGATACTTCGTGTTTCTTCTCGACCCACAAAATTACTACACTGTACAGTTTCCACCCACAGTACATATTTATCATCTGCTTGGACTCTTCAGAAAATATTTAGGCACTAAAAACTGGCAACTAATACAAGGGATTATTCACATTTGTCTATAACCACGTATAACAACTTTTCAATAAAAACTGTCAGTGCAGTGCAAGAAATGATTATAAAATAGTGAAGGCAATATGAAGAATATTTTCGCTATATGTTAATCCAATAAATAAAGTGTCTTCATTTTCCATCTTCTTAAAGACATCGATCAATCGGATCAGATCACATACAGTAAAAGAACCATGAACCTATCTCCTTTATAAAGAGAATTATAATACAAATCTACCAGATTTTTAACTCATGAGCACAACTGTACTACATACCATTTCTTTGGTATCTAGCACCAGCACAGGGTAATGCATTATGAAATGGGGCTAGAAATGGAAATAACTTTGTGAAAGGTGCAAAGAAAAAGTTACGGATGAGAAAATACTGCGTATGATATTCTCGGTGTCCTTTGAGCAGTAATCACTCAGCAGTAAATTTTTTTGCGTACTTAATGGCATCTTTCGTTCCGTTTTAAGCCAACTTTTCCTTAACATATAGAAAAATCTTTGGTATCTGCGGATCCTGGAGGCAATATCACTGCAAATTTCCTCGCTCTGCACATTGCTTTCAAGCGGAAATAACAGTTTATGGAGGCCAGAATTTTCGAGCTGTAACAAATTCGTCATTTTTGTCCGATTCGTACTTACAGTACAAGAAGTGACATCTCAAAATGATTATTATGCCACTTCATTTCTAGATTAGCAATAATCTTTTAAAATTCAAAGAAACAAATGCAGTCTACCACTTTTTTGCCTGTTATACAGTTAAAACTTTGCTAACATTCTATTGTTTTCTTCTAAATATTGGAATGGGTTCAATGGTCACAGAACTGATTCTTTTGCGCGGCACTGCACTGGGTATTTATCGTCGTAATATAACACACATTTGATTACACTTCATGCCGTTTACGTTGGTGCTTTTAGAACCTGTTGAGAAATACCGTAGTAGAATATTTCCATATCCTCAAATCCTGATTTATTTATGTAAAACAGATAATAACAAATCTTTCAATGTACAGGTGTTTTTATGAAACATGTTTATTACTACACGCACTGTGAAAATATTTCATACTACGCTAATTTTTCTGATAAATTATTAATGGGACTACAGGGAAATACGTGGCATCTATCAATAATCACCTTTCCGACCTTATGATTGTTACCGTTTTTAAGATTCTAACAAATGAATTTCCTCCAAGTCGTCTTCACAGAATACATTTAAATGCTTCATACGCATGTGTTTTAATCTTTACTTCTGGTAACAGTCGATACGATTTTACTTATTCTGAGTTATGCTTAAATATGCTTACATTTTTGTGGTGTCTGTTCAAATTGCAAGATGGATTCTTTTCACTGTAGAGTGAATTTGTCGCCAAACAATTCCACTTCGCTTTAGCATACAATGGAGTTATTTTATGTTAGTATAAATACATCTATCCAGTAAAAAGTTATTTACTGTTCTTTCATCATCGCTGTAATATTCAAATAATATTTCCGTTATAATTTGGGTTTAACAGTTTTACTGTCGAGGTAATAACTTTTTATATAATTTATCCGGTAGCTATCAAATCGTATTTGAAGACAGAAAATTAATGCGTAGCAAAAAATAATTTTTTGGTTCATCAACAAACTAATTTTTTTAAGTGCACACCAATAAAACAAGCTGACAGTCGAGGAAGTAGTGTTTACCACACAGCCAGTAATTTCATTTTTGCCTTCAGTTTCAGACACATTTCGTCCAATTACTTCAACAGAAATGGAAATGGAAATTAGTTCATAATGATAACATAAATGGGCAATATCACGTACAGTACACCGTAATAAACCAACGTCGATTGCTATTGCTATTGCTGTAGAACAAACGTGTCCAATGATAAACATCATACTTTTCTTTTAGATGTGCGTATGCAGTTTCATAAATACATTTAATTTTCACTATATCGGATGCCCCGTTTCTCAGCAAGTCTACCACCACCACATTTGAATTTATTTTTCCATTTAAAAATTCATTGTTTTGATAAAACTATTAGAGCATTAACGATATTTTTCAACCAGTTTTAAAACATAATAATTATATCGAGATTATTTGCAATGATGAAACTTTCAAGTTGCAGTGCTGTTAATAAACAGTTGTTTAATTTTGGATATCACACGTGTTTCAGTTGTTTCCAGGACATTACCGAACATGTTTTCTCTGTGCGGAAACCTGTGACCTAAGTCGTACTCAGGATCCGCTTCACATAAGAAGAAGAAGAAGAAAGAGAAATTCCCCTATGTGAATTCTCAAGGACGTAACAATTTCATATTAACCTTCTTCTAAACGACTTATGAGCGTTCTGGTAGCTCAGTGCCTAAGCGCTGCTCCTGCCCCGGGCACGAATCCCGGCAGGCGCAGGAATTTTGAGAGTTGTGTTTAGTCATATGAGCTATGCCAGGACGCTCCGTGGTTCGGATTCCACGTTAAACTGTAGGTCCCAGAGGAAAGGAACTGGCCGTCCTACCTCTGACACAATAGCTTAGTATGCCTCCTTCTGGAGGATCCAACCAACCTTCGGGTTGTGGACTAAGTTAAGTTTAAACGACTTATAACGACTTCAAAGCAACTCCAACGGACTGCAAAATAAACTGTTGAAGTCAAGTTAAAGCCACCGCAGCTATTGTCCGCAGGCATATCATTCTCAAAACATTAACCTCGAATTACTTACGATCCACTTATTCTGACGGGCGGAAATAAAAGAAGCCAAGGACGGCGTAGTTCTTGGCCTTTGATAAAATTTTTTATTTTTGTGAGGGTTATTCGTCCCATTATTGTACTACGGAAAACAAAAATTATGGCGATGCGTAAGTATTTCTTATTGTACATCCATCCTCTTAATGAATTAACAATTAAATCTGAAGCTACATTGATGTCACCTTTACTCTTTCACATGAATTATTCAAGTTTAATTGATTAAAATAGCTAATCAATAGAAAGATAGAGCAACTGTATTGTAGACAACAGACGTAAAGAGAATATGACGCTATAAACAGCCCTATAAACTGAATGAAATGATGTATGCTAAAATCTAGTAATACCTGTATAAGGTGTAATGCTCACCGTTTCAATAACACTAGACAGCAGTATGGGTAAGATGATTGGACTGAGCATCATATGGTATTAACAAGCGTCACTAATGAAGAGAGTTAACCAGTGCATATATCGTATCTCAAGATACAAGATTATCTTTACTTGTAGGAGGATGAAATTAATTTTATGTTTGAATACACGTACCAGCGAGTTTTCATGCGGCTGATATTGTATATTGATTGTTCTTAATACGAAAATAAACTTTTAAATTTTGATTTAAATGTTTGCTGTACTATGTCCAGGAGTTTTATATGCTACTTTCAAAAGCTGAGCACTCTTGTTATATCTATCATTTAAATAGACAGGTTGTAATTCTATTATCAATTCACTAGCGGGTGAATTAAGAACAAGTAAATAGATATATGACTTTTAGGCAATCATTACTTTAAAAAATAATTTATTGCATCATTATTTTTTTTTTTAGTCAATGACAGAATGAGTGGGTATGACGCGAAGGACCACGAAATATGCGTGACCCCTGCCGCCCTCTGGGCCAAGCGGGGACGAGAGGTCAGGTTGCCTCACCTGCGCGAAAAACAAACACGCTGCACAGCAGATTCCAAGGAATTCAAGCAACAGTGGCGTGCCATTAAATGTGACAAGTGAGAATGTGTGTGACTCGTGAGAAACAAAACACCTTTAGAGCTAATTGTTTGTAAACGTCTGTTAAGAAGTCTTATAATTTGAAAGCACGCGTAACGCGTAAATATTATTCTCATGTCTGACTCCTCTTGTTGGATATCAGTCATATTCAGAAAATTCATATAGTCTTTCTGGTAGCATCCATAATTTTTAGATTAAACATTAGTATTCAGTTCATTTAAAAAGAATTTTTTTTTTTTTGTCTTGTAGCTTTTTCCATATAACACTTGGTTTCCTCAATAACTTTGACTTCAGTTAAGAAATTTGAAACATTTATTTACAACTCTTTGTTAAAATAGTCAGTATATTTGTTTTCTTGTCAAATGCTTCAATTTTAATGATAAAGTTAGTGGATACGTCATTTTTTTATTATTATTTTTTCTTTTTTTTGCTGTCGTCAGTCTTTAGACTAGTTTGATGCAATCCTACATCCCTTCCTATCCTGTGCTAACCTCTTTATTTCTACATACCCCTTACAGCCCACGTCCTCATATATCTGCTTCATACATTCTAATCTCTGTCTACCTCTACAGTTCTTACCTTCGACTGTTACCTCCACTAACAAATTATCCAATCCAGCATGTCTCAAAATATGACCTACCAGCCTGTCTCTTCTTCCTGTAAGCTTCTTCCATAAGCTTCTTTTCTCACCTATCATTTCCAAAACTCGTTCATTTCTTACTTTGTCTGTCCACCTAATTTTCAGCATTCATCTGTAGCACCACATTTCAAATGCTTCAAGTTTCTTTCTTTCCGGTATTCCTAAAGTCCATGTTTCGCTACCGTAAAGTGCTGTGCTCCACACATAGAGTTTTAAAAAGTTCTTTCTAATTCCTAGATCAATATTTGAAACTAAAATGTTTCTCTTTTGCATGAAGGCTCTTTTTGCTAGTGCTATTCTGCTTTCAACATCATTCCTGCTTCGGCCATCGTTTGTAATTTTGCTTCCCAAGTAACAGAACTCACTTACTTCTCCTATTGCATCCGATCCTATTTTTATATTTAATCTGCTAGTATTGGTATCATTTCTGCTACATTTCATCACTTTTGGCTTACTTTGATTTATATTCATTCCAAAATCTTCCTTCAGTATTTTGTTCATGCCATTCAATAACTTTTCAATATCCTCAGCCCTCTCTGCTAATAAGACAATGTCATCAGCAAATCGTAGCATACTGATTTTTTCTCTCTGAAAACTTATGCCCCATGGAAATTTTTCTTTGACTTTCTTCATTGCTTCTTCTACATACAAGTTGAATATTAACGGGGATAGACTAAAACCTTGTCTCACACCCTCTTTAACTGATGTATGTATCTCGTGATTCTCTAATTTTATTACAGACACTTGATTCTTATATAGATTATAGAGTATTCTTCTATCTCGATACCTGACTTCTTTAAAATTTTGAACATCTTGTCCCACTTAACATTATCAAAAGCTTTTTCTAAATCAACAAATGCCATAAAAGTATCTTTGTTTTTCTTGATACGCCCTTCAAGTATTAATCTTAAAGACAAAATTGCTTCCCTTGTATCGCGATTTTTCCTAAACCCAAACTGATCTTCACCTACTATCTCTTCTACTACCCTTTTCATCCTTCTGTATATTATTCTGGTCAGTAATTTTGAAGCATGTGATGTTAGACTAATGGTGCGATAATTCTCACATTTGTCGGCTTGTGCTTTCTATGGAAGTGTGAAGATGATATTTTTATTAAAATCAGTTGGATTTTCTCCTGTTTCATAACTTTTTGATATCAGCTTGAATAATATTTCGATTCCTTCCTCTCCTAGGGATTTAAGAAGTTCTGCAGGGATCTCATCAATTCCAACTGCCTTATTTGCTTTCAAGTCATTCAGAGCTCTATTAAATTCTGTCCTCAAAACAGAATCTCCTAAGTCATCAATGTCAACATCGCCTTCCTTTTCCAATACACTATTGTTCAAGTCGTCCCCAACATACAGTTTCTCAATGTATTCCTTCCATCGGTTAGCTCTATCTTCTGAGCTTAAAAGAGGTTTCCCATCGGCAGCTTTAATGTTCATACCTCTTTTCTTCATTTCTCCAAAATTATGTTTGATCTTTCTATATGCAACATCTACTTTTCCTACGACCATTTCCTTTTCTACTTTTTCACATATTTCTTTTGCTGTTTTGCATTTCCTATTTATTTGATTTCTAAATTGCCTGTACTGCTCTCTTTTTGCATCATCTTGAGAATTTTTGTACATACCTTCTCTTCTGATCCATCAGCTCCAAAATTTCTTCTGTGATCCAATTTTTTCGGGCAGCTTGTTCCCTAAAGCCTAATGTTTCTTTGCCAGCTTTCATTATTTCGGTCTTTAATGCATTCAATCCGCCCTCGCTTGAGCACCTTTCACAGTTACTTCTTAGACCTATGTCTACCAGTTCTGCAAATTTTTCTCTTGTGCTAGATTGTTTCAGTTTATTCACTGCCATTCTGTTCTGCTTATGCTGCTTCCTTATTCGCTTGAATTTCAGCCTGCACTTCATTACTATCAAATTGTGGTCCGAGTCTATGTCTGCTCCTGGGTACGCTTTACAGTCTAGAACTTGATTCCTGAATCTCTGTTTGACCATGATATAATCAAGCTGATATCTGCCTGTATCTCCAGGACGTTTCCAGGTGTATATTCTTCTTGCATGGTTATTAAACAATGTGTTCGCCACTACTAGCTTATATCTTTCACAAAATTCTAGCAACCTGCTTCTTCGCTCATTTATTTCTCCTAGACCAAAACATCCGACAGTATACCCCTCTTTTCCTTCTCAGACTATTGCATTCCGATCACCCATGATTATTAGATTTTCTTCCCCCTTCACATATTGGATTAATTCTTCAATTTCAGCGTATATTTTTTCTATTTCTTCGTTATCTTCCTGTGACGTTGGCATACATACTTGTACCAATGTGGTTGGGACGGGCTTAGTTTCTAACCTCATCAAAATAATTCTGTCACTAAACTGTTCATAATAACTCACCCGTTTCCCTACTTTCTTGTTCATTACAAATCCTACACCAGTGACTCCATTGACAGCTTGTGTGCTAATTATCCTATGTTCCCCAGACCAGAAATCCTGTGCGTCCTTCCATTTAATCTCACTAATCTCAACAACATCTAACTTAAGTTGTTCCATCTCCCTTTTTAAGTTTTCTAACGTACCTGCCCTATTCAGACTTCTAACATTCCACGCTCCAACTCGTAGAATGTTTCTATCCATTCTGATGACTCCTCCCTGAGCAGTCCCCACCCGGATATCCGATTGGGGGACTATTTTACCTCCGGAATATTTTACCCAGGAAGAAGCCTTCATGATATATGTAATTTGAGAGGATTACATGTCCTCCGGATACCCTTTGGGTCTTTAATACAGTGGTTTCCCGTTGCCTTCTGCATCCCCCCTCCGCCTTTAGGGGACGTTTCCAACCCCAAGGGCAAGCAGTGGGTGACTCCTTATATCGGGAATCTTTCAGTCGCCAGAGCCTCGTCTGTGCAAACAGGGTGCACCACGTGAAGGAGAGGTTGACATTTGGTTGGAAAAAGACTATACTAGTCTCTCCCAAACCCTTACACCCCGGATATGTCATAAGGTGTGGCAAAACGTAACATTGTGTATTTATCACTTTTATATATTCTAATTTATAAAAAGTTTTTTACTCATCATTGTTCTCGTCTTCCTTTAAGTAAGCTTGAAAATAAGTCTCATTATATTTACATTTATTATATTGATCAAAAATTAATTTTTTTCGATACAAAAAGGAAAAATGTGACAAATTATCTCTGGAGTTTCAGTAAAACTAATTCCTACTCGATATTTATCTGTTACGGCGCGTTTGCATCTTAGTGGAATTTTGGAGGTAAACGGATTGAGGGAAGAATACAAAAATTCCAATGCTGCTCACCTGAAGGTTTCAGATAAAATTAGATTTCAGTATTTCGAAGTGGGGAAGCATTTTTATGTTTTAAACCAAGCTAAAATGTTATGTGAAAAAAATAGTAGATCTACTGTTTCATTTAATTAGTATTTCCTTCGCTAAAGTATCCCAACAACAAGAAAATATCTATTTAGCTTACGTGCCTCACATTCTTTCAGTATCATTCACAAATGTACAAGAAAATGGTTTTTACTCTCAAAAATTCGGTTGCTTATAAACTAATGCAGAAATCAAGTTGCGTGAAGTTATTACCGATTTTTAGGCTGCCAACAGGAACGCAGTCGTTCCAGAATTCCTTAATACCTTTGAATTTACTTTTATGCTATAAATGTTGATAACCATTATTTTTAAGGGGTAAAAGTGATCGAAGTCTCGTTTCCAACTTGCAGGTAGTTAATAAAAAAAAAAACTTTTGCACTTATAAGCCAAAAAAACTCTCTTATTCTTAGAACTGAATTATAACTTTTCTCTTTCTGAAACTAAGTTATCTGAAGTATGCAGTTTATTCATTCTAACTCTATTAAACTGAAATACTTTATTCCGCCAAACGAATTACACAATTTAGCATCTTAAGTTGCCAGACGCGTACGTCTTGCAGTTAGCGCAGTTTCTTCATAATTAGGTTTTTAACTGTAAATTTGATTGATTAATCTATAGTTCGACATATGTTGAAGTTCCTTATCTCTGCTCCGGTAGTTTCATGAGTGATGTTTATTTACAGTAGTAACGACAGCAATAACATGTATTTTCGGTGGAATAAAAAATATTTTCACAAATCTTCTATTAGATTCAGTCAAGTGTATTCATACTTGGATAACAGAGATAATTTAAGGTTAAATTTTCTGTTTCTAAATTTTTCTGCTTCACAATATTTGTCAAGGCTGCTTTAGTAATAGAAGCCAACAACGTAACGTTGCTTATAAGAATAATGGGTAGAAAGAGCCAGCGTAACAAAGTTATTTGAATAAAAGCCAATAATTTGCAGCTGCAGTATAAATTTGAACTCTTTTGAAATTTAAAAGAGAAACTTAACAAAATAGATTGATAACAATCAACAGATAACCGCCGCCCTACTTTCAAACTCACTGCTTAGTGAGGAATCTGCATATAGAAAAATCTGATTCAGATTCACAAATCATTTTCTTACAGCTGGTTGGTCGCACAGCCTTCCATGAAGAATGTCCATACTGTTTGCTTGCCGAAATTTTATCTTGCTTGGTCAAGGGAAAACTGTGGCGCTGAAGTTGTATATAAGTTCGGCTTACCAAACTGTGACGTCCAATAATATCTTTCCAAAACTCATTTTGGCAGTCACAAGTTTATTCACGAAAAAGCAGAGAAAGAATCAACGGTAAAGCACCAAAAGACTGTCCATTCAGAATAAACTGTATTTGATTGATAAACAAGCCAAATTGTAAAATATATTTCTTCACATAGTTGAGATTATTTTACATAACGATTCCTCCCGATTAGCTTATTTTACATAGTTATGGTTATGTTTAAGTGTATTAACTGCAGTAGTTTCAATAGACGCTACGGATTTTATTTCACTAGGTCAAAATGTTTAATCGC
This sequence comes from Vandiemenella viatica, assembly GCA_031002005.1. Lineage (NCBI taxonomy): Eukaryota > Metazoa > Arthropoda > Insecta > Orthoptera > Morabidae > Vandiemenella > Vandiemenella viatica. The sequence goes on along the minus strand of CM061920.1, from coordinate 301,859,853 downwards.
AAGATTTTTTGTCATGAAGTACATTTAACCAACTTCGAGAAAGCCGCGGGAAATTTGAATGCAGTCATACTTGGTATAAAATTCCTCATTCATAGATAGTGCTATAACGAATGATAGGAATACATTAGCAAATAGTGGTAGAAGCTGGATGAAAGCCATACATTAATTCTTAAATAACAGGGTTCATTTAACTGTACACTGCGAGCAATTTTATAATCCATAGCCATTATATGCAAATTTTTCGTAATTAATCGGTAAGATTACGTTTTATCGATTTAAAGGTATTGTGCATACGATTTAATCGCCTCTGATTTGTACATTAAGATAGTTCGAAAAATTAAAATTGGAACTCTGTAAACATTTATAGACCAAATAATTGTCTTATATATACCTCATTTACACTAAATATAGTATATTAATCAACTTTGGGAATGGCCTATATAAATCTATATACATATTAGTCTTATAACCAGAAATTTAATTCTGAGGCCTATGAAATAGAAGCTGATACTATAGAGGTTGTTAGATAAGTTGAACAATAATTTAAAAAAATTATATTATTTCAAATTTATATCTTACCTAACAAATTAAACTTGCATGTTATAACAACCGTATAATATAAAATGGTCTTCTCTAGAATCAACAGACGTTATCGAACACTAATGAATGAAGCAGAATTGATATAAGAATTGATATCAGAGTAGCTAATTCACTTATTAGAAGTACAAGTCATGCTCTTTAATGGTTTGATATTGCATTTAATGTTATGGAGAGTGAAGGTTTTCAGTTCATCCAACGTAAATATACCAGTGCCACACAATGGTGCAACTTCCCAAACAACAAGATATATGGTAAAGATTAATTAAATCTTGATTTCTGTTCTGATAAGAGTAATTATTAAGAATTTCAGAGAAAGAAAATGGATAACAACAAAAAAATTTACTGAGTACAAAGTTGCCATCAGAAGCTTGATTTAAAATATTACAATGATATTCTGTCGAACAATAGAATTTATATATATGTGACAGGTGGTTAGCGAAACAGACTTAAACACTGGATGTATTGCGAACTGGGAGCACCAAGTGCGTCAGTGAATTTAACTAAATTGGAAACCCACTGCCGGTCTCATGTGAATACTTACTATAGTTTTGCATTATCATTGTCTAATGACGTATGGAACGAGTCGCCCCGTCAACGTACCCACTGCTGCTTCAAAATTCTAGTTTCTCAGAGCTGTAATGACAGAACTGTATAAAAATTGTAAGGCAGTTGTGACAAAATTGTACTTGTGCAAAAGGTTTTACTTAAACCCCGCTCCGTGTCACATCATCAGATTTTTTTAAACTGCTTTAAGTCTCTTAACAGCGAGGTCTTTAGAGACGGGAAAGGATGCGGGGTAAGGAATGGGAAGGAATTTGACCATGACCTTTAGAAGGAAGCATCCCGGCATTTGCCTGGAGTGATTTGGGAAACCATGGAAAACCCAAATCTGCATGCCCGGACGGAGATTCGAACCGGCTCCTCCCGAATGCGAGGCGAGAACGTTAACCGTTACACCACCACGCTCGGTACCTCGTCAGAGGGAATACCTTCCAACGATCATAATAGAAGTTAATGCCTTCAATCATCATGTACTGAAAATTAAGAACGTTCCCAGTCATAGTTTCTAGTTACCAGCAACCTACCGATTTCCCACAATGCTGATTATGACCTAAATTAACGTCTAGAGACAAATATATGACTGCCACTTCTTCTTCTATGCTCGCTATTAGTTACGTTATTCTCAATTAATTCCCTACCACGACTGTGACTTATGTTCAGATAATCAGGGATTTAGGTGTTTAAACCTTATATGAAATAAAAGTAAATTAAATAACCATATTTTTATTGCATTTCAGATTACAATTTGCTAAAACTGTTAGGACATCTTACCACGAAAATATAATATGTCTCAGAAATTATATAAACTAAAATATTTCAACATGAAATTATGTTTAATTTTTAAGAAATAAGGTCAGTGCAATGTGATTAAGTTTTCAGATAAATTTTGAAATGTTTTTTTACTATTTTGAATTACTTTATCTTCCTTACAATAAACATGAATACGGAGTCATTAGTTATCAAAGAATTAAAAAAAATTAAAAGAATGCAGTGCTTTGTGAATCCAACCAAATAAAACATTGAACCATTTTGTTCCCAAGCATTTTCTGTGCATTTACGATGTTTTATTGAAGTCAGTAATACGCTTACACGTGACAAATTCAGCAATACAGATATACATTATATTCCTTACTTAAAAACAATGTAAATTGTTCTTCGAAATAAATAGAGTTTTTAGAAACGCAATATTTAATCAAATAGGAACTAGATTAAATACTTAGAAGTCTGTGAAAGATTAGTATCCTGTTATCATCTGCATCTATACATTTTTCTCAACAATTTTAAATTTGTTACTGTTTAGTTTACTTGACATCTGTAACATTTATCCTATTAAGGTAGTTCATACGGAAAACTAGAAATTTATAGCAATATTTAGTAACTTAGTAACTAATAACTTACAGATAGAACAACGACACTTGTTTATATTGCAATATCATCTACATCTATATTATGTCAGAAAACAAGAAAGAGGCTACCACATGTGAGAACCCCGACATTTTGGTTCTATATCTGCAAATCCCATCTATGTATGCAAAAGAAGCAGTACTGAGATGAAGTAGAAGGCACCAAGTTTTGAAAAAATTCTGTAGCAAAAGATTCAACAAAAAACTGCAGCTCTGTGTGAGAAGACTCCCAACGAGATTAATTAATCCGAAAGTTTCACCACGGCTAAGCAACTCCTAACATAACGTGAAGTCTCACTTTTTTTCTTCTTCTTTATAACTCGGATGTACGGGACCAAATTAGTTTTGGAAATACTGACAGACGGGTGTAAGCTCGGCAGGCTGATATATTAATCCTGCCAAAAGCCAACGTGCATCTTTAATAGGACAGTTGTTACTTTAATAACCTTTGAGCACTCGAAAAATCTTTTATAAACATTAAAATATGATGTTTGTTATGGATTTCCTGTTACATTCAGCTTACGCAAGGGTTCACTTTTTTATGAACGTATTGCTACGGAGCATTTAAACTACACAGCTACAAATTTGATGCGACTAACGTGAGGGATCTGTTATAAGCTTTTAGTCGCACGAACACCCTAATCGTCAGATTTATTATCATGAGCATATTATGTTATTAAATAATTATGATTATATAGAGTAACTTTGGTACAAAAGTTATAAAGGTCGGATAACGTCAGGCGAGAGAGACTGGAAGTTCTCGGATTACAGTTTGGAAGAAAGATGGCATGTTGGAGCGTTCTTTGTAACATTAAGATCAGGATTAAAAAAAAATTCCATCCAATCAATTATTTTAATAACATGATGTATAAATACTACAAATTATTGTTAGGAGCATTTCTTTTTCGAATTCAAAATTACTAAGAATTGTTATTAGATATCTGCCAAATTACCTTTGTTGTTCCTTTACTTGCTTCATGTCTTGAGCATTATGGAAGGTTTTCCTCAAATTTTAATTCCATGTAGATTATAGAAACTTATTTTACCTCTTTCCTGTAAGCATCTTTTACGCATTTTTAAAAAGTGAAATCATGGAAAATAACTTTGTGTTTTATTCTTGTCCGACGCCAGATTTCTTGATACCTGACTGTTCGGAAATAGGTTTCAACCATCAGCCTGTTTGGTTGATAGCATAATTTCGTTTTTTTAATGCCCGGGATGAATTGTCTCTACAGATATTACCGCAAATGGAAATGTATATAAAACAATCTTCTCGTTTTTCTTAAAACCAATCTAAATGTTCTGTATTTTGCTCTAATTATAGTTATTTTGATTAATCGCATACAAAACAAAAGGGAAATTTATCAAATAAAACTAGAAAAACACTGTTTAAGTGCGAATACTTGTCAGAGAGGTAGAACCGTTAAGTTAGTCATTTTTAATTCGGTTTACTTAAATTACTACATCATTTTCTTGTATATAAAAAACAAACGAACAGTAAATGTAAAGGACACGCACAATGAAACCCTGTTCAGTGTCTAGCTAGAAGATGATTTTATGGGATGAGACAAGTGTTACAGGTGTAAAACACAAAATCCGGAAGGCGTGTAAACGAGGGTATTAGGAGTTCTCTGAAGAAATTACCGCGGAACACAGTCAGTAACTGACACGATAAATCATCTAAGATAGGGCTCGGTATGAGAATCAATTAGCTAGTATTTTGAGAAGAATTAGAAGTTGAATCTGGAAGGAAATGGAAGAGTGTGATCACTGATCTGAGTTGATTCCAGCTGAATGAGAGTCAACAGTTTTTTATGATTTCGTGGAAGGTGAATGAGAACAGTTCTGTTTGTGGGTATGGGATCCAGGATTTCGAATAAGTTATCAAGCAAAATAGTTTATGAGTAAGAACTACCGGTAGTTTGCACCGGGCAATACAATATATTGTAATTAACAATACCATCCTGCATGATACGTGATTGTTATCAATAGTTCATATATTGCTCCAGTTCTTCTTAAATGTATCAGGAACTTCAGTTGTTCACATATCACATAACATACGATTATCGAACGACATTTGTTTTTTATGAGTGCGATACTGGGGATAAAGAAAAGGAGGTGTTAAACCACACATGTACGCCTACAACTTATGTGGTTGCTAGAGAATTTTTCACAACGAGAACACTACACCCAGGATGTCATGCAAACAATTTTTTTTTTCAACATCTCGTTTATCTTTATTATTATACTGTAAAAATCTCTCTATCCCAATAATTCAGCTAATCATTTTTTAATCAAAATTCTGACTGAATCTTGGTGTTACAATATAATTTTGGTGTTAACAACAGAGATACATATATTTCAACTGTTCGCATGGCAGGTGCCAGTTTTGGAGCTGACGTCTATTCTGGAAGCGCGGGAGTCTGGCTGAGGCTATGACAGCCGTCTATCGATTGCAGAGAGGGCGTTCATAGCGACGTACATCACTTAAGCTGTCATCTGCCTGTCTGTCTTGGGATACATTTGCAGACTACAGCCGCAGTTTAGCAGAGAATTCTGCAGCTGATACCGCCTCCTGTTAAGAGGACATCTGCGTACGCAACTTCGTAATCGTAAAATTATTTCAAAGACGAAATTAATTCAAACAAAAATGATCCTAAGAACATGATGTCTTCAGGAATTATTGTAAAGCATTTTAATATGTATAACCTACATTTTTAACGACTAAATTATATCTTCAGTTAAGACAAAACTAGCACCATGGATATTGAAATAGCCACAGAAGATATATGATGCTACCAGATACTGCAATCTTCAAAAAATATAAATACTCCTATAAACTCAAAAATTCGTATGAAAAACATTAATGTTTCAGCGTTCATTCTGTTTTGTTAGTATCCTATGATTTTACCACTTCCAATCCATTTTCACAAACATTTATTAGAATAAAGTATAGTTTTTCGTGATCTGGACATTTGCTCTTTGGATTCTGTTAACATTTTCATTGACTTTGAGTTTTTGGATTGTTTTAACTAATTTATACTTATTTTTCCATAATTTTTGTTATTTATTTCTTCAGAGAAAGGAAATTACTCTTTCAAAAAGCTGGAAGACAGTAGCATGGGCCTAGTATTTAGGTTTTTACATAGATATCAGCAGTGCTAGGAAAGGTACGGGGAAACCGATGATTAGTTTTATTGTAAATAGTTAATAAGTTTAAAGAAATGATAGAAGCTGTGAAATTTGGTATCACTGGCTTGAAAAATGATATTACTTCCATTATTTTCGGACTTTGAATTTGTGAATAGTATACCACGACTGCAAATTGGAAAGAGAATCATCAGAATCGATGAACCTTGTTTGACTTCATAAAACCATTATTTTTATGTGACTTATCCTAATTTTTAGATTTGTTTTCCTTTTGTGTAATGACTGATCTTACTGAATTGCAGATCCTCAGAGCTCCTGTTTCTCAGTTACATAACACTAGACACTACCTAAGTATACATAAATTAGTGGTAAATTGGCTGTCTGTTTAACTTCCGTAATAATGTCTTCGTGTATGGTCCAACAAATTCTGATTATGCGCACTTCAACATCGAAGTGTTTGTACAAGCATTGCCAAAGATAAATTCTGTAGAACTTCAGTATTTGCACAAGCATTGCCAAAGATAAAATCTGAATACCAGTTTTCGACCAACTTTCTGCTCAGAATCTACACTTTTATGCTTGAATATACGTTTCTGTTTAGAGTATAACGCCCTCACCTATAATGACTGTGCTATTGTATTGATCACTTCCTCTCGCGGTCTCGGTCGGTAATCCCACTAGCAGTAGTATCTTAATCTTGAAGAGCTTATCAGAGCAAGGTACTCACCTGCACAGAGCGTGGTGTGTACTTCTCGTGGGGGGAAAGGTCATCTGGGCGTGCCGCCGTATCCATGGCAACTTAAAAGATGACGTCATCATCGGTACAGTGCAAGATTAGCAGTGTCACGAGATACGAACATACAACACACCATTTGGTGACTTAATCCTGATACTTCCATGACTATATTAGTTTATTAAGTTACAACAATAGAAGCTACAACTTTTCTGAATGTGTAATTCGATGACGTCGGAAAAATTATTTTCATTTTCAATTTCCCTACTAAACTATTTTTTTAACTGTCACACATCAGCGTTGGGAAAATATTAATTTCTATGATTTATTTTAAATTTTCTGCGACAGAAATATTAGATTTTCTGAAACAGAAGTTCACTGAAGCCTTTTCTCAGTAGTAACAGTAAGAATGGAATAACTACAAAACATTTGTTTCACAATGGACTAATATTCCCGCAATTGTTTCTTTCTAATCATTAACTGGCGAAAAAAAATTATGAATGGTGGGACAAGTTGTAATTCAGCAAATGAAAGAGTTATGCTATATTTTGTAAATACATTTAAGTATCAAGTAAACAGTTGTAATTAGCCAAATCTGTGACTCTACAAATAATGAGAGTTTGATAAGGGCTGAATAGGTTTTAAATTTGCTATAGATTTTTCAATTTTTTCATAATAAGCTTTCATACATAAGTCTCTGTTAAAACACAACAATGTTACCTCAGAGCACGAAATATTATACTTTCTAGCTTAGTAAAAATTATGTACACCAATTACCTGTTCTATATCATCTTCCTGAGAATTATTACATTTTTATCTTAATTTATTTCTTTATTTATTTGATATTCTTGTACCTTACCGAACTCATCCCTGTCTTCTTGATTTTATGGTGGTTATTTTTTTGAGTGAAGTCTTAATTCAATTTTATATTTTATAAAATGTTTATAACAGTATTTCCGATGCTCTTCAATTGCTTGCTTTAATCTGTAATGAACAATTAACTCTCTGAGTCAACATAATGCTAAACTGAATCTCAAGTAATCATTGTTATCATCCGGAGATATTTTTTTCAGAAATTTAGGACTTCGGTCAGCTTCGGTACCTAATATGAAAACATTGACGTATTATTTCTGCCGTAGAAATTGAGAGGAACTGATATCGAGTTTGTATTTAAGGACTGATTGTTATTCTCACAATCTCTTTTTCACTGGCGAATTGAAGAAATAAGAAGGGGAAAAAAACGATTGGTAATGAATGTAACAATTACCTGTAAAAGCCATCACATTATTGGTTTAACGGCAAGAAGGAAGATGGGTTTCTTTCTGTATTGTGGGATGGAGATTTATTTAAGATGGACGACGTACCCGTAGGTACCAACTCAGCATTCGTCATTGGAAAAAACATGGAACACCGAAATCTGGATTAGACGACATGTGACCATTAAATGTCACAGATTACAGGGATTATATCTATTTTGTTATTATATTAGAGAATGTCAATACTCACAGTTGGCTGATAACATTCTTGACAATTGTTTTGAATAGGCTGCTACTTGTAAACAAAATAATTTATGGAGATCAGTTAGAGGTCAGTTAAGGGTTCAGGACGATAATTTTATATATAAAGCACATAAAATGGTAAGTATAACATCCATTTAAGTATATAGTGTTGTTGCAGGATACTTTTCTGTAGCTACTTAAGTAAATGAACTGGTAATAAATAACCGCCAGGGGAACTATTTTTTATATTTTACCGTTGAATTAGTTTCTTCTCTTATCAAGTTATAATCAGCGAATATTCTGTACTGAAATGTAAACTTATTTTTACAATTTTGATTATATTATTTTCATCAATTCTATGATTGTGCAATTCGCTGATGCTTTTCTAATGAAAATTTACATTGATTTTGGCAGGGTATGTAGCTGAACATTTCTGCCATTTCTTTTCGAGACATATGCCTAATTTTATTTAGAACAGTTAATTAAAACAGCTATGCCCACTCCCGTACTTAAACGGCCGCTGCAAATGTCTTACCAATTGGGCAGTCAATGAACTATTTACACTCAAGAAAATCAATAGTTACGAATTGTAACTAAAAATGTATACGCAGGTAGATATAAAGTTTACTAATTATTATTTTATGAGAACATTCATAACTTACATAAAACCAGTTAATAAACATTGTTATTTTTCAATACTGTCTTCCTCATTTCAGATTATGCTGCGATAGTTTGTGAATTCTCCGAGGGGTAAAAACTCTGTTTTTTCAAAATTTTCAAACTTCGATGATTCAGTTCATATTCAATACGTTCTCGGCCATCAATGAAATCTTTTACAGGCATTCAAGTCTGACAATACTTTAACATCAGATCGTCCAGAAAGATTACAACTTTCCTCGGATAATATACTTCATGACAGTGCGATGATACAAACCTGTACGCGCTCTCAATTCACGCATAACAGTCAAACGAATAAAACTGCCTGGCGTTTGCTGAACAACTGGAATACCTTGCGACATCTACACCTTCATCAAGCAGTTTTACGTACAGTAGCACTTTCTTTAATTTGGGTTGCATTATAATCCAATGGTAAATTTCAACGACTCTGGTAAACAAACTAAGATCTCTGGAAGGGAATTAAATACAGATAGTAAGAAGCCGAGGGGGGACTGGCGATTTTACAGTGCATCTACAACGTCCGGCATTAAGCGAATAAAGTTGTTCTCCTACAGTTTCAACGAAGTTTCTTAACTTTTATCTTCGCAACGTGATTTTCGAGGAACATTCAGGAAATTAGTTTATCACCGTCTAGAAATGGTTGCTGCTATCTCAGAGTAAAGGCACTGCAAGTGCGTTGGAAGAGAATGACGTGGCAATCGTGTACGCCAGGTATCGTTTCCTCATTCCTCGCATCCTTTGAAGATGACTGCTATCATTCCGTCACAGACCGATCGCGCATAACACAACGTCGGTCGAAATACGTCTTCAGCTTTGTCTTGAGCCTAATGTCTTGATCAAGCAGTTGGTGGTCTCTGGAGTATGAAGATCGCAGTAGAGCTAGTGCAGAAGCTCATTTAGAAAACAGTCGTTTCAAACGTTTGCAATTTCCTCCTTATTTCCTGTTTTTCCCTCGATTGTCACAAAGCACATGCTGTTTCGGAAATTGTGCGCGTGGGTATCAAAGCAGCTAATATCCGAAAACAAATAAAATGGGCATGGTCTCACCAATACCACTGATTATTATTTTGACGTGGATAAATCTTCCAAATTGGATGCTGGGTGGCATCCCAGCAATATTGAAAACGTCCAGTTTGTTAAAGGCAAGTACTAAAAAAACTACGTAATGGACGAAAACGTAGTGAGCTTGATACGGTCAAGTACACTGATCAGCCAGAACATAATTACTACCTATCTACTATCGATATAAACCTGTCTAGACGATAGAAGTGTTACCTGACGAGGAATGATTGTTAGATACGCGCATGGTGCATGTAATATCAGTGAGCGCGCAATCAGTGTTTATAATGGGGAAGACGCGCGATCTATCTGAGTTTGACCAAGGGCATAGTGTGATGGCCCGGAAGCTCGGCACGAGCATTTAGGAAACTGCATGACTTGTCGTGTGTTCGCGGAGTATTGTGGTTCAACAACTGGCGAAACCAAGGTGAAACGATGTCAAAACGTCGAGGGGTTGGGCGGTCATCCCTCATTGCAGATGTCGGACGTCGTAGGCTGGGCAGACTGGTAAACAGCACAGGTGGGGACCTGTGGCGGAACTAACATCAGACTTTAGTAGTGGGAACAGTACAACTGTGTCTGAACACACAGTGCATCGAAAACTCCTAACGATGGGCCTCCGCATCTGACGACCCATGCAAGTGTCAATGTAACCCCACGGTATCGACAACTACGACTGAAATTGGCACGTGACCATCGTCAATGGACGTTGATGCAGTGGCAGAGTTTTGCATGGTATGATGAATCCCGATACCTTCTTCATCATTTCAGTGGGAGGGAGCGAACCTGTAGTTTTTCAGAGGAACAGCTTCTTGGCACTTGTACTGCGGGACGGAGAAGACAAGCTGTCGGCGGCTCAATTATGCTCTGGAGGACATTCTCGTGGGCACGCATGGGTACAGTGGTGCTCGTGCAAGGCACCATGACGGTCAATAAATATCGTACACTGGTTGCAGACCACGTATACCCCTTCATGACGACCGTGTTTCCCAACGGCAATGGCATTTTTCAACAAGATAATGTGCCATGTCACAAGGCCAGCAATGTGATGGAGTGGTTCGAGGAACACAGAGGTGAGTTGCAATTGATGATGTGGCTCCCCAAATCGCCAGATTGAATCCGATCTAACACATCAGGGATGTGATTGAATTTACGGTAATTAGGTGACTTGTGTGTGCAGATATGGTTCCAACTCCCCCCAGCCACCTACCAATTGCTTCAATGTCATTGCTTCCATGTCAAGACGCGTCGCCTCTGTTATCAGTACCAAAGGTAGGCGGTCATAATTTTCTGGTTGATTAGTAGTATACAGGGTGTTACAAAAAGGTACGGCCAAACTTTCAGGAAACTTTCCTCACACACAAACAAAGAAAATATGTTATGTGGAGATGTGTCCGGAAACGCTTACTTTCCATTTTAGAGCTCATTTTAGTTTCGTTAGTATGTACTTTACTTCCTCGATTCACCGCCCTCTTGACTTCCATTTATGGGGGCATTTGAAAGCCCTTGTCTACGCAACCCCGGTACCAAATGTAGAGACTCTTCGTGCTCGTATTGTGGACGGCTGTGATACAATACGCCATTCTCCAGGGCTGCATCAGCGCATCAGGGATTCCATGCGACGAAGGGTGGATGCATTTATCCTCGCTAACGGAGGACATTTTGAACATTTCCTGTAACAAAGTGTTTGAAGTCACTCTTGTACGTTCTGTTGCTGTGTGTTTCCATTCCATGTTTAATGTGATTTGAAGAGAAGTAATAAAATGAGCTCTAACATGGAAAGTAAGCGTTTTCGGACACATGTCCCATAACATATTTTCTTTGTTTGTGTGTAAGGAATGTTTCCTGAAAGTTTGGCCGTACCTTTTTGTAACACCCTGTATAATAGCGGGCACGACACGGGGAAGCGATATGATTATTCCAATTACGGAAGGGTGGTCCAGTGCAAGCCAAGTGTCCTTAGAGAGCGATTCCCGCTCATTTGTCGCGCAAATTAAGGTAAAATACAATCATTTCATGCGAAATTCACTACGGCATACAATTTAAGACCATTTCGACATCGACAATACTAAATTTCGAAAAACTGTGAAACTTTGAATGTGCAATTGTAACAACCATTAAATACTTTCTTTCACACTGCTAATTTAATTAAGTAACTAACTTTCGTGAAACCTCATAAGTTTATGTATCATAAATTAGTCTTGCGTCCTGAACAATATTGTCAAACTAGAACTTTATCTTATGTACTTCTTGTAATATTTTGGAAATATGGACCCAGAGTAGATACTAGGTGCTATATATATATATATATATATATATATATATATATATATATAAACCTAACTAGACAATAAACCTTTAATTTTCGTAGCCAGTGAATTAACTCCTCCCAAACCTCAAACCATGGCTAAAGGTTCAGTCAGTTGTCATATAGCTGACTAACTGTTACAAAGTCATGCCCAACTTTTCTAGATAATGCTTTTTAAACCATCTTTATACAACCCGTTTACAGGATGCTATTCACTGGAGAGGTTAGTCTGTTCGGTAACATACTGGGGACCGAGCGTAGTGATGAGTTAGCCTTATAATCTGGAGGACGCTAGTTTGAATCCCGGTCTGGTTATCCATATATTGGTTTTTCATAGTTTTCCCAAATCACACTAGGTGAATTTCGGGATGGTTACTTCAAACGGCCAG
>CM061920.1:301817960-301846473 GCA_031002005.1 Vandiemenella viatica | reverse complement strand
AGTTTCCACATCCGGACTCTCCTTGCAAGATTAAAACCATTAATCAAGAAAAACAAAGATATAGGGTCTTGTTTTGTATATTTTAAAAAAACTTCTTGCTGTGAAGATTACACATGATGTTCAAAATTTTTAAGTAGGGAATCGAAACAAAGTGGAAAAAAATGTAGCATGGTGCAAAGGATTAGCAACGAAACAGATCAAAATGCTGCAGTTTTGTGGTGATATATAAGGGTGAAAATATAATTACTGAAAGGTTTAAACAAAATATTGTGTCCGAAATTTGTTCTAAATATAAACAAAGTTAAGACAGATGTCATAAAGTTCAGCAGAAATGATAAAATTAATGGAAGAATAGATAAGAAAATGGAAGTAAACTTATAGGACCCACAGAAATGCTCTTTCATTTTCACAGTAAAACTTCAACTGGTGTTTTATGCAAGAATGAATTATAGCAAAAGGAACCACCTTTGGAAAATTCTTTAAAACAAACTTTGATCAAGGGTTCAGTCATAACTTAAAAAAAGGTACAAAGTACTTATAAAAGGAATATCAGGAAGTAGAAACATTTGACATATTAAACGTACCAATAAAGTATGACATAATTATATTCTGTAAATGGTGAATGAGTTAAGGAGTTCTTAGAAGGATTTGGCATAAAAAGGAGACAGTATGGTAATTCACATTTTAAGATATTGGACTTGGTTTATTTCCCTTGCATTGCCTTCACAATCAACTAAGTATAGGTAATGTACATACAGCTGATGATTTAGTTTCTAATGTTTTTTTTTAGATTGAGAAATTAGTGTAGGAAGAGATGGAGGGTTTTGTATAATGATCAAGGGGCTAATGATTGGGAGGGATGGGGGATAGTTCCATTTTTTTTTGTAGTTTGCTAAAAATCATTGTAATTTGGTCTGTGGAGGTTTTACTGTGCATGATGTAACCATATAGTAATAGTAATTTGTCATTACAGCATAAAAACATAGTGCAGGAAGTGTGTAAAATTAGTTATAACTGATTTAGTTTAACTCTGATGATTTGCATGCTCCAATGGCAATTTGCCTAGTCACCTTCTTATCCCTTTCTTGTAACTGCCTTCTTTGTGTTTTTAAAATTTTAATTCTTTCCTTGTTTTTTGGCAAATTATTTATCACTTCCCTTGGTAATTTATTCTAATCTGTGATTGCATCAGAAGAAAATTTTCTGACTTATTTATGTCTGAAATAGAGTGCCAGCTCGTGGTAATAGTCAACTTCTCCCTGCTATGCACTATTAATTCTTCCACCACTATCTATCCAAGTCTCATCACCAGCATACAACTCGTTGTCTTTATGCCCAGCCAGGTATGACAGTAAAATTAAACTAGAAAAGAAAGGGAAATTAACCCACCACATACCAAAGTGGACAGATGCGATGAGAGAACACTAATGCTGACAAACAACTACACAATATTTCGGCATCTGCGTTGCTCACAAATAGAAAAACGGGCCATTAGGCTCGGAACGTGTGTGCACAACGAACGTTACCTAATGACTCATTAGGTAACGTTCGTTGTGCACACACGTTCCGAGCCTAATGTATGATTGATGTATGTGTGAATCACTTGTAACCTGATCTAACTACACCTGTTACCTATTATTTGCACAAACTGGGATTAAAATGTGTGTGTGTGTGTGTGTGTGTGTGTGTGTGTGTGTGTGTGTGTGTGTATGGGGGGGGGGGGGGATGCAGGGCAGGGTCTGGTATATCTCTATGGGGAACCATTCATGATACAGTAATTCAGTTTCTCATGCATTCCCATCAGCTTTCATGAACAGCACCATTTAGTGATGAATGGTTAAATTTCTGGCCATGGGAAATACTGACCACTTCAGTCACTTTTGTGTTCTACAAGCACAGTTACAATGGCATAAATATTGTATAATAGGCCAACTTAAGATAAACTTAAAAGGTACAGTACAGTACTAAACTTATTATAAGAGAGTGTCCATAAACTATGTCGCTCCATTTTGTCCTGTAAATCCCCCTCCCCCTTTTCTGTGTGGCATGCAGTTTCTTTCCTTATTGATTCCAGAAGAAATTTTGTGCTGTTTTCTCTTGTCAGACTATTGTAAATTTCATACGGAGATAATTAAATGACGGGAATAAATATTCACAGGCTGTTCTGTACCTTGTTTTAACTGTGACAAATAATATGAATGTAAAGCTACGTGGCTTGGTTCGGACACCCACTTCCAAGTAGCCCACCGTAGTTTTCTACCCAACCCCAAACCACCTCCCCTCCTTCCTCACCCCCCCTCAGACCAAGCCAGGTAGTTTATGGACACTCCCAAGGTAATAAGAATTTCACCGGGGAAATGTTTCTTGAACTTTTAACTTGCTCACTTAAATTAATAAAGATGGACGGTATTGTTCCTTACCTTGTAATTTTATTTAGATTGAGTCTACAGACTTCCTGTTTACTAGATTAGTAGAAAAGTGTAGTAGTAGCTCTGCTGCATAAAGGAGGGAAAACAAATTGGGTTGAAAATTACAGGCAGAGTATTTTGACATCAGAAATGTATGTGAGAAAAGAAAATGGTATGCAATTCGACAACATGGCTTTAGGCAAGTATTTTCAGATTAATCTCGGTTATTGCAAGATATTTCAGATGAACAAGTTCATGTTTATGGCATGGTTTGTTTAAATGCTGCTCCGGGTGGACCTTGAGTTGTCCATTTCATATACATTACAACTGTAAATGGCTGGTTGTAAGTGGATTTGGTAGACTTCATTTGTGAATTCTGTTGAATGTTGTATCTGTATTGTTTACCGACATCAATACTTAATTGTGTGGCTTGTGAACTTGACACAGTCATTGTTGTTTCTTAGTGGCCTGTTTGTTGCTGCATAAAAATTATTATTATTTTTTTTTTTCGAATCACCCATCTTTGGGGTACGTCAGATCAATCACTTCTTGGATGCTTGCGTTTTCTTCTTCTCCCAGTATTTCTTCATTCTATCTGATCTCTTCCTTCTTTCCTCTTCTGATATTTGAATCGGTTTTCTGGTGTTTATCGCAACTTGGAACCTCTTACTTTTGTCTTTGGTCACGGTCTTGGCTGTACCATTCTTTAACATCACTTCGGTAATCTGGAGTTCTCTCAATCCTTTTCCACTTCCTTAAACCAGTTGGGCTTAGTTTTTTTTTATAAAAGAAGTCAAAGATTTTTTTTGTTAGTCTGTTAGGATTCATTCGGAATATGTGTCCATAGAAATCAATCCTTTTTTTTCTCATGGTTTCGAGAGTCTCTCGGACTTTGCGTAGAGGGCTTCGTTTCTGTAGAAAACTTGTTTGTTATTCTGGAATTTGGGACCCATGATCTTCCTCAAAATTTTCCTCTCTTTGATTTCCAATTTCTCCATTTGTCCTTTCCTCCCCATGACTAGTGTCTGCTGCATAGAGTGCTTCCGGCTTAATTACTGTGTTGTAATGTCTTATCTTTGTGTTCCAAGAGAGGCTTTTCTTATTGTAAGTGTTTTTGGTCTTCTGGAAGGCTAATTCCATTTTGGTCCTTCTCGCTTCCATTGTTTTACCTTCAAGGTTGTTCCATTCAATCCATTCCCCTAGGTACTTGAAACTCCTAACCACCTCTATTTTATGAGCTCCTACTCGGACTCTCGTAGGAGTGTCTGGTATATTTGTCATAATCTTTGTTTTTTCGAAAGAAATCTTAAGTCCTAACTTCCCTGCCTGCTCTTGTAATTCGGCGATTTGTTCTTTGGCTTCCTCCCATGTTTCTGCGAGCATCGCCATATCGTCAGCGAATGCCAAACACTTAATCGTAACTCCTTTATTTTTTGTTCCAAGTCTAATTCCTCCTCTGGTTCTTGCATTCCATTCTCTCACAACTTTTTCGAGTGCACAATTGAACAACAGGGGGGAGAGGCCATCCCCTTGCCGGACCCCTGTTCTGATCTCAAAAGGTTCTGACAGTTCACCCATGAATCTAACTTTTGAGGTCGTATTTGTGAGGGTTTCTTTGATGATATTCAGGGTTTTCCTGTCCAAGCCAAATTCCTCCAAAATATTGAATAGCGACCCTCTGTCTATGGAATCGTAAGCTTTTTGGAAGTCCACAAAAGTCACTATATATGGTTTCGCCCTCTGTTTCTGGTATGCTAAAATGTTTCTGAGGTTTAGGATCTGTTCAGGGCAAGACCTTCCTTTCCTGAACCCTGCTTGATACTCCCCGATTTGGCAGTCCACTGGGATTCTGCTCGTTCAAGTAATGCTCTGGACAATATCTTATAGGTCACATCCACCAAGAAATCCCTCTGTAGTTGTTCGGATCAGATTTAGAGCCTCTTTTGTGTAGAGGGTGTATCAGGGCCATTTTCCATTCCTCTGGAATCACTTCTTTCTTCCATATCTCCTCAAAAAATTTCTGGAGTGAGATAATTGCATTTTTGCTAGCATATTTCCATAATTCGGCTGTTATTGATTTTCCCCTGATGCCTTAAAATTTTCCATGTGAGTCAGAATTGTCTGGATCTCATTTATAGATGGGGGTTTAGAGTCAGGGTTGGTGGAAGACTTCTTTCCATCATCGAACACCATCTTTTGGAGTGGTTCTTCGCAATTTAGGAGTTCCTTGAAGTAGTCTGCCAGTATCTTGCAGTTGCCCCTATTACTATATGCCATGTTCCCTTTTTTATCCTGAAGTTGGAGGGTTGGGGGGTTGTATTTATTAAGCTTCTCTCTGAAGATCCGATAATAGTTTCTCATGTTATTCTTAGTAAAGTCGTCATTAATCTTACTGAGTATTTGGTCTTCTTGAACCTTCTTTACTTTCTTGATTTCCTTGGACACCATCCTCCTAGTTTCCACAAAGTGCTGCCAGGAACTTTCGTCCTTTTTGGTTTGCCAGATGTGCCACGCCTTCTTTCTCAGATCAAGTAGTCTATCACACTCCTCGTTCCACCACCTGTGCTTCTTAATCCTGGAGACAGGAGCAAACTCTTCTGCCTTAGTTATAAGACTCTTCTCCAACTGTTTCCAGCCCTGGCCTTCTAGTTCGCTGGTTAACTGACTCCATTCTTCCTTCTTCTCCTTTATTTTCTCTGGATCATATCTCCTTCGTGCACGGTTTTTCTCTGACAGTTACTCTTAGGGATGATCTTAAATTTCACTTTAGATAGGTAGTGGTCCGAGTCGAGGTTGGCCCCTCTGAGAACCCTAACATTTTGGATTTCTTTATGAAATTTCCGCTTTACCGCAACATGATCTAACTGGAACTCTCCCAATAGAGGGTTAGGTGATATCCACGTCTTCTGCTTTCTTGGCAATTTCTTAAAGCTAGTTGACTTCAGGATCAAATTGTGTGCCTGACATAATTCAATTAGCCTGATACCATTTTGGTTCGTTCTCTTGTGTGCTGGGTAACACCCTACTATATGCCTGAACTTTTTCTCTCTCCCCACCTGGGCGTTGAAATCCCCTAGAAGGATGACATTATGTTTATCAGGGATCTTCTGAATCGTGTCATCAAGTTTTTCCCAGAATAGTTCCACCTTCTCCTTATTCTTTTTGTTGTCAATGTTTGTAGGGGCATGAACATTCACAATTGTATACACTTTGTTGGTCGACTTAAACGTGAGTGTAGATAACCTTTCAGAGGTAGACTCGAAGCTTGTAATGGAGTCTAATATTTTCTTGTCAATTACGAAACCTGTTCCAAGGTGGGGAACATTTTTCATAACTCTTGTCCCCGTCTTCCCCTTAAGTATCCTGAATCCTCCCGATTCAAAGCTGTCCTCATCCAAAAATCTAGTCTCTTGCACAGCAGTAATGATAATTCTATGTTCATTTAATTATTTGTTTATTGTTATTATTATTATTATTGTGCAAATCGGCATTGTACTGAAATATTTTACAAATAAAAAGCCAAGGATAATTGATTAGGTTAAATAAAAAGTTATTACACTATGATAGACAAAAGAACCTGATTTTATAACTGTTCAGTTACTAATAATCTTTTAATGTTTTCTGAAAAAGATGATAGTGAAACTCCAAAAAAAGTTAATGTCTGCCGAGTACAGGTTCACCCACCTGGCAATTCTGTTTCTGGGTGCTTGGTAGACATAGTTTTTGTTTGTGTTTTCAACTGCAAGCAGCCTTCTGGTTCTTAGCACAGACTTGTATATATAAACCAATGTCAGCTAAATTTCTGACGAGTCAATCAGCCCATTGACAACTTTGAAAAAGAAAGACAGGTCAGCCACTTTTTGTGACTTACTAGGCTACTCAGCCTATACTGGTGATAAACAGCACTGATATTTATTGCATCCTCAGAATACTTATCTATACTATTATAAATCTGTAAGCAAGCTGCGTTTGTAGTGAGGCTTGATCTCTAATAACGCAAAAACTACCGCATCAATTTGCATGGTGTTTCCAAATTTTTAAAGCTAATGTTGCTGATCAACATCTGCAGAAGTAGCTAACGACTAATATGTACCATGGGAAGAAGCAAGTCAGTAAAAAACTTCAGAAATGTGAAACTGTAGACCACAGATAATTATACACATTCGACGGTCACTCCTTTCATAAAGAGACCTGACAAAATTTAGGATTTCCCTTTTTTTTTTTTTACTTCTGCGATTCATTTTTCTGGACCGCAGTACTTCAAAATAAAAAGAATACGTGAATCAAGTATAATCAGCATTTACTTGAATCGTAACAGGTCTGTTGAATTACGAAAAAGTTATATTGAAGACATGTATTGTCTCTGGTAGACTGTTATACAGTTTGTCTCTGGAACAAAATTGCTGCGTGAACGCTGTACAATACAGCCACAATAAGCCAATACTTAATACGAAATTCAGTTTTTTCTCGAAGAGCGATGTCTGAAAAACAGCTATTATAAATATCAGCAAGTAATAAAACATACTTCTTTCATAATGACTTGTGCGGAATTGCACATATTTGGAAGTACTTTATTCGATTAATATGTCTCGTGGCTATAACGTGCAAATATAACTAGGCATCCGAAAATTCAGGTACATGCGACTCAACTAATTACATAGAAAATACGGATATATTGAAAGAAACTCAAATAAAAAAATTTCATATCCTAATGCTACACCGCGTAAATTATAAAGCTAAAAGCATCGTCCCTTTGGCCTATAACAAGGCATAATCAGCTGTCATCACTGTCCAGGTTGCATTTCAATCGATTTACAACTTGCGATAATTTTGCCACTCAGAAATAATTGCTTGAGTTACATGCACATTAGTACATATACTGTACCGTGATCACATTTTGACATTTTTGAATCAATTATATCTGACTGAAATAATGATACGAAGATTTGAAACCAAGATTAACTCCAATTCACGTAAATTTCTATTTTAAAGCAGGAATAATTGATGGTGTATCAACATAAAATAAAAACCAATATCCAAACAGCAAAAAATAAATAATCAGAAAAAATTGAGATGCTGTGATTATTGGTAACGAATTTTTATTTCAAATATAACTAGGGCATCCTAAAATTCTATTCTACCCCGGCGTAAATTTTAAAACTAAACCCGTTATGCCTGATGCTAAACAAAACGAGTCATTGTCATCTGGTCCAGGCTGTTGTTTCGCCAGGTACTTACATGCGACTGAAATAATTACATAGAAAATACGGCTATATTGAAAGAAACTTAAATTAAAAATGTTTCATATCCTAATGCTACACCGCGTAGATTATAAAGCTGCAGGCATCGTCTCTTAGGCCTATAACAAAGCATCATATCAGTTGTCAGGTTGCATTTCAAGCGATTCACAACTTGCCATAATGTTGACACTCAGAAATAATTGTTTCAGTTACATGCACGTTACTACATAAACTGACCATGATCACATCTCCACATTTTTGTGATTAATTATATCTGACTGAAATAATGACAGTAATGATACGACGATTCGAAATCAAGAGTAGCTCCAATTCACGTAAATTTCTGTTTTAAAGCAGAATAATTGATGGTGTATCAACATAAAATAAAACCAATATCCCAAACAACAAAAAATAAAAAACAACAAAAAAATAAATAAATCAGAAAAATTGAGATGCTGTGATTATTGGTAACGAATTTTTATATTTCAGCACACTTCCAAGAGGACTAAGTCGTAGATTACTGCTATATTTACATAAATTTATGGCACCACGGTTATGTTGCAATCCTCGGTATCCACATTTAAAAATAAACTTTTTTTAGTTAACTATCATGAAAACAATATTTTTCATTATATCCACACTAGAACCATAGGCATTGATCTTCGGACACCATGTTTCTCGCACGGCCAGCTATACGTTGCTTGCTCCAGGTGAGTGGCAGATCACGCCTGTACATATGTACAATGAACAATCAGACCAGAAACGTGGTCTACACAGAGGCATTATTACAATGAGTGACCTACGAAGTATGCTGAAGATAGTATATTATTTCTCTTAAGCATTGCTTTATTTACTTATAACGCAAAAATAAAAGCCTTTCTAAACAATAAATGTTTATACTTCGCACAATAATTACAACCACGATTACTACTGTTAATTTTTCAGGAACCTTTTCTACTATTGAATCAATTGCATCACGTTAAAATATGAATAAAACAACTCTCTGACATCAATATGAAAACTGAACCTAACGTATTAACAAAACAAACGAAACTATTCAAGGAATACATTAACATGTTCATATGCCTTTCCACTTTAATGTCTGATAAGAGAATAAAATCGGTAAATAATTTCTACACCTGCCAAGGCAACGCGCGCGTGAAGCAGCGGGCAAATGCTAGTTTTATATATTTAAGAAGTTACTTTACCTTATTATTTGGTCCGTGGTAACATTAAGTAATTGTGGGAATAAAATGTCTTCTTTTCTTAAGCCATTTTCTGTTAGAATTTATTATGGTAATCCCATTGCTGTTGTAGCGGTCTGGTAACTCAGTTATTAAGGCGAAGGGGACTCGGATCGAATCCTGATTTCCGTTGGGTTGTTTAAAAGCACTTAACCCCATCTTCACCTCTGGCACAGCTTCCAGTGTAATGTGAAGTAGGTATGCCAGAACGCTTCCATGGTTCGGATTCCACGTTAAACTGTAGGTCCCCTATATGCGGAATGATTACCAGATTAGTTTCAAGAAGGCTGAATGCGCAGCCAATAAAAACGATCTCACAAGGTCATTACGTCCTCACCAGACTTTACTGCTGTTGTGACCTAAAATTTACAATATATACTCTTATGAAGTTAAATGCTGAAAACATTTCACAACTGTTTCCTGTGAAACACAGACGTGGCGTCCTATTAAAAAAAAACAGACCTCGTATTAATTATAATTATAGGAAATATTTCGTTTCTCCTTGTTTTACCACAGTGATATTCATTTTCCCCGATTGATATTGAGGTTAATTTTACCTATGTTCTACTTGATATTCTTCTGCAGTCAGCAGATATTTTCTCTTCCTGCCTGTAAATTGCACGTGGTTATTCATTCTTTTGATATTCTTTGAGAGGCAAATATTAAGTTAAATAATTATGGTAATTTCGAAATGAAGATCTACAACGCCCATTTTTAATTGTTTGATGTTAAAACTGTCTTCAAATGATAATTCCTAAGATCTTGTTTTTAATATCGTGTTTTTTTTTTCATTCACATGACTTTCCTGGTCATATATTTAAGCATCTTCGACATGACTGATGGTTCGTGGATCTTTCTGGCAGAATCAAAAGTTATTATGTTACAATATTTAGGCGAGAAATTAGGTTTTATGTTAGAACTCATCGTCAAATGTCCTGAATGCGGTTGCTTGATATGGCGCACTCGACAGACGGCTTCCTACTTTCCCAGGCGGCAGAAAAGTCTCTCTAATTATGAAGCGTTGGTACTCCGAGTGAGCTAATTAGCCTTTGTTGAAGTCAGTCACAAAGCAAATACGAGCGACCCATGTAATATTGGTATAAACTTTACAAAGTATCGGAAAAATTGTTTATTGGAAAAGTTTTAAAGAAACTTTTCTTTCAGACGAGTCCCCGTACACATCACTAAGCACTGCTAACAATTTGTTACGACCATAGTTTCCAAACAAGGACAAAGTTTCGAAAGGTATCCAGTCTTCGGTCTACATGGTATGAGGAATTTTCCTCTAGATTAAGACTAAAAAACTGTTAAGGAGAAAATTATTTACATTAGTTGTATTTGTTGGAAATTTCGTCATCACATAGAACTAGTTCCCGATTAAACCTTAAGAAACATGTTTTGGTCACTATATATTCCTGTAAAATGTCAATGTTCTCAGTAATGAGCGATCCCTGGTTACATGTTTAATATCGATTTCTGTTGACTTCAGAATTATACAGTTTTCTAAATTCTCAATACATCACTCAAATAAGCCATAAATAAAGAAACACAAGCCTTGCTGTAGGGATAAACTATGAGGTACGCTAAACGCAGAATGTCCTATTTATATTTAAACTAATTTCCTCCTGTTTTCCAATTATCAGCTATAAAAATCAATTTTGAAACATTTGGTTATATAGAGGCATCTACATAGAGACTATGCCGTCCCTGATTGATAATTAGTGCAACTAAATAAACCAGCTAATTCCATTTTCAGTGTATCCAAAGAAAACATAGTAGCATTTATTTCCGATGTTGGTGCCCTATTTAAACATCCACATATATAGTTTACTGAATACGGAAAATCCTAATAGGAATGAGGTTCTGATAAGGAACTTGAATTTTACCATCCTGTGTCAAATAAAATACGAATTATTAATTAACAAACTACATTATTTACCTAAATGTAAGGTATGATTACCTTCATAATACACTGTAACAATTCCAACTACCTTATTGATTCATGTTTGTAAATATTTATATGATTCGATCTGAGGTGCCTAAGTTATTAATTGTTTGACCCGTGTTTAAAAACCGTTAACAGATGTAAACCTACGTAAGTTTAGAAAACCTTTGGTAGGTAAGGTTTCCTTACGTTTTTGATTTATTCGATTGGCACAAAAAAGTTGTTTAGAAGCAAATGTTTATGGCTATATGAACACAAATAAGAATTATGAATACAGATGACGTAATGACAGATAACAGCTGTAATGTAGAAAGCCAAGCCCGTCGAATTCCATTGCACGACGGTCGAAAGGAAACAGATTATCCTTCATCCCTGAACTCAGTTGCCTGTACTATATTTTTATTTCTCCAGACGAAACTTATTCACAGTGGACCACAAGTCTTTTTGGCTGGAGACTTTTGCATACTGCCAACATATCTTTTTTCTCCGCAATCACCTAGGCGAGAGATGGGACAGTCCCTAATTTCCCGACTCGTAAAGTTCAAATTTCACGAACAAAAATACACCAATCATAGCTACGCTTATCTCAGACAGATTGCACCACTTAAGCTCCTCGCGTTAGGTTCCTTACAGCAAGCGGGAGGGTCCCCAATTCGCCACTGAAGCAGGCGAGGTGGCTACGCTTCACAACCCTAGAAGCTCATAATGATCAGTACACATGACTCTAACAAGCCTCATCAGATAATGATTGAAAGTGACTGATGAACAAATAAGTGACAGATCAAAGAATCCTTCCTCCCTCTCTGTTTTCTAAATTCGAAATCCTGATAGCTGGAAACTGTCCGCCTAGATTCTACATAAAGAAATGATATTGAGTTTATGCCCTGTGGTATAAGTCTGACTCCGATCATATTAACATTCTTTGAATCTTCTTCAGCTTGTCATTTTAGTGAAATTCCTGTATCTTCTAAGCCCTTAGGTCGTCCTGAAGATGGGCGCGTCAGCAACAAACACTTTAAAAAAAACTATCATAATATAAAATTACTTTGGCTCAGTTCTGCTATTGTCAAATTCCAATTCATTATCAAAATTGTAACATACTCCTCTAAGTCCCGATGTTTCCTAATCTTTCTGACGCCTGTCAATAAAATAACTGACATTTCAACAGTAGTAAGCTTACAGTATCCCTGTAGTGTCATAATTTACGAGTTTAGTGCCTTCAGTGAAGTGTGGTATTTGTTTGACGTAATCTGTTCGTTGTTGTACAAGGAACTAAATTAATTGGCTAACAGTAATGCCAATGAGTACGCTAATTATTACATTTCTCAGCCATTAGGTACCGTTTTATCTGTAAATTAATAATGAAAACCAACTGTAGAAGCGTATTGTTTTAATTAAATCTTTTTGTAAAATTATTCCAAGTTTTGCAAAAGAACAACGAGAAAAGGGATATTAACATGCAAACTTTTGTAAACCTGGAAAGATGTTATATTTTTTCATTGTTCTCACAAAATGACCCATATAATTTCCAGAATGTGTTAACTAGTGGATAGGACAGCAGTAGAACCTACCATGAAACTAATAAGAAGCCACCCCATGGTTAGCATTCTATTTATCTATAAGAAGTTCCTCCTTAAACATTCTTATAGTCAAGACTGTCCTCTCCTAAATACGCATTAGAACAATTATTTTTTTCCTCCACAGTGCAAAAAAAAAAAAATAGATATTCAACTACACAAAATGAAAGCATTGTATATCATTTTGCTGAAAATATTGGAGAAAAAGTGTTACTGTGCGAAAAATCTGCTCCGTAGGTATATACAATTCCACACTACCTCAGGATATGTTTTAAGATTGCATCGTTAGACATTGGGGGAAGAGGGGGGGGGCGTAAGGACGCGTTGACGACGGGGTCATTAGCGCCGTTAGACAATAGCCTGTTATTTAATTTAGTGTACGTGTCTCTCTGTATACACTTTATTGGTTATCAAATGTATTGTTGTCGCTATTAACCGATCACTATTTCCATATTATAAGTCTCTCCTCAGTCTTGCATTTTGGTGATATCTACTTTTGCATCATCTGTTCAAAATTAATATGTTCCCAATAAATATTTTTCAATTTAACTACTTTACTACCATCTATTACCTTCTTTCCCATCATGTCAGCAAGCACACTTTGCCTTCTTAATATCTTTCAGAATGACTAATGTTGGCGTACTGTATACGATTTCCATTTTCTTCCTCCAGCATAGGGAAAAAACTTATGCTTTTGTTTCTTTTAATTACTTGTCTTCTTTTACACAGTTAATAGTGATTATGCCTTGAAACATTTAAACACCTTATTTATTAATCAGCATTACATGTTTCAACACGTAACATACGTTTCATTAAAACATTTTAAGTTTATTCTCGGTCAATACTTAGCACTAGTCTATCAATCTACTGTCTTCATGACTTGTCTCTTTGAGTCTTTTCACATTTCACAGATACTCTGCGCTGCTGTTCGTTCTCCGCTTTCATTATTTCTTGCCACTCGGTACTTTCCCTTGCGTACAATCTGATTTTAATTATCTTTACATCATTTTCATGTTACAATAAACACATCAGCATCATCATCGGATTTTTACGACTGTTAACAAGTATGTTTGTTACAAAATAGTTGTACGCGATCCAATGGAAAAAAAGGTTTAAAAATTTGCTCCTGGGATCACAAGACGGTTATTATGAGTTTCATTTTTGGGAAGGTTCTCTAATTGTTTTCATGTTACCCAAAAATTTAAGGATTTTCCTGGTCTGAATGTTTATGTGCTTTTTAGGCTAAGAGTGTTTTTACACGTATTTTTACACAGTAAATTTATTTCAAAGCCACTTATTTAGCCTGTTAAACAATGACAAAGGTTAATGTGAACCATATGAACAATCATTTATTATTCGTAGCTGGTGGTGGGATTTGGGAGGACGAAGGTTTAAACACTGAAATGAAATTTTAGATTTATCTAATTTTCCTGTGCTCATGACCTAACAAAATAGTAGAAGCGATGTTATTGCCTTTAAACTTCTTCAGTTATTAACAAATAATCTTCTGTTTCAGAGTCCAAAACATCAACAGCTTCCATAAAAATCTAACAATCGATTTTTGTATTTATCTGTAGAGAAAGTTGTATTAGTCAGTTCAATGAATTACAAATCAAAGCGATTAAAGTATCAGCATTACGTTCTGAACATTCCTTACCGTACGTTTCACAGTTTTACGATTCATGGGCCGTATTTTAAATAAATTTACCTATCCACGATTAAAGCAACAGTTATTACTTTAAAATATCGCCATTCTGGGACTGTCTTCCAAAGAAACACCCTAATTTTAAGTTTAATTTTCTTTATGTAATCGAGCCTTATGGGTGATTGGTGACACTCTACTATGGAATTCGGGTGCATCCTGGTTCAATTTTCGGACATAGCATCCAGATTTCGGTTTTTTATCGTTCTCAAAATCACTCCAGACGAATAAAGGGATCATTCCATTAGAAGGCCATAGCACAATTCCTTCGAGTTCCCTGTCCCCAAAACTCTGTCTTCTCTAATGACTTCAAAGTCGACGAGACGTAAATCCCAGAATATTGATAAAAATGAGAATATATGCTTTAAATATGTATACATTGTGGTGTGACAGCGTCACCCACAATGAATATAATTAAATTGTTATTAATTATATTCATAATTTTACTAATTATATTCAATTTTATTTATTATATTCAATCTTGTGACGTGTAAATAGCGTAAATAATGGGGGTTGTCTGGATAGATTAAACATATGTTAAACCAGGGCAGCCAAAGGTATAGTTGTTGTAAATTTATTTTCTGTAAAACTCGTGGCTCAGTAAGGTGGTGAATATTGGAGGCTGAAAACTGCCATTTTCGGACGCTCGAGAGTGGGACAATGGGGGCCTCTCCGACCTGGCGGCGCCACAGCTTCACAACGGCTATCTTCCGTTAGGCGGGCGCTGACCTCACCCCACTCCGCTACTGCACTGAAGGCCAGGAAGAAAACGCGCGGAGGGATGCAGCGAATGCGAGGCGCGATATAATACACGTGACGACGGACATGTGTAGATAGCCAATCATGAACATTTATTGGGGTCCACAGTACTAATTCTAGGGAGTTTGTTACATGTGGAGTGGCGACTTTCCGAGGAAGAAGGAAGAAGCCATCTTAAGCAACACTTGCTGCCGGGACGAGTTGATGAACAGACGTGTCAGCCGACACGCTCTCGTCTGGTGATCATTGTCTGGTTGTGATCACACTCTTGCTTTGGGAAGCCAGAGGTTATATGGCATGCCTGCCATTATCTGGAAGTCGTTCTAATAACGCGGTCGTACCCGCTTATTTGGCTTCCACAGCTGCAGTGACATTGAGCATGTCACGCTACTTCACGGCGATGTTTTTATGGTAATGTACCGGATACAGACGGTCACTATTCATTGGGTTTTAACGGACTTGTGAACCCTTAAGCGGCACTGGGATAAGACTCTGCTCCCGCCACTTAAAAATTCTGAGCTAGCTGATTTTATGTTTCACTATAAATTTCAAGCGTCTTGCTATTTGTAAATTCATTTTGATGCTTTTCTTTAACTTTATACGGCGCCCCTGGGATAATCCTTTGTTACAGTAAAATGTTAGCTTCAATTTGATGGCCTGTGTTGCCACGTTGTTCAATGTTAAGTTTGCTGTTTTTATTTGTTGAAATATTTCATTCAATTTTTGTTTGCTTTCATCGGCGGATTGTAAACGTCGGGTATTGCTTGTTTTGTTGGTCGAACTATGTTTAACGTAAAGTTAATTATTACCCGGCCTTGTAAAAACCATAAGAATCAATAAATGGGATATTATTTTGTGTCTAATATTCATGGTTCTGGTTCCTTTTAGCTCACCTTTATTATATTTTTAATGTATTTTCATTTTTCAGATTTATATTAATAAATCCCCCCTCCCTTTTTTTATGCAAATCACGTAACACCCTTATTGTCATATTACAACATTGAAATAATTCTCCCGTCTACATATCTATGAAGCAGCGGCAGGAGACATGGTGGAGGAAATACTGTTCC
The DNA here is from genome assembly GCA_031002005.1 of Vandiemenella viatica. Classification (NCBI taxonomy): domain Eukaryota; kingdom Metazoa; phylum Arthropoda; class Insecta; order Orthoptera; family Morabidae; genus Vandiemenella; species Vandiemenella viatica. The sequence continues at coordinate 301,830,528 of CM061920.1, read as the reverse complement.
ATGTTAAAGCCTATTCTATTTTGTTCTTCACTTGTGTACATTAGGGATTGATATACACACATTAGATATTAATTTTGGCCTGAACCACTATTTCTTTAATGAGCATATCAAAAAAAAAACAAAAAAAAAAAAAAAACGGAAATTTGAGTTAATTCATAGTGCGCAGTAAATGGGGCGTTGCAAGGGGCGATAGTCCTAGTCCAACATCAAGCATGAATGATATCACTTACTATCTCTGTTCCACCCTATTGTACATTAATTGAAGTGAAAATAGCATTAGAGTTGGTAAACTAAGTTTAATACTAGATGCAGCACGTGTGGTATACATGTTATGTAGTCGTGCTAAAACTACTACGTTAATATGATGTTTGTGAGTGTTTGATACGAATCTATTAGACTGTTTCATCCAAAAATCAAATTTAACAAGCCCCGCAGGAGCTATCCTGCTCCCTCCACGTACAGCTGATCACTAATTCAATTACTGCACTAGACATCACTAGTTTCATACCAGATGTCCAGTCGAACTTATGTTTGTTAAATTTGTTACATGTCATGATAATATCCAATACAATGGCCGCAGACGTGGAAATATAGTTGTTGGTTGAGTGAATACATAAGGCCAAATGTGATGTTTATTGAATGAAAGTCTACCTTATCTACATGTAACAAACATTTTCGACGTTCTTCAATTCTCGAAACCTAAAACAAATTAAACGATTTGAGGATTTCCCGATAAATCAGCTGTATAAAATTTGCTCGGGCCTCCCACCGAGGGCGCCCGTCAATTTCAAGAGACATTTCGAAGTTGCTCTAGACTTCATCTTTCGGCGAAGTGAAGGCCGCCCGCCCTGATCGTCCTTACTTAGGGCGCACTGGTCAACGATTACCATTCTTGACGTCAAGGTCACATGCCCTGCGCAAGTCTCTGTTTCCTTCTGATCCACTACCTGCCAAGGAAGGGAATTCATTCATGGTATTTTCAAGAAACCACCCCGGAATCGGCCTGCAGTAATTCTGAGAAACCACGGAAAAGCAAACTCTCGATTGAGGCAAGGGTACTCGAAGCCGCGCACTAAAAAGAATCCTAGTCTCGAGCGTTACCGCTCGCCCACTGAGTTCCGTGTTAAGGTACCAAGTTATCAGTTATATATTGTGAAGTTGAAGTGGTATATCTCACACTCATGTCGTGGGTCATAGCGGTGAAGTAAAATACACTGAAGAGTCAAATAAACTGGTATAGGCAAGCGTATGTAAACACAGACATATGTAAACACTCAGAGTACGGCGCTGCGGTCGGCAACACCTATATAACACAACAGGTGTCTGGTTACTGCTGCTACAATGGCAGGTTATATTTGAGTGAGTTTGAACGTGGAGTTATAGTCGGCGCATGCGAGATGGAACACAGCATCTCCTAGGCATCGATGAGGTGGGGATTTTCCCGTACGATCAATTCACGAGTGCACCGTGAATATCGGGAATCCGATAATACATCAAATCTCCGACATCGCTGCGGCCGGAAAAACCCTGCAAGAACGGGACCAACGACGATTGAAGAGAATCGTTCAAAGTGACAGGAGGGGAACCCTTCTGAAAATTGCTGCGAATTTCAATGCTGGGTTATCAACAAGGGTCAGCGTGCGAACCATTCAACGAAACATCATTGATATGGACTTTTGGAACCGAAGGTCCACTCTAGATACAACTCTGACAGGTGACACGTATTTAATCATACTCGCTGATCACCTGTGACACTAGTCGAGTCCATTCTACGTCGTGTTGCGTCACTTCTGCGTGCTCGCGGGAGCCCTACACGATATTAGGCAGGTGTGCCAGTTTCTTTGGCTCTTCAATGTAATAATATTACGCGTGCCAATTTATTCATTACGAAAGCAATATAAAGTTCATTTTGTAGAGATATGCGTGGAATAAAACGTTTGGAACAGAGTGTATTCCTTGATCTTTGTTGTTAGAGTTTCTTAATATATGAATGAGGTTTTAAACATCGGTAGAGGCATGTGTTGCCGTATCATATTAGAATAGGCTCATTTACTTAATCATATCCTGTTTCCTTGATTATTTTGAATTCCAGAAAGCTAAATGTTGTAAGAACTAAGCATGACGGAAAGAAATATTGAAATCTGACGTATGTTCAAATCTCTAAGATTTCTCCCTGAATATGAAGGCATCGATATACAAGGTCAATACCAAAAGTAGTAGGACTAATTTTATAAAAAAAATTTTTATTGAAGATATGTTTACAATTCTTTAATCCTCTTCGAAATAGCACCCTTGGGCAGCTACACACTTAGAATTACGCTGCTGCCATTGGCCGTACGCCTTCTGGAAGTCAGATTCGGGAACGCTGTTGAGAGCCCTCGTCGATGCTGCTTGAACGTCCTGAATCGAGTCAAACCGCTGTCCCTTCAGCTGCCTTTTCATCCGTGGGAATAAAAAAAATCGTCAGTTGGAGACAGATTGGGACTGTAGGCGGGATGCAGCAACGTGGCAACGCCGAATATGGCCAACAGATGCCTTCCACGTCCTCCCGTCCAACGAAGTCTCGCATGAGCAAATCAAAAGATCAAAACAATGCTGATTTTTGACCGTTGTGGGGCGATTCATTTGGAGTTCGTTTCCCCTGGGGAAACTGTCAATTCGAACTTTTACATGCAAGTGCCAGCCCGCCTGCGAGATCGAGTGAATCGCGTCCGTCCAGTCATCTCCGCCAATTGGACACTACATCACGACACTGCGCCGTGCCAAGGCGCGCCGTCATGAGGCAACTGTTGGCCCGATTAGACATTGCCGCGTTGCTGGACTCCGCCTATAGTCCTGATCTGGTTCCATCTGACACATTTTTACTCACACGGATGAAAAAGGTAGCTGAAGGGACAGCGGTTTGACTCGATTCAGGACGTTCAAGCAGCATCGACGAGGGCTCTCAACAGCGTCCCCGAATCTGACTTCCAGAAGGCGTACGGCCAATGGCAGCAGCATAATTCTAAGTATGTAGCTGCCCAAGGGTGCTGTTTCGAAGAGGATTAAGGAATTGTAAACATATCTTCAATAAATTTTTTAAAATAAAATCAGTCCTACTACTTTTGGTATTGACCTTGTATTTTATTTTGGAGTAAAAAATTGTTATTTCGCTGTATATTTTCTAAGGTTTGATTTTGAAGAAACATTTTAATTTTCATTTCAGCTGATAACAACCGAATGGAAATGTCTCTCAGTGGTATGAAGTTGAAGCTCCAATGAAATATCTCTCATATTTTTTTTTTTTATTCGGTGTAAACTGCAAATAAAGCAAAACATTACAAAATAAGAATCAATTACAAATTTTTCACTATTTTAAAGTTAGTATATCATAAATTAATTGTTACCTCGTGAACATCTTCTTATAAGTGTTAGAATCTTACTTTACAAAAAATGAAATATTGAACAATCACAAAATTTGAATTTTCCAAGTAAAACTATTAAGATATTACAATGGAGCAACAATCTTCTGGGTCGAGGTTACATATCAATTCTATGCTAACTCGTCTTATCCACGTTAACCATGATAACGGTTAATGTGTACTCAGGTAATAGTGAACAACATACTATGTGATCGTTATATGAGGAATAACCCAAACTTTTCACTAGGTGTTGTTGAATTACTGTTTATGAGGATGTTGTGTACTTCGAAATATCCATAATGTATCAAATAAAATTATACATTTTAAGTAGTTAAAGAGTAAAAAAAACTTGCGCAGCTTTTTATTTGAAGAGTCAAATATTTTTTACTTCAATGCGTCAGCTGAGCTGTAGTTTGGACCTTTGTATGACCGTCCTTGAAGTCACACAAAAATGCTCCTGTAATGAGTTATGTAAAGAACCAGATTTCTTAAATGATGGTCCTGATACACTTTTTTTAATTGTTCCCTTCAAGTATTTTAGCTGCCACAATTTTTCTTCCGAAGTTGTGGGTAGGAAAGTTACTAAAACCTATCGTTTAAGCTTTCCAACTATTATACAATTGCGACAATAGCCCATTATTAAGTTGCTTGAAACAATGTGAGAATTATAATGAGTAATACCAATTACATTTTTTTTACTTCTGACTTTACGCCTCGTCGACGTTGAGGTCATTTGAGGCGGGATAGTGCTGGGGACAAGAAACGGGAAAGTATTCGGCAATGGACTTTTGAAGGAAGCATCCCCGCATTGGCCTTGAGTGCTTTGGAGAAACCATGAAAATCCAAAATCTGGATGCGCGGATGAGGATTCGAACCTACGTCCTCCCGAACTCGAGGCGAGAACGTTGACCGCTCTCCCACCACGCTCTGTACCAATTACATATAACGTTCGCAGATTGGTATTGCAAACAGTGGATACTATGTAGTTGAAATTCGGTTGAAATACATTCAGTATATAGCCAGTATATTAATATTGAAATTAATGCAAATAATAATGTCAATGTGTAATAAGGAAAATAACTATCCCTAACGTTTTCAACAGTAATATTGCTACAGTACTGCTACACTGTTCAGCCAGAACATTATGACCATCTACCTGCTATCGATATAAGCCCGCCCAGGCGATAGCAGCGTCACCTGACGAGGAATGACTTCTAGTCATACTCACGCACGGTGCCTGCGGTATCAGTGAGCGTGCTATCTGTGTTTAGAATGGGGAAGGCGCGCGATCTGTCTGAGTTTGACCGAAGGCAGGTTGTGATGGTCTGGAGACCATTTTGGAAACTCACCACTTGCCTGGTGTTCGAGGAGAGTTGTAGTGAGTGTCTTCAATAAGTAGCAAAAGCAAGGTGAAACCGCGTCCGAACCTCAAGGGGTTAGGTGGCCATCCCTCATTACAGATTTCGACATCGTAGGCTGGGCAAACTGATATAACAGGACAGATGGTGAACTGAGGTGGAACTAACATAAGACTTTTATGCTGCGCAGAGTACATGTGTGTCTGTACACACAGTGCACCGAACACTCCTAACGATGGGCCTCCGCAGCCGACGCCCCAAGCATGTGTCAATGTTAACACCTCGACATCGGCAACTACGATTGCACTGGACGTTGGCGCTGTGGCAGAGCGTTGCATGGTCTGATGAATCCAGATACCTCCTACATCATGCCAATGGGAGTGTGTCGATTTCCAGGGTAACAGCTTCTTGACACCTGTACTGCAGGACGAAGACAAGCTGACGGCTGCTCAATTATGCTCTGGGAAACATTCATATGATCATCTATTGGTACAGTGTCGCTCATGAAAGGCACCATGATAGCCAATAAGTATCGTACACTGGTTGGAGACCATGTACACCCCTTCATGAAGAACATGTTACCCAAAGGCTGTGGATTTTTTCAGAAAGATAATACGCCATGTCACAAGGCCAGGAGTGTGATGGAGTGGTTCGAAGAACACAGTGGTGAGTTGCAATTGATATGCCGGCCACCCAATTCGTCAGACCTGAACCCAATGGAATACATCTGGGATGTGACTGAACTAGGCGTCAAGGCTCATCATCCCCTCCCAGGAATTTACGGGAATTAAGTGACTCGTGTGTGCAGATGTGGTGCCAACTCCCTCCAGGGATCCACCATGGCCTTATTGCTTCCATGCCCAGACGCATCGCCACTGTTATCCGTGCCAAAGGCGGAAATACCGACTATTTAGTAGGCGGTCATAATGTTCTGGCTGATCATTGTGTGGTTGCCGCCTTTAGCAACTACACTTTCCAACGTTTTATGCACTAAAATAGAAACAATTGAGTTCAAGAAAAGACATCTTATATGAATGGCAATGGGCAGACAAAAACTGGAATTAGTTGTGTATACTAGATTCAGCTCAATATTAATTATGGATATTGCAGTGAGTCAAATGTTTATTGAATTTCAAGTCATTTAAAGACGTTTGAGGCTTACAACACAACCAGTTTATTGGATATGCTAATCCACGTGATAACTGGACTAAAATGCGGGGAATATTACAGAAACTTTTGCGGAAGCCGTATATTGTTTTCTTTGCTATCTTCACCTGCAGACTACTTCATTTGCTTCTTTATTTACCTCACCTTTTCTGATTGCAAAGCGCCTGGGCAAGTACAACTGTGTTGGCAACCAGAAATGATATAGTGTCACTAATAACTGTTAAGGAATTCTCTTTTTGACGTTGGTTACAAGTTCTTCATTTCTTACAGTTTCTGTATTGCTATATATATTTAACAGTTTTGTCTTCGTAGCTTGATACATTTTCAGATGAAGTATCATTTAAGATGCTTTCAAACTTAAATGCAGGCAGGCTGAGAGATAAATTGTTTTGTTGTTGAACGGCTCTCTACCGCTTTTCTTTTTTACTCGGTAATTTATTTTCTTCCTTCCAGCGCCTTCCATTAAAGAAATGAGGCTGCCTCGACACTAAAATATGTACAAGTGGATTGACTTTTCCGTCCCCTCCTCTCAAAAGCAGACTTAACTGTTGGGGTTACGTCTGTTGGTACACATAACAAGTTTAGTCTTTCATTTTTATATAGTTTATTACCATGATAATTTTATTCTCAACTAAAAATAATTTTCAACATATATTTTAAAACGAGCTGTTGTGGTAAAGCACATCATTTCATTTCATCATTCGTCTTCTCTTCCAATCCCGTTTCCCAATAATTAGCTACAATTCCTATGTTCCTACACTTTTGATTACATTAAAGATTAAAAAAAAAGTCGGATGTCGATTCCTTTATAAACCCCGAAAACCTATACAGGTATCCATGTTTTCCTTGATCGGTCGTACCAAATACTAGGTCTGTTTCAGTATAATTTATGTTTTATCCGTAACTCTAACTGATCTTCATCAAATTTCACTTTGACTTTCACTTCCACTCTCGTAATTATCGTAGTCAGTGGTCATATACGTGGTGAGAGAATCGTTAAAAATCCGGACCGATCATACTGATTTTAGTTTTTGGTTATCTGACAAAATCACCCCATATGAATTACGAGATTTTTCCCCCAAAACACCAAGTTCCTCCTTATTCCAAGCTCCTTTCTGAACCGACATATGAAGGTAAACTCTTTTTTTTTTATATCTTTCTCGTTCGTGAGTATGTGCTTTCTTATGGAATGAAAATATCATTCTTTTACTAAAATCAGGTGGGATCTCTGCCATTTTTTGAACATTTCGGTATAAGTTAATTATTTTTCCTACATAAACTTAGCATTTTTCAGAAATATCTTGAATTTCTACTAAAGCATATTGTTTTAAATCTTTCAAAGCTCTGTTAAATTCTTTTATAAGAAAAGGATTTCCTACAACTTCATCACCAACATTAATCTTCCCAGCGTAATGTTATTCGGACCATCCCCATGCTTGTTTTCCCTTATCGACTGACATCTCTTTTTCCGAGCCGCATAAGTGTTTTCCCACTATCACCTTTAACATGTATGAGTCTTTCCTCTATTTCTTTAAATTGTATTACATCCTTCCATAAGTGGTATCTGTTTTACACACAATAATTTCCTAATTTAATTCTTGATTTTCAGCCGTTTCTCATTTTTTATTGCATTTCCTGATTATCCCATTAATTAAATATCTGTCTCTCGGCATCATCTTGAGTATTATTATACCTTCTTCTCTTATCAACAAATTCAACAATGCCATAATCCACATGCTGTCAAATAATGAATAGTGTAATTAAAATTTGTTTTTACCGTATTGATGACGTATTTCCGGCCTTGTTTTTCAGCTTCACAAGCACTGTCTATCAATAACAATCAACTTGTAAACACTTATATTCCGACTGCAGTGGGAACTAACAAGTGTTGTGGCTGTTGTGAGCGTGGGCCGCTATCTGGGGCTCCGTGGCAGGGCAGGCTCCGGGGCAGCCCGTTGCGCAGGTCGTGTGCGTTTCCTTCCGGTCCAGTGGGCCACGCAGATTCATCACTGCTATCTGCTACCCGCCGCACAGCACTGCCGCCTGAAGGGCTGCTACACTCAAGGCTCCTCTCTCGGGCTGAAGGATGCGGTCAGTAGCCACAGAAGAACCACGCTTCGTTTGTTGTAGATACTTCTCACACCTGTGAGCATATCTGTCATTGCAGATAAATATTTAACCACGTTTTGCTAGTAATGCTATCAATACAATTAGAATATCTCAAATATGTCTGATAGTCGAATATTCAACCCCATCGAACGTGGAAAATACTGCAGTAAAAGAAACCGTTGATAATGTTGGATGCTGCTAAATGATCTTCAAGGTTTTGCCGAATCGGTATACGGACGTAGGCCGTTGCAATATAGGGTGAAAACAGTTACTTCCAGGGATCTGTTATCGAGATTAATTTCAGGTTTCCTTCCCATTTGTAAATGGCTGTAATAATTGTGTATTTTCTGCATTACATTGTTTTTGTTGTGGATGAGACATGAAAATAGGGAGTGGTGAAATCCGGTGCTGCCTCATGTAAGGCATTAAAGTAAGTTTCATGTCGCTGTCTGAATGACGAATCACAGTCAACAAAGTTGCATGACCTCAATACCTAAATACTGCGCAAAGGTTTGGTATTTAAAGCAGAGCTTTGAAACACAATCTGGTGATTAATTAATGTGCAGATCTAAATGTCTTATTCAGTTGGGCGAGCCTCGAATGGTTAAAATTTCTTCCATCACCGGGCTCGAATCATCCAACCTCGTTGCATGTGTTGTATACCATGATGTTGCCGCTAGAGCTAAAGCCAACGGGGGCGGTTAGGCCTTGGTAATTTAATTTCATTCCACAGAGACAGATACTCTGCTCATATGAAATTGATGTTGAATATTTAGATGAAGCACTGCAGAGTAGTTCCACTCCATATCACTTATATTTAATGCTAAACTAAGCTTTTCTATGATTTTAACTCGATACTTACAGAAAATGATAATGATTTCGTGTGATCGTAATGACCTGGTAACATGATTTTTGTTGGCTGCTCGTTCTGCCCCTGTCGTAACTGCCTTAACCTTACCCGGAAACCCTACCGGGTACAGGAGACCTACAGCTTAACGTGTAAGTTCAACCACGGAAGTGTTTTTGCGTGATTCACTTTACACAACAAGCAGTAACTAAATTTTGCGTTAAGGGTCTATGAAAATTCTCACTGATACAGGGATTCGAACCTGGGACCTTTCGATCTCTAGTCAGAGGCTTTAACCACTGAGCCACCCGACTGCTCATACCTACAGAAAATAAACGATAGTATGAATGCAGCAATAACGAAATGGAATTATTTGATTTAATGATACAGTGTTGCCATAAGAGATAACTTATCTCGTAGAAATTGTTAGTCTAATTAGGTAATACCCTGGTTTGAAAATCTGTATTCGAAAAAGAAAAATTGCAAAAGAATCTTTAAATATTTTGACAAAATTTATGTCAAACAATTGCATAGAAGACAATTGTGTGTCAAATTCCAGGGTTGACAATAGTATCTTTTACTGCCAAAACCGTTACGCTGTTCCAACGATCTTATTGATGCAACTATACAAATATCATAAAATTTCTTTCGATAAAAAACATTGGTTGATTTGAAACAGTTACACTACATGTGGATATCGATATGGATTCCGTCAGTCAGTGACTGTCACATCGTGTGCTACAAAAAGTTTTAAAAAATTTACACAGTTTATTACTGGTTTGAAGTTATACTCACTTGAGTTATATATTAATTCAGTTCATCCTACAATCCATACTTTATACGTAGAGTACGGCTTACAGATATATAAAGTCTTACATCTTTCATCTTATTTAAAATAAAAAATAAAAAATGAATATTGAACAATCGTGATCACTGATTTCATTAGAGCTGGTAGCAGATTGTGAGCATGGAACTGTAATGAAATCGGTTACAATATGTGACTTTTGTCTGCAGCAATGTCGGAAGCCATAAAATATCTAAACCTAGGTAGTCGGACAGCACTGAAAATAGAACTCTCCGAAATGCCAAGTAATATCAGTGACATGTACTTCAAAGTAACAGAGTCACAGCGTAATGTGAATGACATTGGGATGGACAACTGAAGAAGAATTTATTCGGACAACAGAAGTTCTGAATATGTCAAAGTTATGAGTTAAAGTACTTGATATTCTAAGAAGTGTTTCTAGACTTTATGGAAGTGAAATCATGAAATTTATGGTACCGAATGCTGATATCGTACATGTCCCTAGATAAGCTGGGACCCCTCTATCAAATTACAGCTGTTAATATAGTACACTTTTGGGCCACTGGTGCCCAAACAATCCCTCAACCCTGATGAAACTATGTGGGTCAACTGAATAAGACGAAAAAATCAATGTGTATGTCTTATTCACAAATAGAAGACTATTGACTATTATAAAAACTTATGAGAAATAACCAGCGAGGTTGATAATCGCTAATGCCGATGCAACGACAATTGTTACAACTTTAACACCCAATAAATGTTTCAAATTTCCATACAATTAAGCAGACGAATACTCAGGAGACTTCATACAATAGAACGTGATTTATTCAAATCCAGTTTTAAACTAACAAGGCAGTAAAACATACTTCTTAATTCGTTTGTCTTCATAAATACGTAAATCAATAGAAAACTTGATTTTCAGAAACAAGAAGGAAAGGTTTTGTCGCTTATAGTACACAGGAAAGACAGATGCGAACTTTTAAGTGATAATCACTTAGTATGCATTTGTTAACTGTGTGATTTAACATGTAATTTAGAGTGTTTAAGTTAAAATATAATTGAGAGATTATTTGGGAAGCAAATAACAAAGTTTTTTGTGTGTGTGTATGTGTGTATCGTAATATTTTCATTATTCTATGCACACTGATAATCAAATACTTGAATATCTTGGGGGATTTTATTGCTAACTGATCATTTACCAGAAACCACTAATTTTTTTACAATAAGTGGCAACGGTAATTAGAGCACGAAATTTCTACTGAATATATGTGATTATCAGCAGGTTTTGAGTATCAACTCCGATATTCTTAAACTGTTCTATTTTGTCTTAGACATTTTATGGAATGAATATTTCAATAGACATAAGATCAATAATGTTAGAATATGTAAAAATTGTAATTGGTACAGTGATTTATGAATGTTAACCTGTTGTTGAGATGATAATCTGAATAATAATAATCCTGTTACTGAAATATGTTCTAATTACCAATAGCTATAAAATAAATATCCAATAGCTATAAAATCATTATTACAGAATTCTGAAGGGTTTAGATCTTTATGACTAATCATATTTTTTCCCTGCCTTCTCTTTGTTCGGTAATGCTGAATTAAACAATAATTGAACTTTCCAATTGCATTTAAATGTATTTTATGCAGCATATGAATGCATCTTCAGGCAATTTTCCTAGTTTTGCTCATATTATGATTATATTTATGGTTCAAGGAAAAATCTGATAATTTTATAATAGTACCGGGAATTCACTAGACGTTGAGAAAAAAATTAGGATAATTATTCACAGAAACATGCTCCTACTATACATTGGAAAGAAAAACTAATTTTTATCGAATTAGTCAGAATTCACCAGTCAAGAATTATAGTTATACTTCGCTAGTGTCAAATCTGCAGTAAATCAGTGAGTACCACCATGCAGAAACAAAATTTTTCTGAAAGGGTGAAGTTACGGAGTTATATTAATGAATTTGGAGAGGAATATTTCAGTACAGACGAAAGAGTCTTTTCTGTAGATTTTGTGAAATAAAAGTGACTTCAACAAAAACTATTTAAAATTTAACTGTTCAATGGTGCAGTGAACCTCAATTTTTTTTGCTTCAGAATTTCGCTAGTGGATCTAGTGGTTCAGTGGATTCCCAATTACTTTTCCCTGAGTACTACCATGCTCATATTAATCCGAACGACCTGAATTGCACAATCGCTACATTTCCTCCTGGGACTTATTCAACCCATTATACACATCTACGAAGACAGTACTATACCTGGAGGTGGTACAAGTCTTACGACTATTAAAATTGAGCCACATCCACCTCCCAAAAAAACGAAATACATTTCCGCTTTTTTGTTTCATAAACCGAAATAGTGATTATATTTCGGCAATAAAAGAGTTATAGGAACATCGAATACGTTTTATTTACTGTTTTAAAGACATTTTACAGTTATTAAGTGTTCACACATAACAGGAAAGTTACCAATCTCAAACAAAATGCTGGTTTTTAGCAAGTACTGGATAACATCAAAATGCAGATTTTATACCCGTCTACAACAACTTAAAATAATTCGAAATTTACGTTAATATTCAACGTTTGCTGTGTATTATAATTTTTGAAACAGTACACACTTATCTAAGAGTTCAGTCAAATATATAACACGTAACAAGATTTCGGATTTAATAATTTTGGCAGTGGTCTTGTAAGAATGCTTGCCTGTAAAAGTAATTCTTTTAGTTCTGTCGTTTCTCGAACATACTTAGCGTGGAACAATAGAAAAGAATCATAACATTAATGTTCTGGCTGACGTGAGACACTGTCAACGCAGCATTCGTGAGTAGGATTTGAAAGGCACTTTCTATTAAGTTTAACTTCACCG
>CM061920.1:301660978-301816960 GCA_031002005.1 Vandiemenella viatica | reverse complement strand
ACTAATAATATTGTATATGCGAAAGTTAGTCTCCATCTTTTTTTTTTTACGCTTTGACGACTATATGTGTATACCGATGACAAGGAAATACTTTGTATATTTAGGAACGAAATATGATTGTTTTTTTCCTGAAATGAATAACAGTTTTAGTCATGAGACAGGTTCGAAGGTAGAATGGTATATCGATGCCATTCCCGTCATATTATGCCGACTCAGTGTTGTTTGGGACATCTTAGATAATTTTCAGCTTTGTACATCCAATTCTAGCAATCAAATTCTAAATCCACGCGTACGAAGTCGCGGGTAACAGCTAGCAAAATATATATCATTATGAATATGTGGCATTATTGCGAGCGACTCTGCTGGCCGCATTTACAACAATATTTTATAATCCGACAATTAAAAAAAAAAAAAAAAAAAAAAAAAAACAACTCACATCCAGCCGTTTCAAGAACGTCTAACAATGGCTCAAACAATCGGTTATTATTACTAAGAATTAAATCTTGCTTAAAAATACTTTCAACTAAATTGGAAATATTATTAAATAAAATTACAAAGAAATTATAAGTTTTTTAAATTGCACAAAATAAAATAAAGATTTTGAAAGCACCAAAAATACGTTACGGTAGCTGGCAAAATATAAATATTACTGTTTAATTAAAATGCATTGTATCGCACTCGAATTAGCACTCACGACAACTTTTTATTCACACAATCAAAACAGTTTCACATAGAATCCAGAGCAAAACACTATACATAATATAAGAACAAATCTCACGTAATTTCTCACTCACAATTTAAAATAAGTTATACTTGCAATTTTGTTTTTTGTTCATTTATAATAAACGGTTTCCTAATTGAATAATTTCATTTTTAGTAAAAAACAAAAAAAACGAACAGTTAATATAGAATTTCGATTTTTTAATTTTTTTTAGTATTACTTAAATATTATTAAGAAATGATTTCATTTTAATTCTTATAGAAGCCCACAGAAATTTTACTTTTACCTCTATCATTATCAAATCCGATTATGCTGTGATTTTATAATATTACGTACAATTGTGAGTTTCAGACAAAAATAAAACAAAATTATCAGACTTAATATTCTTTCATTTCATAAATTAATGGATGAACACGATATAACTCATACTGCAGTTCTCCTTGGTCGGATTTGTATCCACCATATGCTCGATTGTAGGTTCGGACCCATACAGGTCTGCCGGACACGTAACTGGATGTAGGTCCGAACAGATCCAGTTCCGCCATACACTACGCCCGCCCGATTGTAGAACCGGACCCATACAGCTCCGCCAGACACGGAACCTGGATGCAGGTCCGCAGCGCTGGATGTAACATCCGGACCCGACTCCTTTAAAATCTCGGACCTGCCCATCTCTACTGAATTGCCGCCCACTGCGGCCTTTAATATTCTAAGTAGCGCTCTCCATTATTGTATTTTTTTTTGCTGTCGTCAGTCTTTAGACTGGTTTGATGCAATCCTCCATCCCTTCCTATCCTGTGCTAACCTCTTCATTTCTACATACCCCTTACAATCCACGTCCTCAATTATCTGCTTCATATATTCTAATCTCTGTCTACCTCTGCAGTTCTTACCTTCAACTGTTCCCTCCACTAACAAATTAACCAATCCAGCATGTCTCAAAATATGACCTACCAGCCTGTCTCTTCTTCCTGTAAGCTTCTTCCATAAACTTCTTTTCTCACCCATCATTTCTAAAACTCGTTCATTTCTTACTTTGTTTGTCCACCTAATTTTCAGCATTCTTCTGTAGCACCACATTTCAAATGCTTCAAGTTTCTTTCTTTCCGGTATTCCTCAAGTCCATGTTTCGCTACCGTAAAGTGCTGTGCTCCACACATAGAGTTTTAAGAAGTTCTTTCTAATTCCTAGATCAATATTTGAAACTAAAAGGTTTCTCTTTTTCATGAAGGCTATTTTTGCTAGTGCTATTCTGCTTTTAACATCATTCCTGCTTCGGCCATCGGTTGTAATTTTGCTTCCCAAGTAACAGAACTCACTCACTTCTCCTATTGCATCAGATCCTATTTTTATATTTAATCTACTAGTATTGGTGTCATTTCTGCTACATTTCATCACTTTTGTTTTACTTTGATTTATATTCAGTCCAAAATCTTCCTTCAGTATTTTGTTCATGCCATTCAATAACTTCTCAATATCCTCAGCCGTCTCTGCTAATAAGACAATGTCGTCAGCAAATCGTAGCATACTGATTTTTTCTCCCTGAAAACTTATGCCACATGGAAATTTTTCTTTGACTTTCTTCATTGCTTCTCCTACATACAAGTTGAATATTAACGGGGATAGACTACAACCTTGTCTCACACCCTTTTTAACTGATGCATGTCTCTCGTGATTCTCTACTTTTATCACAGCCATTGATTCTTATATAGATTATATAGAGATTTTCTTCTATCTCGATACTTTAGACCTGACTTCTTTAGAATTTTGAACATCTTGTCCCACCTAACATTATCAAAAGCTTTTTCTAAATCAACAAATGCCATAAAAGTATCTTTGTTTTTCTTGATCCGCCCTTCAAGTATTAATCTTAAAGACAGAATTGCTTCCCTTGTACCGCGATTTTTCCTAAACCCAAACTGATCTTCACCTACTATCTCTTCTACTACCCTTTCCATCCTTCTGTATATTATTCTGGTCAGTAATTTTGAAGCATGTGATGTTAGACTAATTGTGCGATAATTCTCACATTTGTCAGCTTGTGCTTTCTTTGGAAGTGTGAAGATGATATTTTTATTAAAATCAGTTGGAATTTCTCCTGTTTCATAACTTTTTGATATCAGCTTGAATAATCTTTCGATTCCTTCCTCTCCTAGAGATTTAAGAAGTTCTGCAGGGATCTCATCAATTCCAACTGCCTTATTTGCTTTCAAGTCATTCAGAGCTTTATTAAATTCTGTCCTCAAAACAGGATCTCCTAAGTCATCCATGTCGACATCGCCTTCCTTTTCCAATACACTATTGTTCAAGTCGTCCCCAACATACAGTTTCTCAATGTATTCCTTCCATCTGTTAGCTCTATCTTCTGACCTTAAAAGAGGTTTCCCATCGGCAGGTTTAATGTTCATACCTCTTTTCTTCATTTCTCCAAAATTCTGTTTGATCTTTCTATATGCAACATCTACTTTTCCTGCAACCATTTCCTTTTCTACTTCTTCACACTTTTCATGTAGCCATTTTTCTTTTGCTATTTTGCATTTCCTATTTATTTGATTTCTAAATTGCCTGTACTGCTCTTTTCCTGCTTCATCCTGAGCATTTTTGTACCTTCTCCTCTGATCGATCAGCTGCAAAATTTCTTCTGTGATCCAAAGTTTTCGGCCAGCTTGTTCCCTAAAGCCTAAGGTTTCTTTGCCAGCTTTCATTATTTCGGTCTTTAATGCATTCCATTCATCCTCGGTTGAGCTCCTTTCACAGTTAATTCTTAGACCTAAGTCTACCATTTCTGCAAATTTTTCTCTTGTGCTAGATTGTTTCAGTTTATTCACTTCCAGTCTGTTCTGCTTATGCTGCTTCCTTATTCGCTTGAATTTCAGCCTGGACTTCATTACTATCAAATTATGGTCCGAGTCTATGTCTGCTCCTGGGTACGCTTTACAGTCTAGAACTTGATTCCTGAATCTCTGTTTGACCATGATATAATCTAGCTGATATCTGCCTGTATCCGCAGGACGTTTCCAGGTGTATATTCTTCTTGCATGGTTCTTAAACAGTGTGTTCGCCACTACTAGCTTATATCTTTCACAAAATTCTAGCAACCTGCTTCCTCTCTCATTTCTTTCTCCTAGACCAAAACTTCCTACAGTATTCCCCTCTTTTCCTTCTCCCACTATTGCATTCCAATCACCCATGATTATTAGATTTTCCTCCCCTTTCACATATTGGATTAATTCTTCAATTTCAGCATATATTATTTCTATTTCTTCGTCATCTTCCTGTGACGTTGGCATATACACTTGTACTAATGTGGTTGGGACGGGCTTAGTTTCTAACCTCATCAAAATAATCCTGTCACTAAATTGTTCATAATAACTAACCCGTTTCCCTACTTTCTTGTTCATTACAAATCCTACACCAGTGACTCCATTGACAGCTTGTGTGCTAATTATCCTGTGTTCCCCAGACCAGAAATCCTCTGCGTCCTTCCATTTAATCTCACTAATCCCAACAACATCTAACTTAAGTTGTTCCATCTCCCTTTTTAAGTTTTCTAACCTACCTGCCCTATTCAGACTTCTAACATTCCACGCTCCGACTCGTAGAATGTTTCTATCCATTCTGATGACTCCTCCCTGAGCAGTCCCCACCCGGAGACCCGATTGGGGGACTATTTTACCTCCAGAATATTTTACCCAGGAAGAAGCCATCATGATATATGTAATTTGAGAGGATTACATATCCTCGGGATACCATTTGGGTCTTTAATGCAGTGGTTTCCCGTTGCCTTCTGCATCCCCATGCCGTTGATCATTTCTGATTCATCCGCCTTTAGGGGCCGTTTCCAACCCCAAGGGCAAGAGGGTGCCCTGAACCACTCCCCGCTCTTCCGCCCTCCTTTCGGAGGCCGTTGGCAAGCAGTGGGTGACTCCTTATACCGGGAATTTTTCAGTCGCCAGAGCCTCGTCCGTGCAAACAGGGTGCACCACGTGAAGGAGAGGTTGACATTTGGTTGGAAAAGACTAGTTTAGTCTCTCCCAAACCCTTACACCCCATTATTGTATTATAAGGATAATATTTTATCTGGTCACACGCCTCTGCTTTTTCTTTGAAAACGGTAATTTCATGACATATTTAGCTGCCTTCTAAGTGTGAATTACATGTCTATAATACATTCATTTATTTTAGCGTTTTAAACCTCAAGCAAACATTAAACACTGGCATAATTAACTAGTAATTACAATTTAATGAGGGTGAGCAACGTAATATAAATACTCCGTCATAAATGTTACAATGCAGAAATAACACATTCTAGTAGTTGTGCTTTTTTTACACTTTTTGTTTCTAGATAGTATTGAAGATTGTATAAACGGCTTCATTGAAGTTAAAAGTGACTGAAAATTCATACTGTCGCTTCCTGGTGTAACTGGATACTAACCACATCTCTTACTATTACTATTACTAATACGCCGCGATTCACTGAAAGTGTGTGGCGGAGGGTGCATTGCACCTATCCGGAAAGGTAATGGTTTGGAAAGGATATACGGGATAGGGCAGGAGGCGCCCACGAGCTATTATGAGGAACCATCCCAGCATTCGCCTGGAGCGATCTGGGGAAACCATGGAAAACTCAGATAAGGATGGCCGGAGTACTTTATCGAAAGTTACTCCTGTCGGATTTTATGTTTACTCGCCCGGTAAATCCTTTCTATTCCACGAGCGATTAGGGAGTACAGAAATGAATCGGTTCTGGCTCTGATTTCCCTTATCTTATTTTCGCGGTCATTTCGAGATATGAATGTTACTGGTAGCAATATTTGTTTACTGTCATTCCGAAATACGTCAGTCGAGAATTTGTTAATTAGCTTCTGTCGAGAGCAATGCCTTCGGTGCTCCAGGTATTCCCAACCTAACTCCTTCAACATCGCACTTACGCTTTACCTCCAACTATACATACCTGTCATGAATCGGGCGGCTCTTCTTTGTACCATCTCTAATGCCTCCATTAATCTCTTTTGATGGAGACCCGATACAGAGCAACAATATTCTAAGTGAGGGCGCACTAGTGACTTGTATGCAATCGATTTAGCTTCCGGAGTGCATTGTTTTAAATTACGACCTAGAAATCGAAGCATACGATTTGCTTTCCCTATTACATTCTCGATATGCTCATTCCACGACAAATTATTACGAATTGTTACCCCTAAGTATTTAGCGGAATCTACCGTTCTAAGGACAGTACCATTAATTGTATATTCAGAGCTAAGAGGTGTCACCTTTTTACTTACACGAATGACTTGGCACTTTTTAGCGTTTAACTCCAACTGCCAATCTTTTCACCACGCAATTATTTTCATAATATGGTCTTGTAACAAAGCGCAGTCGTCATGGGTTGTGATTTCACGATAAATAATAGAATCATTGGCAAATAATCTTTTCATCCCCTTTATTAAGTCACACAAATCATTAATGTATATGAGAAACAACAGAGGCCCTATCACGCTTCCCTGAGGAACCCCAGATCTCACTTCAGTAAGTGATGAACACTCACCGTCGAGAACTTTACATTGTGTTCTGCCCTTCAGAAAGTCTGCAACCCAGTCGCATATTTGTCTAGATATGCCTTAACCGCGAAGTTTCCTAAGTAACCTAGTGTGAGGCACAGTGTCGAAAGCTTTTCTAAAGGCTAATAGAACGAAATCAACTTCGGATTGCTCATCTATAATACGGGTGAAGTAGTGAATTAAAAGAGCAATTTGTGTTTCGCAGCATCGGCCTTATCTGAATCCATGTTGATTTGGGTTTAAAGGCTCACCTTCATCCAAAAACCGCATGACATATCAATAGATGATGTGCTCTAAAATCCTGCAAAATATTGAGCTTAACGAGATCGCCCTATAATTTTAGGATCATTAGCATTCCCATTTTCAAACACCGGACTTACGATGGCGGTCTTGCATTCGGCTGGTATTTTTCCTTGATCCTAGGAGGCGGTATATAATTTCATCAAATATGGCGCAATTTCCTTTGCGTACCTGGAGTAGAATCTTGTAGGAATACCGTCTGGTCCGGGAACCTTATTGTGATTTACATTCATAAGCAGTTTAGTTATTCCCTAGAAATCGAGAACGAGATCATTCATAATTTTGTCGGTATGACTGTTAAATATCGGAGTCTCCTCCGAGTTTTCTGTCGTGAAAGTTTTTTTAAATACGTTATTCAAAATTTCTGCCTTCTCTACGCTAATTTTTGATAATTTCCAATTTTCCTTAATCAACGATGGCATGACCTTACGAGAGCCTCTTATTAATTAGACGTAAGACCAGAATTTTTTTTTTTTTTTTTTTTTTTACCGAGCGTGGTGTAACGGCTAGCTTTCTGGGCTCGCATTCGGTAGGACGGTGGTTCGAATCCCCGTCCGGGCATCCAGATTTGGGTTTTCCATGGTTTCCCAAATCACTCCAAGCAAATTCCGGGATGCTTCCTTAAAAAGGGCATGGCCGGATTCGTTCCCATTCCTTGCCCCCATCCTTTCCCGTCTCTAAAGACCTTGCTGTTAGAGAGACGTTAAGCAGATAAAAAAAACATAACTTTTTTGGATTAGTATCAGATCTTCGGATAAATTTCTGACTAGGAATTCTTTAAACGGATCACGCATTGCCTTACGCATTTCCGCTCGCAACTGGATTAATTGAGTCCCCCGATTTCTTTACCGTTGCCTTCTGAGCAAACGTTTCACTTCCCTATTGAACCACGGGAAGTTCTTACTAACCTTAATAAACTTCTTGGGAACAAATTGATTTAAGCCGGTCCATATTATTATTTTTTTTAAAAAAAATTAAACCAAAGTTCCTCAACATTTGTATTTAGCGTGTACGTTTCAAAATTATTCGCCAAATGATCGATCATAAACGCATCGTTTGCCTTATCGAGTTTTTCTTTATCATGCTTCAAATTCAGCCTAGATTTTAAAGTTACCACAACCGCCTTGTGATCACTTACACCGTCTTCTATACAAACTGTATCTACAATATCCGGATTGTATGTAAGAAAAAGATCCAAAATGGACGAGGAATCTTTGACGCTCCGCGTTGGCTCTTCGACCATCTGTTCAAGAGAATTTTCCGCGAATGATTCTAGGAACGTTTCGGTTATTAACCTATCTCTACCGCATGACTTGAACGTAAATGTGTCCCAGTTAACTGAGGGTATATTAAAATCGCCTCCCGTGATCAATGTATCTCCCTGAAATTTTTGAGAAATACTATTAAGTGACTGTCTAAAATACTCCACGTTATCTATTCCAGCATCCGGAGGTCGGTAAAATGATCCTATTATGAATTTTAAACTTCTGCCAATATTTACCTTCACCCATATTAACTCGCAAAAATTTTCCGTTTTATGTAATACGGAGCAATTGACGGTTTTATTAACGGCCACGAACACTCCTCCGTCCATTGAGGTAGTTCTGCCTATCCGAAAAACATTGAATTGAGGAGCAAATACTTCGCTAGATTCTACCTCTGGCGTCAACCAGCTCACCGTTCCTAGTATTATATCGACATTGTTAGTCGAACCTGCAGCGCGGAAATCGGCTTCTTTCCTTCTAATACTCCGACAATTAAGGATCATTATCCTTAGCGGCTTAATATTGGTATCTGTAGATTCTAAATTCGCATTTTTACTATTTGTATTCCGAAAGTATTTGGAGCTGTAAATTTCGATTTATTCGCACCGTCACTTCCAGAACCAAGATCTGGGTTATCGGCGCGTCTTCTTCGTTGATCTGAGGGATCGTCTGGCATCACGGTGTTCCTAAAAAAATAATTCACATCAAGACGGCTGGCTTCATATTTTAGCAGCCTCCTTGGTCGACATTCTTGGTGTGCAGCGGGCACCCGCCCTGTCAAATGCGTCCCAGTTGGCAGCTGTCATCGGTCGCAGGTCGACGAATCCCCAGCTGTTTCTGCAACACAGCTCCTGTAAACTACAATTCAAATTATAAATCTTCCACCATACGGCTTCCCCACAATCGATGCGCGGCACGACACTACAAATGGAAAACTGCAACGTTACTGAATTCTCACGCGATGATTCATACGCCTTGTGGCCCAACTTGTCAATAGATTTCACTATATCTGAAACAGAAACATGACACGAGTCGTTAGTACCGACGTGCACAGCTACCCTTAACTGACGGCAGTTCGATTCTCTAATCGCTTTTGGATTTGCCTCCATGCCACGTGCAGACCCTCACACTATGAGGATCTGCACCATTCTTCTCAGCTAGGTCTCGTAGGGGTTTCTCCAGACGTCGGACGTTGGAGCTTCCAATGATAAGTAAGCCTTTCCCTGACATCACACGGTGTCTGCGATTAAATCTTCCCTGCTGTGCTTCTGGGCCCTTCGCACTAAGATCTTCAACCTCCTGCATATCTGAAAACGAATTACTTAATGCAAGTATTGTTGGAATTCATTTATTTATATACTGTCCAACTGTATAGCATAGTAAACTGTGTAGTAAATTCGAAGAATGTCTCGGAAGACATTTGCGTATTCATATCTCCATAAACATGAATAAAATAATACGAAATTGATTCCGCATGGCAGAAATTTTAAAAAATGCTCTCTTTCATCTTTATCCTGGGCTTCCCACACTTCGACGACTTTTCAGTTAATCTTTCTGCTTAATAGCTGCTAACATTTCCTCTCACCACCTCCTTTTACTGTAAAGGCTGTTTTACAGTGCGAACAACAGTTCGGGCTTAGAGTTTCTTCCATATCCATCTTTTCTTTCTCCAGCCTTTATCAATCCTTCATACACCTTCTTTTATTTTCAATCAATTAATTTTTTGCTTCCTATCACCTTGACGCTATTATTTGTGCCTCCAAATTTTGTTGTTCATCTGTAACTACTTATTTTGCTGCCTTGTACCATTTGAAAAAGCAGCAATTCTGTTTGCTTTTGTAATCCATAACCTTGTTTTGAAATCCAAAGTATTATTTGGTCATGAGCTCATTCATTTTGAACACCGTTCGAATAGTTTTCATCTCATCTGTTGTTTAATAACTGTGATAGCCTTTGGTTTACTCTTACAGTATGTTCATGTTGAATTTTTTACCAACGGTTGAAACTTTCTGTACAAAGGGCGGATCACGAATTCCGCTATTAGCTCTGCATTTCATGCCTCAGATTCAATGTATCCGTTGTACTGTCGTATTTTATATAATTAAGAAGTTACTTTACCTTATTATTTGGTCCGTGGTAACATTAAGTAATTGTGGGAATAAAATGTCTTCTTTTCTTAAGCCATTTTCTGTTAGAATTTATTATGGTAATCCCATTGCTGTTGTAGCGGTCTGGTAACTCAGTTATTAAGGCGAAGGGGACTCGGATCGAATCCTGATTTCCGTTGGGTTGTTTAAAAGCACTTAACCCCATCTTCACCTCTGGCACAGCTTCCAGTGTAATGTGAAGTAGGTATGCCAGAACGCTTCCATGGTTCGGATTCCACGTTAAACTGTAGGTCCCCTATATGCGGAATGATTACCAGATTAGTTTCAAGAAGGCTGAATGCGCAGCCAATAAAAACGATCTCACAAGGTCATTACGTCCTCACCAGACTTTACTGCTGTTGTGACCTAAAATTTACAATATATACTCTTATGAAGTTAAATGCTGAAAACATTTCACAACTGTTTCCTGTGAAACACAGACGTGGCGTCCTATTAAAAAAAAACAGACCTCGTATTAATTATAATTATAGGAAATATTTCGTTTCTCCTTGTTTTTACCACAGTGATATTCATTTTCCCGATTGATATTGATGTTAATTTTACCTATGTTCTACTTGATATTCTTCTGCAGTCAGCAGATATTTTCTCTTCCTGCCTGTAAATTGCACGTGGTTATTCATTCTTTTGATATTCTTTGAGAGGCAAATATTAAGTTAAATAATTATGGTAATTTCGAAATGAAGATCTACAACGCCCATTTTTAATTGTTTGATGTTAAAACTGTCTTCAAATGATAATTCCTAAGATCTTGTTTTTAATATCGTGTTTTTTTTCATTCACATGACTTTCCTGGTCATATATTTAAGCATCTTCGACATGACTGATGGTTCGTGGATCTTTCTGGCAGAATCAAAAGTTATTATGTTACAATATTTAGGCGAGAAATTAGGTTTTATGTTAGAACTCATCGTCAAATGTCCTGAATGCGGTTGCTTGATATGGCGCACTCGACAGACGGCTTCCTACTTTCCCAGGCGGCAGAAAAGTCTCTCTAATTATGAAGCGTTGGTACTCCGAGTGAGCTAATTAGCCTTTGTTGAAGTCAGTCACAAAGCAAATACGAGCGACCCATGTAATATTGGTATAAACTTTACAAAGTATCGGAAAAATTGTTTATTGGAAAAGTTTTAAAGAAACTTTTCTTTCAGACGAGTCCCCGTACACATCACTAAGCACAATTTATTACGACCATAGCTTCCAAACAAGGACAAAGTTTCGAAAGGTATCCAGTCTTCGGTCTACATGGTATGAGGAATTTTTCTCTAGATTAAGACTAAAAAACTGTTAAGGAGAAAATTATTTACATTAGTTGTATTTGTTGGAAATTTCGTCATCACATAGAACTAGTTCCCGATTAAACCTTAAGAAACATGTTTTGGTCACTATATATTCCTGTAAAATGTCAATGTTCTCAGTAATGAGCGATCCCTGGTTACATGTTTAATATCGATTTCTGTTGACTTCAGAATTATAGTTTTCTAAATTCTCAATACATCACTCAAATAAGCCATAAATAAAGAAACACAAGCCTTGCTGTAGGGATAAACTATGAGGTACGCTAAAACGCAGAATGTCCTATTTATATTTAAACTAATTTCCTCCTGTTTTCCAATTATCAGCTATAAAAATCAATTTTGAAACATTTGGTTATATAGAGGCATCTACATAGAGACTATGCCGTCCCTGATTGATAATTAGTGCAACTAAATAAACCAGCTAATTCCATTTTCAGTGTATCCAAAGAAAACATAGTAGCATTTATTTCCGATGTTGGTGCCCTATTAAAACATCCACATATATAGTTTACTGAATACGGAAAATCCTAATAGGAATGAGGTTCTGATAAGGAACTTGAATTTTACCATCCTGTGTCAAATAAAATACGAATTATTAATTAACAACTACATTATTACCTAAATGTAAGGTATGATTACCTTCATAATACACTGTAACAATTCCAACTACCTTATTGATTCATTGTTTGTAAATATTTATATGATTCGATCTGAGGTGCCAAGTTATTAATTGTTTGACCCGTGTTTAAAACCGTTAACAGATGTAAAACCTACGTAAGTTTAGAAAACCTTTGGTAGGTAAGGTTTCCTTACGTTTTTTGATTTATTCGATTGGCACAAAATTGTTTAGAAGCAAATGTTTATGGCTATATGAACACAAATAAGAATTATGAATACAGATGACGTAATGACAGATAACAGCTGTAATGTAGAAAGCCAAACCCGTCGAATTCCATTGCACGACTGTCGAAAGGAAACAGATTATCCTTCATCCCTGAACTCAGTTGCCTGTACTATATTTTTATTTCTCCAGACGAACTTATTCACAGTGGACCACAAGTCTTTTTTGGCTTGAGACTTTTGCATACTGCCAACATATCTTTTTTCTCCGCAATCACCTAGGCGAGAGATGGGACAGTCCCTAATTTCCGACTCCTAAAGTTCAAATTTCACGAACAAAAATACACCAATCACAGCTACGCTTATCTCAGACAGATTGCACCACTTAAGCTCCTCGCGTTAGGTTCCTTGCAGCAAGCGGGAGGATCCTCAATTCGCCACTGAAGCAGGCGAGGTGGCTACGCTTCACATCCCTAGAAGCTCATAATGATCAGTACACATGACTCTAACAGGCCTCATCAGATAATGATTGAAAGTGACTGATGAACAAATAAGTGACAGATCAAAGAATCCTTCCTCCCTCTCTGTTATCTAAATTTGAAATCCTGATAGCTGGAAACTGTCCGCCTAGATTATACATAAAGAAATGATATTGAGTTTATGCTCTGTGGTACAATCTGACTCCGATCGTATTCACATTCTTTGAATCTTCTTCAGCTTGTCGTTTTAGTGAAATTCCTGTATCTTCTAAGCCCTTAGGTCGTCCTGAAGATGGGCGCGTCAGCAACAAACACTTAAAAAAATTGGTAATTATCATAATATAAAATTGCTTTGGCTCAGTTCTGCTAATGTCAAATTCCAATTCATTATCAAAATTGTAACATACTCCTCTAAGTCCCGATGTTTCCTAATCTTTATGACGCATGTGAATAAAATAACTGACATTTCAACAGCAGTAATCTTACAGTAGCCATGTAGTATCATAGTTTACGAGTTCAGTGCCTTATGTTAATTGTGGTATTTGTTTGACGTAATCTGTTCGTTGTTGTACAAGGAACTAAATTAAATCGCTAACAGTAATTCCAATGAATACGCTAATTAATTCATTTCTGAACCATTAGTTACCGTTTCATCTGTAAATTAACAATGAAAACCAACTGTGGAAGCTGATTGTTTTAATTAAATCTTTTTGTAAAATTATGCCAAGTTTTACAAAAGAACAACGAGAAAAGAGATATTAACATGCAAACTTTTTTAAACCTGAAAAGATGTTATATTTTTTCATTGTTTTCAAAAAATGACCCATATCATTTCCAGAATGTGTTAACTAGTTGATAGGTCAGCAGTAGAACCTACAATGAAACTAATAAGAAGTCACTCCGTTGTTAGCATTCTATTTATCTATAAGAAGTTCCTCCTTAAACATGCTTTTAGTCAATACTGTCCTCTCTTAAATTCGCATTAGAACAATTAATTTTTCCTCCACAGTATAAAAAAAATAAAATATTCAACTACACAAAATGAAAGCATTTTATACCATTTTGCTGAAAATATTGGAGAAAAAGTGTTAGTGTGCGAAAAATCTGCTCCGTATATAAAATTTCACACCACCTCAGGATATGTTTTAAGATTGCATCGTTAGACATTGGGGGAGGGGGGGGCGTAAGGGCTCGTTGACGGCGGGATCATTAGCGCCGTTAGACAATAGCCTGTTATTTACTTTAGTGTACGTGTCTCTATATATACACTTTATTGGTTATCAAATGTGTTGTTGTCGTTATTAACCGATCACTATTTCTATATTATAAGTCTCTCCTCCGTCTTTCTTCTTGGTGATATCTACTTTTGCGTCATCTGTTGAATATTAACATGTTCACAATAAATATTTATCAATTTAACTTCTTTACTACCATCTATTAACTTCATTCCGATCACGTCAGCAAGCACACTTTGCCTTCTTAATATCTTTCAGAACGACTAATGTTGGCGTACTGTATACGATTTCCATTTTCTTCCTCCAGCATAGGGAAAAAACTTATGCTTTTGTTTCTTTTAATTACTTGTCTTCTTTTACACAGTTAATAGTGATTATGCCTTGAAACATTTAAACACCTTATTTATTAATCAGCATTACATGTTTCAACACGTAACATACGTTTCATTAAAACATTTTAAGTTTATTCTCGGTCAATACTTAGCATTAGTCTATCAATCTACTGTCTTCATGACTTTTTGAGTGTTTTCACATTTCACAGATACTCTTCGCTGTTGTTCATTCTCCGCTTTCATTATTTCTTGCCACTCGGTACTTTCCCTTGCGTACAATCTGATTTTAATTATCTTTACATCATTTTCATGTTACAATAAACACATCAGCATCATCATCGGATTTTTCCGACTATTATCAAGTATGTTTGTTACAAAATCGTTGTACGCGATCCAATGGAAAAAAAGGTTTCAAAATTTGCTCCTGGGATCACAAGACGGTTATTATGAGTTTCATTTTTGGGAAAGGTTCTCTAATTGTTTTCATGTTACCCAACAATTTAAGGATTTTCCTGGTCGGAATGTTTATGTGCTTTTTAGGCTAAGAGTGATTTTAAACGTATTTTTACACAGTAAATTTATTTCAAAGACAATTATTTAGCCTGTTAAACAATGACAAAGGTTAATGTGAACCATATGAACAATCATTATTATTCGTAGCTGATGGTGAGATTTGGGAGGACGAAGGTTTAAACACTGAAATGACATTTTAGATTTATCTAATTTTCCTGTGCTCATGACCTAACAAAATAGTAGAAGCGGTGTTATTGCCTTTACACTTCTTCAGTAATTTACAAATAATCTTCTGTTTCAGAGTCCAAAACATCAACAGCTTCCATAAAAATCTTACAAACGATTTTTGCATTTATCTGTAGAGAAAGTTGTATTAGTCAGTTCAATGAATTACAAATCAAAGCGTTTAAACTATCAGCATTACGTTCTGAACATTCCTTACCATATGTTTCACAGCTTTACGATTCATGGGCCGTATTTTAAATAAATGTACCTATCCACGATTAAAGCAACAGTCATTACTTTAAAATATCGCCATTCTGGGACTGTCTTCCAAAGAAACACCCTAATTTTAAGTTTAATTTTTTTTATGTAATCGAGCCTTATGGGTGAGAGGTAACACTCTACTATGGAATTCGGATGCACCCTGGTTCAATTTTCGGACCTGGCATCCATATTTAGGTTTTTTATCGTTCTCAAAATCACTCCAGACGAATAGAAGGATCATTCCATTAGAAGGCCATAGCGCAATTCCTTCGAGTTCCTTGTCCCCAAAACTCTGTCTTCTCTAATGACTTCAAAGTCGACTAGACGTAAATCCCAGAATATTGATAAAATTGAGAATATATGCTTTAATTTTGTATACATTCAAATAATTCTCCCGTCTACATATCTATGAAGCAGCGGCAGGAGACATGGTGGAGGAAATACTGTTACATATTAAAGCCTATTCTATTTTGTTCTTCACTTGTGTACATTAGGGATTGATACACACACATTAGATATTAATTTTGGCCTGAACCACCCTTTCTTTAAAGAGCATGTATAAAAAAAAAATACGGAAATTAGAGTTAATTCATAGTGCGCAGTAAATGGGGCGTTGCAAGGGGCGATAGTCCTAGTCCGACATCAAGCATGGATGATATCACTTACTATCTCTGTTACACCCTATTGTACATTAATTGAAGTGATAATAGCATTAGAGTTGGTAAACTAGGTTTAATACTAGAAGCAGCATGTGTGGTATAAATGTTACGTAGTCGCGCTAAAACTACTACGTTAATATGACGTTTGTGTGTTCTGGTATACGAATCTATTACACTGTTTCATCCAAAAATCAAATTTAACAAGCCCCGTAGGAGCTATCCTGCTCCCTCCACGTACAGTTGATCATTAATTCAATTACTGCACTAGACATCACTAGTTTCAACCAGATGTCCAGTCGAACTTATGTTTGTTAAATTTGTTACATATCATGATAATATCCAATACAATGGCCGCAGACGTGGAAATATAGTTGTTGGTTGAGTGAATACATAAGGCCAAATGTGATGTTTATTGAATGAAAGTCTACCTTATCTTCATGTAACACACATTTTGGACGTTTTTCAATTCTCGTAACCTAAAAACAAATTAAACGATTTGAGGATTTCCTGATAAATCAGTTGTATAAAATTTGCTCGGGCCTCCCACCGAGGACGCCCGTCAGTTTGAAGAGACATTTCGAAGTTGCTCTAGACTTCATCTTTCGGTGAAGTGAAGGCCGCCCGACCTGATCGTCCTTACATAGGGCGCACTGGTCAACGATTACCGTTGTTGACGTCAAGGTCACATGCCCTGCGCAAGTCTCTTTATCCTTCTGATCCACTACCTGCCAAGGAAGGGAATTCATTCATGGTATTTTCAAGAAACCATCCCGGAATCGGCCTGCAGTAATTTTGAGAAACCACGAAAAAGCAAACACTCGATGGACGCAAGGGTACTCGGAGCCGCGCACTCAAACGAATGCCAGTCTCGAGCGTTACCGCTCGCCCACTGAGTTCCGTGTTAAGGTACCAAGTTATCAGTTACTTATTGTGAAGTTGAAGTGGTATATCTCACACTCATGTCGTGGGTCATAGCGGTGAAGTAAAATACACTGAAGAGTCAAAGAAACTGGTATAGGCATGCGTATGCAAACACAGACATATGTAAACACTCAGAGTACGGCGCTGCGGTCGGCAACACCTATATAACACAACAGGTGTCTGGTTACTGCTGCTACAGTGGCAGGTTATATTTGAGTGAGTTTGAACGTGGAGTAATAGTCGGTGCATGAGAGATAGGACACAGCATCTTCTAGGTTGCGATGAGGTGGGATATTTTCCCGTACGACCAATTCACGAGTGCACCGTGAATATCGGGAATCCGATAATACATCAAATCTCTGACATCGCTGCGGCCGGAAAAACCCTGCAAGAACGGGACCAACGACGACTGAAGAGAATCGTTCAAAGTGACAGGAGGGGAACCCTACTGAAAATTGCTGCGAATTTCAATGCTGGGCTATCAACAAAGGTCAGCGTGCGAACCATTCAACGAAACATCATGGACTTTTGGAACCGAAGGTCCACTCGTGTACCCTTCTGGAATGCACGAAACAACAAGTTTTACGACTCGCCTGGGCCCGTCAACACCGAAATGTGACTGATGTTGATTGGACATATGTTCCCTGCTCTGACGAGTCTCGTTTCCAATTGTATTGAGCGGATGGAAGTGTACGGGTATGGAGACAACCTCATGAATTCATGGACCCTGCATGTCAACAGGGGACTGTTCAAGCTATTGGAGGCTCTGTAATGGTGTGGGGTGTGTGCAGTTGGCGTGACATGGGACCCCTGATACGGCTAGATACGACTCTGACAGGTGACACGTACGTAATCATCCTCGCTGATCACCTGCGACACTAGTCGAGTCCATTCTACGTCGTGTTGCGTCACTTCTGCGTGCTCGCTGGAGCCCTACACGATATTAGGCAGGTGTGCCAGTTTCTTTGGCTCTTCAATGTAATAATATTACGCGTGCCAATTTATTCATTACGAAAGCAATATAAAGTTCATATTGTAGAGGTATGCGTGGAATAATAAAACGTTTGGAACAGAGTGTATTCCTTGATCTTTGTTGTTACAGTTTCTTAACATATCAATGAGGTTTTAAACATCGGTAGAGGCGTGTGTTGCTGTATCATATTAGAATAGGCTCATTTCCTTAATCATATCCTGCTTCCTTGATTATTTTGAATTCCAGAAAGCTATATGTTGTAAGAACTAAGCATGACGGAAAGAAATATTGAAATCTGACGTATGTTCAAATCTCTAAGATTTCTCCCTGAATATTTGAAGGCATCGATATACAAGGTCAATACCAAAAGTGGTAGGACTGATTTTATAAAAAAAATTTATTGAAGATAAGTTTACAATTCTTTAATCCTCTTCGAAATAGACCCTTGGGCAGCTACACACTTAGAATTACGCTGCTGTCATTGGCCTTACGCTTTCTGGAAGTCACATTCGGGGACGCTGTTGCGAGCCCTCGTCGATGCTGCTTGAACGTCCTGAATCGAGTCAAACCGCTGCCTTTTCATCCGTGGGAATAAAAAAAAAAGTCAGTTAGAGACAGATTGGGATTGTAGGCGGGTTGCAGCAACGTGGCAACGCCGAATCTGGCCAACAGATGCCTTCCACGTCCTCCCGTCGAACGAAGTCTCGCATGAGCAAATCAAAAGATCAAAACAATGCTCATCGTGTTTTTTGGCCGTTGTGGGGTGATTCATAAGGATTTCGTTTCCCCTGGGGAAACTATCAATTTGAACTTTTACGTGCAAGTGCCGCTCGCCTGCGAGATCGAGTGAATCGCATCAGACAAGTCATCTCCGCCAACTGGACTCTGCATCACGACACTGCGCCGTGCATGGCGCGTTCGTCATGAGGCAACTGTTGGCCCGATTAGACATTGCCACGTTGCTGGACTCCACCTACAGTCCTGATCTGGTTCCATCTGACACCTTTTTCCTCACACGGATGAAAAGGCAGCTGAAGGGACAGCGGTTTGACTCGATTCAGGACGTTCAAGCAGCATCGACGATGGCTCTCAACAGCGTCCCCGAATCTGACATCCAGAATGCGTACGGCCAATGGCAGCAGCGTAATTCTAAGTGTGTAGCTGCCCAAGGGTGCTGTTTCGAAGAGGATTAAGGAATTGTAAACATATCTTCAATAAATTTTTTAAAAAAATAAAATCATTCCTACTACTTTTGGTATTGACCTTGTATTTTATTTTGGAGTAAAAAAATTGTTATTTCGCTGTATATTTTCTAAGGTTTGATTTTGAAGAAACATTTTAATTTTCATATCAGCTGATAACAACCGAATGGAAATGTCTCTCAGTGGTATGAAGTTGAAGCTCCAATGAAATATCTCTCATAAAATATTTTTTGATTCGGTGTAAACTGCAAATAAAGGAAAATATTACAAAATAAGAATCAATTACAAATTTTTCACTATTTTAAAGTTATTATATCATATATTAATTGTTACCTCGTGAACATATTCTTATAAGTGTTAGAATCTTACTTTAAAAAAAAATGAAATATTGAACAATTTTCCAAGTAAAACTATTAAGATATTACAATGGAGTAACAATCTCTTGGGTCGAGGTTACATATCAATTCTATGCTAACTCGTCTTATCCACGTTAACCATGATAACGGTTTATGTATTCAACATACTATGTGCTCGTTATATGAGGAATAACCCAAACTTTTCACTAGGTGTTGTTGAATTACTGTTTATGAGGATGTTGTGTACTTCGAAATATCCATAATATATCAAATAAAATTATACATTTTAAGTAGTTAAAGAGTAAAAAAAACTTGCGCAGCTTTTTATTTGAAGAGTCAAATATTTTTTACTTTAATGCGTCAGCTGAGCTGTAGTTTGGATCTTGGTATGACTGTCCTCGAAGTCACATAAAAATGCTCCTGTAATGAGTTATGTAAAGAACCAGATTTCTTAAATTATGGTCCCGATACACTTTTTTTAATTGTTCTCTTCAAGTATTTTAGCTGCCACAATTTTTCTTCCGAAGTTGTGGGTAGGAAAGTCACTAAAACCTATCGTTTAAGCTTTCCAACTATTATACAATTGCGACAATAGCCCATTATTTAGTTGCTTGAAGCAATGTGAGAATTATAATGAGTAATACCAATTACATTTTTTTTTACTTCTGACTTTACGCCTCGTCGACATTGAGGTCATTTGAGGCGGGATAGTGCTGGGGACAAGAAACGGAAAAGGATTCGGCCATGGACTTTTGAAGGAAGCATCCCGGCATTGGCCTTGAGTGCTTTGGAGAAACCATGCAAATCCAAAATCTGGATGCGCGGACGAGGATTCGAACCAACGTCCTCCCGAACTCGAGGCCAGAACGTTGATCGCTCCCCGACCACGCTCTGTACCAATTTCATATAACGTTCGCAGATTGGTATTGCAAACACTGGATGTAGTTGAAATTCGGTTGAAATACATTCAGTATATATAGCCAGTATACTAATATTGAAATTACTGCAAATAATAATGTCAATGTGTAATAAGGAAAATAACTATCTTTAACGTTTTCAAGAGTAATATTGCTACAGTACTGCTACACTGTTCAGCCAGAACATTATGACCACCTACCTACTATCGATATAAGCCCGCCCAGGCGATAGCAGCGTCATCTGACGAGGAATGACTTCTAATCATACTCACGCACGGTGCATGCAGTATCAGTGAGCGTGCTATCTGTGTTTAGAATGTGGAAGGCGCGCGATCTATCTGAGTTTGAGCGAAGGCAGGTTGTGATGGTCTGGAGACCATTTCGGAAACTGCACCACTTGCGTGGTGTTCGAGGAGAGTTGCGGTGAGTGTCTTCAATAAGTAGCGAAAGCAAGGTGAAACCGCGTCCGAACCTCAAGGGGTTGGGTGGCCATCCCTTATTACAGATGTCGACATCGTAGGCTGGGCAAACTGGTAAAACAGGACAGGTGGTGAACTGAAGTGGAACTAACATAAGACTTTAATGCTGCGCAGAGTATATGTGTGTCTGTACACACAGTGCACCGAACACTCCTAAAGATGGGCCACCGCAGCCGACGACCCAAGCATGTGTCAATGTTAACACCTCGACATCGGCAACTACGATTGCACTGGACGTTGGCGCTATGGCAGAGCGTTGCACGGTCTGATGAATCCAGATACCTCCTACATCATGCCGATGGGAGTGTGTAAATCCGTCGATTTCCAGGGTAACAGCTTCTTGACACCTGTACTGCAGGACGAAGACAAGCTGACGGCTGCTCAATTATGCACTGGGAATCATTCATGTGATCATCTATTGGTACAGTGTCGCTCGTGAAAGGCACCATGATAGCCAATAAGTATCGTACACTGGTTGGAGACCATGTACACCCCTTCATGAAGAACATGTTACCCAAAGGCTGTGGATTTTTTCAGAAAGATAATACTCCATGTCACAAGGCCAGGAGTGTGATGGAATGGTTCGAAGAACACAGTGGTGAGTTGCAATTGATATGCCGGCCACCCAATTCGCCACACCTGAACCCGATGGAACACATCTGGAATGTGACTGAACTAGGCGTCAAGGCTCATCGCCCCCTCCCAGGAATTTACGGGAATTAAGTGACTCGTGTGTGCAGATGTGGTGCCAACTCCCTCCAGCGATCCACCATGGCCTTATTGCTTCCATGCCCAGACGCATCGCCACTGTTATCCGTGCCAAAGGCGGACATACCGACTATTTATTAGGCGGTCATAATGTTCTGGCTGATCATTTTGTGGTTGCCGCCTTTAGCAACTACACTTTCCAACGTTTTATGCACTAAAATAGAAACAATTGAGTTCAAGAAAAGACATCTTATATGAATGGCAATGGGTAGACAAAAACTGAAATTAGTTGTGTATACTAGATTCAGCTCAATATTAATTATGGATATTGCAGTGAGTCAAATGTTTATTGAATTTCAAGTCATTTAAAGACGTTTGAGGCGTACAACACAACCAGTTTATTGGATATGCTAATCCACATGATAACTGGACTGAATATTACAGAAACATTTGCAGATGCGGTATATTGTTTTCTTGGCTATCTTCACCCGCAGACTACTTCATTTGCTTCTTTATTTACCTCGCCTTTTGTGATTGCAAAGTGCCTGAACGAGTAAAACTGT
Organism: Vandiemenella viatica; assembly: GCA_031002005.1. Classification (NCBI taxonomy): domain Eukaryota; kingdom Metazoa; phylum Arthropoda; class Insecta; order Orthoptera; family Morabidae; genus Vandiemenella; species Vandiemenella viatica. The sequence continues at coordinate 301,794,987 of CM061920.1, read as the reverse complement.
GCTGGCGACCATAAATGATATAGTGTCACTAATAACTGTTAAGGAATTCTCTTTTTGACGTTGGTTACAAGTTCTTCATTTCTTACAGTTCCTGTATTGCTATATATATTTAACAGTTTTGTCTTCGTAGCTTGATACATTTTCAAATGAAGTATCATTTAAGATGCTTTCAAACTTAAATGCAGGCGGGCTGAGAGAAAAATTGTTTTGTTGTTGAACGGCTCTCTACCGCTTTTCTTTTTTACTCAGTAATTTATTTTCTTCCTTCCAGCACCTTCCATTAAAGAAATGAGGCTGCCTCGACACTAAAATATGTACAAGTGGACTGATTTTTCCGTCCCCTCCTCTCAAGCAGCAGACTTAACTGTTGGGGTTACTTCTGTTGGTACACATAACAAGTTTAGTCTTTCCTTTTTATACAGTTTATTACCATGATAATTTTATTCTCAACTAAAAATAATTTTCAAGATATATTTTAAAGCGAGCTGTTATGGTAAAGCACATCATTTCATCATTCGTCTTTCCTTCCAATCCCGTTTCCCAATAATTAGCTACAATTCCTACACTTTTGATTACATTAAAGATTAAAAAGTCTGATGTCGATTCCTTTATAAACCCCGAAAACCTATACACGTATCCATCTTTTCCTTGATCGGTCGTACCAAATACTATGTTTGCTTTAGTATCATTTATGATTTTTCCGTAACTATAACTGATCTTCATCAAATTTCACTTTGACTTTCACTTCTACTCTCGAAAGTGTTATCGTAGTCAGTGGTCATATACGTAGTGAGAGAATGGTTAAAAATCCGGACCGATCATACTGATTTTAGTTTTTGGTTATCTGACAAAATCACCCCATATGAATTACGGGATTTTTCCTCCAAAACACCAAGTTCCTCCTTATTCCAAGCTCCTTTCTGAACCGACATAAGAAGGTAAACTCTTTTTTTATATCTTTCTCGTTCGTGAGTATGTGCTTTCTTATGGGATGAAAATATCATTCTTTTACTAAAATCAGGATCTCTGCCATTTTTTTAACAATTCGGTATAAGTTAATTATTTTACCTACAGAAATTTAGCATTTTTCAGAAATCTCTTGAATTTCTACTAACGCATATTGCTTTAAATTTTTCAAAGCTGTGTTAAATTCTTTTCTTAGAAAAGGATTTCCTACATCTTCATCACCAACATTATTCTATCTTTCCAGCGTAATGTTATTCAGACCATCCCCATCAAACGCTTGTTTTCCCTTATCAACTGACATCTCTTTTTCCGAGCCGCAAAAGTGTTTTCCCACTATCACCTTTAATATGTATGTGTCTTTCCTCTATTTCTTCAAATTGTATTACATCCTTCCATAAGTGGTATCTGTTTTACACACAATAATTTCCTAATTTAATTCTTGATTTACAGCCGTTTCTCATTTTTTATTGCATTTCCTGACTATCCCATTAATTAAATATCTGTCTCTCGGCATCATCTTGAGTATTCTTATACCTTCTTCTCTTATCAACAAATTCAACAATGCTATAATCCACATGCTGTCAAATAATGAATAGTGTAATTAAAATTTGTTTTTACCGAATTGATGACGTATTTCCAGCCTTGTTTTTCAGCTTCACAAGCACTGTCTATCAATAACAATCAACTTGTAAACACTTATATTCCGACTGCAGTGGTAACTAACAAGTGTTGTGGATGTTGCGAGCGTGGGCCGCTATCTCGGGCTCCATGGCAGGCTCCGGGGCAGCCCGTTGCGCAGGTCGTGTGCGATTCCTTCCAGTCCAGTGGGCCACGCAGATTCATCACTGCTATCTGCTGCCCGCCGCACAGCACTGCCGCCTGAAGGGCTGCTACACTCAAGGCTCCTCTCCCGGGTTGAAGGATGCGGTCAGTAGCCACAGAAGAACCACGCTTCGTTTGTTGTAGACACTTCTCACACCTGTGAGCATATCTGTCATTGCAGATTAATAGTTAACCACGTTTTCCTAGTAATGTTATCAATACAATTAGAATATCTCAAATATGTCTGATAGTCGAATATTCAACCCCATCGAACGTGCAAAATACTGCAGTAAAAGAAACCGTTGATAAGGTTAGATGCTACTAAATGATCTTCAAGGTTTTGCCGAATCGTTATTCGGACGTAGGCCGTTGCAATAGAGGGTGGAAACAGTTACATCCAGGGAACTGTTATCGAGATTAATTTCAGGTTTCCTTCCCAATCTTGAAGTGTTTGTAAATGGCTGTAATAATTGTGTATTTTCTGCATTACATTGTTTTTGTTGTGGATGAGACATGAAAATAGGGAGTGGTGAAATCCGGTGCTGCCTCATGTAAGGCATTAAAGTAAGTTTCATGTCGCTGTCTGAATGACGAATCACAGTCAACAATGCTGCATGACCTTAGTACCTAAATACTTCACAAAGGTTTGGTATTTAAAGCAGAACTTTGAAACACAATCTGGTGATTAATTAATGTGGACATCCAAATGTATTATTCAGTTCGGCGAGCCTCAAATGGTAAAAATTTCTTGCATCACCGGGCTCGAATCATCCAACCTCGTTGCATGTGTTGTATACCATGATGTTGCCGCTGGAACTAAAGCCAACGGGTTTATGCCTTGGTAATTTAATTTCATTCCACAGAGACAGGTACTATCTTATATGAAATTGATCTTGAATATTTAGTAGATGAAGCACTGCAGAGTAGTTCCACTCCATATCACTTAAATTTGATGCTAAACTAAGCTTATCTATGATTTTAACTGCGACTAATATCTCGATACTTACTGAAAATAATAATGAATTTGTGTGATCGTAATGACCTGGTAACAGTGTTTTTGTTGGCTGCTCGTTCTGCCCCTGTCGTAACTGCCTTAACCTTACCCGGCAACCCTACCGGGTACAGGATACCTACAGCTTAACGTGGAATTTGAACCACGGAAGTGTTTTTGCGTGATTCACTTTACACAACAAGCTGTAACTGAATTTCGCGTTAAGGGTCTATGACAATTCTCACTGATACAGGGATTCGAGCCTGGGACCTTTCGATGTCTAGTCAGAGGCTTTAACCACTGAGCCACCCGACTGCTCATACTTACAGAGAATAAACGATAGTATGAATGCAGTAATAACGAAATGGAATTATTCCTCAGCATTTGATTTAATGATACAGTGTTGCCATAAGAGAGAACTTATCTCGTAGAAATTGTTAGTCTAATTAGGTAATACCCTGGTTTGAAAATCTGAATTCGAAAAAGAAAAATTGCAAAAGAATCTTTAAATATTTTGACAAAATTTATGTAAAACAACCGCAGAAGACAATTGTGTGTCAAATACTGGGGTTGACAATAGTATCTTTTACTGCCAAAACCGTTACGCTGTTCCAACGATCTTATTGATGCAACTATACAACAATCATAAAATTTCTTTCGGTAAAAAACATTGGTTGATTTGAAATAATTACACTACGTGTGGATATCGATATGGATTCCGCCAGTCAGTGACCAGTGAATATATCAAAAACTGTCACATCGTGTGCTACAGAAAGTTTTACACAGTTTTTTGCTGGTTTGATGTTATACACACTTGAGTTATATGTTAATTCAGTTTATCCTACAATCCATACTTTATACGTATAGTACGGCTTACACATATATATTGTCATACATCTTTCATCTTATTTAAATTAATAAAAATAAAAAATGAATATTAAACATCGTGATCACCGATTTCATTAGAGCTGGTATCAGATTGTGAGCATGGAACTGTAATGAAATCGGTTACAATATGTGACTTTTGTCTGCAGGAATGTTGGAAACCATAAAATATCTAAACCTAGGTATAGAACAGCACTGAAAATAGAGCTCTCCGAAATGCCAAGTAATATCAGCGACATGTACCTCAAAGTACTAGAGTCACAGCGTAATGTGAATGACATTGGGATGTACAACTGAAGAAGAATTTATTTGGACAACAGAAGTTCTGAATATGTCAAAGTTATGAGTTAAAGTACTGGAGATTCTAAGAAGTGTTTCTAGACTTTATGGAAGTAAAATCATGAAATTATTGGTACCGAATGCTGATATCGTACATGTCCCTAGATAAGCGGGGGCCCCTCTATCAAATTACAGCTGTTAATATAGGACACTTTTGGGCCACTGGTGCACAAACAATCCCTCAACCCGGATGAAACTATGTGTGTCAACTGAATAAGACGAAAAAATCAATGTGTAGGTCTTATTCACAAATAGCAGACTATTATAAAAACTTGTGAGAAATAACCAGCGAGGTTGATAATCGCTAATGCCGATACGACAATTGTTACAACTTTAACACCAATAAATGTTTCAAATTTCCATACAATGAAGCAGAAGAATACTCAGAAGACTTCTTACAATAGAACGTGATTTATTCACATCCAGTTATAAACTAACAAGGCAGTAAAACATACTTCTTAATTCGTTGTCTTCATAAATACGTAAATCAATAGGAAAACTTGATTTTCAGAAACAAGAAGGAAAGGTTTTGTCACATATAGTACACAGGAAAGACAGATGCGAACTTTTAAGTAATAATCACTTAGTATGCATTTGTTAACTGTGTGATTTAACATGTAATTTAGAGTGTTTAAGATAAAATGTAATTAAGAGATTATTTGGGAAGCAAATAACAAAGTTTTTTTGTGTGTGTGTGTATGTGTGTATCGTAATATTTTCATTATTCTATGCACACTGATAATCAAATACTTGAATATCTTGGGGTATTTTATTGTTAACTGATCATTTACCAGAAACCACTAATTTTTGTTACAATAAGTGACAACGGTAATTAGAGCACTTACGATTCAATCTTCAAAAAATTGCTACTTAATATATGTGATTATCAGCAGGTTTTGATTATCAACTCCGATATTCTTAAACTGTTCTATTTTGTCTTAGACATTTTATGGAATGAATATTTCAATAGACATAAGATCAATAATGTTAGAATATGTAGAAATTCTAATTGGTACAGTGATTTATGAATGTTAACCTGTTGTTGAGATGATAATCTGAATAATAATAATCCTGTAACTGAAATATGTTCTAATTACCAATAGCTATAAAATAAATATCCAATAGCTATAAAATCAATATTACAGAATTCTGGAGGGTTTAGATCTTTATGACTAATCATATTTTTTCCCTGCCTTCTCTTTGTTCGGTAATGCTGAATTAAACAATAATTGAACTTTCCAATTGTATTTAAATGTATTTTATGCAGCATATGAATGCATCTTCAGGCAATTTTCCTAGTTTTGCTCATATTATGATTATATTGATGGTTTAAGGAAAAATCTGATAGTTTTATAATAGTACCGGTAATTCACTAGACTTTGAGAAAAAAATTAGGATAATTATTCACAGAAACATGCTCCTACTATACATTGGAAAGAAAAACTAATTTTCATGGAATTAGTCAGAATTCACCAGTCAAAAATTAAAGTTATACTTCGCTAGTGTCAAATCTGCAGTAAATCAGTGAGTACCACCATGCAGAAAACAAAATTTTCTGAAAGTGTGAAGTTACGGAGTTATATTAATGAATTTGGAGAGGAATATTTCAGTACAGACGAAAGAGTTCTTTTCTGTAGATTTTGTGAAATTATAGTGACGTCAACAAAAACTATTTAAAATTTAACTGTTCAATGGTGCAGTGAACCTCAATTATTTTTTACTTCAGAATTTCGCTAATGGATCTAGTGGTTCAGTGGTTCCCAATTACTTTTCCCTGAGTACCACTTCAAGAAAAGTTTAAACTCGCGTACCGCTTACAGCTGAAATGATGAATAAATACACACAAACACATACATACACAAGCACACACACACACGCGCGCGCGCGCGCGCGCGCACGCACACACGCACACAAACGCAGCTTGTCTTAAAATACATTTTGGCGACAGTAACGTTTGTATGACTTTATTTTTTTCTGTTTTTTTTTTTTTAATTTTTTGCTGTTACCTTAGAGTTTACCTTAGCCAAGAGATTACCAAATAAACGCATTCATCCCAATCGAGAGCTTCTCACGCACACACTTGCGGACACACACACACACTCACACACACACGGTTATCTTAAAATATATTTTTTTAACACTAACGTTTGCGTAAATTTTTTTATTATAATTTTTTTCCTGTTGTCTTAGATATTACCTTCGTCAAGAGATTACTGTGCGTACCCGTTGAAGCAATTTCACGTATCCCGTACTACTGTTTGCGAACTGCTGACATAGCTAAATGGGTAGACTGTCATTCAGGATTAAATAGATGTCTCCAGAGTGAAGAAATTTTCTCCATGATGTCTTTTTCAGGACGGACATTAAAATCTATATTTAACTTCAGATGGCATTAATCTTGTTCATATTTTCATAGAAATTTTTAAAATTTTACTACACGTCCTGTAGGAGTACGCGATTATCATGTCATATAAACATGAAAATCTTAGTAGGAGCAATTTTCTGAACAAAATAATTATGTTTCTTTCTGTTGATACATTTTATGAGTTCATGACCGTTCTGACAATTACTTCATATTTTTGCTACACTAGTTTCCTAACATACATTATAGTTTTTAGCAAAAATTGAGAATTAAGTACTTTATATTGTACATTAAATAATTTGATATAATTCTGTTTGTTTATTTCAGGTAAGCAGACCAACCGTTAAACGCTCTTTCACACGGTTTCAGGTAAGTGTTGATATAAAGTTATCTTTTACTATATCAGCGTGTAACGCTATAAATGAAAAAGAATTAAAATGATGTGTTCCTGTCCATTGTTCTTATAACACAAGTTTGACAGATGACGTTTTCGTATGTTACAACTTCTAAATTCGTCTTATTAATAGGTTCAGTTTGCGGTTACCATCCTGTAAACTACCCTAGCTAAATTAGAATCATGCACATATTATAATACTGAAGACTAATCTAGTTAATAATACTTAATTGCTTTCGCACTAAAAGTAGCCATTAGAGATGATGACTACACGCACTCCAAAGTTGAAGACTCTGAATAATAATAGAAAAATGAGCAGTAACTACTTTACAGTGGCTACAGTTAGCATACAATATAAACATGTTCTACTTCTTTAGCGTCTTATCACACACTTTATCACACAAAATCAGCCATCCCTACGATTCGGGTCGATACAAACATAACACCACGAACATGAGATGATAGCGGATGGGTTACTTTTGTGATGCGATCGCTACAATACAAACGCTATGTTCCTCCTCCTATTACTGATTGCCCCCACTACCTCTGTCCAGTAATTATACTCCGCATCGCTCTGCGATGTTCCACATCAAACTCTCTGATATACATAAATCTCCCTGTTACCTTACAAATGCAGCCAGATGATAATCACATTATCATGACATGATCTGACGAAAACTGATCTCAATAACGTAATCAGTTGCTTACCATATTTTAATAATCATCATGGATGTTTGTAAAAATTATGTGGTAAATTTCAATAGCTATTTGTAGATGTTTCCTCAACCCTGATAAACTTCTGTATACACAGTGAAGTACGTGGCGGCAGATATGTATATATTTTCCAACAAGTTTTTGTACTTACTGATACCGTTCCATAAACACCCTACCCCCCCCCCCCCCCCACAAAAAAATAAAATTTATACCCAGTACAGTTCACAATATTTCAGAATGGTTTTAATAACTTCACATAAGCTATATAATTAAAGTGTCCAACTGTTTATTAAAGAAATATTTCTAGTCCACTTTAAAAAGTATGTGGTCGAAGATTTTCCTGGTACAACGTTGAAATATAATCTTTGTGGGTTCGATAGATGATGCGTTGGAATGATATTGTTAAAGGCAAGCTTCCGATGGTGTTATCCGCAGTCAACTTCAAGTCCTGTGTGCGTGCTGCGGCTACCGGAACTTCTTCTTTCCAATCATAGAATTGTTCAAAGCATTCCCCCCCGGAGATTCGATTGGGGGAATAGAAACTCCGGATGATTTTACATTGAACATAGCCATTCCATGTGAACATAAAGGGGTTTCCTTCAGCACCTTTAATGCAGTGGTTTCCCGTTGCCTTCTGCATCCTAACGCCGTTGACCAGTCGTGGGTTCTTCCGCCCTTTGGGACCATTTCCTGCCCCAAGGACAATGGAGTGCCCTGACCTCTACCCGCTCATCCACCCTCAAGAGGCTGTTGTCACTTGGTAGAGGGGTCTTCTTATCCCGGAAGATATTCGGTCCCTTCATTCGTTAACCGCCTGTATATAATAAAATTGTTATACACATACGTTGCCCCCTCTCTACCACGAGGAGGTAAATGTCAGGGTTTCACCATCATTGAAACTGAGACCGTAATGGCATTACTCAGTTTCTCTGGAACTACAACGCCGTTTTCAGGCGGAAACGCAGCTAAATAGCAGACAGCTCTTCCCCTCCGCTCCTCTTCACTCCGGCGTTCGCTACTTCTGTGTCTTAATATTGCTCCCGTCACGCGCCACCGGAAAATAACGACAATAACTGGCTAACAGCTGGCTTACTATGCTACCCAGCAGGCCAGATGCATGCTGCATTGAGAAAAATTGCAGCGAGCGCAATAGTCAGCCGCATCCAGAGCGCCCCACGTGACATACACAATATTACGCCACAGACGCTACAAACGACAGCGCGACGTGCAGGAGAGGGGAGGAGCTCGTTTCTATAAAACAGCATCGACGTCAGAGACCGGCATTGGAGTGCCAGTTGTCGCAGTATTCGCATAGGAGCTGAAGTTGACGGCGGAGAACGTCTACGAAGCTTGTCTTTCAACATCATTTCTGACAGATAAACCTACGAAGATTATATTTCACTTAAAAAGTGCGCAATAAAGAGCCATCTAATTTTCAAAATTTGCAGTATTTTTTCTTAAAGCACAAAATGCTGACTAATATCTAGTGAATAATTGTGTGTTTAAGTATCTTTAATTTCCATTTCTGACCATTTTATAATGATTGTAAATGATTATGTATTAATTCTTATTGTTTTTAATATGTTTCAATTGTTTAAGTATTGTTAATGTTCGAGAAATATCTGTCGGAAGCTTTTGAAGTATTCTAGAAAATTTGATAGAGCCTATATAAAGCAATCAGCAGAAAGACAGTAGTACTTTTCACCGACTCAATTTACGACGGCCAAGAACTGTATTGTCTGTGGAAGAAGTGTTGTACGCAATCTCTGGATTGTATGTATTAATGTAAACAGTATCTTTGACGTCGTGTTTATTATGAAAATAAAAGCAAGTTTAAAGTGAACTATTTCGTGGACTATTTATTTATCATATTATTAAACCATGAAGAATCTAATAATATTCTTCAAAAATACATAGTTGAATTTTGAACGGTTAAGTTGCCTGGAGATTGATGTTTCAGTAAAGTATACGATAATATACGCGTATCTAAGATATGTGTTTCGGTTTATTTTGTGCTGTGTTTTATTCAGTTGTATTGGTTTCCTGGAACAAAAATTAATTTCCAGTGAATTTCTAGAAGTTTAAAGCTAATATTCATTTTAAATGAGTAACTGATTCAGCTTTATTCTGTTAACTAACTTCCTATATACTGAAATGGTACACACCGATCATATTAATGTTTGCATACTGGAACTCTATTTCACGTTTCCCAAGAATTTTGCTGCCAGATAACTACCAGTGGCATTATTTTGAAAAATTTAACATATCACTTGCTAAACGGCAGAATAAATGAATGATATGAAAGCAGAAAGCGACATTCTTCAGCAAGAAGTATATACCTATAAGTAATTCGAATCTGGTGCTTACATTCTTTTCATTCATAGAGAGCCCATTGGAATTACATAATAATTTTATTCATCTTATGCCTACAGTGAGCTAACAATATTGTAAGCATGCTTTTTTTTAAAAAAACAACTTTCTTTATAAAACGTAAGGTTAATACAATCATTCAAGTTTAGAAGAAAAAAGAAACACCTAAATGTTTATCTATTTGGTTAACATAATTTTTATTTATCTACTTATTTTTCAAAGTGTTGCTGGTTCAAGAGCTTCAGCGCCTTATGAAATTTCTTCAGTATTAGGTCAGATATCTATAATTAAAAATTAAAACCATTAAATACGTTATATGTAGATAACTAATGTTAGAAAACAGTAATATGCCTCTTCTTGGCTTAAATTAATCTTAAATAAGGGTTACTGAACCAAATTTTCAGATCAAAACTGAATGCGATAATCGCTTCTTATTTAAGATTAATTGATTTATTAATACTTTTTGAATGAAACTCAAATGTATTTCCCTATAAATCAATGACCAAATTTCTTGATTCTTTTTGTTGGCTGTGGCTAATTATTATCTGCATATGTCAAGTTCATGGCAATGAGTTTAGAAATGTGGCATTTGAAAACCTTTATAGGTGCATATAAAGACGGCTAAATAACATATTTATCAAGGTTAATTAAATCAGTAATTGTAAAGTTTTATTTCACGCATGCGTACAAACTACAAGTTTTGTTAGTTAATTCAAATGTTTGAAATTGTTAAATTTCATTTAAAAATGAAAATATCAAATTTGTTGATAGTATCAGAATTTGTTGTCTCTTGTTATCTGAATGATGAAAACATTAAAACAGAATAATTTAGAAGTGCTAAAGGGACAAATAAAGAGGATTGTTCTTTTCAATGGTTGCTGCCTCGCGAATTCCTTGACTTTTCTGTTTATGTACCATCAACCGCATGAATTCCGATTCATTGCAATACCGATAGTCTTTACTTTACTTACCTTAGTCGCAACTGATACCTTAAGGTGTGTTAGTGGAAAAAGTACTATTGAAGATCTAAACTTTCTCGGCGTCAATCACTGATTAATCATTGATTATTCAATACATCATTTTATATGATAATGTAAAATAATATATGGTATACTCTAAGAATGTTGTACCAGACTGTAACAGTGATCATAAAAATAAAAAAAAAATCAAAAAAAAAATCCTTGTTTTGAACTTTATTAATAGCATAGATCATCATCGTATAAAACAATGAGTCCTCTTATCCTACTTGTACGGTGATAATGTGTTTCGTTTCATGTCATCGTCACTATCTTGTGGATGCCAGCTTTTGCTTGCTGAAGCAGAGCAACAAGAAGTTAGATCCCACGTTGTTCCCTGCTGGTCGAAAGCTCATTCTCACCTGCTTGCTATCACGTCTTCCATGAGGCCATACAGCGTTAATATAGGAGTAAGGTGTGCGTTGAGCCTGGCTGCGGACACTATAAGCAGCTCCTAAGCACCAGAGTTAAGCAGCCATTCATACCTAACGTTATTACGGGCAGCATGAACGTAGGATAATCCTAGATCCTGAGACTCCCTCTACCAACAATGCACTTTAGAAACTGCTGACCCCAACCAAATCCCTTTCAAAGATTTATAATCAATCTCCCGTTTAATGGTACTGCTGTTATTTCCATTTTGGCTATTAAGAACGTTGAACATAAATTACCAATATGTTACAGTATTCAGTTTTGCTGGTTTATCTCCTCTCATGGGTGATCAGTAATGCTATCAGTTATTTATTTATTTCTTGTTTTCTGGTAGCCATATAACCACCAAGCAATACATTGTTACCTCCAAATATAAGATTATTTCAGAATAAATAAGTTGTTTTTATATTCGTATACCTTTCTGGGTAACAAAACTTGAATTGTGTGAACTTGTATAGTCTCAGCGGATTTCGAGTTTTTGCCACAGCTAACTGCTTCTATGGAGCAAAGAAGTATGATAACTCGTTTCTACCTAGCTGGAAGATACCATTAAGAATTTTTCTTGTTAGTATCCTTGAATAAAGATGATTGCGTAAATAATATCAATTCAAAAGTTTTCAAAAGATTGTATTTAGCATCATGTAGTTAGCAGTATGTTACGAATCTAGACACAGTAGGGTTAAATATTATCAAGGAAGTGAAATACAAAGTTTTAATTTCCAAATGTTCTTCTATGCTTCACAGGAGGAAATATTTCTAAGCCCAACTATAAATCGAGTGAAAAATGAAATATTTTGTTTATTCTACCTTGCCCCTTAGTTAATTGCGTTTAAATTAATATGAAAATGGCACATATTATCTTCGAAATTTTTGAACAGACTTTCTGATATCGATAGATTGAAAATTATTTGAAGGGATTATAATTACTATCTTTGGGAAAATAATAAGGTCTGCTTTCTATTTCCTTATTTAATTTCTGCATACTTTGTAAATTTATTTTTTACATGACGAGAAAATAACATTTTTATTAAAAATAAGTTTCAAGAAATTATGGTTCATGCCGGTAGTGAAAACTACTATTACGGATTTTTTTTTCTGAAACTATCTATTCTGACCAAATTAAGTCAGTAAACTACTTAGCATTCAGAATCTTATTACTATGACTGTTCATGGGTTGTGTTACCGTTATAACTCCTATTTTGGTAACAATAAAATATATCCAATTTTTAAGACGCGTCTATGCCCTTGCTGTCACCAAAGCATACGTTGGAGTGTGTAATCTTGGTTTAATTTAGATTTTATATCCCTCCAGTCACGCCTACCATTACCTACTGACTGTGAGAAAAACACAAAACGATAATCTAGAATTTAAGCACCAATTTAAGCACCAATTTCACTAAGTAGCAAATTGATTTAAGGAAATTTCAGTAAAATTAAATTTTGAAAAAAAAACACATTATATTAGGTTTAAAACAATAAATTATGCACAGGCGGATTTACAAATAAGATATAGAAATAACACAATCTTAGGAACAAAGAGTATAAAATACCTACAGTAGGTATTGAAATAGATGAGAAACTCAGTTGGCACGAACATATCACTTCACTACTGAAGAAGTTAAGTAGTGGCAATTTTACAATCTAGAATTAAAGAAACAGGTGTACTCCTCATATTTCCATTCATTGATGTCATATGGCATAATTTTTTGGGAAACTCTTCACAAAGTAAAAAAATGTTCACAGCACAGAAAAAAGCTATTAGGATGCTGTGTAGAGTAAAACCAAGAACTTCTTGCAGACAACTTTATAAAAAAAATTCAATATTCTTACAATGACTTCTCAGTATATAATTCTCTCCTGTATTAGCATCTTTCAGTGATACACATTGCTTTCTATTTTCCAGGTATGATTTAAACCAAAGTCCTGGCTTACCACTAACTCCATAGTGGTCTAATTTACCTAGTAGAATCTCATGATGAACACAGTCAAAAGCCTTAGCAAGATCACAGAAAATACCTAGGGAATTTAATTTTTTATGCATTGATTCCAGTATGTTGTTTACAAAAGCAAAAATTGCTGAATCTGTTGAAACGCCTTGTCTAAAACCAAACTGTACTTTACTGAGTAGGTCATTCTTTTGTAGATGTGCATACACCCATCTGTACATTGCTTTTTCAAAGATTTTTGAAAATGCTGGTAGAAGTGATATCGGTCTGTAATTTTCAATCTTTCACCCTTTTTATAAAGCGGTTTGATTATTTACTTCTTGAGTGAGTCAGGAAAGACACCTTCTTCAAAACAACTATTAAAAATATGACTAATAACTCTAATAATGTTGGTGTTACATTGTTTTACTACATGGGTTGAAACCTCATCATAACCAAATGACTTTTTATTTTTGAGGGATTTAATATTTTTTCAATTTCATTTTGACTGGTGGAAATAGAGACATAAGTGCTGCTTTTGGTGACAAGGATTTAAGTATTGCTATAGCATCCATATTCCCAATATATTTTCCTTTTATTTTTTCAGCAAACTGTTAAGAAGTAGTTATTGAAAGCACTTCCTACATAAGAGGGGTCATTTACATGCTTATCATTAATGCTTATAGATATAGGTTTATGTTCAAGGGATGATACAGTTGTTTATCTTTTAATAATGTTCCAGACACTTTTTATCTTATTATCTCATCGTTTATGGCCAAACATTTAGATTTTTTTTTTTATTACTTTGGTTAAAATTCTACAGTAAGTTTTGTAATGTTGTCTGAGAAGCATATTATCAGTATTCCTAACTTTTACATACAATTGCCTTTTATGTCTTCAAGATGTTTTAATACCAACTGTAACCCAATGTTTGTTTACTCGTTTTTGACCAATTGGAGCTAATTTTGTAGGGAGACACCTTTTGTAAATTTCTAAAAACCTTTGGTGAAAGTAATTGAATTTATTGTTTACCCCTTTTAATTTATAAACAGTGCTCCAAGTCCTCATTGAGAAGTTCATCATTTAATATTTTTATTGAATTCTTCTTTAATGGCCTAACTCTGACAAATCCTTTCTTTTTGTTATTTTCATTTCCCACAACATGCAAAGTATTTATTTGAGCATTATGGTCTGACAAACCATTTTCCATTGGAACTGTTTCATGTATTTCTAATTTATTGTGCTCTACAAAAATGTTATCAATAATGGTACTACTATCTTTTTAGTGTTCTAGTTGGGAAATTTACAGTTTGATTAGAGATTGAATGATCTAAGCATTCCTAGCAGATAATCTGTCTGGTTACATTCTACAGCAAAATTTATGTTGAAGTCTCCACAGAGGATTAATTTCCCTTTTAGTACGTGATAAGTTTATTACCAAGTTATTACAAAATTTACTGAAGTCTCCTGTGGGAGCCCTATAAACTGTCAGCACTATAAGATATTTGTTTTCTAATTCTAACTGTATTGCACAACATTCAAAATCTTGTTCTATACAGTATTTACTTACATCTAACGATTTTGTCTCAGTATTTTCTCTTACATATATTGCTGCACCACCCATTCTCAACTCTGACCTGCAATAACAAGAAGCTAATCTATATCCAATAAAATGGAGGAGACCTATTTCAGAATTCTTCAGATGATGTTCTGTCAGACATACGATATTTATGTTAAGATTCAATGATTTTTGGGTTTCTTCTATAGATATTATCAACTCATCAAGTTTGCTTGAGATACCCCTAATGTTCTGATGGAACAAAGCTATTTTAGACAGACATTCCTTATTTTTTACTGTAATACCACTATGTACATTTTTTAAATAACTCTTCCTACTCTTGACATTTGGCCGTAAAAAAGACTGAGTCCAACCACCAATTACCACTGGGATGGGGTTCACATCCAATCTGCCTCTCCTGATGCTACTGGCAATCAGTTGCGTTAGCCTCTGCTTGCCCCGAACATTCAGGTGGAGTCCATGGGAGGTATGGTCACTCCGTGTTATGCCAGAAACATCTATCAGACCAATGTGTGTTCGGTCAGCCTGACACAATGCACGCTTCAGATCTGCCTGTGTACGCTGTACATGACCACAGCATCCAGGGTTGGATCATAACGCTTGAAGAGGTCAACAAAACAAACATTGGTGTGAGTGCTGTTTTTAGCAATGTTGTCAATGTCTGTTTCCACACAATAATTGAGATTTCTGGACAGACTATTTCCAGGATGTTATTGGCAACTCCTTCTACTCCATTCAAGAATTTGAACAAAATAATTAATTGTATTCAATATGGCCATTCCATCCTCTCACTAACAGTTCGGGGTTCATAGACGATGAACAAGTTACATTTCAGGATATAGCAGACGAGCCAAGAAGCTCGTGTCTCTCTGATCTGTACTTAAACCTGATATAACAATCAATGTTAGTCGTAGTATTTGGTAGAAGAGGCACGTCATTGCGAAATGTGGTAGAATCTGCAAAACCTTGATCCTCAAGTACGTTTGAACAATAAAAAAGATCCATGCCGTTACTCTGAGTTTAGTGGTCTTAATCACCAAGGTGCAGAACACTTGGCAGTATAAAGAAATTAAATTCATCTCCTCTAAATAAATGTTGGTTTGTATCTGATTTTGAGTAACATAATATTGATTCCATCTTGTTTCCGCCATTATCCTATTCCCTTAGTGGTACCTCAGTTTCGGAACAGGTCCTTGAAGCAGGGGCTCTGCGTTACACGCTAATTAGCAGGTGTTAATTATTGGCGCACACTCAGTTGAGATCTGAGCACAATGCCTCCATTCCTCTCGTTACCGGCGCTGGATTCAATGTCTCATCTGGGGTGGCACGATGTGCGAAGCTTACTGAAGGAAATAATGCACAAGTTACAGAGCTTAATAGTCGTTTAGCATAGTGGTATTCAAATGAGAGTAAACACTATAATAGTTCAAAAACATAAATTTGTAAAACACATCTCTTAATCTGATTACTAAATTTGAATTAAATCATAACCATGTCTCATCATTTACTTCATTGCTTATAATACGTTATATACGATAAAAGCCTTGTGTGACAGAAGATGATTCTTAGAAAGTATTCCATTACTACAAAAGTCTTAGTGAGAAATTTTAAATATACGAATAGTAGTTCTATCAGAAGCCAGCAGGTACATAGAAATATATATGTATCATAGCTTTTAAAGTTTGTGCAAAGACTTTCTGAGATGGAGTTTGATTAATAACACATTAATTAAGTCTCGAAATACACTTTTTCTAAGTAAATAAAAAGTTGTTGTTCCTCTAATAAAACTAATACGACTATATTTTATTATACTGTAAAAAACTACAGAAGAAATAAAATAAGACACCGTATATCTTTTTTTGTTTCGTCATATTTGCTGCATTCACTCGCAAATACTAACGAATCAAATGAGGTATATTTCTTCTGCTTTCCAGCAATCCTAAAAAATAATGTATAACTGCAGATATTAAAAATAAAAGTTTTGAGTGTTATTGCAAGATATGTTATTCTGTTTTCATAATTTTGAAAATGTTTTCTCATAAACTAATAATTCATTCAGTCTGTTCGCGAACATTGATTTACGTTCTGATAACTCTAATTAAATTTGTACAGGTTTTATTTCAATAGATGATATAAACATTCACTGTTCTGACACCCAAATTGTCTTTATTCATTTAAAGCAGTTATTACATGTTTTTAATCTTTTATGTGGCTGTCTTATGATTAAAAAGTAATTACTCTTCTTTGAAACTTTTAATTAATTTGAGCAAATAATTGTGTTGAAAGTTTATTCTTATCATCCTGTACGAAACTACGCAGCTATGGTTCATTATTTTACATACTCTAGTATTTCTTCTTTACTTGGTTTACAAGAGCATAAGACAGCACTATTATATATTCCAGTACTTCTAATCTAGGCGGTTGTTTATGAAGTAGAACAAGTGGTAAGTTGATGTGAAACAGTTATTAACATTAATACACATAATCAATGCTGTTATGAATAATGCTGCTCGTAAGGAACTTTTTACTGTGTACAATGACCTGGTATATTTCAGTTTACTGAATGATTTTAATACTTTGCGTTTCTTAATACAAATAACTGCGAGCAAGTAATGTTACGAAGAAAAGATTTATGAAGTTATAAATGTATTTGTTGAAGTTATCAGATTACTCTCTTACTAGTTAATTTTAAAATGACGGTAACAAAAAATCTTTACTTTACAATTAACCCATGAAGGCAAAATAACAATAACATTACTGTTCAAGACTTTGCAGGTTCACATACCTAATAATGATGGTTTCACTTCTGTGAGTCTATGGAACGGTAATTTTATGTTTGACTGGAACCACTCATTTTCCAAAATTTCCTAAAGTGTTGCTCACGACTGAGTTCTTCGTAGCTATTCGCTCTTCCTGAATGCAAAAGATAGATTTAAATACGTATTCCTTAAAGAAAATATTAAGTGTGTGCGTTCATATTTGAAGCCTCAAAACATATAATTTGTTTAACTTAAATAAACTGCAGCAAATATCTGCGAGATAATAATCCTTTAAATATTTTACAAACAATTACAGAACTAAAACTGCCATAGGTTCAAAATTGTTTAGTATATCAATTATTTAATTTCAGTAACAACCAGTAAGCCAAATACGTTGCTCCTCGCATTTTCTCCTATTACTTAATTAATTTAGATGTTTTGGTACTATACCTTGTCATAAACACTGTTATTATATTAATATTTTCATTTTAAATCCGGCAAAAGGACGCATATCAAACCACAGCTTTCCGTAAGCGATAGTTTTTCACTGCTTTCAAAGTTTATGTCTGAGCTACCCACTGTGGAATAGTTCATGATAAGGATAAGTTTAGTTTGCGTCCAGTCTTTTATTCCCTCTACTCTGCAGTTTCTCTTTCAGATCCAAAAATAATTCTTTTTGTGATGATATCTTTAATTTCAATAAAAGTTAATGTAGTATGCACGATTTAAACTTGTTGAGTTATAGGATCATCTTACAATGAATCTTGTTAAATGACTGTTGTAAAATGAAGAATGTGTGAGTTATAAAGGACGGCAAGTGCGATTTGATATCGGAAGCACTGACGTGAATCCAAAATTCGGTCTATAATAACAATTAGGATGTGCTGTATGCAAATAACCGATTTTGCTGACGCGAACTCATCCTAGGACATAGCGTGCTTTCAATAGAACCGCTCATCTCACCAGTGTGCACGGACCACTGAATTTAATTCGCGGCTCTTAGGCAGCATGCGGATTCGAGCGTTCGCTCGCAACACTCGTGCTGGGTTAGTTTCACATGGCTGGCAAAATGAAAGCGACGTCCGTTATTGACAAGATGAGCGGCAGCTGCACAGTGCGCGTCACGGGCTAGACTAGCTACAGGCGCGACGGCGCAGAAACGCTTTGTAGTGTGCAGCTGCGAATTTATTACGTTATCGAGAATACATTCACTGGTGCAGCTCCGTAGGTGCATATGAGAAATCTTGAACTTTCTTTTATCTATCATCCATTCTTGATGTTGCCCTTGTGCAAGAATAATTTAATAAATGTCTCTGTGCAAATTTCCATATAAACACTAAATTTCTATGTTCTTTTGTGGATGGTACTAGTTTGTATGATTTGTGTTGAAGATATAATTTCCTCATTTGCCGGAAAGTAATTAATTCCTCAGCTGAGGTGGGAAACCTATTTATTCGTTTAATAACCAGAGCATTGCCAGTCAACAAAAAACTCTAAACTCAGCAACATACTTATAACTTTCAACAAATAATTGTATCCATTAAATAAAAAAGAATGCGATTAAAACAGGAAATATTTAGTTGTGGATACAAAATGTCCAAATCAAACTAAAATAGATCATTGGAACGCAGATCGAGGTGCAATTTAAATCCTAGATTTTTTTTTTTTTAATTAATTTTATCAGTCATTTTACTTAAAACGATTTAATTATATTCAATGATTTAATATGTATAATTATTACTTCCTTGTCTTAATAATAGCGCATGCATTTCTGAGCAGATCTTGTGAGAATCTAAAAATAATAAACCATTAAATAATTCAACACTTTTCCTATCAGATATATAGTACGGCCAGCTAAGTTAAATATACTTGCAGTTATTGGTATCGAAATCTCTGATAAAAAGGATTTTCTACACATAAATAGTTTTTTTTTTTAAATCACAATTTATTCCGTATGTTAATTATTTTAAGTAATTTTAAACAAATCAAAACAAAAACACTATATTCTACTGCATGTTTCTCATTTCAAACTGTATTTGTGATTGCTTCAGTACTTCTGGCATGGTTATGTTGGAATACTCAAAACTGTACAAGCTACTGAGAATAATGACGATTAAGTAGATGGAATTAATTCCAAAGAAAATTCCCATTACAGTGTTAACCTGTTGCAGACAGAAATATTCAGCTTATTGCAGTAGCATGGAGTGTTAATGGAAATAAGATAACCAAAGATGAAGGTGAAATACAAGATCCCTGCACAAAATATGCCACAGAAGCCGTTTGTTTCTCCATCTGTATAGATTGTCATGCATTTGAAGACGACTGTAGAGGGTTCGGTCGAAACGTTTATAAATATCATTTGATGGTACACTCTTAAAAATGCTTAGAGAGGTTAACTAGTTTACAACACTAGTTTGTTTGTTTGCTTAAAGTTACATGTCCCGTTACCTGCGTGGTTATTGGAGTTTCTGGTGGGTAATGAAAAAGCAGCAGGTTCGAATTCAACCACGGCTTTTTGAAAGAATACCACCTCATTCTGCTGGAATGGTTTCGGTAAACGATGGAAAACCGAAATCTGTATGGTTTAATCTGGAATGAAACTCACATCCTCACTTCCCCACCACCATGCTCGGTTCGTCTGTAATAATCCTTGTTAAGACCGGCATTATTTTATTTTTTTTTCTACGATTCTTCCTGCTCACCACTTAACTAGTGTAGTTACTACATACACAGATGGGGTTGACAAGTAAAAGCCCAAAGGTGAGCCATTAATAACACCCCTGACTTTCGTCATATAACGTTTTGCAAGTATGTATATTTTGATCTTTTATGACAAAGAAGATTCCTGTTATTCAAGTGTAATGAAGGGAGCAGATAATCCTTACCACACACAGTTCTGACAAGGCGTTCCTCAACTATTAAATTATTGATGACAGGTGAGTACTAGGTCAGTTTTAGATTAAAGCTAAGATCTACATCCAATCAGAGGCGTATGAACGTTATTTATGAGAGACGTATTAATCGAAATCAACAGGCCAGTCTTGTTTGAATTTTGCGGTAGCCGTAATACTCTTGGTCTGAGCACGTAATGAAAATTTAATCAGTTATGCTGGCAGCATCGTTCCTCTGAGCCATGAGGCATCGCGTGTGACAGACAGCATATGCTTTGATAATCAAAGGCACGTTGCTATCAAAGGGATACGACAAAACTGAATGCCAAGCCATATCACGAGAATTCCATTACTCGGCATTACGGAAACAGATCCGGTAGCGTGATGCCTACGAGAGTAAGATGACAGAACTTCTTTTTTCAATTTTATTTCTGCATCTCTGCTACAGCTTTATTTTCCAGTTCGTGTTTCAAACTGATTTTCTTTATTCCATTTCGTTGTTTTGATTTTTTTTTTGCATTTTATGGACTATCGGTGACATTATTAACTATCCATTACATTATGAAGCAAACAAAGCACAAAATATCCTGAAAATAATCCACCAGATAGTCTGGGAAACTTTTTTTTTAATATCACATATTTTACTAACAGACATGATGTAATGATTTGTGGTATAACAATTTCGGATAAATGCTATTAATAGTTTAGTGGTTATATTACCAATGATCCTCATTGCATTATCAACTATCAAGTGTTTGTTCCTTGTTCTGCTAGTGGTTTCTTAGATCTGTAAATTATGAAGCCATACTATTAAATGCACTCGTTTCACTGGCCCAAATCGTTGAGTAATATGGTAGCTTCTGCTACAGGGATAACTGTTTCGAGATTCGGTAATAATGAAACGTGGTCAGTAGAAAGTAGGGATGGTTGTGCACGATTCATATTCACCAGAGCATGTAAGCCCAAATTTGTTCACAGTTCGTGAAGGATTTGTCTGTGATATAAGGCATTCAACTAGGCGGGCTATAGGTGTTTTTCAGAAGAATATAGCTTGATGACTCGGTACCTGATTTCATCTTCCCTCTTCCTTCAGCTTCTTCAAAACGAAAAATCAGTGTTCACGACAGCCATCACTGTCATCTACACAGATATAACAAAATATTTTTCATCCTACATCAATTAAAAGGTTTAGTAATACTTCTACTAATAGCTTCAAACCACCTCTGGTTAATGTAATAAATTACAGGGATTTTGTCAGCGATTATTGAATTTACTGCCACAGGAATGCAATGTCTACATTTTTCCAATCGGAACGTTGCTAAAAGCATCCAATTTATCATATCTGAGAACTGGCGAGAGTACGAAAATACTAAATCATGCGAACAGATATTACAATACAGCAGGACATATTTTGACTGAATGGTGAGCGATCAATCACAAAAAGGACGGCCCAGATATTTGACCTCGTTATTGCATCCAGATGAAAATCATTGTGCGCCCGTTTGGCACATATTATTCCACTGCTGAATTCCACTGTTTATGAATGTCTGGGATCTGCTCCATACAAGTACTGCTATGAGTGCTTCCATTCACTACACCCATTATGAGTTAGCTCTTTAATGAAACAGCATACGTTTAACATATTTTGCTGGATGCGATCGTTGAAGAAGAAAGCACATCGTATGCTGGATTGTCGTTGTCGTAGCAAGTTTTTTCTATCAGCAAGAGCTTCACATAAATTTGTTTTAATTTCCTTTAGTGGTTTTGCGTTTGTCATCTTTGGCATCGTCGGTCGATGTGCCATATTCCACGCCATCTAAGAAATATTACAACCATCGTATAGTCAACCATCAACCATTAACATATCAACTAACATTCCATGAATTCTATGTCTTTTATGTAGACGTAGCACCAATAAATTTTGATGTAATTTGTGATTTTTTTTTCTTTCGAACAGTTCCTCATTTTTACGAAATTGAACATACTGTTTATTTATCGAGGTGACCTCTTTCAAACCTATCACTTAGTAGTTTTAGACCAATCTTCATTCCTACAGAGCTGCATGCTTAATAGCTTGGAACCCATCGATTTAAGTTTTTGCAATTCAGTGATTTTTTTTTGTGTTCCAAAAATGATTTAACTGACTACTAAAGTGTGTAAAGATGCTGAAAGGAAAATTTACTGCTCAAAATGAACCGCTTCCATCGTTATCTGCTATTATACGTCAGAGTAATTTAACAAGAGTGTTTCAGCTATTTGAAACAAATCGATAGGTACAAATGTTATAGAACGTCCTTTAGGGGAAAAAAAACTGCCTAGGAAATATTTTGATAAATTGCATTGACTTTCTTATTTTTATTGGAGGTTCAGCGTTGTTTTGGTATCACCCAGTGTTGAATGTTAAAAGTATGTAGAAAACAGGACTGTGCATTGTCTGACCTAGGAAAATTCTAGAGAAGCGTGTACTCAGTTTAGAAACAGTACCTGGGAGACCAATCTTCATTCGGCATCTTACGATTTGTGTTCAATACGCAAGATTTTGCGTGACGTTTGACTAAAGTTAATTTTTAAGGCTTTTTAGGCATTTTGAATTGCACAGTTCCTTGCTCTAACCTACGAGATACTGTTTCAGCCGTTTCCGAGATACAAAATACAAACACTGCTCTTGTTTTTGTAAAACCGTGTAACAAAATTGAAAAGAAAAACGTTATCTACATATGAAAACGTATCCAAATCCGTAAAGCCGTTTCCGAGATCGTCCATTTCACCACATCAGAAATTGCTTTTTAGGGAAAAAAATGCTGTTATTATATTAAATAGAAATATTAATGTTAATCAAGGATTAGTTAATGGTACAAATTCACTTAGACGAATACATCAGTGCTAAATTCTTCAACCCCAATAAAACTATGCTCATAATTTGTAATAACCTCACACCTTCTGATCTAACCATGCCTCTCCAAATGATAAATAAGCAATTCCCCGTAAAAGAAACAACCAATGACGCACAAGTTTAGACGCTTCAAATCGCTGGATTGTAGTTACCAGAACCTGTTTTTTTCGTATGGGCACCTGTACTGGCTTTTTTTTTAGGAGATCGTAGATTCAGTAACATTTATCCTTGTGTTAGAGACACATACGCTAAAAAATCAAATAATGATAATATTATAACTACTAAGTTATATAAAGTTTTGTTTACTAAAGAAGTTTGAAAAAGATCACATCTGACAAAGCCAATTTATAATTTTTTAAATCTACTTTTTAAATGCTTTACAATTAAACAAGTAGTATTTAATGATAACGATTTTTTCCCATAAAAGTGATATTCATTACTGCTATTCAAAATAAATTTTCTTTTATTAATAAGTAAACATACTTACATTTACTTATTTCCGCATTATTATACTACTATTCGGTGAATGATTAAGATACTCTGCGTACGGGCAGCTACTGTACAAAAAGCGTTCGTTTAAATATATAAGACTTTCTTGTTGTAACCAAAGAGAAACTAAACTAACCATCAGAAGGTTCTCTGATACCTGAAACGGCTACGAGATGGCGTTAGACCCATTTATATAATATATATATATATATATATATATATATATATATATATATGAATTGCTCGTATAATATTTATAATAGTCAAAACGTTTATTTCTAGAACGATATGATTGATTCTAACAAATGAAATAGTGTCTGAGACTGTTTGATGTATTCTGCGGTACACAATATTCTTAGCATGTATCAAGCGATGCAACCTGGTACGAGTGATATTAGTTGACTGTCGTAGTCTCAGCGAGTTTCGTATCCGCGGACCCCTGTGTGGCTGTGTGGCTGCGTCGCGTTGCTTGGGTATGCGGGTCTCGCCTTGCTTCCTGATGCCTGCAGATTCATACATTCCAGTCACATACGATTCGCTCCTCGGCGCTGCATCTGGGATTTCTGGACGTGGAAACCAATATAAGTCTTTACGGATTGAAGGACGCAACTCACTTTCTCTTCCTTCCCGCCCGATCTTATCACTCCCTTGACGTTAAATACATTTTTCAGTGGAACACATTCGAAGAAGCTAGAGTTTAATTTTAAGCAGCTTCCTTCTTCTTGAAGCTTATAACCAGTAATCGATGTCTACAGACTTATTTTATGTGTTTTCTTTGCCTGTTTCAATGAGTATCAACATTTCACTTATTATTTCGCCCATTCTCTTTTATTATAAAATCAGAATATTAAACAGAACATTAAACGTAATATTTATCTTCTTATCGTGGTTAGTAGTGCAATTTTCGGGATCTCCAATTAACAGTTGCAGTTAATAATGGTACTTAGAAGCTAATTGGCCTTTCATGACAATAGTTTTGTTTATCAAGTTTTTTGAATTATTTGCAATATGGTAGTCGGATGTCATTTGATTAAAATCCTCAGCCAATATCGTAACTCCGAATATAGAGGAGAAGGAAATTCGCATCTTTGCCATCTCCCACTTCACGTTAACTGTTGCTTAATATTGAAAAATTCTTTACATTAGTTACTTCGGCAATACTTGCTCTCGAAAATAGTGTCGCATTACAGGATATAACAAAAGTCATGTAACGTGCTGAGAAATCAGGCGTACAGAGAAGGAGGCGGAAGGAGTAGTGGTTAAAATAGGTGAACACTGTGAAACTGGAAAAACGGTAGAACAGTTTAAGCGCACATTACTAATGGGTGTTCCAGTTCGGAGAATCTCGTTTGTTATCGAGGGCTCCCCATTTAGCGACCTGCGTGGCAGGTAGCTGTCTTCGCGTGCTCGGTGCAATTAGCACAGTGAGCACGCCTCTAATGGGTGCCCCGCGCTCCGCGCCTCGCCCTGTCGACAGGTGTACGGCGAGGGGTAACGAGCCCACCGCCCGGACCAAGGATCCAGATTCCTTCATTAATGAGCTGCGCGGGGGCCGCAAATATTAGCAGCGGAAGCAGCTTCAGTGCTTCATAAGCCCTTTTCGCTTACTTGTATTGTCAAGGGAAGAGTCGATGAACTCTATTATTGCATACTGTGGCCTTAAAGAAACCACTGCTGTCTGCTAGTTCACTGTTTATGTTGACTTCTCTTCCTCAAATTATCTGCCCTTTACTACATCCATGATATTCTCAGAACTGTTTATCAGGGGACATACTGTGACATAACAAAAATATTTTTAAAAAAAATAGAACATGATATTTTGCTCCTTGAGTGTGGATGAAAATTGATAATATTTATTCTTAGAGAAAAGTAAGACGGTGTAGGTTGCTATAGAAATAAATACTCAAGACATTGTGGCTAACGGAGTAGACGCATAGATCAGTTGCTTGTAATTATCATCGCCGAAAAAAACTTTGCATCTTTGGAGATTACCCAGTTTAAATGTAGTTATTAGAGGATTACAATAAACTAAGACTGTTTGAAAGAAAAGGACTGAATTATTTAATAGTTATAATCAGTTCACAAATCATCAGTTATAAGTCGGACCAAATCACAACGGTTACGCGAAAATAGTACAAACAACATCTATAATAACGTACAAATTTGATGTTAATATATAGAGCTTGTCAAATGATATATATATATAATAATAAAAAATATATATATATATATATATATATATATATTTTTGCTGTCGTAAGTCTTTTGACTGGTTTGATGCAATCCTCCATCCCTTCCTACCTGTGCTAACCTCTTCATTTCCACATACCCCTTACAACCCACGTCCTCAATTATCTACTTCATATATTCTAATCTCTGTCTACCTCTACAGTTCTTACCTTCGACTGTTCCCTCCACTAACAAATTAACCAATCCAGCATGTCTCAAAATATGACCCACCAGCCTGTCTCTTCATTCTGTAAGCTTCCTCCATAACCTTCTATTCTCACCCATCATTTCCAAAACTCATTCACTTCGCACTTTGTCAATCCAAATCATTTTAAGCATTCTTCTGTAGAACTACATTTCAAATGCTTCAATTTTCTATCTTTCTTTCCGGTATTCCTAAAGTCCACGTTTCGCTAAAGTGCTGTGCTCCACACATAGAGTTTTAAAAAGTTCTTTCTAATTCCTAGATCAATATTTGAAACTAAAAGATTTCTCTTTATCATGAAGGCTCTTTTTGCTAGTGCTATTCTGCTTTTAACAGGAGAATACTATTGCGAATGCCTCAACGTTTCGGTTGGAGTCTAATAAACTCGAAATAGGTTAGGTGGTCAGATGAGTCGCGATTTCTGTTGGCTAGAGATGAATGTAGGGCTCGATTGTGGCGCAGAACCACGAGACCGTGGAACCAGGTTGTCAGGAACGCACTGTGCAAGCTGGTGGTTGCTCTATCTTGGTATGGTCTGTGTTTAAGTGGCGTGGACTGGGACCTCTGGTCAAATTGGATCATCCATTGACTGGAAATCGTTATGTTCAGCTACTTCAAGATTATTTGCTTCCATTCACATCCTTCACGTTCCAAAACAACAAATGACTTTTCTAGCACGACAATGCGCAGTGTTAAAATTGTCAGGATTGGTGTGACAACAATTCCGGTGAATGATTTGGCCACCTAAGTCGCCAGTCATGAATACAGTCGAATATATCTGAGACAATATAAAGGTCAGTTCGTCCAAAACGTTCCGCATCGGCAATACTTTCGCAACTATGGACAACTTTGGAGTAGGGTTGCCAACTTTTCAGATTTCCACGCCCGGATAATTGCCAACATTTCAGATCTCCACGACCGAACAAAAGGCCACGGGAGGGGTTGGAGGGGGTTATGTATGCTAGAAAAAGTAAAATTTACAGAGCAATTCGTTCTTTTTTATTTTTTACTATTAATTTTTGTTATAACAATTGCGAACTAAAGAATAAGGAAAAATTATTGTTTGGAATAACAGTCACAAATATTTCATAAAATTAATCATGTATCAAAATAACTGTTATTCTATTATTAGGTCAACAAAACCTCTGCAGAAAAGAAACAGTGTCTTTTTCAGCACAGCCGCTATTTTTTTTTTTTTTTAAAGGGTTAAAACTGCTGTTTTAGATGTAGATTTTGTTTCCTCACATGTCCTTCTGCACTCTCATGACGTTTAATTGCTTTTATACCGTCAAATTTTACAGTAAAATTCATTTTACACACTTGACATTATGTGGCAGAATCGTTTTCTTTACGTAACCACGTTTTAGATTCGTCATTTGAGAGCCACTCCTCTCTGAAACTACAATAACGTTTCCGTACTTTCTTCGGCGAAGACAATAAACCTTTCGCTTCTCGACAGTTAAATATGCGACCAACTGTTGTCAACTTTTGAATACAGAGTGAAACAGTTGAATTACGTTCAGAGGGAGGGGAATAAGGAGTGAGAAGACCTAGTTTACTTCCATAATTTTTGAAATTTCTTAATAACCAGACATTTAGCGTCAGATCGCATGTAGTGAACCGGACACGGACAAATCGCATTAGAATTGGAAAGACCGGACGTTTGGCAATCCTACTTGAGAGGCAGCATGGCAGAATATTTCTTCAGAGGCTTCAGGCGACTTATTGAGTCAAAGGCATACCACGTCGTGTTGCTGCATTTCTCCGGGAAAAGAGGGATCTCACACGATACTGGGAAGTATTCCTTGACTTTTGACACTTCAGTGTTTGAGAGAAAAGAATAAATACATATTTCCAACTTTAATAATATTTTGAATTTTGTAAAAGAAACAGACGTCGAAGTTCGTATCACTGCATTAAGGGTGGAAACGAGAAATGCCGATTTCATTGGTTGCGCCACAGGTACACAATGTGACCTGATTTGCTGGTAAAGCTGAAACAGAAGTGAATCAAATGGCGGAACAATTTATTATTATTTTCTTATAACAGTAACCTCATCCTTAACTTGACCTAATTGATAATAGAAGAAGCTAGGTGAAAGAGACATAGAGGAAATGTTAAATGTTTATACACTAAAACAAATGACACGCTAATTTATAAAACCGCTTTCATTTTACTGAATGTTCTGTGGTTCTTTTATTTGGTTTTCGGGATGGGAATTTGTTCCCCAGGTAGTTTTATCAGATGGAAATTTACACTTTTAGTGGTATGTTTATTTTATTAAATGAATTGTTGTGAATGATCACAGTTTAAACGTCACCTTTCTTCAACAATATCGTACAAAATTCTTTCCTCGCCCATTAACAACAAATCTGTTCATTAAACAGTACAGCAGTTTCCTTTCTCGTGATATCCCTAAAGCTAAAGCATCACCTTTTTAAAAAAAAAAAAAAAAAAAAAAAAAAAAAAAAAATTGTGTGCTAGAGATACATAAAAACACAAAATTCTTTTTGAATGTTAGGTCAACATTTAAAATTGTTTCTGTTACGGCACAAAGAACTTTTTTTTTTTTTTTTTTTTTTTTGGTTCTGAGTCTAGAAGTTCTTTATTCGATATCACGGCCTAAAGTTGTGACAGAAATATTTAAATATCTGTTCCGTAAAGTATTTGTTACTATTAGTAAACGCAATAATCACCACAAGTTTTATCCAGTTGTAATTAGAAAAAGGTCGTTTGAGAGATAGTATAATATTTTTTTTTACAATATTTAGGTGAAGAACCGTAATAAAATTTTAGTGTCTTTTGAATTGAATTTTATAAATGGTAAAACAGTAGAACCGTCTTTATAATTTAAGAAGTATAACGTCTAACACTAAAACTGCCAGTATTAAAGAACTGTTAACCACAAACTCAAAAAAATAAATTATTTTGATACAATTCGTATATTAACAATTTTATTATCCCAAATGCTATACAACTGGATAGTAGAGTGGTTGCTAACGCCGATACAATGTTCTTATTGCTCCCAGAAATCTGTAAATTACGTCTAATAGCAGCCGGATACACATTAGACCCACCACTGGTGATCACCTGCTCAGAATGTGTGGTATAATGTACTGGATGTGCATGGCCTCAAAGGGATTCTGCCGGGGAGGCTTTGCTGCGGAAGCGTGTTACGTTGCGATATGGGATTGGTGGTTGGAAACAATCGGTAGTAAGCTATGGATTCAGTTTTGGATACGTTGATCATTCTGTCATAGAAACAAGCAATACAATCATTAGTGTGCAGTTTCGTGTATGTCAGGAATTATTATTAACAACGATTGGGCTTACAGCAATTTCTGTATACAGTTACTTTGGGATTATGCGAATTTTTGCTTTAAAATCCGTTCCTTGTTTAAAGTAAACTGTATATTAACATCTCCAATGATAACTTATTCTAACAGCTTATTGCATAAAATATGAAAACTTTCTCAATCCTTTATGCTTGAAATCAAGTGCTAACTTACTTGTACGGATATAAGCACATCTTTCATTCCGCATACTGCTATAATTCTTCACCAAATGAATGCCTTATACACAACCCAACGTTCTCTTTACCTGTTTCCTGTATTCTAGTGACTCATAATCAGGCTACTTTCATGTCATTTCTGATTTTCTACTGTAGTAATTTAGGCAATCAACTGTAGCTGCCATTTTTGGATAAACCTCCAAATCCTGTATTTTGTTCCCACAGTATTAGAGCCTTAGTAGTACTATCACAGATAAATATCTAACTTCAGATTTGGAAAGATAAAAAATTAATTGAAAAGATAATAATTCTGACAATACTAGTACAGTGATTTGATTTATGTTTATTATAAACGCAGACTTGAACCAGTAATCGCTCAACTCATTTACGACAGTCTCGAAACAATTGGATTTCTTATTATATTTCCGACAGTGTTGTCGTCGCGGAAGATTTTTAACTTTCCTAAGAGCCTGCTGAAGAAGTAAGTAGTATTGATTTTAACTTGAGTCATCCATCTGTTCGCTGTTGTACCTCGCAGTCTTCTGCTCTTAACATTCCATTGCACAAACAATTTTATCCATCCAAAGATCTAGAGGATTAACTGAATGACACACAAAAAGTATGTTAGAAGTTATCTAATTCGTAGCTAACCTGATGGCCTCACATTAAAAGTGTTACTGCTGGAATCTGGCATCCGGCATGCGTGATTTTAGTTAATTGTTGTGTTCATTTTGTGTTGTTCATACTAAAGAATAACTAACGACGATGATTATATGATATGGTATAGATACAGTATAAGAAACATAAATGCAACTGCAACTGCCCATAATGTTGACAACTTCTAACGCCAGATTAGTGTCTCTGCTGTTGAGGGTACATATCTTAAGGTAATTAAAAGGAAAGAAAAACAGACTGAACATATCCACAGATGATGAAATAGTAATGGTTTATTCTGTTGAATAGTTATTATATCGCAGCTTGTAATATATTTAAAAATGTAGATATTCTCGCTTACTATCATCATTAAAATTTTAATAGCTTAACCTAGCATTGCTGACATTTAAGAGATTACATGGAGCAGAAATAAGAGAGAATTTTTTCATACTCAGCTTAAATTGCTCTTCACAGAACAGAGTGAAAAATGTTATTCTGGGAATGCAAAGAAATTAGGG
Source organism: Vandiemenella viatica (assembly GCA_031002005.1). Lineage (NCBI taxonomy): Eukaryota > Metazoa > Arthropoda > Insecta > Orthoptera > Morabidae > Vandiemenella > Vandiemenella viatica. Next base: position 301,764,043 of record CM061920.1, on the reverse strand, counting down.
AGTCTTAGTGGTTGACCAAATTACCAGTGTTTACGTACCCAAAAGATAGCTAATCAATTATTTCATGCTGCTGCGTATTAGTAATTTCATAATATTTCGTTAAGAGAACGATAATAATACAATCCTTCGAATCGTAATTTAAAGATCCACGTCTCTGCAAAGTATCTGAAAAATAAAATCGAGAGTAATTTGGATGCATTAAATTTTATTGCCTTTCCAATTTCAACAGATGACGCTCTACGTGTTCATTAAAGCCTGCGCAACGATAAACATAGACGTATACTACGATAAAAGTGATTTTCCTATACCTCTCGCCTCGGGTAACATGAGAAAGGATGACTTTGCTGTCTACAGCCATGAATGATGAACATTCATTACCGCACACTGATCGATATACGTATTTTTCATCCTTTCGACTGGATTAAGACTATTATACAGGCTGTGAAGTAATTAACGACTTCGCTGCGGTTAACAAAGAAGACGCAATACATCACGTTTATACCTGCCTTCATACATAGTACAACGAGGTCTAAACGTGCTACGGTATAACGCATGCCACGCATTTGGCCAGTCTAATAAATATAAAATAGAAGTCACAGAGGCAGACAGTACTGTGAGTGTATGGTCATTAATGAAACATCTTTATGTTCTAGCCCCTGAGACTCAATAAATTTTGACTGCGTCGTTTATTTACACCCTGTAGCCACGTTGGTTTTTACTGAAAAAGCAATTTTAAACAGAGAATTGTAAAACTACCAATTTCATAAACAACAGTTGAGAGTTTTCGTCCGTGTACGATACATTTTCTGAAGCTTATCCCATACGTTTAAAGAAAGTTTATATCTACTTCCTAGCATTTGCCCGCTGCTTCGCGCGCATGTGCTTTGGTATGTATAAAAATTATTTATCGATTTTATTCTATTACCCAGTATTAACGTTGAGAGTCATGAATTCTAAAGGTCTACTTAAAACTTTCCTCTGTTTTCAAGGTTTTCATAATGACCGAGAGCTTTTTGTCATTCATATTTTAATGTAATACAGTTTATGAAATAGTATGAAAAGCTATATGAAAATTTAAATGTACTAATTCGCAGAGATAATTAGTGTGATAAGTTAAAGAATTTTTTATAAAGGGTTTTATTTTTTATGATATAAGTAGGCTCAGCAATGTTTGAGAGAAATAAGATGTTACCTTTACGTTACTTAGTAGATCGCACACTGTAATGCCTCTGTGTGCCATTTTTAAATGCTGATACGGAGGATTGCATGATTTGTTATTGTTATTAATTTAATTGCGATGGAGCTAACGCACCGGTGGCAATTCCCCTAGTCATCTAATTACCGCTTTTTAATTTATTTGTAACATTTTCTTTTATATTTGGAGTGTTAAATTCCTCACCAATTTACTTTTCTGGTTTACAAATTTTAAAGTCCTTAACCGTTTTTGGTAAATTATTCCAACACTTCACTTGGTAATTTGATCCAACCCTTGACACCCTTCCAATCCCTAATGCATGAAATCGAGCTCCAGCTTGTAGTTGTGGTTGTCTTTTACCTTCCACGCTCTATTTTTAATTATTAGACCAATATACCTGTCACCAACATATTGCCTGTCCATTTCCAGTTATAATTTTTTTGTTTTATATTAATAAATTTAATATTCAGTAACACTGTTTATATTCCACATCTTCATACTTAATACACTGAACGGACTCCAAATAATAATTCAACAGTATTTTCTTACAACACTATCCTTGCTCTCTCTGCCATAAAAACCGCTTGGCAACCAAACAACCAAAGATGTTCCGTCTCCCCAACATCCACGTAGAGCTGCTATATCACTCTTCTCAAATTAAAACTGTATCGCAGGCACAGATCATATTTCAAAAAAATATATAAATGTACATACAAAGTAAGGAAACAACTTCGTTTCCTTACACAGTGTAATGATAGAGATCGATCACTTGCCTAAAAACCTCATACATTTTTCAAGTTAGTATCCAGGGCGGGCGAGCATGAAATAGTTAAGCAATGGTAGAGCGCTAAGGCCTGGAGAAGTAGCACAGCGATCGGCAAGTCGCCAATAAATACTGCAAGCAGGTAAAATGACCACTTACAGCAGGTTACCGAGGAGTATTCTCTGTCCACACAGTGGTAATAGGGAAGGGGAGATTCTATTTAAACCCTGGTGGCAGCAACAGGGGGATCTGCCTGTCAGGCTGTTCCAACGTACCACATCGACGCTGGCGCCTGGTGGCGTCGGCACCACCAGCGCCAGGCGGCGGTAAGAGACAAGAAGATGATGCCAGACGTCTAATGCAAAGGTGGGCTCTACTGCGATAGCGGGATGTGGACAGTCAAAAGGTCAAACATTTGGTCATCGTCATGTGAGCATAGGCTTATAGAGAGATTAACAATGTTCCAGTTAGTTTGGACTGCGAGACGCCCATCAGTTACATGCTCTCCTAGTTCTTGGCCCTATCGCTAATGATCCAGTTAAACATATGACCATTTTGTTATAAAGCCAATTAAACATTGCAGATATTCATGTATGCCATCAGTCATTTCTCATGCGTTTATCATAATTTATCCTAGCCTTCTCAGCCATTCCTATAATAATATCTGAACGTACTGTGCCATATAACCTGTCAGCTGCTGTAGGGACCAATGACGAATATTCATATCAGAACCATGGTCGACTTCTAGGCTTGACCCTTATCCACGGTTTCAGTAGAAGTTTACCCTGTTCACTCTTGTCGATCAGCTGACAGGGTCACTACACCAGCAATCTCTTCACTCTCCTCCTTTCTTTCAATGACTCCCAATCAGGCTCTTCTGACTGAGTCTTGGGTGCCGAAAATTTATATCGATATAGCAGTTACCTCAACTTCGCGCTATTGGAAGTGTTACAGTATAAGAGATTTATTTATGAATAATAATAGTAATAAGTATTTCAATGAAATAATAAAAATTTTAACGTTCTGTATAAGAAAATCAGTGATACTTAATTTTTTTAATTACATTTTTTTTTTCGTTTACTGCTAGGATATTGATTTTATTTTGACGATATGTTGGTACGATCAATTATTTCTGCTTTGAAATAGAAATTTCGTGGATTGAAACTAGTCTTGCGCGGTATCACACGATAAGAATTATTTTTTATTTTTTTCGCTTTCAAATCACCATATTACACCGAAGAGCCAAAGAAACTGGTATAGTCATGCGTATGCAAACACAGAGATATGTAAACACTCAGGAAACGGCGCTGGGATCGGCAACGCCTATATAAGACAAAAGGTGTCTGGAGCAGGGGTTAGATCGGTTACTGCTGCTACAATGGCAGGTTATCACGATTTAAGTGAGTTTAAACGTGGTGTTATAGTCGGCGCACGAGAGATGGGATGCAGCATCTCAGAGGTAGCGATGAGGTGGGGATTTTCCCGTGCGACCATTCCACGAGTGCACCGTGAATATCGGGAATCCGATAATTGATCAAATTACCGACATCACTGCTGCCTGAAAAAGATCCTGCAAGACCAACTACGACTGAAGATAATCGTTTAACGTGACAGAAGTACAACTCTTCCGCAAATTGTTGCGGATTTCAATGCCACCCATCAACAAGTGTCAGCGTGCGAATCATTCAACGAAACATTATCGATATGGGCTTTCGGAGCCGAAGGCCCACTCGTGTACCCTTACTGAGTGCACGACACAAAGCTTTACGCCTCGCCTGGGCCCGTCAACACTGACATTGGACTGTTGATAATTGGAAACTTGTTGCCTGGTCTGACGAGTCTCGTTTCCAATTGTATCGAGCTGGTGGACATGTACGGATATAGAGTCAACCTCATGAATTTATGGACCCTGCATGTCAGCAACGGACTCTTCAAGCTGGTGCAGGCTCTTTAATTGTGTGGGGCGTGTGCAGTTGGGGAGAGTGACATGGGACCCCTGATACGTCTAGATACGACACTGACAGATGACACGTACGTACGTATCCTGACTGATCACCATCATCCATTCATGTTCATTGTACATTCAGACTTACTTGGGCAATTCCTGACGTACAATGCGACACCCCACACGTCCAGAATGCTACAGAGTGACTCCAGGAACAGTCTTCTAAGTTTAAACACCTCCGCTGGCCTCCATACTCCCCTGATGTTAACATTATTGAACATATCTCGTGACGTAAAAAGTGAGATTGGATTTCAAAAGTCTGAATATGATATGCGTATCATGTTTCCCATTTTAAATTTTTCCTACAGAAGAGTATCTTATGCGGGGTCATAAAAATCTAATTATTTCGGAGTAAATTTCTTCGCTTGAAATGTACACTATTTGATTGGTTATTTCGGTACGTACGTTGAAATGCATGTCAATAGATTCCAGTATATTTTTTACTTATTTTCTACAGTCACGTTGCGTACGAGGAAGTTGTCAGATGGATACAACGAATAAGCTCGATCATGTGCTAACGCTATGCATCCTGCTGTATAAAAGACGTTTAATAAATAGAGGTACAAATTTTAAGAGGAGGTGGAGAGCAACAAAACAATTCAGAATTCCATAGGAACCAATATCGTAAACTTCATCGTCCGTCGCTAGGCTGCGCTGTTCATGGGGCTTACTACAGTATATGCCTCAATATGTGCAACGTGTGATTAAATGAAATGGAGCGTCTCTGTTTTATGGATGTCGTATTCGCCAACATTTGACTGTGGTCTTTGGTCAAAGCTGGATTGGACTGGTTACCCGATACCACGCCCCTGGGTTTCTTTCTTTGGGCTGTACTTAAATTTGTTGAGTATGAAATATCTGCTAATTCTGAAATTAATCTGCTGGCAAGATTCGTCTTCCATGCTGCTAGTATCCAATAAAATCCAAGTGTTTCGATGTTATCCTCAATCATTAATCTTGCTGTGGGACGCATGAATCGAAAATAATGGTGGAAACTTAAAAATATCGTGTAAGCTTGTGGTATGGAATAAAATATGGTCTCCTAATCTCTACATTGCGTCGATTCATATCTTATACTTTAACCATATTCTCATGAGGTTTCCAGAAAAGGGTTTCTATCTAAAACAGAATCCCTTTGATGTTCTCCGTCTCCTGTCAAAAAATTTGTGCCTCTCTTTATCGCAACCTGCATAACAATCCCATACACCATCTCACTCCGTCACCATTCCCTATTTCTTCCGACACACCTTAAGCTTTTAGGATCCTTAGGTGATGATATTAGTATCTATCGAAACAAATTAGGATATTACTCGTTGCAACACTAATCAAAGGTGTTATTCATATAACAACCTCCTCAAAATTCAGATTTCTCTTCGAAGATCATCTCAGTTTTTTGTGTAATTTATTTATTTATCGTATGGCTAAGAAAGTTTTGTCATTGCAGTAACATTTTCGTTAAGTCGATCATTTTTAATTTTCGGAATACTCCACTTGGACGATTTCGTCTACAGGATATAGACAAACGCGGTCAGCTAGTTCTCTAATGGTATGGATCGTTAATAAACTTTGTTGCTGTAACTCTTGGCAACTTCCTGAAATTTTTAAGCATGAGAACATTCATAAGCGCTAGTTTTTTCGATTGTTGGTTTTACTTTCTACCTCTGTGTGACGTAACATTTATTTTTACCTAAATAATAAAAGAGATTATGAATTTTTAATAAATTGGTAGTCAGAGAGATGTAAGATCTGTTAGTCCGGCCTCGGTAGCGTAGGGGCTAGAGTGCTAGCTCCGCGTGCCGAAGGCCGCCGGTTCGAATCCGGCCGCGGGCATGGATGTTTAAGTGTTGTGTGTCTTTGTGAATGTCCTGTCCGTCCTGTGGTGTCCATACATTGAAAAAATACAATATACATACTGGATGACGACATATACACTGAAAGCTATAATAATTACATCGAGCTGGCTGTATGGCCTCCGTTGCCATAAAAAAAAAAAAAAAAATATCTGTTAAAACCCTACTTCAATGAAAAGCCCGTTTCATGACGCTGTAATATGGTGGAGTTATCGGGGCTATACTGCAATACACGTTTCTTGCTGTATCATTGCATCGAAGAGTCCCAGAACGGAAGATAACGCACTAAATAGTTTATGTGAGGAATTAGAACGGATATCTGACACCCAAATTTTGTGACATGTATGCTCCCTGTATATGTCTGAAAGACAAACTCACGTTAACAGTTATTTTGCAATTTTCATGGTTATGATACTACTGATGCTGAAGGCTAACAATTCATTCTTGCCCGTAAACAAAGCGGCAGCGAGTTTCCTGGAGTGGTCTCGTATTGACCACTTGGCGGAACTGGAGTGAACCACTCACAGCGTTAATCTCATTGCGTGGGCTCCACAGTCAAAACATCGATCACGAGACTGTTCCAACCGCTATCTGCATCCGGCTCCCGGACAGCAATAATCTAAATTGCTGTTTGGTTTCGCCGCATTCATCAGCCAGATGGTACTTGTAATACGGGCAGAATTCCTTCATCCTCGCAGCCGATATATCAATCAAGAGCAAAGGAAACTTGAAACGTTGATCTCACAATGATAAAATTTCCATTTCCGATTCCCTGTTGTTTGTTAACACATTGTGTAGGAAATTCTGGATGAGTTGCTTCGGAATAAACTTCTAGCTGAGTTGTAATTCAAAAACGATTCGCTATTTCTTTCTTGCAGGAAATTATTAGCATATTTGTTTGTTTTTCTATTTGGTCCGAATTCTTTGTCGAAGATTTACATTTAACATTTTTTCATAAAGAAATGAGAAACGTTTATGACTCTATATCATAACAGGAAATATTTTTATAAATTTGTTGCCTATATAATACATAAAATTCTAACGCTTTATTTGTTATTTAATTTAGGACATTATTACTTTTTTCCATACTGTAACCGAGATTTCACACGCATCTACAATAAACGCTGTTCCTTCAGCTAAATGAATAAATATTGTGCAGTTTTCAAACGTATCAAATTATTATTTCCCACTGTGCTTATTATTCTTCAATAGATATTTAATGTTTATACACATTTCAAAAACCCATTATAAAACGCATTATGATATAAAATTCTATTTCAATAACGACTTATTTTCTAAGCTATTTCTTTATCAAATATTGGCCCAATCAAATGAATATTTCTGCTTTCATTTTGACAGACTGGGTAAAATAGTAACTCAGACTGGGTAAAATAGAAACACAGTTTAGGACAGTAATATTAATTTTTCTTAATAATTCACTGAAAAAGATGATGTAGTGACAGTCTTACTTCCGCGGATCTATAACGAATTATGTTTAGATACAAAAGGGATAAACTGTAAAGCCATTTATTACTAAGATAATTTCAAAACAAAATATTTTATTGTGAATAAAGATTTTAGTAATAATCATAGGAATGCAAAAATCTTATACTAACTTGCAACCTATTTTAAACTCTTCTACTATACTCTGTGTCTAATAAAAAAAATATAAAAAATTAAGGACAATCATTCAGGAGATAATGACGCTTTAATATTTTCCATCGAATATTGTATTTAGCTCATTCTTATTCTTTTATGCATTTTATTTAAGTATTTGCAATATTAGTACAGGTAAATATGAGGTACATTGATTGAAGCTATCTCTTAATAATGGATGTTTGGAAAGATAGACGTGTTCCCAAAGCATGTGCGTTTTTTTTTTTTTTTAAATCATAAAACTAACTTCTCTTCTTTAATTCCGTTATATTGTTTCAAAGCGTATTACTTCATTGTATAACAAACTTATGATGTGTCCATCAAATGAATCATTTACGTTTTCTTCTCCTTAATCACATTTTGTTGTTTCATGCCTTTATTCCTGCGCGTACAATGAAGACATAACAACTACAAAGAACTTTATTTTCTTTAGAAGAATGATTTCCTTTATAAGAATGCTTACGTTTTGATTAAACGAATTGATACAGAAAACCGTATAGTAAACAAAACACAAATCCATCGCTACAGAAATATGTATTTCTTGAAACAGTGCAGCACTTACTGAAGTAAGTTTTTAAGGAAGAAAATAATTTGCCTGCTTAATTTTAAGTAACTGTTACATTCTGAAGACGTTAGATAGGTTACCTTCGGCACACGACATTCTTACAGAATCTGTGGTGTCGCTTCTTCTATATAATAACATCAATATTTCGTCAGACTGAAGCATATTTTGGGAAAACACCTTGTACTAGGCACTCAGGTCCTAGATTGTGAAATTTATGTTGGTTGCTAAAATTATACTTCCAGCACTACAAAGATTGGTAACTCACGGAAAATGTGTGGCTTCTTTAGCAAAGACATGTGCCACATCAAGAATTCTGACATATATTGCTTTACGTTCTTGCGAAATATATTTTCAAGCTTCCTTGAAGTTGTGACACAGTAAAGGAATGCTCAAACGTTTTCCGAGAAAAGGTTTACTGACGTGTCAAATGTCAGTGGAGAGCAGGATGAACATGTACATGCCTTGCAAGCATCGCGTCAGTAAAGGAGATAAATAGAGAGAAGATTGTTAGTTCTGTTAGTTGGACTCATGAGTATGCTATAAAACTATATTACTGTCGTGCTAATAACTGACAGATAAGAATTAGCCAAGTCCGAACACGAAATAATAGTTAAGCCCGGCCCATGATACACAGGTTTTTCGAAATGGTTTTTAAGTTTCAGATTACACGATAAACAGTGAAAAATGTCTCACGACAATATGTTAATGATGTTATTGCTTCGAACACCGGACAGCGCAATGGCTGTCTATCCCTCCTGGATGATGGAGACAAACGATGAATACAGACAAACGACAATGCGTATACTACTTATTGTCACACCGAGCTGTTCTACATTACCGATCCATAGGATTCCCACAGGTTATTGGACGAGTATCCTATCATACATCCTATGACTCTTTGCTTGTCAGCGTAGACAATACCGAACAACTTCGATGTTAATAGTGTTGATTTCATGATAGAGCGAAACGTTTTGCCAACACATAAACGTAGAAACACCTGTTGAAATAATCATCACCCTGGCGCAAACTAAAATCGTTTGATGAATCTAATATGTTCGATGTTTTTCAACAGTTTACCCTTACACTCTTAATGCAATAAATATTAAATATTTTACATAAACAACATAACCATCCTACTTCAAAGGTTATAACATATTAAATAGTGTTCAGCAACATTAAAATAACATAAATTATCCAATAATTTTTTATTGTAAAGCTTTGAGTTATCCTCATGTTCAATTTGTAAAATACTTTTCTTAGTAGGGGGTATACTAATTTCGTTTTATTAAACATTCACAAAATGTTTCGGTTCGACACAAATTATGGTTATTTTAAAGAACATTGTGATGTTCTGGTGGCTAAGAAGAAAATTTACAGTTTATTGGGATTGTCGCTAATAACCGAGGAATCGTTTGTCGCCTATTAATATACTCAAATTTTCAGATGGAATTTCACTAATTACGTAATACGTTAGGGAACAAATAACGTTCTTAAAAATACTATTTTTCTCCTTTTCATGATACTTGGTGGGTTTCTGAATCACTACATGCAATTTCCGGTAGTGCATGTAACTAACTAATTATCTGAAAATGTAAATATATTCAGCCTTCTTTAAGGTTGAACTGTCTCGTGAACGCCAATTAATTGTGCCGTGATCATCCTAAAGAGTGTTTTTTTCGACCTGGACAGCCAGAATTACTGATACAGAACGGTTAGTCAATGCGATTACTTACACTCTGCAACATTCGTGAAATTCGGAACAAAACTCCAACACTGCAGATATAGGCTGTGAGAAGAAGACTATGATCAGTTGTTTCATAGCTTAATAACAATTTATTTATCGGAAAAAAGCAATCTAATATGAACAGTAAGCTTTTAAATAAAAAAGTAGAGGTAGCAAAAAAAAATAAAAATAACGTCGCCGCTATTGTTTAAACATGAGATGACTATTGTAAATGCAACGAATTAACATTAAAACGTTGGAAAGAATCACTCTTGGCTATGACGTGAATGTGATTACTGTAAAGTGATTAAATAGGCTCTAAAAATGCTAAGTCAAAATAATATACTTCCTTTTTAAATTATTCATATACCTCAAGTTTCTCTATAACTGTGCACTGTTCCGACATCGCTGAAAATAATGATCAGCAAACACATCTTAATTAATATGTATTATCATTTTACAGCAAAAACGTCACAATATGTAAAATATGTGATAGTACAAAATGCTGTTATTTCCAGAATCTCAGCCTGCTAGAAGTGAAACGGAAAGATTTAACTTGTCAAAGATAAGGACATGTAATAAAATAGTAGCTATAATTAGACAATCGTAATTTTACATGAAATGTCACTGAAACACTGATTTCAGAACATTAAGAACAACTATCCTTCTCGATGACATATTTCATGAATTTAGTAAATTTTTTGTATATATATATATATATATATGTGTGTGTGTGTGTGTGTGTGTGGGCTATCAGGAAATAATTGGGTACAAAGAAGTGCTGGAAATAGTAAGGAATTTGGACACAGAATTTTGTGGAAACCTTCCTGGCAATCGGTTTGACTGGTTTCGATAAACCTCGGGCGACGTATTAAACACGTGTCCTATAGAATTCCAGACCCAAAGGATATCGCCGATACAATACCAAGCTCGTGGTGGAGATGCAACCAGAAGAGTAACAGTCATGTTTCCAACATCTCGTACTATATTAAGTATCATAAACTTAAAAAAAAACACAACTTATAAAAATGTTAACAAAAAATAATAAAACTTAACCAAACAAATTACCATAACAAACAATTATTGTCTAGAATGACTGGCGGTTATAACTGTATCAGGGTACCTCATGGTAACTGTAGCAAATTGCCAATTTATGACTTTGGCCGTGTTAACATCGTGGTAAAATTTTAAGTTAATTTCTACAGACATTTTCAATTCTTCGGAATTTTTTCCCGCAGATCCCAAGTGTGAGATTGAACTGTTTACACATATTTTTTTAACAACAAAACATGTTTTTTTTTTGCTTATGGCTTTACACCTCGTCGATGTCGAGATCATTAGAAGCGGTAAAGGACTGGGGACAAGGAACCTGTAATGGGCGCGTCCCCTATGCTAGGCAGCGTGGGACGATCCAGGGAAGGAGAGTTTTAAGGCGAACTGCCGCCGTTTAGACCATTCGTCAACCCACCTGCTGGGCTGTCGGCAACATGAATGGAAGCAGTGCGAAGAGCCAATCCGCGGTGACAAAAGCTTTGGGAAGCATTGTGACAAGTTACAAGCATTGCAGCTCTCCGAAGACTCCTCGCCGATAACAACAGGGAGACAGCCGGCCTATGCAAAATAGGTACACACCAGTCGGATATTTTATTTGTTCCATGGAATGCTGCCTCGAAGCTGGCAGTGGAGTCAAGACTTTAAGTGTTGAAGTGAGCGGACGGACTGGCCAAACTACCGCCATCATCCGTGGGTCTGAGGTGCGCTTCCCGTCACCGGCCGTGTCGACAGCAGTGCGTGGACACGGTAATGTGCCACAAACAGTGCGACAGTTGCAACATGCCAAAGAACCCGTAAAATACCCTTGGGAAAGTGCTCCATTTAGCCACGGACATGTTTGAATGAGCCTACTGAACTAACAATCTGCAAGACTGTATACGTATCAAATTTTATGTCATAACTAAGATCATATGGTTTGTTAAATAAATTCATTGATTTTTGTGAACCCATTTTTGTGTTCTTGTAGCCCACTGGGATATGTCATCTGCTTACTGTTTCATAATATGAAGTTGATAGCAGAATATCAATTAGTTTTCCTGCTGGCACAGTACAGATCGCCTAATAAGTATATCAGGTAGAACCAACCACAAATGAGAATATCACAAACTGGAAGCAATTTTATCATGGCCTTTTGAACGAACCATCTCGGCATTTACCTGAACTGATTTTAGGAAATCATAGAAAACCGAATTTCGGCTGGCCTAACAAGATTAGAAACTGCGTCCTCACGAATGCGAGGTCAGAGCGTTACCTATCAATTACCACGCTCGGTTTTGTTATTGATCATCTTACGCGAGTACTTTTATACAGGGTGTTACAAAAAGGTACGGCCAAACTTTCAGGAAACATTCCTCACACAAAACAAAGAAAATATGTTATGTGGTCATGTGTCCGGAAACGCTTACTTTCCATGTTAAAGCTCATTTTATTACTTCTCTTCAAATCACATTAAACATGGAATGGAAACACACAGCAACAGAACGTACCAGCGTGACTTCAAACACTTTGTTACAGGAAATGTTCCAAATGTCCTCCGTTAGCGAGGATACATGCATCCATCCTCCGTCGCGTGGAATCCCTGATGCGCTGATGCAGCCCTGGAGAATGGCATATTGTATCACAGCCGTCCACAATATGAGCTCTAACATGGAAAGTAATCGTTTCCGGACACATGTGCACATAACATATTTTCTTTGTTTGTGTGTGAGGAATGTTTCCTGAAAGTTTGGCCGTACCGTTTTGTAACACCCTGTATGCTTTATATGTCACGGTATTAAATTTCCATTATCTTATATCTGGCTAATGTTTAAGATCAGAAAACTGGATATCGTTAAGTCCTAAATAAATCGTAACGATTTAAAAATTACAGTCAGTAACAGAACAAATTTGATTCTACAGATAATGTCCCTAGGTCACACTACGTTTTACACTATCGTTTTCGTATATCATACTGTCTTTTACAACTTACCAGAGAGAGAATTGTGGTCGAAGCACCAGTAAATTCAAATAGTGAGGAAGCTTAGTCTTCGGTTAACGATTCATTTTACCCCAGCAAAAGGGCATTCAGAATACGAAATCTGCAGCTCGAGCGAAGCCTTCAGAATGCCCCTCTTTTTTCCCTAACTTCCTCGTCCTATGGTCTTATTAAGGATACAAATTCTGACACCGAGTTACTTCTTTCTGAGTACGCATAGATTGCCAAGTTTTCAAGTTGTCATGTTGTCAAGCTGTTAATTTGGGAACTGCACCTCTCACTGACGACGATAAATGCGGGAACTAAGAGGTGAAAAACTTCATGGTGCATTTCCCCATATACTAGATACCTGGATCTAAGGGTAACTTTGTCTGTATATCACTTAAACTGTGCTTTTCCTCTAATGTGAGTTTATAAGAGGTTTGCATTACTATACTTAGCCTGCGTATCCACTAAAATTAGTATATTATAAAATTAACTATCCTAAACATAACATTTCTTGCTAATCGCTAAAATCAGGATCTGTCGTTCGTGAGATAAAATGTCACATTACATCAAGCACAAAGGGCGAAATATTTTCCGTAACATAGAAAGAGTTATATTGCTGTCGCGTAGCACCTGAATTGCTACTGAATTGTTTATTTTCACAAGTTTATCCGACATGCGCATATAAAGAAACTGGAAAAAGCAAGTGTTCCCAGCCATGTTATAGGTTCGTAGTGGTTTGATGGCTCAGTGATTAGATGCCTGATTTAAATCCTGGTTACTGCTGGAATTAACACTTTTTTTCACCACTTGCAAAGCTCGCCTTCCGTGTGTAGTAAACTAGTACATTAAAAACATTATACAAAGCTTGCGTGCGGGGTATTACTCACCATTAAAACACCCTGTAGTGTTATGGGATCCACTACATTTGTCAAGGTGGAGCCACCTTGCGTCACCGTGTGTGTGAATGGTGTGAAAGAGGCAACAGCTGCCATCTATGTGCAGGTGTTTAAGACGCCACTTTTGTTCTATGGGCCTGCTTCAAATACCGGGAATTGGCCACCGGATGCAGCAACCTGATTGGCAGAGCTGGGGGTGGCGCGCCAACTGACCTCGTGGGTGGACGAGGACAACGAGGACTCATTGCTCGGAGAGGAGGACGGTTTTGGTGATACGCAGCAGCGTCCAGTTCAAGTGTGATGTGTAAAATCTGTGAAAAAGTGTTTCATGTCAGGGGTCAGCCCATCTCAGGGTCAGAGTGAGGCTGATATTTTTATGCAGCGTATTAGTCGACGGAAGAGTTCTCCAGCACCAGGCAACAACACGGGAATGTGCTTAAAAAGAAAAAAAACTTTATCACTGCATTGACATTTTCATGCGACTGCACCCGAGACGACCCGAGAATTTTCTCATGAGCCAGTTTATTATTGCTTCATCAGGACACTGTCATTTATTTTACGTTTCTTGTACTAAGAAATACATGCAAGACATCCCATGCTGGAGCAAATTTTTCTTATAAAAATTGTAATTTAGTATTCTTTTAATTTTTTTCTTTTGTGCATATTATGAAAAAAAAAATATTATGTAGTTTCAAACAGAAATTTTATCCCAGAATTATTTTAAAAATAAAAATTAGTATTTAATAATTAAATAACGGTTTGTCAATGGTAATATCCAGTAATAATCTTTAAGTAACAAAGGATCGTTACAACCCAACTAGAATCTTTCTGCACTGGGTTGTCCAGTATGATCAGTTTTATCCTATGTGTAGACTACATGTCCATTAATGATTAGTATCGTGTGAAGTTAATGATCCTAATGAACGGTATGAAATATAGTGTGCTGTTCTTGTTATAGAAGAAAAGGGTAGAAACCGATGACAGCTGATAGGTTACTGTTCTGAAACACACCCATCCATCAAGTTTGAAGGCCCCACCTAATTAACTAAAATCTATCAGAAATGTAATATACCCTCACCACATACGCACCACGGACACTTACCGGTGACCAGGAACTACGGAATACCACCTCATCTACCCAGTGGCTAAATACAAAAGGTAAAAATTATTCCAACTGGCATAGAAACAGGTAGCGCCATGTTTGATGCCACTCTGTCTCACTACATGGTTGCGGGCTGACGATGCCTAAATCGTTACTAATACCATAATTTCTCTCTTCCATTTCCTCATTACTTCCAGAAAAAAAATTAATCATTTAACCAAAAACCTAAGGAATAATAATAATAATTCCGTGTGGTCGTTATAACCTGGTGACAGGGTTTCTATTGGCTGCTCATTCCGCCATTGCCGCAGCTTATTTAAGTCGGCAGACCTGTCGATTACAGTGGACCTACAGTTTAACGTGAAATCCGAATCACGGAAGCGTTCTGTCGTACTTTACGTTTCACAGCAAGCTATGCTATCGGTTAAGAGTTTATGAAGATCTCCGCCGTGACACGGATTTGAACCGGGGATCTTTCGACCCCCAGTAAAATACACATGAGTCACCAGACCCCTCATCCTAAGGAATTATTCGTGTTTCCGAGGTGTGTTCCTGAATAGGATCGCTGTATAAGTCAGCACTATTTTATTACTGCAGACATGAACTTATAGTTTAAAGATCTTTTTATGCCTCTGTTAACCACGTAACTGAATTTGAAGGCGGTTAATGTAGGTCTACACACATAACTGGGATCTCAATAATGATAGCAATAGCAGGGTCAGCAAGAGTTTAAGCAGTCTCTGCTGCTACCTTAATCGCGTGCCGTAGAGGCAGCAAATATAACAGCTATTGGATTGCGCAGCCAGCCTTGATGTTTCGCAATTACCGTGATCAAAGCGGCGTGAGAGTTGGCGGGTTCTGTGTCGTCTGCCACTTGAACGCTGATAGGGCTGCGGCTTGTCCACTTACTTACGCCGCGCTAGCCACCACAACTTCACCAGTTCTCGGTGCCCACGGAATTGAAACTGGCCACTCCGTGGCTGCAAGATGCCCCAACAGAGGCGGCGGAGATAGAGATCTGAACAAGGCTTAACGGAGCATTGATTTGGACATCGTTTGAAATTTCTTGCGGTCTCCTACAGTTTAAATAATCTATGTATATAAAGATGAATGTATATATGTTTGTTTGTTGGTTTGTTTGTTCCTCATACAAATCCACAGTTTCCATCCGATCTCGATGAAACTTTGCACACTCATCCTTCGAAAAAAGAAGAAAAATACTGTCTACATTTGGCCGAAAAATTATTTGTATAAATAATACATGTTGTCTTATAATTTCGAAATATTACTGAACGGCGATACACAGACGCGTTGGATATGGAGGTCTCTGTACTATTTTTCCGTGTAGCGGTCAGGTAGCTCAGTGGCTAAAGCGCTTGCCTACTAATGTTTGGCTCGTGGTCTCCGGTTCAGATCTCCGTGGAGGCTAAGATTTTTAAAAAATGGTTTTTGATCGTAAGAACCACGCCTTGGCCGTTGGTTATTTGGACTGAATGTTAAACTGTAGATATTACAAAGTTAGGGGTGCAATGCGAGGCAAATCGTAGGTAGTCTTGCAATGCTGTAGGTGTACACTTTTTTACGTTATAATGATCCCTTAGGGGTTGTTCGCAGTCAGTGTGTGTGTGTGAACCGCAGTAATCTATATATCTATAAATGAGAAAATAAGAAAGTTCGAATGTGTGTTTGGATGTACGTCTGCAATCAATCACGCCTTAATAACTCAACATATTTAAATGAAATTTGGTATGAAGTCAGTTAATTGCGTGCGAAGTGTTATAGGATAGATTTTATCCCGCAAAAACGCATAGTTCTTTTAGAAATTGCCATTAATATCAATTCGGAAGCAACAAAGAGTTTCCTACTTCGTAGATAGCCGTGCCACGTTTACTCTTTGCTTTTTACACTACTTTTCAGAAATAAAAGCAAAAACCTTCTTACATATGAAAATTTGTGTTTAGTTTAAAAGCCATAAAACCGACGCACTTGATAAATAATAGTTTGGAAGCACGAAATATAAATCTGTACTTTACCTTAAGTTCAGGAAGAGAATTCTTCAGTTGCATACATGAAATGGCATAACACCTCAGGTATCACACCGTAATTCCGTTCATAAGCCTAATATATGCTTCATAATATATGTTAAAAATCAAAGTTTAAAAAAAATATTAAATACTAAGAGTATACCAGCACAAAAGTGACAAAATGGTCGTCCGCGAAGAGGCCGTTTTTGTATGTTCATGACGAATATGAAACAGTTTCGTTTCCACCTCGGTTCGGTTTATTGCCTTTGTTTCTTTTTTTTCTGCTATAGATACTCTGTAACATTACAAATTATTTTTAACAAAATTTAAAACTTAATAGAAGATAACAAACCATTTTTTGTTTTTGATCTTAACTTTCTGTAGAAATCAGTGAAATAGTTGCCTATAAAAAAAAAGAATTTTTTTTTTTTTTTTTTTTTTTTTTTTTTTTTTTTTTTTTTTGCTTACTGTTGAATATTCTGCTAATAACTATTAAATCCTTCACTTAAAACGAATGTATTCAATAGTCTAAGGTAGAAACCTTTCGTTTCGAGAAGCCATGTTAGGAGTAGTTTACATAGCGATATACGTCGTCACTAACACGGCGCTTATGAAAGCAGCTTATTTATTACTAATAATTACTAAATTCCAGCTGCCTGATGCTATAACAAGAATATTCAGGTCCAGGTAGCATTTCAACCTAACCACTATCTACGCTGATATTTCCACTACAAAATCAAACGATAGGGTCACACCCTAACAATTAAACGAATCGGAACTAATTTCGAGTTGTAGCAACAGTTTCAATATGAGGTTTCCTTATTAGCTTAGCATAAATTATCATAATTAATTTTATTATACACCTTCAGTATGAATTTCAGCTGGACTAAAACACGCGCACTAACATAATCACTGTATTGCGACGTAATCTTGACTTGCAACATTAACGTAAGAGTTGTAATGAATTTTGGACTTTCCGTTGTACAGCGTAAGTTACGAGCGTTTTAGAATACGTTTTTAAATTACGTTATTTTAATAACTGTCATGGTCCTGATGCCATAGTTCATGTGACTGGATGTAGTTCCACAAGAATTTATTATTTACTTCGCTTTTCCAACCACCATATTACAAAGGTCATTTTTCAGACAGATTTTAGCGGTTGCTTTGTATCACGGTCTGAAATTAATGGGTCAAGTTTATACCGCAATTCATGATGTCACTAACAATCAAATAGTGAATGTATTAATGTGCGGTTGATAGAACCCTTGATATTTTAGCAACAATATTGGTGGATTTTGTGGTTTGGTTGAAATACAGCTTGAAGCAAAATGACAACTGAAACTTTATAGTAGTTTAAGATGATTTCATGAGGGCCAATTTAGTGACATGTATCGCGTTGTACTTAAATTGTATCAAAATATCAATAATAGCTCCGGAACAGGTAATATAAATCTGTACTTCAGTTGCGGACGTAAAGTAGTGTGACATTTCAGGTATTAGACCGTAATTCGATTCGTAATATGTGTCACAATATGTGTGAAATATCAAAATTTGAGTCATAGTACTGATTTCAAAGGAGCTGTATTAACGAAGGTTATGGTAAGTTTGCTACACTGCCTGGACCAGAATTATTACTAATATTCCATGGTGCACAGTGGATTTGGAGTTCAGAATGTGGTTACCATTGCCAATTCTGACTATAAAGTCGTCAGAATGTGCTCAAGAAGTCTACGCCACTAAGAGGGCGTCCATTAATTACGTGGAGTAAAAAGGGGTGGGGGGTGGGGTGAAATCCGGTGAAATCTCACGTAGCATTTGAAACTCCTGAAGGGCAGTATAGCTAAAAAAAGAAAAAAAGATCCACAAACGACGAGGATACCGACTTTAGGGGGAGGGGGGAGGTTCTCGGAAGTAGGAGAGCTAAAAAAAAGGATCTAAGAAAAACTACAAGGTCGGTAGTAGGGATGGGGAAGTCCCGTCAAAATCTCACGTCATTTTAGGGGGAGATCTCACTACGGGAGAGGTGGGGGGTAGGGATTACGTAAAAACATCTTACGTAATTAATGGACGCCCCCTAAGTGACTAATGTTTGTAACCATGTCTTTTGGCGTGCGTTACATCTTTGTTACCTACATCCCGGCTTTGACGAACGCTTTTCATTGAAGATTAAAAGCCAAGGAAGCGGATGACCAAATTTTCAACTCTAAAGGAGAATTTTTTCTGCTGGTCGTACTCTGAATAGTAACATAAAATTTTATACCATAACACACTTTCAAGCGGACGAAGTCGCGGGTAACTGCTAGTAATACTATAAATACGGAAGTGAGAGTCTGTCTTTCTGTTACGTTTTGACGACTAAATGGCTATACCGATATTGATAGAATTTGACAAGAACCTCTGTATGAAGGGCACAAGTCATTTTTTCTAGTATGATTAACAGTTGTAGTCACGAAATTTTGAGACCTTTTCGAATGGTGACAGAAATATGTTGGAAACTGATTCTCATCAAGAGACAGGTTCAACGGTAGAATGATATAGTGATAGCTTTCCTGTCATATAATGCCAACTCGGTGTTGTTTGGAACCAATCCTTCGTTACCAACAACTTTCTATATTCAATTCTGACAACAACAACAAAAAATCTTAATCCACGCGTACGAAGTCGAGGGTACGAGCTAGTAATAATAATAATTTCTTAAGTGGAGTAAATATTATAAATTAAATTCCGGCTGCAAAAAACAGTTGTGGTGAATCCTATTCTTTATACCCCAGACGTGTTTTGCCCCTATGATGAGGATATATACATTTTACTACAAACACAGTGATAATCTTCACATATCGGTCTGAAATAGCACTTTAGGCACTTTTACATACCTATTTTATAAAGTTCCATTTTAACATTCTGCTAATTGTTGTTTTACAAGCCTTACCTGTTGGTACAATAACACAAAAATAAGGAACTAGGTTGGCACTACTGCAGTCACAAACATAAAACTAAAAGTAATACAGTAACAGGATGTGTTTAGCATACATGTCTAAATTAGCATGATATCATTAACTATGATATAAAAAAGCATTTGGCGAAGTGTTCAACTTGAACTTTTTGTCATGAAACACATATAAAAACATACACCACTTACAGCCACTGATTATTTTACGTAAGAGTGAAACACGTCTGTATAGTAAAAAATAACATTCATTACAACAATTATTCGTAGACGGAGGTTTACTTATAAAATTTATTCTTCAAAAATTGCGAAAATGGCCTATTAAATTAATTAATTTTAAGTGTGATACGCTAGTGATATACACATTGATATAACGTGTAAACACACTACTACATCAATATTTTTTTTCCATTTTATTTACTTTAAAAAAAAATCAGTGTGCAGTCAGATTTATATGTGTCAGTGAACAGAGCAGTTTAATAAAATAACAAATTACATTTATTTTTGTGAATTAACATTTATAAAGGAGGACCCACCAGTGCAGCTTAGTACGCAGAGGCACCGCATATTTGACAGTGGAGGTACAACGGGACTCAAAACCCGCGAAACGGCTGTCCTTATTACGGTTTTTACGCGGTTTTTCACAGCCACCAAGGTGTATGCCACGACGGCCCCAATCTCCACATCTTGTTCTACACATTTTACAAAAAAATAAGAAAAAATAAATAAATAAAAATCACCTATCAGAAATAGAACATAAATAGACATTTCGCAGATAGATGGCATCACTTCGCTTCACCAATTAATACTTACTACGACCTAGGAGTAGGTATAAAATGCTTTGCGTCAGTATGAACTAGTTGCCATAAAATCAAAGCTCCAAATTTTACTACGATAATCATGAGTAAAATCACACCAAAGGCATTCAATGCCAAAATATTGGGAAAAGGTGGTGAAGAAGAAGATCCATAATAAGGAAGCATCCTATTATTTTTAAAAAAGTTAGAAATTTATGAAGTATTGTTGTGAGGAAGTCCATAGTCGATGGTAAACTTCTGATGGGTTTCGCGGTAGAGCAGCAAGAAAACAAATTGACAAAACGTTTAATTAATTAATTAATCCACTACTTTAGTACCTCACAAAACGCATCGTGAATTCCTGTTAATGGGATACAACAGTGGTGGTGAAGACGACTGTCGTCGGAAGCAAGGAGCCCGCGTGCGATGGCCAGACGGCGGGGCGCCTCGTCCACCCCTCTTGTCGGCGCGTGCGCCCCTCTCTTGCCGTAGCCCGGCGGTGCCCGGCTGTGCCCGGCTGGCCCGCCCTCGCTGCCGGCAGTCAGTCGCCGCCCCGCGCCGCGACGCCTCCCGACGCCTATCGACGCTCCCAGAGGCCACTGCCACCGCCGGCGACCACGACGCCGCCTGCCACAACCTTCTGGAAAGTCGCTGGCCAAACACGAAGCTGGCCAATACCTCCGCAGCAAGTGACTCGTGGTACGTACGTCAATCGGAGGTCACTCGCGGAACAAAATACCTGTTGCATACAGCACAATATTATTCTCATGTCCATTAATTTTTAATGTTATTTCGTTTAACAACATTCTACTTAAAGGCACATATTTTGTTCAATTTTTAGTCTAAATTTATAAGTTTTATATTAGTAAGACGTTTCATCAGTACGAATAAGTCCCAATTTATTTTATACAATCATACTTTCTTCTCTTCCATTTATTATGTGAAAAAAATCTTAAAATGCTATATGGTGCGGTGTATTAAAGTCGGTAAAATTTTTCATAGTTAACACAAAAGCCATTAACTATGGCGCAACTGTTGCTTGTTTTTCCCGTAGGTCTATTTGAGAAATGGAGTCTGCACTGTCGACATAATTATCCATTCTTAAAAACTGAAAATGTCACCTTTAGGGTTCTGTAATTCCTTTTATGACGTAAAAATTATTTTTTAAATTTTTATTAGAATATCAAACATTTTAAACATTTTCGGCAACAGTAATTTATTACATACAAATGTAAATTTGCTACATTTCTTTTTAAAATTAGTAAGTCTCTACAAATTAAAATATGTTTACACTTTATTTATAAACAAATATAGGTGTTAAAAACAATTCCCAGAATCAAATATCATACTTTGTTTCAGTCCATGTTCCAAAAGAAACTTCAGCTGTTTCAAGTGAACCCATAAATTTGATTTAGAGAAACTTTTAATATTTCTAAGAAAGATTAGTAATTTTCTCAAAACTTAACATGGTACGAGAATAGTGATGATGGTCTCTCTCTCCATTACTTTGCTAGAATTTGTTTCTCACATATCCTAACTTCTACACCCACTTGTAGCTTTCCATTAACTACGTGAGTAAGAAGTAAAAGACCACATGAGTTTTTTCAAGAAAAAATTATATATTCTTAAAAAAGATAAAACTGAGAAATAACTTACTTCGTTATAAATGTAATATGTTTACAGTACGGTGTTGTCTAAAAACAATACATAACTTTTATTCTAGTGACAGACACCTCGACACACACGAAGTATGCTTGCTGTTTCACTTATAGAGTAGTCTGACCCGCCACACTAACCCTAGGCTTAGACAGAAGCGATGATCTCGTTTTTCTGAAATTTCGATTTAGTACATAAGAAGTCAAAAGTGATAGTTGATGTCTGAAATGTTATGCCAACCGACAAAAATTACGTAAATTCTCAGAAACCGAACATAAACAAAATCGCCTTGATCATACTCAAAGTAAAATTATATTTAGGAATACGGTGCACAGAAAATGTTGACTACATAAATCCTACGCTTTTGTTGTGGCGTAATAATTATTTCCCAAACAAAAAAAATTGATTCATTTCTTTAAATACCTGGAGAATTTGCAATCATTGGCTAGTATATTTAATCTGATAAAAAGATTCTGTATGGTATAGGTTTTGAATTATACCGAAAACTCGTTATTTTTAGAAAGGAGGATTCAATGTCAGTACATTATTAAAAAAAATTCTTGCATCTGAACAAAAAAATAATGTTTACTAATGTCTAGTAGATTTTTTAAATGTTTATAACAACTAGATGATTGAAACATACGATCAATGCTTAAAATCATTTCTGACTTTCAAAACGAGGAGGTTTGTGAGGAAATTAATTTAATTTGATTTATTTCTCCTTTAATTTTTAATTTTCGCTTTATATCTATTACCAGTGGTCAGTTTACACGAAACTCACGGTGAATCTGAGAGCGGCAGTGTCCTCTATACATTTTCGATTTGGTTAAATTCTGCCTTTAGCTGCAAAATTAACATTGATTACAAGTTAATTAATTAGTTTGATTTTAAATAGTGAAGTGTGAATAGAGTTATTAATACGTAAATTCCGTATTGCTTAATAATATGTACTGCAGAATTAACCATAATTCCTTTTCGATCATGATATTCGCTCTCTTTAATAAGCTTAAGCTTTGCGATACAGCTTTAATGAACGGAAAAATTATAGATTCGGCGATATTATTCATGAAGCTAGAGTTAAAACATCACACTATTAATAATTACTATGTTGTTGCCCCTAATATATAACGAGAAAGCTTTAATTTGAATTCTCTTCATCTTGCTTTCCTTTAATAAATATAACAACGAACAATAGGATGTGCATTGTATGATATTATTTACTTTTTAATATATACAATTTAAACTGCATGACTGGATATGACGATGACACTACTATTTCGTATTTAAATACAGAGGATTAACATGAAATGAATCAGTAGATAATGTGACAAAGGGCAATAAACTAAAGAGAATTTGCATAGTTTTAAAGAAATACTGAGAACTATAGTTAACTCATTCCATCTGTACATTTCAAAGATTACAAATCAATGGGAAAGTTTATTTATATTTAAGTACTGAGTCTATTAGTTCAGCAGTGTTGAGAATCAACTTGAAAAACTCTTGTATTGAGTATATATGGTTTGTATTATATAGAATAATAAAAACATTATTTATTGATCAGCTCGTTGTGAATTGAGACGCAGAAATAGGAAATATTTGAGTAGTTAGGCTTAAAAGGATCTCATTCACATGAATATAAATAACACAAGTTAAAGCAATACTGTACAGCACTATACAACACCATGTCAGAATAAAGTTACATTCAATTTTCGTATCTTTTAGCAAAAATTTCATTCTACCAGGACACAACAACTTAAAAAAGTTAGATGGTTAAATACATAGTAAAAAGAAATACATGCGAAAAAATTTCGAAAAAATGAGAGTCTGTCGTATTATTGCACTCAATTTCTTTTGTGATATTAACTAAGAAGATAGGATAAGAATATTAGCGCTTAGATTTAACAGCATTTTGTGACAACAATACGAGCGTCTCACTTAAATAGATAGTGCATTGGAGACATAACATGAAAATGTAGTTTGTAGTATGGAATGTACAAATATATTTTCCGGTAATAATCGCTTTTGGTTTGCTGCATACTCATCAGTTCCAATTTTATCCAAATAAATAATTTGCGTGAATTACGAAAATTAACATCCTTTAAAAATTTTCCTTCCTCTGATGACCTCGATGTTGTCGAGGTATAAAAGCATAGGGAAAAACCTCTAAAATTAATGCAAATAATTACATATGGTGCTTGATGTTAAATACTTTTACTTTCAGCTTTCATTTCCTTAGCATTAGCAACTAAAATTTAAAATCTGTAGAAAACAATCATTCACTGATATATTGTAAATTGTAATCTAGGAAAAAACTGCAAACCGAACACTTTCTGTAGGTTATTTTTAAAAATACAATCAAAGAGTTTTCAAATTAAATTTGACAGAAATTTGTTTCATTTTAAAGAATAATATGCTTGATTAAATCTCTTTCCTTTATTTTTTATTTTATTGTCTTCAGAAGTATCATGAGAAGATTTATCTACGATCGTATAAAGGCACACCTTCAAAGCGATCTTACAACATCGAATCGAATATCGCATGTTTTTTTAAGCCGTCATGTGTTGAAGTGAAAACTGTAGGTGGGAAAAGAAATGATATTATAATAGCTTTAAACGTAGATCTTTAGATTTAAAAACACTTAGTGTGTATCATACTGCAATGAGATTCCTATCAATGCCTGCTTATGTATAACGAGGACGAGGCTCAGTTTCTGATTCGTTCACCGAATGATGGAACGTAATTGAAGGGTTCATGAAGTCAATCATATGGATATGCGTTGCAGAGACACTGAAGACCTCGTTTTTTATCTGCATTTATTTTTAGAAATAGTTTAACTATGTTTGTCAACAAATAAGTTACAAGCATATTAGTTTGTTTTAACTACACTTTCCTCTAGGAACTAAAGATGATATTCGTTATTAAAGTCGGGTACCACATAAAAATTAACTTTCATTACGATTGGCTGCTGTTATCCATGGTCCATAGTCATTGTGACATTAGCCAAAAGTTTGTTGTTTTATAATGATAAGAAGGACGACATAAAGAATCGTAGCATAATTCATTAATGTATACGAACAACGCTTGTATGCTGCATACTTCATTCTGCTTATCTTGTGCAGACTGAGATACGCCATCGGAATTGTGGCGAACTGCAGTTTCTCTGAATTACATTTTGCAGTAGCTTAAACTATGCTGACGTAGTATTGTAGAAACATAAAAAAAAATCCATACCTAGAGAAACCCAAGAAAAAAACTTTACATTTATTATTCGCAATATCGAGTGAGATTGAAGTGTTTGGGATTCTAACAAACTTATGGTCAGCTAGATAAATGCATCTCTGTAGTATAGCAATACAGACAGTTACTGGTATATACTCGACCTATCATTCCATCGATCTAAATTTGTTCTAAACCACTGGATTCTTATACACTATGGTGCAAAAGTGATTTTAGTCAAGTGAGATCAAATGCATAAATGAAAATAATATTAAAATTTTAAGATATAACATATTAGTTTTATACAACATGTATAATTCAAGAATATTGTTCAGTTTCAACCTTTCATTCTATTTATAAGATATTGTGAATATTTACAAGTTCCTGCAAGCAGAATTTTAGTTTCTCCATAAACGTTAATTATAAAAAACTATGTAATCTTCTTAATGTAAGTTCAGGTATAAAAGTTTATTCCATCTATAGAATCTATTTTCGCGGATGAATTGATGTTTTTATTACGTAAATATGCAGTCAACTAAATAAAGGTTTTAGTATGAACTTAAGATTACAAATAAAAGAAACTTGACCTCACAAAATTTGACAGGTTTAAATATGATCAACGTGGGTTGAAATTCATTTGGACATGCCATCATAACACACTTCGATGAATACAACTGATCAAAATCAAATCTCCAGTCTCTGGTTGCACATTGCATTTTTCGCTCAACAACGGTTTACATGGAATTTCATTAATCGTACAGATGTATCATGGAAGAAGGATAATTTTTACCTGTAGATTTACTTACAAGTAAACTAGATGAGCGGGAAGGTCGTAGAAATAGTCGGTATTAACCACCAGCATCATGGAATGTCTTGAAATTAAATTTAAGATTATTTGAATTTTTTGTAGTTGGTAGCAGTATTTAATCTCAGTGAAAAACATCGAAACGCTTTTAACAATCCAAACCAGGAATTATTAAGAAGATTCTGCAAAAGTGAAGTTAACTATCTGCTAAACAAGCCAAGGAAGATAAGGGCAGTGGGTGTGAAACATGGCCACAAGATTTATCTCTCCGAATCCATTGTGCTCTTAACAAGAGTGGAAAGGCGGAAGCTACTACTCCCTTAACAATATATTTCATTTCAGATCATACAATGTGGCTTCAATCCGTTATTATTAAAGATAGTTGATTTCTTTACTTCTTGCTTCAGGAAAGAAAACTACAATTTTTCCTTAGAAAATGGTTTGTTACTAAAACAGGTCTGCTGTTTATAGATTTTGGTTAGGATCATCGCTAGTTAGGCTGGAAATAAAAGTTAATAATTGGCTTTCGAAAGATAAGTCAGATTATAAAAAGGTTAACGAATCTATCAAAAAAGTCATTGTTTAACTACCAGTCTATAGCTTCATAATACAGTGAGGTAAAAATGTATTTTATTTTTTTTGGCGGGGGGGAGGGGAGGGCGCATGTGTTCGAAATTCGTCCCAAAATAATAGGAAACATTTTTTACTTTCAGAAGCTACGTAAAATGTTTGTTATGGAAACGAACAACGATTCAAACATTTATTCGAGAGCATATTTATATGTGTAAATCAATCTGCCGACTCCAGTGCTCAGTGAATTTGTTTTGTTTGGTTAAAAACTGTATACCTAACTTTAGAGACTTCTATCGATACTGAAACGTGAGTGGCAGGACGTGGCTACTCTCCCTGATCTGAACATCTCTAGTTGAATGTCGGAATGATTCCTTCAAAAGAGACTCTCCCAGTTGTTACGATCTCAACGTTGATAAGCCGCCAAACAATATTATAAAATATTATCTGATAAAATTTATCAGCCTTTATAGTAACCATACAATGTCAGTAATCTGGAATTACGAATATCCAATATATACCAGAACAGATGAGTAGCATCCATGGCTAGTTACCTGGTTTTTGGCCTTGGAAAGAAGAGAAACTTTTAGATAAAAAAAACGAAAAAAAAATAAAATTGTCTTAATTCAAGCTTGAAGTATAGAATTATTGCTAAATTAATAACTATGCATCTTTAGTTACTGCATTATAATTTTCAGTACAGCTTTGATTTTAAAATTAATTTTCATTAATTTCCTTGTTGTGAGGATTGGAGTCCATCGTAACATTTAAAAATCTTAATTTCGAGTGTGAACGAAGACAAAATTCTAGTTTCACGAAAATATGTGTACTCCAAACTATTCAAGTGATTTTTTTTTTTCAATTTAAAAACTGTTTATTCTTGGCTTTTCTTTAATTCCTTCCTGTAATCTGTAAACTGCACGGCAAAGCGAATGACGTTTCGAAGTTTGTTAACAGTTGCGAGCTATGTTTTATAACAATAAGTTTAAACTAATTTTTTATACAAAACAAACAAAATTCGTTTGTATCAAACTAAGTATATAATTTTTGTACTCCTTCTGTCCCTTTTGTGCCAGATTTCTAACATCCATCCAACACTTGACTACAGCACAGACATTTTAACTGCTTTTGTTTTTATCTACGGTTCTAGTATAATTACGCCAGGCGTATTCTGTGTATGTGTAAGTGAGGTGTCGTGTCATTTGATAAAAGTAAAAATTAGAAGTAGCTAACGTTTTTATTGCACCACTGCCATAATTGCACGTTTTATTCATATTTAAACTCTTTCCTTGAGATTAAATCAATTATAAATTATTACAGGTATTTGATATGTCTGAAGACGTTAATAGAATGATTACAATCATTTGTCTTCTGCGTTAGTTTTGAACGTTAGATTACTAATTTTCAATGTTACAAGTTGAAACGAAAAAACATTTTACTTTAGAGTGCTGTAAACTAAAAATAACCAAGAGACTTTAAAATAAAATTGTGTAATTTAGGATGTGTATAATTTTAACCATTTAATAAATAATTCGTGGTTTCTCGCACTTTTAACAGACATAAAGTCAGTGGTAAACATTTCAGGAAGGTTTGTATACTGGTAGAGAGTTAATCAGGTATCACTCCGCATATTATATTACCCTCTGTCCACAACACACCAGCCCTACGCAATAATGTGATGAACAGTTACATATTTCCTTATCTGTTCCAAAAATTTACTCTTTCTTCCAACCATAAATTTCTTCATTCGGACCCAAAGCTATATGTCACATAAATAAAAACAATGTTCCACTTTGAATATCTAAATGATTTACACACAATTTTGCAGGCGGCAGGTGAAAGTCGTGTTTGTTTTCCTTGCTTGTATCCCTGGCTGCTTACGTGTATATGTGACATCCGTGAAGTTGGCACTCCGAAAAGACAAAGGACTTCCTCACCACGCCAAGCCAACATAGCCTTTTGTTTGCACGGCTGGGCTTTATTTAGAGGAAACCAGTGGTCGACACAGACCAGTGGAGGTGGGATGGGGTTGCACCGACACTCTGGTCGGTGTTCAGGTTTTCTAAGACAGAAGAGACAGGCTGCTGAGTATCTCAGTAATAGACGTTACACGAAAACATCTTTATTATATTGCCAGTTATATCCGCAAAATTTCCTTATTGGGAAACATATTTAAAGACAGTTTCTTCAAACATATCGCTTCCATGCCGACCGTGTTAAAGTGAGAAGCGTAGGGTGATACCAGCAAAATGACATTTTGCTTGATTTACCGATTCATCAAAGGGAAGAAAAAATATATAAATAATTACCTAACACATCTGAATTTTACTTATTTTTTCTACAACTTACTTGATAACAATATTAAAAATATTAACAACAATAAATACATTCCGTTTCAGGCACCTGTTGTTTATGCTTGACAGAAATCATCACAATATAAAATATTTAGTTTCTTTAAGCTGAAAAATAAATTTTAGATTTATCACATAATTACTATTTTCTATGTAAAATACTATTTTTCTTTTAAATATAGTTATCAGTCATTAACTTTGTTTTCTCCGGCATTAAAATGTATGGAGTGTAAAACGCTAAAGTAGTTTTTTAACGTGTTTGTTACTAGAAGTATATTCCGACATATTCAAAGTAAAACGCTGTGAAATTTGTTTTAATTTAAAATCTTTCGCTCAATCATAAACGAAGTATTAAGCTAAGTATTCTTTCTTGTACTGCAAATAACCTTTTAGAATACGAGTATATACATTTCACTACATCAACGAATATAGATTCCAACAGATTATTTAATACATTTGACCATCTTATTCTACAACCACCATATGCACTACACCTCATCGATATATCGTTTAGATTCAACCAATGAATTTCCACAAAATCAAATGACTTCTCATCTGTGTGGTGGTTGTTTTCTTTCACTCACTGCGCGCTTCTACCTCCTCTATAGTCACCATCCTAAAACTTGAAGTGTTACCGTCTGCCTATAATCATGCGGTATGATACGTATCAGTTTGTTTTTTGGAATATGTAGGTAACAAAGCATTATAATGACTAAGAACTGAAATAATACTATTATTTCCCTTAATTAAATAAAAACTAAATACTCCCTACTGAATTATCTAAAAAGTTAATTATATTTTGCGGTATTCAACAGTGCATCTGGGCTGACTTTGAACATTTCAAAAAGTAATATTTGATGTGGGAGAAACACAGTAGATTCATTTCTTGTTCTGAAAATGCTAACACTGTAGAGTGTATCCAATCATACTTCTTACGAAGTTTAGAGCAGCGTCGCATACCTGAATGCGATAGTAAATGTATTCTAATGCGCGCGGGTCCTGTGTCAGACAGCCAACGGGTGACACTGTTTCAAAGAGTGAGACAGCTTTACGTAGTAATACTGTATATCTCTTTAAGTTATAAGAAGTCTTTCAACAAATTCTAACCTTAAGATAAAGGTAGAAAGCAGAAAGTTAGGATAGGAAATGTAGTATCAAAAGAAGTGGAAGTAAAAATGGGTGTGCCACAGAGTAGCGTATTGGGACCATTGCTATTCATTATTCTAATGAATAATTGTGTTGATTGTTTACTATCTGAAATTAGATTGTTTGCAGATGACATAATGCTGTATAAAAGAATCAAAACGATAGAGGATTGTAAATAGTTGCAGGGTGATCTGGACAGGATTTCTAATTGGGTTGGTAAACATGGAATGAAGATAAATGCAAAGAAGAGTCAGCTTATTAGATACACAAATAAAAAACGAAAGGTTAATTATGAATATAAGGTGGGGAAAAATTGATTGCTGAAGACTTGAAATGTAAATATCTTGGAATTACTTTTGATAACAAACTTAACTGGGCAGGACACATAGGACAGGTGGTAGGAAAAGGTTTCAAAGTTCTGCACTTGTTGGAGAGAGTGATGAGGGGATGTACGAGAGAAGTCAAGGAATTGGGTTACAAAACTTTGGTCAGACCAATGCTCGAATATGGTAGTGTAGTACGGGACCCTCATTTTACGTATCAAATACAGGAGTTGGAGAGGGGGCAAAAAAGGGCTGCTAGATTTGTTTCTGGAAATTATCGCAAGAATGCAATCAGTGACGGATATGATAAAGGAGCTGGAATGGGATTCATTGCAAGACAGGAGGAGGATGAGGAGGGTCATGGGAGTGTACAGGGCATATACTGGCGATGAGGAATGGAAAGATATTGCAATAGGTATGAAAAGTAGTGCATGGAAGGGAAAAGATGACCATGACCACAAGCTGGCACTCGATTTCAGGCACAAGGGTGTGAGAACATTCTCTTTTTTAGGTAAGGGTGTCAGGGATTGGAATGAGTTACCAAGAGAAATGATGAATAATTTACCGAAAACTTTGAAAGAATTTAAAGATAAAATTTGTAGAGGGCAAATGTAGGTAGGTGCAGGATAGGGGGAAGATGGGTGTGTAGGGAAATTGCCACCGGAGCCTGTGCTCCATTGCAATTAAGTTAAATTAAATTAAATTAAATAAGGACTTTCAATTATTTTTGAACTTTTGTTTCACGAAGCTTATTTCTGATGTCATTAAATGTTGGTGCAGGTATCAGTATGGTTTCTGGCTGAGCATTGTACTAAATTTAATAACTACATGCATGCTCATTAGTTCTGACTGTTAAAAATGAAAAGCGGTTGTCCCCTCTAAAGAAAATAACATAAGTATACTTTTATCACAATTATTGGATAGGGCTACAAACCAAGGTAAGTTACAAGATTAAGTCTAAGGCGCAGTAAAATTTGTTTATCTTACCAATGAAGCATTTCCTAAGGAGAATCAGATATCATTCCGCATATTTTCATGAGTATTTTAATTACGGAGCTAAAGAAATCGAGATACGAATGTGAAAGGAAATTTTACATCACACACTGAATTCAGGAACGGAATAATACTTAGATCAAGTGAGCAGACAATTTATTTAGAATTTATTGGATCGCCAAAAAAGTACTCTTGTACTGAATTTCGCCAAACAAGACAAAACTTAATCGGCACCTATAGCGGTTTCAAAAGAATATTTAAAATAAAAATATTTAATAATAGTTTTTAAAATACTAAGCTTTTAGCTTGGATACTAAAATAAATTCGTCTTGTATGAAAGTTTTGACGCCAAAAATAAATACAGTAACTATTTTACAATATGTTTCTCTCTAGCAGTTATATTGACAATGCTTTCAAATATTACTAACGCTCATGCAAATGCGTTCAAAATTATGTGTAGAGGAACATTCATACAATCATATCATTTCTTGGTCAGCCAGCAGTCAGTCAGCTGAGGCGTAGACATTCGTGGTTGTGGTCTGTTTATCTTGATTTTCGTGGTGTTATCTTGTGATGAAAGCCGCAGCAGAGTGGCTGAAAAGTTAGGATTAATTAATCAAAGCAGCGCCATCGAAAGAACCGAAATAACACAACTTACAGCCAACTTTTTATATTTTCTGTTTACGACAGTGCAAATAATTATTTTTGTATAGAGTAGCACTTCGATTTGGCACTTCAGTCCACCGTAGAGAAATTTTTGGTATTTAATGATACTGTTCCGCTGTTTTTGACATGATGACTTTGTGTGACCCGTATGTTTCTTAGCTTTGTAACTCGGTTAATATGAAGGAAGAAATTTGGTAATCCTAGGTCATAATTTAATTCTTCTACTAGAAATTTGAGATAAATATATTTGTGTGATATTGTCATTTAAATCGAAAATACCGCTTTGTTCTGTTGTCAACCTGTTATGCCTTTTCGTGTCATCAAGTTATGACCTAATTCCTTTCCTTTCTTGCTCTTAACTATCAGTCTATGCTTACGAGTTTTAATAACTTAGTGTTCACTAGTTGAAGTGGTGTATTATTTTACTCCTCAAAGATTCCTTTTGTTTCATTCTAATTACTAGACTTTAAATGTGAATA
The DNA here is from genome assembly GCA_031002005.1 of Vandiemenella viatica. Classification (NCBI taxonomy): domain Eukaryota; kingdom Metazoa; phylum Arthropoda; class Insecta; order Orthoptera; family Morabidae; genus Vandiemenella; species Vandiemenella viatica. The sequence goes on along the minus strand of CM061920.1, from coordinate 301,731,299 downwards.
ATCGTCCTGTCTTTCAGAAAGTCTAACTTTGTTTTATTTTCATGCACGAAACTTTTATTTGCGCATCGTTAAACCGAGTTCGAATTTATTGCTTTAGTGTATGCTTGTTAGACTTTTAATTACCGTTATGAAATTTGGACGAATAGAAGTTAAATTAGTTATTTGAATAGAATAATTGCGATTATATCACTCTTAATACCACTAAATTACAGATTTAGAAGATAATTCTCGTGTAATTGCTCTCATCTGACCCTAAATTTAATAGGTCCGTTGAAACTCCCAGTAAAGCGAATAAATAGTGAATTAATGGGATTGTTTGAAATAGCTGCTCACAATTCAGATATTTGTGCTACAAGTTGTGTTAATATGTATCTAACCAGCAATAAATTTTAGATTTCACAGAAAATGAAGGCCTCAATTTATTCAAAAGCGAGCATCTGGAGCAATTTCTTATCTCCACTTTATCAGAATTTCAAAAATTTGTTTTAGTCTCATTTTGTTGACAGTAAATAATATTAAATATAGCCATTCCAAAACCACTTGTTGGGGATCTAAATATTTACATCACCTCCAACCAAACTTTCTTCATCGCTTCATTCATTCTTTTTTACGTCATTAATCGATACACTGTAAAAGTAAAGTTATTTACAGTGTTAATTTACATTAAAATTTCATCTCGTACTTCACTGTATGTAATATCAGACAGAAATTGTCTAAACGCGGCGAATAATTATTTACAGGCACTGTACGACAACTTGGCATCTTTAATGCTGCTTGGAAACTCGATAAATTATTCTTAGTTGTAATATAGAAGACAAGATTTAAAGAAATTAATCAAGTGGGTTGCAGTTATAGTTGGTTGGAGATCGGTCTAGGACATCGCTGTTTTAACTGTAGAGATCGTATAGTGCTGTACATAAGAAGTAAATTCTGCAAACCGTAATAAATAATAATAAAAAAGAAAATAGGCAAATACATTGTTTATACGATTTAGTTGCCGTACACTTTTTTACTAAAAATAAATAAATAATAGGCTTACTAAGCGATCGTTATTAAACATGAAACTAGCAAGAGATGATTTCTTGTAATTACATATGCTTAGCCGGAAAAATAGAGTAGGAAATGTATTTTAATGGTATCAGAATGCAAGAGGAGATACGCATTAAATATTTATTAATTAAACTCTAATATATGTAGTTGCATAAGAAATCACAAGACAAATAATTTGAAAACTGCTGTACAATCAGATTAATATCACACGGTCCAAAATTCAAATGAGGAAAAGAAAATAATTGTATTGCAGAAAGACCAATTTGTATTTTAAAAAGCAGGTGCGTAAAACAAATAGTTCTGACGTTACGACTAATATGAGATGAACGGAAAAAAAATATTACATTTCTGGCGATGAAGCTTTCTATAGAATAACGTTACGATGTAAATGAAACAATGCGTACAATTTTGAAGAACTGGAGATTAATACGACAAGCTATTAACATAAAAGACAGCGAAAAGGAAAGTAAAATTTGATTTATTACATGCACCAGTCAATATTTTTCTGATATGGAAGAAGGTTAAAGAAAAATCTAAGATCATATACAAGATTTAAGGATGAAGAATTACTGGCTGATACTTCTGCTATTAACTGATGTGAATGAACATATAAAAAAATAGTTAATGACCACGAGGAAACGAGATGTGAATAAGTTATCATGAATAGTATAAGAAATATAATTAATCAATACATTAATAACTAAATAGGAATACATGGAGAGAGAAGACAAAGACGAAAGAAGTAATATAGCTAAAGAATATTGCAAAATCAAAATAACTCTCTATAAAATGAGAATCATTTTTGTTTCAAAAATTTATCTATGAAATCTTCCTTTAAATTCATTACGTGATATGCAATGAACTTAAGGCTTGCTAGTTTAGAAAACTAGATAAAAATAGTTTTGAATGTACTGCAATTCAGGGAAGCTAAAATTGTATAGAGCAATGTGAAATGAGCAGGTTCTGTAAATAATGGACACAGAATGCATTCTGTTCATATTCCTTACAAAAAAAATAAACAAATACAAAAATTGGTACATTGTTGTATATATTGTCTAACTTAGTTTCTTGTGATACCGTTGAAGGGACAGGCAGTTTTTACAAGTCATGTTTTTGGAAATTACATTGTTGAATTTATATTACAGTGCTTTTTAAAATCGATTTACCTTTGTATTTTCATTAACTCGAATACATTTTATGACTAGCAAAAAATAATAAATGAAGCCATTATCTCTGGTCGAGAGTCGGATAACAAAAAAGGATTTTTATCCAACTGATTATGGTTTATATGAGATGGTATTTATGTGTTAAGAAAGAGAGTGGCATTCACAGATATTAATTTTTCCCTTTAGCATCGTCCTCCCTTTCCACAGGTAATGGGGAGCGTGAGTAAAAGTCTCACTGTTGATGAAAGCTACTGCTGGCCGGTGCACCGCGGTGGAGCAAACCGTTGCAGGTCGTTGGTTTAACCTTTTCTCCCGCGTAACCCTTACTGAACCGTGCGGTGTAACTTTTTCCTTAACGACTCTGGATTGCAGCGTGGGTGAAAGCAAACAGTGCACGGTCTGTGCTCGGCTTTATTGTACACTGACCTCGCAGCTAATGTGATTGTCTCCTGCGTGCAGAGGGTGCTCCAACTGACACCCCTTCATTTAGAACAGCGCAATTAACTCAGGGGCTCTTAAAAGCTGCCTTTAAGAGTGCTTAAGATGGGAGTGCTTGTGCCACAGAGTCTTCGCGTTGTAATGTTGAATTTCATTTACTTCTGCTCTTAGATGAGTTTGTTGTCTTCTTTTCCCTTGCTAATGGATGTTCGCGACTTATCCACATTTTTAGTCTCTTATCGTTGTTAGTACACTTGTATTATGTAACCAGAATATTCTTCTTCGTCTTCTCCTTCATCTGCCTTTAACATTATAAGGAATAATCATCTCTCAAGGAACATTTTTAATATTTTGACGCAGATGTAAACTTCTTCGTAGACATGTCTGCAGGTTTGGATCTTCCACTTCACAATAAAGAGTCGGAATGGAGTTTAATTCTACGTCACAACGTAGAATTTCACAAGCCGTAATTACGCACTTCTTTCTAAGCTTTTACTAATTAAGACCTTATATTGTAAATCGGGGTATGAACTAAAGGAGGTCTCATTTCAATGTTTTATTTCACGTTTTGAATCACAATCACCGCATATCCTATTTTTTAATTTCTGTACTCTTTCTACTGGCGAATTAATCATAGCTATATTTTTATTAGTATAGGCCTAATAGTAACTGGATATGTTAATATTTACGATTACATAAATCTGCAAGTGGGTTGTATCTGTTCCTTTGTTACCAAATCATGCGAAAACTGCTAAACTTATCTGGATAAGGTTTACTCAGTTTGAAAGCTATAGATTATACCTTATGACTTGAGAGGGAGACGGAGGAAAAAATGATAATCTATTCTCCATCAGAATAGGCGCCTCAGATCACACTGCATCTGAGATAAAGAAAGATTCATTTCTTAACCCCAAGCCTAACATAGATCCCACTACATACCGATAAACACTCCACTGTTAGGATTCTGTTACTATTGTTTGTGAAAAATTAGCTATGTAGGAATAAATAACTAGTTTTTCTGAAATATAGTGTGCTAGAATACAAGGATATTTTAATTCAAACCACTATAACAAAGATTAATACAGCAATAAATTATTGCGTCTACTTTAGAAGTAAAAATTATAACAATATTGCGTTACAAACCTCAGATAAAATATTCACAAAAGTTTCTGATTATTATCGATGAAGAGCATAAATGCATAGTATTTGGTCTACGTATAATTCAGCTTTAGGAGCATTAGATTATTTATTTCCTCATTTTTTCTATGCTACATTTGCTATTCCATAAGTTAGGATAATGTTTATGCACAATATTTCCATTTTGTATTAAAATCCCTATTTGACACATTTATATACATTTGCTTAGTTGATGTCTTGATTTTTTAAAATTACTTTTCGCTAAAATATACGAAAAACGATTGAAAAAGGTTTATGACAGTTGTATGAACACCGGAAATAAGCCATAAGAAAAGAAACTTCTTACATTAAATTAATAATTGCTAGTGTAAAATAAAAAGAACTTAAATCAATTACTCCAGCGGATAAATGCTAATTTGTACTAAAACGTTAAATTATTAGCAATTAGTCACATTTAAATTTTATAAAATGTCGTCACAAACAACTGTTGTGGTGAATGTTTGTTTTTACATGTATATCATTTTAATTATTATATACAATACAAATATATATATATATAAATTCCACTGATGATACCCCCATAAGGACGAAATGCATCTGGGGAATTAAAATCATTTACCATTATAGTTATTTATATACGATTTTTTTTATATAATCTATTGTTCAGCAACTGCGGAAAATAGCTTACATCCAGATAATGTAGTCACATAACGTCAGCAAAGATTAAGTTGCTGATTGACGTTCAGTTAATATTCAAGTTCAAAACATAATAGATCATACATCCTTGCAAGAATCTTGCCCATATTTTTTGGTGTTTCTGGTCTTGCTACCAGTTTTTACCTATAGTGTCTGTTTCCAGCGAACGTTTACATTCTTATAAATATTTTATAGATATTGTGATGTTACACTTTTTCAAGTGCTTTTTTGCAATAAACAGGGGGCGTAGGATGGTTTTGTTCAGCAACAGTAATTTCACACCAAAAGATTTTCTAAAATTAACAGTTCGTTGTGCGACAGTATTTTCTCAACTTAAATTGTTAATTACTAATAGATTCCTAGCATCTTATATACAATTTCTGATACATGAACTGAGAAATAATTTTGAAGAATCCTCATACTGTTTTTATCAATTAAGCTAACATTACTCAACTGATTATTAAAACGTTAATTTATATATATGTACCATTCGAAATGAAAGTCTGATACCTTTTCACTGATGTAAGTAACGCTAAAACATATGTTTTCGTATTGGTAAGCTTCCTGACATTTCTGAAAATGGTCAAATACGTTAGGATAAAACACTGTGTTAGTATTACCTCATAGTCTCTATTGCGAATGAGAAAAGTGATTAATGAATGTTTAGTTTAAGTAATGTCTAGAACATGACGGAAAATAAGTCATAGAAGCTGTCCACGATACATAGTTCGTCACGCAAAAAGTAGGTTTGATACTGTTATTTATAACTGTGACAACAACCTTCCAAAAATTATCACAAAATACGCGTATACATACGTAAGTGATAGACGCACAATCTCATGTGATTAGTACATCTCTCACAGGTATTCAATGAGGCTGAATGAACGAGGTGATATGATTTATATTTCGTGAAATTATTAAGCGAGTGGAATTAATGATTTTATGTGACTTGAAAAAGCGTAATCAGATTTAATGGAGTTAGATGACTTTCATCCAAGTGATTGTTGTCTTTTAGTTTAATTTTTTATTCTTTCTTCTGCTGAATGGTGGAATAACGAAATTATCAAAATACTGATCATGCTCAAAATCACCAACTTCTTCTTCTGTGCAAACTTTTTTCGTCAAACCGAAAATGTTTAAATGCTATAAAGACGGGTAGAATATCGCTTCTCAATTCTGCACAATTTTAGTTATCTTTCCTCGATTTTATATTTCAATGTTGATCTGTAAAAAAAGGGATTTGGCACTGAAAAAATTAAATATATTCTTGTTCACGTTTTGAATGAAATCTCACAGTTTACTGGGATAAATACTAATACAATCCAAGCAGCTGATTTTCTAAACACTATAATGGTTTCTGAAAGTGAGTTTGAGGGACAAAGCATTGTTGATGTTCCTTGCAATGGTTCTACTGGATCTAGATACGTCATTGATAAGCGGCCCGCTCAGAATAAAAGTTTTGAAATACGCCCTCTCCTATATACTGCTTAAGCTTGTGCAAGGCAGGCTGGCAAAGGAAGCGAGCATGTATATTTAAAGAAAGCTTTTTATATTGCTGTCTTTAATAATACTCCCTATAGAGGTTTAGTATATATCTACTCATAATATACGTGACACCTGAACACTCTGTTAATTAATCAGTCCATACGGTTTGCACGATGAGCTGAGGATCGGGTTCAGGCGGCGCACTCGGCTCGGCTTCGCTCGACTAAGCTCGGTTCAGCTCGGAGCAGCTCAACTTGTCAACGGCCACGTCCACGGGTCTGGCGTTTGCTTGTAGCACGCGGCTTCAAGAGGTACTCTCTGCACGTGACTGACGTGGTGAAATTACCGTTCCGTCTGTTGGACTGAATTCGAGGCTTGTTAAACCGTGTGAGGCTGCATGAAGCAAATATTTTTAGCTCAAAACAGGAAGAAGTAAATCAGTAATTAAAGAAGCGCTGAAACATATTTTATCACTAAAGTATATCTTTTTTAACTTCCCTAATCAGTCGATAATATTTTATGAAGAGTGCATTACATACACGAGCCAAGTGACAAGTAGGAGAGTCGTAGAGTCGCTGAAAACACACGAAGAAGGAGAAATATAAAGGGGTAGTGCTGCTATAAAGATCGCTCTGTGTAGCCTACCGAAGAAGCTGTTTTGAGCCTTTAGTGGGGTCATTCATCTGCAATCAGTCCTCGCCATATGGTCCCAGAGATAGTGCGTTCCGTCGTAACCGTATTATGACGCATCCCACTGCGACGCCAGAGATAATGGCTATAGGTAAAATAACAACAAAAAGAGTCCTGTCGCTACTTTAAAGCTGCCCTTACTTAGCGGAAAACTTGATCGCGTACTAAATCCTTACTGTGCTGATCTCTTTTAGGTGAAAACAGTAGCAAGAGGTTTCCTGTACTTATATACAATATGTCTTCCTTTCGTTGAAAATTTTATCATCGTTTTGATAATCTTCAAATATTTAAATTCGATAATTTATTTATACTTTCAGTGTAACACGAAGTTAATTCTATTTCTTCAGACTTTGTAGCTATTCGTGTATTTCCTCAGAAACAATAGTACAAAGTCTAGAAACATGGTATATTTGTATTTGTTGAAGTGAGATGTAATGCAACTGGAAGACAACAGTTTTAGCTGAATTAGCTATTCGTTTGTTGACTCCCACATTGATTAAACATTACTATTTGTATTTCTAATTTAAAATGATTTCTTTAAAACCATTCTCTCGAATTAATATAATTCGATTATTATTATGTTAAGAGTTGACTTTCTGACTTCGTCTACGCGTTTAATATACGGGAGGCTAGTTATAATATCTGATTAATCTTCCTTCACATGACGATGTTATTCACAAACTATAAAATTGATAAATTTTACGCAAATTTGTTTCTAGTAGTGAACAAAAGTCTTAGGAAAGAATAAAATACTGTATAGAACTAAGTTTGATTCAGGACGAGAAATTTTAGGCCTTCCTCCAAAGTTTGTTTTGAGCGTAACTCTGAAAACATTATAAAAACGGTTTTGCTTTTATTAAATTACAGTTTTGTAAAGTTGAGTAAACAGTAAATTGTAATTATTCAGCGATTTACCACCATAACTTCTCTTACTGCAAAAAAGTTTCAAGATATTGTGGTAACGAAAACATTGAAACAAGATGGATGTAACTCTAGTATTTTCTGTAGACTATGAACAAGATTAAGCCATAGAATTTCTCTCACTTAATTGTTAATACGATTATTTCTATCAGATAGAAAACAAAGTGCTACCATAGTGCCTACAGAATAAAAGTTTTGCCTAATGAAGCAGACGTAATAATGCAGTGGTAACGTTATACTTGTATTGGGAAAAAAAAGCGAGTCCTCAGAGAAGTTTATACAAAAGGTTAACTGGATGTTGTAGGTAAAAAATTCAAACTTAAGACCAATATGAATAGTCCAAGCAGTGATTCTCTTATTGTACAGATCAAATGAAGATCTTGAATATATTTCAAGTTACCCTTTATTAACTTTTAATTATCCTTCGAACTGTGTTCCTACTTAATCCTGAAACATTTCAATGCCAGATTAGTTTTGTATTTAATGTCTGAACTACTTAATAGTTAACTACCTAAACGATCCCAAGGCATACATACCAAGGCTTCTAATAAACACTGAACGTGATTCCTGGAGTTCCAATAAACGCTTTAACGCCAAACCATTCCAGTGTCAGTGGATCATACAACCACTGTTCCAGCACTCCTGATTACCGCTTTTAGCTAGTTTATTGTAATCTTCCACGAGAAATTCTTGTATGTATAACTAATATGCACCTAAAAAAACACGTTGTAATCACCGTGGTTTCCCCAGATTACTCCAGGCGAATCCCGGGATGCTTCCTTCGAAAGGCCGTGGCCGAATTCCTTCACATTTCTTGTCCACAGCTCTCCCGGATTTAATGAACACGACGTCGACGAGACGTAAAGTCATAAGAAAAGAAACTTTGTAATCATCTGGTATGATTTTAAGATTTTAGAATGTCAGCTAAACGTTTAATTTTCTATTAAATTTCTGTATTCTTGATACTTTTAATTTTTTGTCAGAATATTAAGTTATTACTTCATATCGATTGGGCAATGATCCATGGTTGTTTTCCTACTCATCTACTTTTACGCTATATGAATGTTCATGTTAATTTTATTTAGTGTTTGAGTTAACTTCTTTAGAACATCGCTGTAAAATGTATGAAAGTCACTGAATTCGTAATTAATTAATTACAATTTTTCACTGCTTTGTGCCTGCAAGCAAGTGCTAGTTTATAATCTGTCTCGTTTCTAGTCTTCACAGCTACATTTCTGGCTTTTTTTTTTTATGGCATTTGGCAACGGAGGCCATACAGCCAGCTCAAGGTTATTATAATTGCTTTCAGTGTATGGACGCCACAGGACGGACAGGACATTCACACAGACACACAACACTTAAACATCCATGCCCGCGGCCGGATTCGAACCGGCGGCCTTCTAGCCCCTACTCTACCGAAGCCGGCATTTCTGGCTTTAGATATTGCAGTGTTTCACTTTCTGTTTGAAGCGAAACGTCTTGTGACCAAATATGGGTTCTGATCTTAATTATGACCTGCTGCTCCGTTGCTGCCATTGGATGCTTATATCGGCAGTTAAAAGTTCTGTCCCAGAAACTCGCTGACGGTGTGGCCCAACTGATAGAAGTTTTACTGCTGATGGAGGTGTCGAGCCCTTATCGTGAGATTGGGCCCGTTAAATAGCTTCATTAAGGTGCAGTCGAGCGCGTCCCGGACTCAGCGACAATGCCGCCCGAGGCATATCCGGCTTAGCCGTCCGATCCACGCTTGCAGTCGATATCCGAAAGAGATGAGCCGACCACTGCTTCCGAGACAAGAGGAGCAGCGGGCTCCGCTGTGGTTTGTTTTTAGTACTGTGCCAAATCAGAGGGGTCAATTTTATTACTGAAGTTAAAGTATTTGCAAATGTTAAGTGATACGTTGAGGAGTCATTAGGTTGGCTTTCAGCGAGGTTTCACGTTGTTCTAATTCCATATATCCGTTACTGTGAATAACCGTCAGGCAACGTAATAAAATCCAGGTAGCAGCATAGAGGCATTTGATTGAATGAAACGAGAATGATTAATACATTTTGTGTCCTTGTGAATAAAAATAACTATCAACAATATTTCGATCGAGCCTCGCGCAATTAGGGTTCCGTACTGTAATGACATTACTACAAACTATAAACGTAGAAGGTCACAAAATAGTCGCTTGATACAAAATTCATTGCTTCCCTCGTTTTCAGATTTTTTAATTTTTTGCAAGCTTCCAAGGCTAATGTACCGTTAAAACAGCTAGTGCAATTTTTCAGAACAAACTTTTTTTTTTTTTTTTTTTTTTTTTTAAAAAGCGTCGTCGACGGTTATGGTCACCCACCACGCTCGGTACTATGCTTAAAATTTATCATTTAAATAAAAGGCATGATTGGTGTTTTGACCGTGGTGGGTGAACGGTTAACGACCTGCCCTCGCATTCGGGAGGACACGGGTTCGAATCCCCGTCCGGGTATCCAGATTTGGGTTTTCCATGGTTTCCCCAAATCACTCCAGGTGAATGCCGGGATACTTCCTTCAAAAGGCCATGGCCGAATTCCTTCCCGTTCCTTACCCCAATCCCATCCCGCCTCTAATGACCTCGCTTTTGACGAGGCGTAAAGCCCAAGCAAAAAAAAAAAGATTGGTTTTGGGGATAGGTACCTACTAAATAGTGTAAAAAAATGTGATATGACATCTATATGTTTGACCCTGCTTACGTTTTTATTCTTGAATCAAAAACATGAAGAATATCTTAACCTGTTACTAAAACAGGCCTAAACACTTATGCTTCCGTTTTCTGCTTAAGTCGGAACCCTATTACGTGAGGTTAAACCTAATTGCGAATACTATCCCACGAAAACCGTGCCGTTAATATAGAAACGTACTGCGTGAATGTGTCATTGATAATAAACGAAATCGATCGTTGTTCTCGGCATCCGTCAGTGTTCTAAAGGTTATTCATTCTAGTCGGTATTCCTATAAATAATCAAATTCTTCCTAAGAAATGGTTAGTCATGAGACATAACAAAACCAAGACCACATGCATTATACTACTTTTAAGGTTATAACCAATTAAACGTTCTCTCTCTGTTCAGACCACAGCTTATAGAGCCTAATCAGGGTGATCTGCACTCAAAAAGAAGAAGGAGGTATTCCATTTACGAAGATTTAGAATTAATCAATCAACTGAGCTGAGTGTCATAGGTGATAAGAAGAATTTGTTATCCAAAATTTCCCCTCAATGAACTGTATTCACTCAGTAATCATGTTTTTAAATAGTATTTATATTGCCCTGGTGAAGACGCGTCCTAGTATTAGATGTCGACGTTTCGGTCTAATAATTTGATATACTTCCAGGACAGAACTACCTTGCAATGTGTCCCGCAAGCTGTGTTTAACACAAATAGCACTTCATCTGGTGCGTTCAAATCTGGAGAAGGTTCAGCATGTATCAGACATGGAATTCAGCAAAGCGTGAGAAAAACATCACAGCGAAGTTCTGGGTTTGATGAAGGCTGAAGTATGCGTATAAACTATTTACTACGACTCTGGAATTTTTGGATTGCATCTAACTTATTGAGTTTATTCTGGCGCGTAATTGGATATACAACTCCATTTAGATTTATTGTGTGTTAATGTTAATGGAACTACACTAAATGTTTCTGTGAAATTGGTATTATATAAACCATTTATAGGAAGTAATAAAGTTACAACATGCTTAAAAATCATTCTTAGAAATTTTTAAAAAATTTCGAAATAACAAATTCTGGGATAAGAATATGACTCCGGGAGTCAGAATATAATAGAAATGTGGAAGTGAAGTCGATAAGTTCTTCTCAAAAATTGATTGCCAGGTAGATGTCACCAGCGATACTGTGCTGTAGAAAGGGGTTCAGTCAACAACAAAAAAAATTTTAAAACGTCAGCTGCCCAACCAAAATACTTAAATGTCAGACTATAAATGTAGAGTCCCCGCAGAACAGAGCCAGGAGATACTCCATTATTAAATTAATTATTAAATGAAAGTATCGGAACGTAATACACATTACACATAATCTGCAGTTCAGTTGCAAAATGTTCATAACGTAGTTAGAAAAGTTACATTTAAATTATTTAGAGTGATATTAAGAGTGCTTATCATCGAAAATAACTAACGAATAGTAGAAACGTTATTGCTAAAAGACAAACAACAATGTGTATGGCATGGTCGATATATTTCCATTATGTTGCTTCTAATACAAATTCACTGAATCGTAATTTAAACATGACGAAAGACCGAAACGTATCACACATCTTAATCAGAAAAATCTATATTCTTTCTGAAAATAAAATAATACGTGATTAACTTCGACTAGGAATCAGTATAGCAGGTAAATTAACTGAGAACGTGTGATGATAAAACTTTTTTTTTTTGCTTATGGCTTTATGCCTCGTCGAGAAATTGAAACAAATTCTGATCGTTATTACATGTGCTACCAAGGTCATGAAAAAATTGGTTTCCAGTATCGATTATTTTACGGAAAAACTGAAACAGTATTTCCATCTGACAGACATAAAAATAATCTCATGCTTTTATTTCTTTGCGTTGTACATACTTTGTGCTAAATTTCATGCTTATACGTGACTGAAAAATTAGCGGAATAAACATTTTACTTCTTCTCTGTTTTCAGTCAAAATTAATCTCTTTATCTCATAATACTTAATAACTCTGATCAACTCATAATTATAAGCATAACTGAATATCTATATAAAGTGTTAATTCATAAAATAACGCCAATGCAACTGTATTATGTAGATTTATTGCCGTACTCGTTTCGCCTCTCCTCGAGCCATCATCAGCGACGAATCTATTTTAAAATTTACATTTGATTTACAAACTTATTTGACATAACGCTAAATTGATACATTTTCAATTTAGCGTTATGTCAAATAAGTTTGTAAATCAAATGTAAATTTTAAAATAGATTCATCGCTGATGATGCCTCGAGGAGAGGCGAAACGCATACGGCAATAAACCTACATAATACAGTTGCTTTGGCGTTATTTTATGAATTAATTTACTGAGCAACTGCGGAAAAATGGCCTTCAACAACATTGCATTATATAAAGTGTGATAGAGAAATGTCAAATGCTGATAAGATGAAATCTCTACTACCAAATCTTAGCACGAAATGTCCCACCAGTGTCGTTGCGCCTATTAAGGTACCACGGCACGGAATCGGGGGGTACATAAGGATCAGGGTGGATACCTAGTCCGCGCGGATCGGCCCGTCTGATTGCAGTTTTACGCAGTTTCCCCATGCGTTTCCAAAATCTCCTCCTCATAAATTACAAACAAAATACACTTATCATACAGCACACAAGCTACATGTTTTGCTCCACCTATTATAAAGACGTTCCCCGGACACGTTTTTACAAGAAATAAAAACTGTTAAGCTTTTTAAAAAAAATATATATAAAAAAGATATAAAAAGCAAAAGTACAAAAAAATAAAAACAAACAAAAAACACGAGATTTAGTGGAAATTTGATGATAGATGGCGTCCATGAAGCAGAAAAATTAAAAACAAAATTCTTCCTCGTTTTAACCTAACAATGCAAGTTGTTTTTCTAGAATGAAAATATATTTCTTTAAATATATGCTTTATAAATTACGTATAGCGCAAGTAGTGATGAACCTTTTAAGCAAAGTATAAGCAAAATAATATCATGCTGATAGGTTAACATTCTTATTTTGTTTAAGTATGCACTTTGAAAATTAAGTATAAATGTTTTGATCAGAGTGTCATTTTTTGCTCCGTTTCCAGGTGAGAAAGCGTGAAGATGATGGGTACCACCGATTTCAAATCAAAAAAAAGATTTGAGACTTGTAACCACCTAAAAATCAGTCTCATATTTTTTAACAGATGAAAGGTTATAATTTTAGAAGCTGATCCTTCGGAACAGATTTTAAATTACTTCTTCACAGCCAGTTGAAGTAATGTGATAAGACATGTATCAGATTTAATATCAATACATACCTTGTCACACTGTAGTAACACCGTTATAATATGTTTGGTAGTTTCTTGTGATACTGGTACAGACAAACACGTAAAAACTACTGACCATAAACGTTTAGATTTAATGTACCTCAAAATAGTTGACTGCTAATCATGTTTTCAAAAGTATCATTAGCCAGTATATGTGTTTTTAAAACAGTAATGACAAATATTTTTACAGTTATCTTAACCAAATATTGTAGTTCTCATACTTGTTTCAAGGTCAGTATTTCAGGTAGAGACATGAATCTTATTAATTTAGGATATATCCCTAATTAATTGATATGTGGCCCATGATTTATTCAGTGAATTGGCTAGGTCATTCATTTATCCTTTGCAAAAAATCACATGTTTGTGTAATAAAACTACAGACCCAAAAAAGAAACATCCAGTAGAAGATTCTGATAAGTAACGTCAGATAAGTTTTGGATCCGTATTTAGTACCAATTAGTTCATATGAGACTATTATAATCTGTATTAATATCACTCTTGATCAAGTTGCTTCCATAATCACTTCCATAATTATCTCTGATGTGTGGTTACTGGACTTTTCAGTTTTTCATGCGTCAGGATGGTTGACTGTAATGTAAATACGTAAGTTTGACGTGGATAGAAGCACCATCTTTAAGCTTCTTCTAACTGATAGGAGATTTTATGAATCAAGCAGAAATCATCAAGTATTTAAAACAAGCTAAATTTTAAATTGAAATTGTATATGTTATTTATTGTCTTCCTAAAAGACTTTCATTAGCTGCTTTATGCATATTAGGTAAACCGTAAATTGTATCATTACAAATTATTTCAACCTTACACTTTTATTCCTTTATGAGGTCCACATCAGATACACATTTACTTAAACTCCTACCTTGTTCATAAACAGACGTTGCAGGTATTGTATGGGAATTTAAAATAGCTAAATAAATAGATGTAATCCAGACATTCAGTTTACTAAATTTCTCTGCTATTTTACTACAAATTTGTTCTCTGATCGTAAAAGTATAACATCCATACAGAGGTTCATCAGTCCAGGAAGATTTAATATGCTTCTAATAAAACGTTATGTCGTTGAAATATTACATTAGAAAAGTATTTTCCAAATGGTGTCATCTGCATAATACACAAGAAATGTTAGCAATAAACATTAAATTATTATTTGAAATTTGTCTTTGCTCAATGTCCACTTCAATAAAAACTTTACTGCCCATTAAATAGAGCGCTAAATACTGTTAACCGATCTGTTGTCAACCAATCCAATGGTGGCCCTACGTCCCCACCATTCAATTCCAGAGACTAACCTTATGTTTTTGCAATTATCACTGAATGTGAACCTCAAAAATAACTTCCGAAAGATGTGCGATATCCATGACATAATACCCCTTAAACTAAAAAATTGTTGGATGCTGCTGAAATTTGTACAGTGCTATTACGAAACTGTGAAAATTTCACATTTTATTTGTAAATTATCTGATCAGCTATTTGGAGGTACTTCAAACGAAACCAACTTCAATAAACACGCGTAAGTACGCCATATCTCAGGACTGAATCTTGGCTCTTTTTTCACACACTGAAAGATTAGGATTTGACTTTATATCTGAGGTACGGTATATTTCATTGTGCTAGGTCATCAGAAAATTAAAATCTGTTCTTAACATCAGTTGTTTCAGCTACAATCTGTCATCACTTCAAATTCCCTTCAAGGATTTTCCACATCTCAGAATTTTGTATCATAATTGTGCTATATATTGTAACTGCTAGGAACGTGGAAGTATACTGAAACTGATCAAAATATTAACAAAATTATATATTCAGTTCAAACAATATCTTGTTCTTGTATTGAAATTAACATGTAATATAATAAACATTAATGCCAAAAACAAATACATTTTAGTCACATTATTACTTAATTTACTTATTCCTAAAAAAAATCAAAAGGGTGACGGAGTAATGACAAAAGTTATTATTTTTTAATTTTGCCTAAGTATATTATTTAATGAATTATACAGCTGATATTAAAGGAGTTGCAGTTAAAATGTTGGAAATAAATATTACCCTCGTGGTTAAAAAATCATTGTAATTTCAATTATTTCTATACATACACAGTTCAAGGTATATTTTTTTTAAAAAAATAGTAAATGCTACGTTATTAAGATGCTCCGCGGTTTTCTATATCCTTCAGCAACATAGTTAATTTAGTTTAGAACAAAAGATTATACTTCCCGTGGTAAAACCGCCATTAAAACAGTAATTCGATTATATTATTGTTATTTATTTAATTCGCGTTATGAGAACAAATAAATGGAATCAGAACAGGTTCCAGCAGTTCTATGGCCAAAAATTTGTTAGAAGTTACATTTTTCATTGATCTGTCAAGTTTACTATAACTTTGAAATGAATTCTCAATGAAAATAATAGGGCATATAACTCATTAAAAGTTTTTTTTATCAAATATGAGACTATGGTATGACGATGAAATTAGAAGCTTCTATAACTGCTATTCCTTTCGTATGTGGAGAAGACAAGCTATCCGAAATTGTTCAGGTGTATCGTTTTTTAATATTTCTGGTTTTTTTAGTTACTCGAATGCAAGCTTCTGATACGATCATAATTTTAACGTATCATTGGATTTGCTAGCTTGTTTAAGGACGTTACTAGAGAAATAAGTATTCTTGACAAGGAAATTGTAAAACATCGACTATAATATTATGAAAGGAAGCATCCTAACATTAATCTTTAGTAACTTCGTGGAACTGTGAGAAACAGAGGTTAGGATGGATTAAATCTGGAATCAGGTGTCGAAATTCGGTTTTAGAGTAACGACATTTAATGAACTCAGGTTTTCACCAAGTACATTAAAGAAAAACTTCTTACTTGAGATATTGGAAACACTGTTTCAGAAATGCAAGAATTGTCATATCTTTAATAAAGAGAGATACAATTTTTAAGTGTCTGATAGTTTTTATTGCATTTGGATCACTTTTTTGGTCTAATAATACGATTTACTTATTAAAAATATTTAATGTTTCACTGAGGTAATATTTTAGTGTATGGTAATTGACACCACGTAGGTTTTGCCAAATTGTAATAGGGAGCTACTTCGGGGAGAGGATAATTTATAATTATAATTTCAATAATTAATAACTTTAAATATTTAATTTTATAATGTAATGTAAATACAAAATTGGTAAGAATCTCGACACTACCGTATGTGCGGGAAAATTGTAACGGTAAGACGTTTATTTAGCTCCAGTTGGCAGTTACATGTCTAAGAGAATTTACCTTTAATATTAATACATGATTGCACAAAATCACAAAGCAACGCAGAGAGGTAAAATTAGCCGTTGATTTAACAAACAAACAAATGAGATTTGCTTTCAAATTAAGTTCAAATAATTAATACATCTAGAGGAATGATATGTAAAATTAGTGTATATAACAATTTATGATATCAGACATCGTTACCAGCGATACTGTCTTTAAATATTGAAAATAGCCTTTGGTGGCATGCATAGAACAAATATACCTTTTAATATCGTATGAGAATGTACCAAAAGAGCCTTGAAAAGCAGAATGCTTTCATAACCCTTAGCCATTAGCTCAGTAGGGTTTTATTTAGAAATTTACAGCAGAAACTTCTCATTTCGCGGACACTTAAGGGTCGATATCTGTTTCATCGAATGCACAAACTATAGCACCTGCGTATGCAGCCGGCGACGATCGAAGGTGGACTCACGGAATGTGGTAGCTGCAATCAAGATCGACCTGCTAATACGTATATCAGTATTACGGACTCTGTCGCTGTGCGGATGTCGCCCCAGCATTCGACACAGAATTCAAGTCAGAGTGAATGACAGCGTTAGACTTCAACACGATAGTCTACACCAGAATCAAACTGCAGAATCAGAGTCCCGCACCAGATGTCAGATCAGAAGCCAGAGATAGGATGAACTCGTCGTCATTTGTATCCCCACGTAAACTATAGCTACGCCTTCCGGTCTCCTAGGTACATGTTGGAAATCCCAGAATTTTAGTCCTGTGTTCATTCTGATAGCCTGGCGGACCAGGCATCTTGAAGTCACGTGAAACTATTAATATTATATCCGCGCTCGCTCATGTGGCGTGAGATTTACGACATTCAGCCAGATTCGGGGACCATCTTTGGGTGATGTTGTTAGCCGATTGACTCGCGTTATTTCCCGCCAGTCTCAATGACCTTTTGTTGATCACAATCTCACATGGACCCCTTCAAGTTATTCCATAGAATTGAGGAGCAGGTAAAACCACCCCGCCTCACTCCTACCGGCGTCGGGCTTGTCCCCCAAGAGTAACGGCATCTACGGGTCATTGTCTGAACGGGACACATTCTAGCTAAGCCGAAATTGTGTATTGCTGTGTAAAACGCTATTTGTCCATAGCATCAAAATAAAATTTACATAGGCATCACATCCTTTCTTACAATCTTACGTATGTTACAAAGAATTTTTCTAAAGAAAAAATAATGGTCACCCAAGATTTGTTTAAAAATTAATCAAATACGTGGTCATTAATATAATAAAATACGCCATAGAATATGGCGCCAAGTGTCACACTATAAACGTTGTTTTAAATGACACACTATAAATAAAATTTCACCTCATTTTAATCTCAATTTTCAAGTATTGGTGCTTGCAATGTTTTAACACTATCCCTTATAGATATTTCACTATACCCGAAAGAATAAGTTTTCAGTTGTGGAGCTTCGGGTGTTAGCTGTTGTCACAAGATAACAACACTCATTAACCAAGAGGTCCCCTGATGTAAGACTGCCAGCTCACGTCAAAGCTCTCTCTGACTGACACAAAATGCCTGCTCCTCCTTCGAGACTGCTCGACTCTTGGCAGCGTGAATGTTTTATGAGCTTCCGGCAGAGAAGCTCGGAGCCTACTCCACGCGACTCGGATGTCCATCCAGTACTGTACACGCCAAGAAAACAACCGCATTCTGTCACGAGCTTTGACATCAAATCACTGACGTACTTCAGACAGGTACATCGAAATAAAATTGCTGTCTTATACTTTTTCACTTTCCACTAGCTCGAAGAAAACAGTAAACCCATTGTTGCGATAAGAATTTTATAAAGAATTCTGTAATAGTGAGCTGCACTATGCTTGAAGTAGATCACAGCGTAAAATTATCACTTTATGGTAGAGAAATATTTGAAGTGAATATTTCTAATAGATAAATGAGTTCAAAGATATTAGTTCGTCAAGCGTCAGTTACTCTCGTGCATCGAGTGTTCTATCAAAGACTATGTTTTAAACCTAGTTCACTAAAACGTCATTATATAGAAATCTTCAAAACATCAGTGACAATGGTTTTGCGAAAATCTATTTCGGATCAAATAAACAAAAATTTAGTTTGCAAATTTTAAAATGTATTTTTACCAAATATCAACTACCCAATTCATAATTCTCTTGTCTAAAGAATTATATGCTGAATTATGACTTTTTTAAAATTTATTCAGTTAGTTAATTTGTGAATACCATCGACGCCAGAATGATTGCTGTAGTTTTTGTATAACCTTAAGAGTATACATTTTTCTGTAAATTTTGATAAAATTTTCTCACCACTAGTTTCGGAAATTAAACTTTTTTATGGTATCGCGATCGCGATTATAGTTAATACAAATGATGTAATAAAAAGGAAAATGTAAGCATTCAGTACGACCCCGGATTGCCAGTTTCAATTTGGTACCCATTAAGAGTCACTGAAGGAAATTTTCCATCAGCCCCCCAATAAATCATTATAATTATTTGTCTATAATCTTGTTAAGGTTATTAAAGAGTTGAGAAGTTATGAAAGATCAAGATATCATCATTCAAAACGTAGGTAATGTGACAGTGAAAAGAGGAAATATCATTACATATATTTGTCCAAATGGAGGAAAATAGATTGAAGTCACTGTGATTAGTGTGAGAAAATTGTATTATTGTTGGAAGATTATTAATGTAGCGACAGAATGTAGACGGAGATAAATGGTCTCAGTATCAAATCCAAGGTACGACGTACCGTGATAACATAACCTTTTTCACTTGTTTTGTATCAACTGAAAGTGAATCTGCACTTCCGTATCACGTCCGATAGTGGGAAATACAGATTAAAATTTGCGGACCAAACAGCCAATGGCGAATCTTTTTTTTTACCATTTGAGCTCTAGGGGAACGTCCATAAACCACGTAGCTCCATTTTGGCCTCATGTCAGCCCCCTCTCCCTCTCACATAGCCTGACGTGGCTTTTCTCTCTACCCTTCTTCCACCCACGTAGCACGTAGCATTTTTCCCTATTGATTCTAGAAGACATTTTGTACTGTTTTCTCTTGTCAAACGATCGTAAATTACATACGGAGATAATTAAATGTCTGAAGTAAATATTTACATGCTATTTTGTGTTCTGTACCTCATTTTAACTGTTACAAATAATTTGAATGAAAAGCAACGTTGCCTGGCTCGGAAACACTTCCCCCCTCCCCCCATGCAACTCAACGTAGCGTTCCAAACAACCCCTTTCCTTTAGACCAAGTTACGTAGTTTATGGACGCTCCCTAATCAGAGGTCATACTATTAAATATATCAAAGACGCTTTTCTTTTAAGTCTTTATTCAAAATATGAGTTAGTTTTCGGGTTCTGTTTATTCCCACCAGTGTCCGTAACTATTACGTTGAACTAACTGCTTATATCCCAGTGAAGTACGATCTAAAAATCTTTAAACAAAAATCTTAAAAAAATAGTGATTTTAATAAATATTTAGTACAGAGTTTAGGTACATTAGGAAATCACTGAACGTCCTGTTTAATACATTGATGACTTGAATGCAAGTCATAGTAGGTGCAGGGGAAAGTTCTTTACGTTGATCCACCCTTTATATTAGCCACCACCAACAGTTGAAAACTATGAAAGAATTTCAAGGGAACCGTACTGATGAAACGTCTGAGTTGAAGGTTTAGATTTAATGAAATTTAATGTAACTAAAACTGACATCCTCTGTAGAAATACAACTAAATTTATGGACGTACTGTCACCAGAAATTATAACTGTTACTTTGTGCTCGTGTTCTACGTACGATGAGGTGTTTGGTGTTAGTATTTAATGTGTGCTGCCATTAGTTTTTTATTTTACCCGGGAACAATTTCTCAAAAGATAAGGAAATTTTATTAGGGAGATGTTAGCAAAAATAACATGTTATTAGATACTGAGATAACCATTAAAACACCTAAACGAATTTTTTTGAAATTCCAAATTATTTCTATCAAGATGGTATTTTGCAGAGGATGTGTTATTTTTAGTTTGAATATATAGAGTGAATGTTCAGCGTGGTGTATTATTTTTACAGATCGCCATCCACCAGGGGATGCAATGAATTTTACCACTCTTCAGTGATTTGCTGAAGCAAGAACTGAATTGATGAATACAACGTGAAAACATTATTTGAGTCATATTTTTAACTGAGTGGACTGTTTTACATCAAACTCATTGCAAACAATAAATCAATAAAAAATAACCACATACCAGCCACCAATAACGAGGGTCAGATTGTGCCCAGCATAAGGTACAAAAATAATGAGTTTCAGCTAGAATAGCTGTTAGAACTTTCATTTTGTTAACAGGAATAACATAATATTAATAATTTTCAGAAATATTTAAAAACTGTCAAGCTAAATTAACAAAAAATTGTTTCAAACGTGTCTAATTAAGTATTTACTATTACATTTTTGTCCTAAAAGCTGGTTTTACTATTCGTAACTGCGTGGAAAGTTTTCAGTGAACATAATGACTATAAAGTACTGTAAATGACAGTAGCATTAACAAATGTTAGACTGTGACAGCGTCATAGGCATCATGTGACTGTCAGGCATTGCAGTTGTGGTGTATGGAGTAGAACAGCGAATCTGACTTCCAAAGATATGTGGACCAAATAGAACTGCTTCCCCACTGTGTACAATTTCAAACAAAAACATAGATTCGATCCAGGTGGCAAGATAGTCAGTACCGCTCAGAACGAGCGTAAAACGCGAGTGACATGTAAACGGCGGTGAGCCACTGTGCGCGCAGCTGACACCTGTTGCCGCCAATGGCGCCGCGCTTCCTGCGGTTGCTTCTGCCGCTGTTGCTGCTGCCCCTGACGCTGGCGTCCGCGGGGCATCCACACCGCCACCACCACGGGCAGGCGCAGCAACGCTACCTGCACGACTCGGAGCAGTCGGGCAAGGCTGACGAGCTGAGCGCCTGGAGGGGCGCCTGGCCCGTGAAGCGCGAGGCCGTCGTCGAGGGAGAGCTGGTGCTCGGAGGGCTCATGATGGTCCACGAGCGCTCCGATACAGTCACGTGCGGACCCGTGATGCCCCAAGGCGGTGTCCAGGCGCTTGAAACAATGCTGTATACCCTCGACAGGATCAACGCTCCACCCTCGCTCCTACCCAACGTCACAATTGGCGCTCACATACTCGACGACTGTGACATGGACACCTACGGTTTGGAGATGGCAGTCGACTTCATCAAAGGTAGGACTCGCAGCTTCCATACTGAGAACGAGTAGAGATAATGTAAAATTATAACTCTTACACAACATTTTTCAGCTGTTTTATGTTTCTAACAACATCTTATTGATCGCAAATTTGATTGTAGTTAACTTAAGATATAATAACATTGCAGATGAGTCATTGGGTGTAACAAATGCATTTTAAAATTCTAAAAAAAATTGATGTTATAATCTGAAACCTCTTTTTTACTGCGCTTAATGGTTATTCTTGATAATATATAACTAAATATATGTTCTGTATCCTATGTTTATTTTCCTTCCAGTTGGGTACATATTGATATATTGTGCGCCAGAACCCAGAAATTATTTACAGAATACACCGAAATTTCATCTGAAAGATAATTACTTGTGTGCAGAAATCTGGTATTGTATCATACCAAAATCCAGAACTACAACCTCTGATTTCTTCTTATATTTTATCTCTAGTTTAATTTTCAATTAGAAAATTTTCTTCTGAAATTGTACGGTATCAGTAGTATTGTTTCAAGCACATCTCTTTATTGATGGATGTAAATTTTTTACTAAAGCTGTAATTAAAGACACAATAATCTTTTGTAGGTATAAAACAGGCAGACAAGGGAAATTATACATATCAATTACATAAATGGAAATATAATTCTTCGCTTTTCCACCAACACATTTCGGAATACAAAGCTTCTGACTCTTTTTTCTCGAACACAAAAACGTTGCATCCTACAGATTCATTAGCAGATGTCTAAAGGTTTATTGGATTGAAAGTAACTATTCCTGTATTGGTTATAACAACAGTGCTTTTCCGTAACTAAATTCATTGGATGATTTGTGTTCTGAGATAACACCTTTACTAAGCGTTATTGTTTTTAAGATGATTTTTGTATGTGATATCAGTCATTGATAATCCAGGATGCCACACTTATCCATGTAATATCTCCAGAGAGCTTCGTCAGACAGCTACTGCATTAAACTATAGAAACGAAATTATCCCTTCATAGTCTCATCACCTTGCTACTAAACAAGAATAAATTTCTCTTTCGCGTTAGTTGTATAGTCTTAAGGTTAAATTCTGGAAATAAAATGTCCTCAGTTAGTTAATACAGATAATATAAGTAGTAAAAAACCAAGTTAACCAAATAGTAATTTTTCATTTGTGAACTTTTGAACATCCGAATTCTAAGTTTACTTTATATCGATATAGAATGTTGCCATTGTATTATCGTATCTTGTCTGCCTTTAGTTTGTACTTTTTTTTAATTTAACCTGACCCGTGTTCGCTAAAATATATGTTGAAGGTAGGGATATTTCTCGTTTTTATCGAGGTTGATTCTAAGAATCCAATAACACATATACATGTAATACTGAAATTAACATTCGTTGAAGCAATATTTGTGTTGGTGTATTCGAAAAATGGCAATTTTTTTAACTTTTGTTAAGATATATTGAAATTTTCAAAATAATTCACTCTACATATAACACACTGTTAAAATTTCAAGGGACCTTTAATCTTATAATGAAATAATCCACGCATTATGATATACTGTGCTTTTGTTGTATACCCTGACAATTAACATATTATTGTTAGTGTTTTCTTGATGAGTAATGAAATTAGGAAGAGAGATCCCTATTTCAAATGTTCAGCGGAACAGAACAGATAAACTTCCATTGTAGGCAAACAGTATATCACCCGTGTACTCATAATAAATAGTGAGCTATCATATGCACAGTTATTATCGTTTAAACAAAGAAATAGTTCCCAATTGATAACAAATATAATTCCTGAACGGAGTGCATGCTACACGTAACGGGATGTATGCGGTAACAAGAAATGTATGGTATTTGTTAATTCATAGCTATTCAACAAATTATGATCCAGCATTTCGTTCACAGCGATTTAAAATTAATATTTCAATCGATTATTGTTTTAATAGAGATAGCAAAGTTAAGAATGAAGGCGAATTTTAAGGAATTAATGTAATTTTTCCTTCATGCTTCTACTTTTTTGAACCACATAGTTTTTCTTAAAACAGTTGTAAGATATTTTTACTCTCTTTTTGTCTTCAATTATATGCGAGCCACTGTGTACGGAATTGATATTTTGCGTATTTAGGTTTGACAAAAATTTCACTTTTCTCTACATTATGAGAAATTGGAACGACAAAATGGAGTTGTTGGCGTCAAGATAACCTAACCCAAACCTGTAAACCCAACATAGAGACAATATTTTAGTTGCTTCGAAACCTTCCCTGAAGTTCTGCATTCGTCATTTTGCCTGCATTCAAAAAGACATTATTCTTTAATAAACAGTGCCAATATAACTTACAATCTCACGACTAAATTGCTACTCGTACAATACTATAAAAATAAAATTTAACCAAAGTCAGGTTTTTACTCTGAGGGATGACGCTTTGTAATAAATTTCTGCTAAGCAAATGATTGTTAACAACCAATAATTGTCATAGGCTCAAAAGCAGTGTTGAACAAATCTCGTAATTACGATATCGATTTCTGTTACCTGATTTCAGATTTTTAAAAGTGGTTTAATCATTTAATTTAATGACTTTTATTTCTGTTTTTTATACTCTTCAGTACTATCCAATGGGTAAAAGTTGTTGGTGAAAAACAACACTTGCAACGCATAATCGGAGAATTCACGTTTAAATCCACAGTCTGGGTATGGTGGCTATCAAAGTTATAACAATTTTTTTATAACACAAGACAGCTGTGAAATTAAATTTCTCACTCAGTGC
Organism: Vandiemenella viatica; assembly: GCA_031002005.1. Taxonomy (NCBI): domain Eukaryota; kingdom Metazoa; phylum Arthropoda; class Insecta; order Orthoptera; family Morabidae; genus Vandiemenella; species Vandiemenella viatica. Next base: position 301,706,386 of record CM061920.1, on the reverse strand, counting down.
TGACCGAGACGTATTCACCAGTGTTCAAGTCCTAACAACATGTGAATACATACACGTAATTCCTTTTGCTTTGAATAAATCGCTGTTTTTAGCTTGCCCTTCTGCTGGAACATCAACAGCGTTTTAGCTCAAACACAACAGGTGGTTGTGTAATGGATCCAGCTTTCTTTGAGCGGAAACAAAATGGTCAGTGAGAACTTGATATTTAATTTGATATATATAAATTTTTGTTTACTAATGGGTGTTTCTGCAAAAACTTTGCGTTTCTGCTCTAGTTTTTTCCTTATTTGTAGGTTAACTTCAATAACAGGATAAAGTTTCTCATTTAACTGCGTTTATAGTCAATGTAACGACCAGAAGGCCAAAACAAGGTAAAATTGAAACCAACACTATCTGTTGTTGCACTTTAAACGGTGATAAAAAAATATTGTAATAGAAGATTACGGTTCAAGTAGTGAACTATGACACATTTGTGTCCCGTATATTTCATATCTCTTACTCATTTAAGAACATTTTTTTCGTCTATCTATTTCAGAGACAACACTTAAAAATTTACGAAAAATTACATTAAACGTTCATACACACGCTGAGATAATATTCCTAAAGTCCTTATTATTTCACTTCATGATGCACATTTTATTTTTCCCAGTTACAACCATTTCCTAGACCAACATAAAACAGATGATGTGCGAAAAGGAAATTTATTCCTTTGTTTAATGAGGCGTCCAGCAATTTGGGAGTCAAAACAGAATCTAAATTACAAGAGTTACGACAAGATTAAAAATAGACTACCATTGGACTTATATGGAATTTGATAATTTCTAGTTAATCCAATGACTTCAACATCTATAATTTCTTTGTTTGTATCGATCTTATGTTACAAATATTTAACTCCACATTTGAAACTTTCTTCTACATCGTGTGAGAAACTTTGTACACGTTTATCGTATAGATCGATACTACTGAAGCATGAATATATAAATTTCCTTCATTGAAATTCTTTCGGCAATAGAGCCAGGTATAATTTTCAAGATCAGTCTAGTAAATGTTTAGGGTGGTGTGAGTCACTAAAATAAAATTCTTACTAAATTTACTGTAGTATTTAAGTAATTTACTCTTTAAACCGGAAAAACAGGAAGATTAAGGAGTATGCAATCAGAAGATCAGTTATCTGAATGGATATTTTCGAATTATATAAAAAAGGAAGGGAAAATCAGAGAACAGTAAATTTATGATAATTTATTTACTACTACTTTCATTGTTGTCTTTTGAACAGAAGGCATTAGTATGAACTGAAAATGGAAAAAAGAAATAATTACTATCGGAAAAATGATTTCAAGTTTCATAAACGACAGTGAACTCTCTGAAAATTCTTAACTACTAAAATATTGATTTAAAAAACCCACCAGCAGAGCCTTACGTTACGGATGGGTACTCGGTGAAGAAAAAAGGAACGATGACCTCATATATCATGACGTATTTATAGGAGACGCTTTGATTTTTAAAACAGATGTGAGACGATATTCACTTTCCGATAGCAGTATATATTTGTTATATTTTAAATAAAACAATATAATAAAAAAGTTATAGTGATACTTCATTTTTCTAGCGCAATCTCATAATGGATGATTCCATTTTTTTCTAATGGAAAAATTTTGTATATTGACACCTTTAAACCCAAAAATTATTAAAATTTCTATATCCGTCTGAAGTGGAGATTAAAGGAAACTCAAAGTTCAAAACTTGCTTTTTACATTGAGTTACATGATGTGAAATAAGACATAATGAACTGTGTAATAAACTTTCAAGTACTCACATTCCTCCAATCGTTCCTACGGTTATAACCAGAAATAATTACCGCAGTCGTCATCTGGGAGGCAAAAGAAATTAGCGTTACTTAAATATAACGTTTGCATCAAATTTCTTCAAATCCTCAGCATTCCGTATAAACGAATTATGGCCAAGGGGTATTGGAGTGGCACAATTTACTTTCATTCAACCACAAACAAAAACAATTTGCGTAAAGTCTTGACTATTTCGTACTTAAAAAAGGGAGGCACTATTCGTGACTTACCGAATATTAACTACGTAAGACGTAGGTTATGAACTACGTATATAAAAATGAAGTAATTTTTATTAGTTTTTGGATTGAGTAAAAATACCACAAAACAAAACTTCAAAGTAGTGTTTAATCGCTTTGCATCCTGTTCTTTGCTAGACACTAGTGAAATGGTAAGTTTTCAGTTTTTTTACCATAAGCCTACTTAACAAACATTTGACTTGGGTGATAGACATTACAAATTTAATGTAAAATTTCAAGATATGGAGAAGAAGTTATGATAAAGCTGCAACAACATGACTGGAAAATCCTCGCGACCTATAGATGCCTTCTATTTGCCTCTTTTCTGTCGATTAAGTCCTTCCTGGCATTTTATATTTATGTATACGAAAAGTATGATTCCTGTGGTCATAGAAGAATAGAAAAAATTAAAGATTATTTATCTAAATAAAAAATACTGTAGGATTGATTAGTAGCTATTGATAAGAACTGCAGTAATATTTTTGATTTCTTCGCCAGTTGGAGTATTTTCTATCGGCATTGGACCTACATTAAACTGCCACCAGTTAAGCTGGGAAAGAAGTAGGATGAATGATGAAAAAATATCCTGTTGGTGTTATTTATCACTATTCTTGCACATCAAAACTTATAAATTACTTAGTACACAAAAAAAACAAACGATTATTATTTAATAATCTCCAAACCAGGTCTATATACAGAAAAATTGCCCCTACGTGTAAAAGATAAAAAGAATTTGTTCATTAATCATTTACGGCACGGTGTATTTTGTCCCCAATAAGCTGTGTCTATAGACACAAGTTGTTACACGAATATCACCAGAGCACAGAAAAGCAAACAGTGGGTGAATACAAATGTTACCGCAGTGAAGGGAAGCTTCGTATAAAACGTTTTGTTCAAAAGAAAAATAAGCAAGTCTAAACTAAGGTGTGAATAATTAATCTTGCAATTCGTACTATCAATACCTTACCAAAATTCAGCAAACGACAGTTTGAAGCAATTGTTTCTTGTAAATCATGAGCTGTAAGCCGGTATTTAGAATATCCAAGTTCGTGAAATCCTTATAAACAGGAAAAAAAATTTCACACATTTCTGATTGAAATAGTTTGTTATCCTTTAGTTATTGTTGATACATCCTGAGCTTCGTTAACTATGAAACATGAACTCCATGCAGTCCTAACATAAATTTCATTTCAAGCGTTAAACAAACATATTTGTTAGTTGAGTGTCAATATGGTCAATATTTCTTACGTCTATGTATTATTTATATTAGTACTATTTTTTATTTTCAAATCTGTGAAACTAAAATTATTAAGTTATTAAATAAATAAAATTGTGATAGTAAGAACATAACTTGCCGAAATATAAAAATTAGTTTTCTTTTTTTATCATTTAGTTAGAAGTAGTTTGTATCCGTTGTTATATTTCATCCTCTTGCTTGCTTAGGCATGTGTTTACAGAAATAACTAGAAAATTTGTTGGTTGTAAGGCTGGTAATGTAATGGTAGCACAGTTGGCCTCCAATAAAAATTAACGTTTTGTTAAATAAGTTAATTAAAATGTATTACATGCGTATTTATACTTTGAGTTAATATTTTAATAAAGTCAAGTGCTATTGCGCATTAAAATAATTGCGAACGAGTGCGAGAAAATATTATCTCCCTGCAAATTATTACCCAACGCTTGGGTCAGGCAGCTTCGGACTTGGGGTATGATGACGGTAAGCGAATGTGGAGTGAGAGAAACTTTAGCGGTGCTTGGATAAGGCATCTGACCGACAATCGAAAGGTCCTAGGTTCGAATACATGTCTCCGCGGGGAGTTTCAAAGTCCGTTAAGCCGACCTTAACCTGGCTCAGCTTGCTGTGTAATTTGAAGTACACCTGAATTCTTCTACCGTATTACCCGAAAGGATTACCGGGATAGGCTACGTAAGGAGGAAAGGAAACTGGCCATCCTACATCTGATAGCAGTACGACTCCTTCGGCAGGATCCACCCAACCTGCTGATTGAGAACCATACTTGTCTTTAGCTTATATACAATCAAACCATAAAGAGTACTTAATTTCAACTATTCAGATTACCAGAATTTTAATAAAATTAAATTTTTGCGTATCTGTAAATTATGACTGATTTTAATTTCATGTCCTATTTCAGTGAGGAAATTTAACTTTGATGAGGCGATGTTGTATACTTCTTTAGGCATAAATAAACCATTTGTGTCCATAACTAAGGAACAAATATGATTTCAATTGACTATGAAAGTTAAATTATTGTTGTTAATGGTGATGATAAATGTTATATAATTCATTTCTTCACCGTGCGGTCAAAACGAATTACAAGATTCAGTTGCAAATAATCTCTCATTTAAATTCTTCCAGTCATTTATTAAATATTTTATTAAATTATATGAAGCATAATTGTTCGAACTAGTCAAGAATTAGTTACAATCTGGTTCCTAACGTTAGGGCTTATTTGATAAATAACCTAAGTGATAGACTACTCATAAACTCACATTGCAGCTGTATGATTGATTTTCTTATAGCTGCTCTCAGGCGATGTGAAAGTGTTTGTATCGAAGCTTGCTGCTATGTTAAGCTTTGTAATTTATGAATTTTAATACTATTTTCATAAAATAAATGTAAATTCCACATTTCTAAGTTTATCCATATCGTAGTAACTGTATTTATATTCCATTTTTCGCTGTCGGGCTAAAAGATCTATAAATATTTCTGGCATCTGTTACTAGGTTAGGGACATTTTTGGGGGAGAAATGTATCTCCTCTGATAAATATACTAATCAAACAGATTAAAAAATATTACAGTTCATGTAGATTTTTACATTTAATAACAAATCCAGGTAATAAATGTTATCCAATATTTCTCCAGACCCTATTTTTCTTCAGCAATTAGCAATGATACTTGAGACTATGTTGTGTAGGGGATTGGCTTCAGTCTCCCTCCCTATCGCTTGTTTGAGTCTCTTATTTCTTAAGGCACAACTTACAACACATGTCTTGTAAATATGATAATAGAATAACTTAAGACATCGATTATTCTCCATTTTATTTATTTTTTCCATTTCCAATTTTCCTTAAATATCTTCCACAGGAATGGTCACTTACCTGTTATTAATACAAAAAATTATATAATTTCTTATTTCGAACAGAAATGTTTATTAATTGTGTTATAAATAAAATAAGGAGCGATTGGCGTTGTTTAACGTCTTTCAAGGATTCATTTTAACTCTTCAAAGCAGATATTGAAGTAATGAAACACCTATAAACTGTAAACCTAATCTATGTTTCTGTTTATAATTGTTTTCTTTTGACGGGAGTTGGAACCAGGGAGACAATAATTTCAAGGATTTATTTTAATTTCTATGTAGTTTCATTAAAATATTTTTAGTGTATACTCTATCCAATTGAACTAAATTTTACTCCATTACAACTATTACAGAAATTAGAAACGATGATGGAAAAAGTTATTTTGGATGATAATAGCTCAAAGAATTATTGCAGTGGAAACGAAATTATGCAGGAAATTGAGAAAGCACATCACAAGCGTCCAGTTAGTTAGCTGATATCTTTGAAATGCTCCGAATGCAATAAACGTTGTGACATCATTAGTCTATGCTGAGTGGTGCCCTACCTAACAGAATTACGGAAGTCGGCGAGCGACCTCTGTGGAACTCGTTACATGGCATTCAGAGGTCTCGTTTGCATAGCCCTGAGTACAGACGCAGAAATCCCGATTAAAAATTCTTCAGATCAAAAATTCAGGTTGCAGACTCTTTAGAATTTCTCTTAGCATTCTACACGAGCTCGGCCTTTTAAAGTATATCATCTGCTAGAAAAGGGATTAAGCTTTGGTGTCCTTTATTTTTTTCCTTCCTCTTCATTTCAGAAAAGCCATGTTTTAAAAGAAACTAATAATACATACAAGAGAACTTCTCCAGGAAATATTAACAGAGATCTAGCCCATCCTAATTTTAGAACGTAAACGTCGATTTTTGGCTGAGATGCAGCATGAGACTGTGCATGTAACTGATTGCAGGGGAAGCAAACAAAACATGCACTTATCTAATGCGCTTTCCTCTTACAAGAACCAGTATCCAGAATATCCATGGAAGCCTTTAAATTAGTAACGTAAATATTCCGGTGGTATTTAATTGTCTTGTCGATCAAATCAACATGATTTTGCTAAGTACAGTTAATTCATTAAAGGAGCTGTTAATGGAAGATAAATTTATACATTTTGTAAAACTTCTCGTTATACTATTGACTGAAATCAGTATAAAATAACAAGACAATGTTAAAAATCATCATTTGTACACTATTTCTCCCCCGGCTTATTCGACTACGATAGTGTAAGACAGAAAAAAGGCAATAAAATAGTAGGTGAGCGCTAAGGTAGCGATATCATAAGTGCAAATTCTATGGAATCCCTGTAAAGATAATAAATAACCTACTGATCTTACAAACAGTGAGGGAAAATTTGCAGATTCGTCTGACAAAGAGGACATGATAAATGATAAGACTACCGAGACCGAGAAATTAAGAACGTAAGTACATACCATCCTTTTATTGAACAATTTTTATATTTTTGTGATTTTGCAATTTAAAACAGTTAGCAGTTGTATTATTGTAATATTTCACTTGATGAGAAAATTAATAGATTCAGAGACGAATCTAAACTATTATAATTCGGTAAGCTAGCTGCGGCAGTCGTAAGGTTTGAACTAGTATCACGTGTAAACTACCGCAGCAATTTGGATGGTATTTAAAAAAAATTTATGCTAATGGTTCAGATTGGAACTGTGGAAATAGTTGATGACTTATGTGCACCGAGGAATTCAGAAAATTAATTAAATTCATTTCGAATTGGAAGAAATGCATGCAAAGATCGCTCTGTATGTAAGATAAGTATTCCTTTGAAGAAAAAATTATAAAAGATTACACTTTAGTATATTCTGCTTTATTTTTTGACTTAGATTATTTAGTTCTTCAGTTTTGTACATTAAAATAAATTGAATACGTGGACAACACTATCGTATACGATAACTTTCGCGTTTTCTATGTCTAAGGTAAATTTCTTGTTGCTTTAATATTTACTTTTTATCAAAAGGTATGTCTTCAGGAAAATGTGTTACAAATTTCTGACGAAACGTTTAAGTGCTTCTCGATGCGCACTTACTGGACCGTTAACGATAATTTTTCACGTTACTTTAATATTTATATTTCATATATTATACTAGCTTCGAGCCCGTCAAAGATGACAGCCTGAACGCAATATTCTGGTAATTCATTTTTTGCAGCTAATTAATTATATGGAATTGCTATTACATGTTGCTCATAACCTTAATTTTAAGATGTTCTACATATGTTGTTTGTAGTTCGCATAGCAATACAGTAATAGCTTCTACTGAATTAATGATGACGGAAATATAGAAACAAATTAAAAATAAATTAGCAGTCCCAAAAGCATTTGCTGTACCATGTAATATCAGTTTTATTACTGGTCAAGGAACAATTCAGAACAATAAATATGGAACAACTTCCATCCGCATGTAGTAATACCTTCAGTAACATGAAATGAGTTTAAATTGTTTTGAAACTGATTGAAGAGTGAATTATGTTATAACAAAATGTGTCAGTTGCGATTCTGGTCAACTTAACCACAACCTCCACTAATATTTCATCCGAAAATCACAGCATCTGTTACCCTCATATGAATAAACGACGGGTATCACCTATGGTGGTAGATGGAATTTATTCTGGAAAAGCTTGTAAGGAAAAACGTATAACGATCATTTTTAATGATTTTTTTCGTGATATAAGTACCATACCGTGGTTAGATTATCGGAGTATTTGACTATGATTTATTTAAATAAATGCATTTTACTTCAAATTAGGGAAAATATAATATCAAACACTGATAACTGTCATGTATTTGAGTGATACCTTTCGCGATTCGTACATTTCGTGTAAACTTTCTTTGAGTGTTTAATAAACTTCATTGTTTCTTATCTTCTTTCAAAAAAAAATCTTAGGTTATGTTTTAACCTTGTGCTTACAACCGATATAACGAATACCATTCTCCTTACACCAGTTTTTGCATCTATTTGACGTAAATAAAAAAAAAAGCAACATGTAAATTTAAACGAACCATTGTAACTTTGTAACGTGTGATTTCCTCGTTTTAAATTTTTTATCCCTACTCTCCGTATGTTTGTGCAGTTACTTCTGAAACAGACTATTACGTTTTATCTGACATCGCAGTTACGTTACTGAAGAGACCATGAGAAATTTAAGTTTCTTAAATGTTACTTTCATTAGCGAAATGTTACTGAAATGTAGTAGTAGTTCCATGTTTTTTCAGCCTAAATATTTTTACCAATTTTTTTAAAGAATAAAATGCTACGAAAAGCAAACTTTATAACTGGATTATGGCAATTAATCTTATAATAGTTGCGTATGTATTAAACTGTGAACATAATATCTAATTTGTAATATCTCTGGTGGCTGTTATTTTGCGCCAAGACATGGTCATATCCTTGATGATTTAAATGTACAAAAAAGGTAAACTTAAATCCAATTTAATAGTTAACACGTATATAAAAATCTAAGGGTATTATCTATGATGGTAGTAGGAATTTATTCTTGAAAAGCTTGTAAGGAAAAACGAATAAGAATCATTTTAAATCATATCTTCCGTGATATGAGTACTTTGGTTATATTATCTGAGTATTTGGCAAGGACTTTATTTAAATAAATGCATTTTACTTTAAATGACGGAGACTATAATTTCTAAAACGAATAACTGTTATTTATGTGATATATTTCGCGATTACGTACGTTTCGTGTAAAATATATCTGAGTTTTTAATAATCTTCATTGTTTCTAATCTTCTATCAAAAAAAATTCTTATGTTATGCTTTAAGCTAGTACTTATAACTGATATAGATAATTTCGCGAGTGAAGACTGGCACGTGACCGTTCTCTAGCCAATAGCTATAGACGAATCAACATGCGCAGTCTCCAGATCACGCATTTCATATAAGAGGATTGCGTTAAAGTATAAGTCTAGCAAAAAATACCAATGATAACCAAATCTAAAGTAACAGCTAAAATTAATGGAGAGTTTTTTAAATAAAAATTATATTTTTTGCTTCTCCAAGTTAAAATTTGGTATTATAATACAAAGGGAAAAGCTTTCCTACATACGCCAAGGTACTCACACGCGAAGTAGTTGGCAAATGCTAGTAATAAAAAGAAGTGTATTAAATAATGGTGTGGTTTTCGTAGTGTCACGTATTAATTTGTTGGTCGAAATAGATTCTTATAGCCTATGTTTTAACGCTGAAAAAGCGCCTCCAAAGAAATACGATCATTTCATTTGTTTTCTAGCCTTCGCAAGCAACATATTCTCGATGTTTTTTCATCATACTGCTTTTACCTACTTTGCAACTTCTTATGTTTCAATTATATTTTTACATCTATGAGAAATACGTACGACACAGAAGTTTCTTTCGATAAGTATTTATAAAGAATAATACTTGATTAAAGCAATTTCTGCGACGGCTAAGTATATTTATGGAGCGGTAATTGGAGATAAAGGATGAAAAATCTTAGAAGTACCACCTAAGGTCTCCTACTTGTTACCCATATGCAGAAGAATTTATTTTCATTTTAGTTTTGAATTTTTTGTTGGATCAGCATACAAAAACTTAAAATAACTAACTTCCAACTAATATATCAGAGAATGGTATACACATCAGTTAACTTACATTAGTTAATAGTTGTTCCCCTATTTTTAAAACAACATATGCAGGGCAGAAAATAGTATTAAAAACAATAATATCTGGGTCTCCATTTAAAACAAAAGCAATTATATTTATACACTGTTATGTTCAACACTATGTTCGGGCAGTATCAGAAAAAAAATTATATTACAAACTACATATAACAATCGTTCCTGAAAAAAGTAAAAAAGTTATTCGTTGTTCTTACAGGTTTCATATGGATGTACCTTGTTTTTAATTAGTTTGTGTATGTGCTAGCTGTTTGATCTTGGAACCAAGAAAAGACATACTCAATTTCCACTGAACCGAAAGTGATTCCAGTACCAACTCCAAAAAAGTTTGAATGGAAAAACATCATGGTCTGAATTTTTATTCAATGGAGTATCGAAATACGTCTATTCTATTCAGCTAAAATAAGTATGCTACATCGTAAGCATGGAAAAGATATCAAACGCTGACAAGCGTTGTGAGACCTTAGGCGAAAATCGAGCAACCCGTCTTTGTGAGATATGTGATATCGTAGTCAACGGTTCTAACCTCCTAAGAGACTGGAAATCCTGCTGGAAGCAGAAACCGAAATAAACTGCACCACAGTCTTCTCGGGCGCAGAACTTGCTAATGGATGCCACCTGTGAGGCGGGATAGGGGATGCACGCGGTAGAATACGAACAGGGCACGACAGATGCTGCATAAGTGGGAGATACTGTTAAGCGTGTGACTGTGGAACTCTGGCTTAACCATTAGATATACTGAGAGAAAATTTTAAATCAGGGTGAAGCAGTGAAATCGGCAGAAATACTTGATGACATCTCTATATTTGTAAAGAATACATCAAGTCTTCGAATGTTGGCCATTTCATTTTTGAGTAAAACTATTTTCCACACAATAGTGATTTAAAGAATTGACACGAAAATTGGCGACGCTTTACATGCAACTAATGTGTTGGCATTACCGAGAAATCAAAGATGTTATAAATCAAATGGAGCTACTTTAAAAGCTATTACTTGCATTATTTGTCATCTCTGTCAATATGCTTTTATTTAATATACTGGGTGCTTACTGTATTAAATTCCTATTTTGACATTTGGCTCATTCTTTTATCGCATTTATCTATACTAATATTATAAATGCAAAAGTAACCCTGTCTGTCTGTTTGTTACGTTTCTTAGGCTAAACGGCTAATCTGATCAAGATGAAATATGACAAGGAGATGCGATTTGGCATTTGGATGGACATAGCATACTTTGTCTGTATAAATAGTACATAATTTCATGTAATTTAGGAAAATTGCCGAAACGAACATAAACCGACGGTAAGGATGTATAAAACTCTGTAGTACCGTATAGCATCGCTGCCTGATAGCTCAGTGGTTAACTCGATGGGTTTCCAATGCTTGGACCTTAGTTCTCATTCAAATCCCGATGACGGCAAATATTTTTAAGAATCGTATGAGCCATTCCTGGACGGTCAGTTTTTCAGATTCCATATTAAACTGTAGATAGCACAAATTTAGGGATGAAATGCTTAGCAAATCGTAAGCGGTTTAAAAATGCTGTAGGTGTACACTTTTTTACGCTGTATTGATCACTCAGCCGTTGTTTCTCTTGCAGTCAGTGTGTGTGTGTGATCTGTACTAATAATATTATATATGCGAAAATAAGTCTTTGTCTTTTTGTAAGGTTTGTCGTCTAAATGGCTATACCCATATTGATGGAATTTGAAAAGGAAATTCTTCATATCTGTCATATCTGTAGGAAGGACACACGACATGAATAACAGTTTTAGTCACGATGTTTTGAGAACTTATCGAATGGCGACAAACTGACGGATGCGTGTGTTAATCTGTGATATTACGTCGGTTGCTCAAGCTGTGCTTCTCGTACAGTCTGTTAGTGTATGATTTGTTAGTAAATTGCGTTTAGAGCCAGACGTATTTTAGTATAGATGTCGATTCCTCTGCACTGTGCCATTACTTTGTGTCTGCCTAAATGTTTCTGGCACCAGTTTATTTTGTCTTCTTTTTATACATGCCTTGCGGGCGTAAACCCGGCCTAAGTGGTTGCCCTAGCAGAGCACGAGCAGCTAAAGTTATTAGAAAATCCAAGAATCGGATGTTGATGTTGAAGATGAAAACATCAATCTGAAATAAAGCTGTCCTTAGTTAAACCCACCCCCCACCACTTTCCACATCCTCGCACCATCGTTTGCTTTTCTGTTTGTAAATAAGTTGGAAACTGATTCTCTTTATGAGACAGGTTCGACGATAGGATGATATAGTGATGGATTTGCTATCGTATTATGCCGACTCGGTGTTGTTTGGGACTAATCATAAGTTACTAACAGCTTTTTATATTCAATTCTGGTAATTAAATTCTAAGTCCACACGTACGAAGTCGCGGGTATCGGCTTGTAGATTTAATACAATTTATGTTTCTTGTATCCAGCGCTAGTCCTCTGCAAGGACCCAAACATGTATTTTTTTAAAATGTTTTAATGCTTACCTTTACTTTTTAATCGTGTACATGTATTCCACTTTCAGATGCATTCCTGCATCTTATTTAAACGCTTAAAGAATCTTATTTCTCTGTCATTTACAAATATAAACAACACTAACATTTTTCGCAGTGGCTTAGCTATTGTTTTAACTATTTCACTGTTCACGCTGATATTAGATTCTGTTAGACCATCTGCGGTTTATTTTGTTATATTAATCAGTAAATATTAATCGATATATTCATCTTTTTCGCTGAATATCTTAGTGAAAATCAAAGAAAGTAGGTGTTCTACACTTATCTTTCGCAATAATATTACTTTTTTCCAATTACTGCTTTATAAGTAGTTGGAATATGGTTCACCTGTTACAGGAATTTTATAGTAATTACGTCACTCTGATGTAAGGTAGAATCAGTGGCCCAGGGGCTGTTTATTAGCGGCCTGTTAACTCTACAGGCATCAGCTTTAAAAATGTAAGTTATTATGTTTGAATTCCCATCAGAGTTTGGGATATTTTATGGGCACTTAAACATGGCCTTCACCTATGATAAAGCACGCTCGGTGTATCTAAAGTAGTGTGTTCACTCCCTGGTTCCGGTTCCACGTTGTGGTGGGTACCTTGGTGGGCAAACCACGTTACAATTATCTTTCATACCTTTATGATTAATAATTGTGGATTTTTTATTTTAATTTTTATGAAGGAGTGAAAATTTACTAATTATGCAAGAATCTCGACGTTAGTTGGAATTTAGGAAAATTGTCACAATATGACATTTATTTTCTTATCACTGGCGATTACAAGTCTGAGCGAATTTACCGTTAACATTAACACAAATTGGCAAAATTGGCAAAGTCATAAAGCAACGCTCAGAGTTACAATTAGCCGTCATTAGCAAGCAAACAATTGTATATTTACGTTTAAATATATCTCAGAATCAAAATGCAAGAAATAATGACAAATGGAAACAATAAAAAATACAAGTTATGACTACCTCAGACAAAGGTATCATGATACTGTGACTTTACAGTTAAAAAGAAAATCATGGGCGCCAGAATGAACAATATATCATTCGAAAATAACTAGTTCTGGCAAATTGTGCCGCTAGCTCAGGGTTTTTACAATTACAAAGTGAGAACATGGACCTATCCTCTCAAAGTCGCTTACGGGTTCTGTTTCACGGAATGCACAATCACATGGCTTGGTCGTAATCAATTACCATTGTAGTTCTGCGTCTGATGTCTGTAATGAGTGTAGCGGACCCACGATATGTGAGATTATCTCACAAGTCGGCTATAGGCATCTCTGGTCTGGCAATGCGCATCATCGCATTACCGGCTGTGTTGCGGTGATACGCTCGCTCCAGCATGGCAAGCTGCAGTTAGCGAAAGAAGTCAACTTTCCAAGTCAACCTCAGACTGGTGCGATCGAAGTTAGAATGTCCAGCTCCTCGCTCCTCGGTCCACGAGGAAACTTCTCGCTCCGCCCATTTGTAGTCTCGAAGCTCACATACAACAAAAATTCCCAGGATTTTGAGTTATACGCTCATTTTGATTGGATCTTCAGGTCGGCACCTAATGTCACGTGATATCCTCGATATGTGATTTGGCTAAGTAATTCAACAGAGGTCGGACATATTCGGCGAAGTTCGGGGACGACTCTGTTCTGGCGGCCGGCCTTTCCCGCCCGGTGAGTAACCTTGTTGACCGCCTATCCCTAGGGAGCAGAGTGTGTGGTCTGGCAAATCCCAAATCCGCGACTTCTTGTCGCCAAGGCTCGGGAACACCAAGATTAGCTTCAAGCCTACATAGCTCAATAATTCTTGAATATTCGCTTTACCAAGATACACTGTACTGTATGTTCATCATTTCATTACAGTCCTCACTTGGAATCTTGCGTACTTTATAAAATTACAACAAAAATCTATTTAGGTGGTAGCCCAAGATTTATGTAAATTACTCTTATATTATTACATATATAATAAAAATGCACCTTGTAACGTAGCGACAGCGCGGCTCGTTACAACGTTAAACTGATTATCCAACCACGACAAATGCAGGAATCTAAATTCGTCGTACGGATCCGAAATAGCCTACAGGATATCCCAATAATCAATGTCAAACACAATTTTTTATTTACCTGTGGCCAAGGTCTTTTATGGAGCGCCGGGTTTGGGACATTACCGATGAAAATGTTCGGAGCTGTTACAACTTTTTAGAGATTGTGATTATCGTAACCAATGGAGAAAAGGATCAGGAACGTAAATGAAAGTCGAGTAACTCATTTGGTGGAAATAACAATGTTGGACTTGGTTATCCCGTGATTCTTCGGTACGACCACCAAGATTTCAGTTTTTGGAGGTTATCGAAATCGTTGGAGACTAATGACGGGATAATTCTATAAGGACTTCACCTATTTACTCCCCGTTCCTTATACAAATCCATTATCTCCCTGGTAATGTAGGGGCTAGGCTTTGCATGACAAGGGTCACCGGTTCGAGTCCGGCCTCGGGCATCGGTAGTTTTAATTTAGTGTTACGTTCCCCTTATTTTACCCTCACCTATTTGTCTCAAAATTACATAACAGAAGTAAAATACTTGGTTTATTATAAATTGGAGAAGGCTAAATGGTGGCACAGACCAGAAGACATATTTTTACCCCTGAATGCCAAAATATCAACAAAATATGGTATTTTATTTTAAGGCCAAATATATATACTTGGAGTTTATAGATTTTCTAAGGAAATTGTAATTTACATGTTTGCAGAAATAATTTGGAAGTTGTAACTGTAACGAAGGTAATTCTCACACTATTTACACTGCAACTTTTCTATCTTTTACTCTTTATAACAATAAATGATTATAACTTCTTGAACTTATCAATTATATCACAAGATGATACTTTACAAATTATGACTCGCAAAAATTAAATTTAACTTATGTTTACCAAAAGAGTTCATTTCTAATTTAACACACATACATCTGATTACTTGTTACGAGAAATTCTTACTGTTCGTTAATGCGTTGCTTTCTGCTCGTTAACTACACTGTCCTTTGATGTACTGATTACATGATGGATACTGACTGTTCCTCTCATACGTTAAACTAGACAATAACGTCTACGCTATAATGAAAACTCTGCTTCGCAGCTCATTGCTACTCTGAAATTTTTGTACAAGCAGCAAAACTTAAAACAAGCAAACAGCGAGGCATTCTGGAAACAGTGCTCCGCTTCGACGATTGGTCGCACGGTGAACAGAGCAATTTAACATTGACTAAATTTCACACAACAATCTATTAAAGTCAAATGTTAGATAAAATAAGTGTGTAATACTTTCAATGCTGTCTGTATAAATGCACTGTGAACTGAAGGAACCGTCAAACCAATACTTGAAATAAGTTCAGTGATATTACGCAGACTTCAATAGGATTCTAATACAGCTAACTGAATTTAAAATGATATGTATGCGTCAAAAAAGATTGAAGTAGTACAAAGAAGGAAAGATAGATTGTTTCCGGAAATTTCTGAAGATAATAGTCAGTCGACAACGAAGTTGCGTTGGAAGTCACTGGAAGACATGTGGCAGTAGATGTGAGCGCTGGAGTGTGTAAGACATATGTTGACTAAGGCCTGGATCATTATTGGAAGAAATATTAGGAATACTATATCGAAATGATGGCTACAATCTTAAACTATCATTTGATTTCAAGCACAGAGCAGTGGTAAAAAATGTTATGTAGTTAAATTATAAGGTAAAAAACTTATCTCGATGACTGAAAATAGGTAAGGAAAAAATTCATGAAATTCATAAGTAATTTCATGTGAAAATTGTCACAATCATTAAAATTAATTAGTTAACAAAAAATGAACACCTGTTACCTTATCTTTCTGTCTGACAATGATATTTTTAATTAGTCTACTTATGTGACGTAATTGAGTTACGAATTTATATTCTCTAGCGACGTTATTCTGGTATTCAGTGCACACATCAACCCAAAAAAAAAAAAAAAAAAAAAAAAAAAAAAAAAAAAAAAAGCGCTTGTTGTTTATGTTCTAAAAATTTAGTACTACACTACGAGTTTTCGAGGCGCAGAACATATGATTTCATTTACTAAAAAAGTCGAGTGGCAATTTCCAGTCGCTTTCATAGCTTCGTTCGTGGATATGAAAAGTTTTTTATCCTGTTGATACGGAAAGCAATATTCATATAGAAGATAAATATATCTGGTCGTACACCGCCCGTTTCCAGGAAAAGTAATTGAATAAAATCTGCCGCTTCCCCCGATACGGAGTACAGGCACATATTTTTTATTGACTTACACTTTTCCCCGCCAGTTTACACGATCGGCACAACCGAGATTTGATCCAGCCAAACTCTTTGCATAACCTTCCTCAGCAAATCATTTTTCAATTAATATGCCCTCTCAATTACAGTAATGTACCTCTGGCCGTCGAAGAACATAATTGCTACAGAACCGTAGTGAACCGTAATGACTGGTTTGAATACCACATTTACGGCCAATAAAAAATTGCTTTGATGATTGTTTACCTCAATCATAACTAAATTACTTGTGTTCAGTCCATCCTGCATTATCCGTATTTAAAATAATTTTGTATTAATAATTCAAATACAGCGTCTGAAAAGTAAAACATACGTAATGTTTAATTTAAAACTATTCTTAATATGATCACTACATTATTTTCACCATATTGATATTTTCTCTGTGCTCTGAGCTGATTTCTATTTTCAACTGACTAAGTAACGATAGAAACACGACAGAATAGTTGCAGACAATACAAAAATTATGACCAATCTTTGATTTTAAATCATAATACATAGCTGCCTACATGAATATTTGACACCTTGTTATTAATTATTTACACTGAACCAAACCTGTTTAAACGATTTCAGTGCTAAAATATCAGTAAATTTTTATTCTTATGTAGAGCATTTTGTAATATTTTTGTTAATTCTTTGTCAATAGTGCTATTTATACTAAATTCGACATAACATTAAGTGAGGGCATTAAATCTGATACGCATCCAGTGAACTTGACAAGCTAAACTTATGTTTGTTAATAGTCTGTTAAAAAACAATATTCATTAGCAAGGAAACTGCTGAACAATTACTTCAACCATTCAAATATTTTGAATTAAAACTTCTGAAAATGCAGAAGTGATTGTGGTAATTGTTTTATAGTAATTAATAACAATCTTGAGCACCACAAATCATACAAATTTCCTAATTTGTTTGATTCTAAAGATTTAGAATTAGCTAAATTATTCTTACGCTACAACACAATGTATTCCAAAGATACAATGTAATAAGGAATACGGAAGGCAGAAAATCAATAGAATAGCAGTACTTTGGACAATTGTGAGAGGTGATAGATGCCGGCTTTTACGCAATTGATCTCCAGGTAGACAACCAAAAACATTTACAGACAACGGTTCCTTCAGTTTAACCACAGATCCCAGTTCATGCCGTGTAAACTTAGCACACATCAGGATGGAGCCACCAGTAACTTGCAATCTGAGTCCAAAGTTTCGGGGGGCGCAATCAGCTTTTATCAACTGTCTCATCTTACCACGCTTTCTTTTTCCATTTATCTGACGTCCAACCACGTCAGTCTCCTGCTGTCTTAGCCAATTATTGCGAAATTTCGACGTATAGTACACACGCACACGTCTGTCGTTCGTCCCACATTGAGTGTTGCTTTTCTTTGACCTCGACACAGCCGTCGTAGGTACCGCTCATTAAGAAGGTGTGGTCGTCCACTAAGTTGTCTTAGGCGAGAAATAATATATTCACGGCAGACTCTTGACACTGTGTTACTAGGAACGAATTTTCGAACAATTTCCGAACCGGAATGCCCTTTGGGTCTTGCGCTAGCTTCCAATGCAGAATCAAAGTCTGTTAATTCGTATCATGCAGCAATAATCACGTCAGAAAATCTTTCACTCGACTCACGAGAGAATAAATTAAAGCCTCGACACGGCACGGTACTAATACCATGACTATTGGATATTCACTGTATAAACTAGTTGCTTCCACGACTTTGCATGCCTGGAATTTGACATTTCTGCCATTAATTCACACATTTACTATCAAAGAAATTTTGGATACGTGTTCTGCTTGAGTTTGGCGTTAGTCACTACGAGTAACAAATAAATAAATAAAGTAATTGGTGCTTAAGAAGTTTCATCCGTTGTAGGTTTTTTCATAGGTCGGGGTTCCTTCAGTTGTAACTCAAAACTTTCAGATAATCTCCTTATAACATTGGTAATAATACCTCTGTCTATTACGTATTAATTCCAGTTACTTTCAACTGAAACATTTTCAAATGTTTTTTCGTCTATAAATCGAATCCTCATGTATTTTTCCTTGCTACTTATTACTACTTATGTCTCAGATTTTTCAGACTTAAAGAAACGATCGATATTTCATGAAATCGTGCCCGCAAACTGTCCACGAACTGAGTAAAGTTTAGCTAAAGAGTTTTGTATTGTTTTGAGGCGAAGCAAATGTTACTGTACTGAAGAGGATTTTTAAATCAAATCCAAAAATTCCAAATAGTTAAAACTAGACTGAAATCTTGTTTATTAAACTAAAAAAAACGGTGTTTAATCCTATTAATTTTTGTAACAGTAATTTGTAATGCCAGAAGCAACTAATACTAGTAAAAGAAAATACCTAGATAATGTTAAAAGTTTTAAGCTTACAGGTGTTCTTATCTTTGATGGTGTATCCAGTCTTAGGTTAGGATTGTATTAAATATCTCTGGTGAATATATTCCGAAGAACAGATTATCATTTCCTAGTCCGGCATCCGGTCACTTGGAGTAATAAGAGATATCGCAGTTTTTAAGCTATAACATAAGCTTTTAAACTGCAAAAACCGCACGAAAATATGTTCAGTAAATTTTGTGTGCAATCATTTCAGAACATATGTATAGCGCGATACAGAATTATACGCTTGGAATATACAGACATATCACATACAACTTCATTTCATTCCAGTCTGCCTTGTTGTTAGCTACTGAAATTCCACTTCGCTATCCTACATGAAAGGCTTTTGAGCAAACTTTGTTATCTTTTAAATTCAGCTGAAATACTGGATTTACGAGTGGAACTAATAAATGGAACTGTTAAATTTTTATTACGAAGGCACGATTTCGAATAGCCCTATCATCATCATTTTACCGAAAACACTAATACAAAGTATAAACTTCAAATTTATGACATCTGTTCATTATTATCCAAGTGATCCCATTCACAATGGCTTGTTATTGGCCACCATTAAGTATAACAGCGTTCGAATAACACATTCGTCCGATTGTTTCCAAAGTTTACAACTGCTATTTAGGTCTGTTAAACTCAACTTACTGGAAATATTGGTGTACACTTGCCAAATTTCTGCGAAACTATCAGCCGAAATTCTAGAACTAAATGGTCGAAACATTGATATAATTATTATCAGCGTTTTTTTTTTTTAAGGTATATCATGTTCTTACTTTTTCCTTTTATCAATTAATTTCACCATTTTTTACTTTCCTTACGTTTCTCCATCTATTATTTTTCATATTATACTCTCTATTGCCTAAACCTCTCATCAGTTTTTCGCTTCCACCCAACACAGACGCTCCCTTTTTCAATTTAAAATTTAGTTAGTTAATGTGATTAAAACATTCGTTTCAAATTCTTATAACTAAATTCACTTCGTGTGTGATGGCACATACACACTTAGTTAATATTCATATAATTAGCTTGTATATACTAATACGATTTAATTTTTTTTTATAATGATAACTCTTTTGGTTTTGTTTATTTATGCTATTATACTCAACATCTGAACATCTTGTTCAGATACGTGAGTACCGTATGAAGTGTCTCTTCCAACTTATACGTAAAAAAAAATAAAAAAAAATGCAACGGGCTTTAGTTGATTTACGTTCAAATTAAACTGAATTGCATCTGTCACGTTAAAATTATTAATTTTTCATTAAGTAAGAAGCAAGTCTATAATTCTTAACTAAACAGCGGTAACTTCCATTCCAATTGATTCCTCATCATAACATAATAATATGTGTTGCAATCAGGATATTGAAACTCTGCGCAATTATAATAGTTTTAATATAGCTAGAACATTAAAAGCCTTCACCATGTCATTTTACTTCCGAAACCATTCTTTGTATTTTTTGACACTATCGCTGCACACGTCAAACTGTATGTCCTAGAGCAGGGTTTCTCATACTTCTAGCTCCACGTACCCCTATTAAATTTCACAGACAATGTCGAACCCCCTTAAAAAACTGGATTTTTATTTTTTATATAAAATAAGGATTTAAAAAAAATGTAATAGTCACAAAGAACAAGACGTTATTAATCAATACGATGGATGGTCTTGTTTCTTGTAGCTATCTGAGTCGATTTTAAGAGCAATTTTGCTAATTTCCAATCTCAATTCACCATCGTGAATGTTGCAAGCTCGGAACAGCTAGTCAGCCACCATAAATTAAATCTTGTCGCGAACCCCCTACGATCAGCTGGCGAAACCCTAGGAGTTCACATACCCCACTTGGAGAAACCCTTTCCTAGAGGAAAGAAACATAACATACTGGCTATATATATCTTCTTAAGTAGCATCCAACCAATCTTCGGATTGTTTAATAACGTTTTGTTTATTATTAGCGGTTATCAGACTAAATAGGACAAATATCTTCAGTTGAACGGCAAATTTTTGAGTCCCTTTAGCTGTTTTTGATCGCACGTTTCGTTTGTGCCCGTGAAATTTGCTACGTTACTACCTAATGTCTACGTCATCTTTACCCTGTATGATTTCCGGCGTAGTTTAGTATGGCTCAACAGGAAACGGAATGCTTGGCCAATTTAATTTTTTATTTTGGCAGCCGAAATCCCAAACACGGCTGCCAGAAAAGTAATGATAAATGCGTTACTACTCGAGATATTTTACTGTAAATAAGGAAAGGCAGATATAAAGCGGACTACATCTGGGAAAATGGGTCCGAAAAAACAAGTTCTCAAGAGAGGGTGCCGACTACGCTTAGCAACATGTTCCCTTGCCCGATCATTACATGATCCAGATAAACCTTTTTCTAATATCAGAAACCCTCTAACAGCTTTTGCTTCGTGTGCCTACTGCTACGCTCGGATTTTCCGATTCTGCCGTTCAATTTGTGACAATATTCTTTTGAATGACATTTCTTCTTGATTTATCAGCTTTTTATATATTTATTTGTTTACAGCTCTGTTTGCAATGGCGCTGGCGCCTATTGAAGGCTGAAGAAGAAAAAAGTGAAACTGAAATATATTTCGTTGCTTGGGTCCCATAAATACTTTAATGATTTCAGTACCTCAATCACGTTAGTAATGCACTCTTTTTCTCTATATATTATTTTTTTTACATTGCAGGATTAAAACCAAGGGGCACGTGAAAGTATAAAAATTAATAAAAACAAGAAAAAACCTAAACAAAAAGGTAAAATACCATAAAAAATTAGACGCGACAAAGGATAACAATGAGAAGGATATGGGGGAGTGCTGACTTGAAGCGCGGTATTAGAGGTTAGGTCCGGAGGGTGATTTATAAACAGGTGCAGTTGTGAGTGTGGTAAAGTACCTGATATCTGGACTATTTTGGACCCTGCCACCCCACCACACCTGGCTTGGTGCTCCCTTCACAAGTCACGTATTCTGAGGCGAGGGAGCTGAGCGCCCGTTTTAGCAGGTCCGGTCCGGTCGTGTAAACCCCGCTTACAAGTTAAAAAACAACATTCAGCAGCTTCTGAAATCTGGCATGGTTCCTTTGCTGATCATCTGATATCATGTTGTAGTTAAATTTAATTTAATTTCGATAGACCGCACACTCTGGTCGCAACATCTTTGCACACCCAATTTTTCTCTTTATTGTACCCGCCTATTTTCGCCCTCCAATAATGTTAACTTTAAATTCTTTAACCGTTCTTGGTAAGTTATTCATCAATTTACTTGTTAATATATTCCAATCCCTGACCCCCTTACCAATGGAAAGAAATTTTTCCACACCAATATGCCTGAAATAGAGCGCCAGTTTGCGGCTATTGTCATCTTTTACCTTCAATACACATCTCCTTCCGCAAATATGTTTCTCAAAACCTGGTTTTCAACAGATTTTCGTACCCCAATCATCAGTTCTTCCAGTCATAGCACTCCATGTGCCATTTAAGTAGAATTTTCAACCACATATGTCCTCGTGTTTCCATCACATTCCACAACTATAAGGTTCTTGAGTTTTATAACCTACTCTCTTCGAAGATAATACAGATAAATTAGTAGTTCCGCCTCCGAATGACCGATTTTCTGTCTGTTATGCATTCCGTCACTGTTGCAGATGTAACTAGAGTTTAACATGAAATCCTAACACTAAGTTTCTCACATAAACACAAGGATGTATCCAGGATCAGAACTAGAGGGGGGCAAGATATGAGCGAAAGGGGGGGGGGCAACTCATTGGTTTCGAGGATGAGGGGTGGGAAACAGAAACATGACGATTTCTTACAAAATAAAAATCAAACCTACTGAGGAAAATATTTTTATTATTGATTAATATATTAATCCGACCACTTAATCTAAGGACCTACTATTTAGTAAATTAAGATCGTAACCCAGTTATAGTTTAAGTAAACATTAATCGTCTCGAATTTTTAGATTTTTTTTTTAAACTTTGTTTCTTAATATCTCACGGTTTTCTTTCACGAAATTTCGATGCACACTAATCAGGCATAATCCAGTCAATATTTCCTTTCACAAAGTGCTCCTGAGCCAGTTCTTCACTCATCGTAGCGTACTGAAGGCAACTTAATTTTTCTTCTGGGGGGATGGGGCAGGGGGGGGGGGGGGCAGCAGCCTCCCGCCCCCTGCACCTCGCTGGATACGTCCATGCATGAACACCGGAATACCTGTATAAATTCATTGCCGCACAGGGATTTTTCACCAATTTTTCAGTGTCTGCTTGATATGGAATTTTGCGTACTTTCGCACTCTTGGTGACGATATAGTATTAAACAATTATAATTACTAATTTCACTCATTAATTAATAAAATTAAGTAAAATTTAATTACTTACATAGTCGACCAGTTTATCGCGGTAACATGTAACAAGTAGGTCTCCGATATATAACTTAAAATGAAGTGGCCAGTGAATTTGGCCAACAAATGAGAGCTCACCGTATAAGACTATTCCACAGAGACAACATCTAATTGGGAGGAGAAAAATTCTATGTCAGAACTTTCAAACACTGGGAAAATGAAATTAATTTCCCATGATTTGGTGTAGACATATAAGTCTTGATATTCGAGATGTGTCGAGAGCACCGTGTGATTTTCTACTTGCTGGATTTGACGGCTTAATCGCCTATTGTTAACTTCGACTTGCTTTGGATAGTAGAGGTGCTTGTATATTTCGCAAATCTGACCACATACACGTGAGTAGATTTGTTGAATGTTGTTTTGTAAACTCTGATCCGTATTCGCTATTGGGAATGTTGTAGGCGGTCTTTTTCCATGAATGCATCAGTTGTTTTGGTGGCTTTAGTTATATAAGAATTATTTTTAATTTTTCGTGAAAATATATATTTATTTATAGCAAGCCACATAGTGGTTATGCCACACTGCTATAAAAAAAAAGACAGCATGCTTATAACTAGAGACCGGATTATATGCATTTGCATATTTTGATATGTTTTTGCATATTAAGTCAATTTTACCTAAAGCATATTTTACCTAAAACCTAGTGATGATGCATATTTTCGCTATATTTACAACATTTTTCGGTAGTGTACCTAGTTAATATATAAAATCTTACGTTGTAGCCGGCAAAACCTACTATCAGCACAGCCCATAGTCTACGACTCGCTGAAGAACTACGACCCACATTTGAAAATGTCAATAACCTGATTTCATCAACAAGGAAAGAATTTCTTAAGGCACGTTCTTGTAATAATGCCTACAAAAAAATGCCAAATGTGCCTTTACTGGCGGAACCAGTGGTAACTCGATGGCTGACGTGTGTTGAAGCTGTACTGTTATACAAAGAACATTTTGAGGACATTAAAGGTGTAGTAAACGACTTTGATAGTGGAGAGGCTATGATAGTTTGTCAGTACAAGAAAGAATTTAAAAATTCTATTATTAAAACCATGGCTGTGATTAGGATTAGTTTTTCCCGCATACTTGGAAGTATTAAAAAGTTTGAAACTCAAGGTTTGACGTTGACTGAATCTATTCAGTTAATGAATAAAATCCGCATTACCAGAGGTATTCCTGTGTAAACTTTAAGTGAAGTTTGAAAATGTTTTGAAGAATTACCCAGGTTTTAAACCTTTGTATCAAATTGATAGTTTTATTAATGGGGTGGGTGAACTTTTTCCAGAACCTATGACTGCTAACACAGCACCCAACTTCAAATACTGCCCAGTTACATCAGTGAATTTGAAACGGTCCATATCCACTTATAAAATTTTTTTTTTAGAGACCGGAGAAACAATCTTACTATTGAATATTTGGAACAGTACCCGATTTTTTATGTTTATAAAAAATTTATAATTGTTAATTATCTAATTTATAAATAAGTTATTCAACTACTTGTTAGTTGCATGCTGATTTTGAAATAAAAAATCTAAAAATTACTACTTTTACACTGTATATTGTTGCATATTTTAACACTTTTCGCGCATATTTTAAGAATTTTTTATGCATATTTGCATGCATATTTCTAGCTTTTTGTGTTTCATATAATCCGGTCTGTACTTATAATAAATGCGTTTACGGCAGTGTTCAAAGAAGCGCAGAATATGACCTGTTTGTTAATGTTTCCAAAACCAAAGTCATAGTGTTTTGTAAACAAGGAGAGCATGTGACTTACGGGATAAATGCTAGTATCTTCAAGCAAGTACCATATTTCAAATACCTGGGTGCTTTTGGGATGAAAAATGTGTCAGAAAATAAGAGAAAAGTCAGAGGTCAATCCATGGACACGAAGAAATTCTTTTTCACATATAATCATATTTTAAGCGTCACAACCTTCCTGATAGGAAGCTTAATTTTGTCTGTTTTTCTATACTGAAGACAAAGTTGGTCTTCGGATACACGTACATACAAAGGAGTGTTCTTGCATATTTTCTAATCACAATTTTAGGCAATGATATTCCGCGTACAGATATAGTTAAACAAAAAAAAATAAGATCAAATACTTGGGAAATATCATGATGGAAGAAGGCTTTCAGCTGTTACCCTTCATCTTCGAAAGGAGAGTATAACGAGCCGCTGTAAGTTCTAAAGGCCGGTCCAGGCGCTACGTTTTGCGCAACCTTTTGTCTGCACAGTTTTAAGACGGAATGGAAACGTTTCAATTTTTAGACCGTCTACATGGTGCTGAGATATCTGTATATTTCGCTCAGTTTTGTGTGATATCGTCATGGAGGAGATACTTTTCTGGTCAATTTTGGCATGGTGTCTTGTCAGCCATTGTCGCCTGACGAATTGAAACTGAGAAACAAAATGAATCGGAAAAACGGTGCTGCCTTCTGCACGCACCGACTTGCCCGCACAGTTCATGGACATCTATGCTCTCTAGCTCAGTTATCGCTGCAACTGTACCGTCTTCGCGCCGGATTCAAAACTGCGCGCTTTGCCAGTCTACACGCATCGTTTTATCTGCAACGTGTTGAACTGTACAGACAAAAAGGTGTGCAAAACGTAGCGATTGGACCGGCCTTTTAAGACTTCATAGCTGGGATAAATGCGCCGGAGTCAATCCGCAATTAGCAGTTACTTTCCGTTCTGCTGCAACAATGTGCAACGTGGTGCGCCAGGACAAGGTGCTTCAATACCGTAAGAAGAAAGGAGTGTGACTCTTAGGGAGGACTGAAGTGTTAAGTGTAAGCTGATAAGCACAGAGCACTCCGCCGTCTCGAGCACGGTGCAAGCAGCGCGCGACTCAAGGCGAGGGCGACTTGAATGCTGGCTGGTATGGGCCTTATTACACTAGGCGACTTGGCGGCGCAACCAGCCGCGGCACTGGTGTCTCTGTTGGCGACGCAACCAGGATTCTGGTGGCGCCGCCAGCCAGTCACTCGCACAACCGAGCAGTCACTTTGCTGTTATCCTCGCATTGTACGCGAATTGTGTGGTTGAATATGTCCAGTGAACTACAGAATGTCACTTTGGAAATGAGTGGAAGTGAAAGTGTAGAGAAGACAAAGGGGTAAAACAAGAAGAATTTCTCATTTTCGTATCTTTCCCGGTAATATCAACCTTTACTAAGTACAATGATTAAAAGAAAGACGATTTAGACATTCTTAAGTAATTAAAAAACTTGTTGTCGTCTGAATACAGTTTAATTGCGATGGAGCTAACACTCCGGTAGCAATTTGCACATTTACAGCACTCCCTTCACCCTCCTCCTTTCCTCCAATGACTCCCAATCCAGCTCCTGTATCATATCAGTTACTGACTGGGTCCTGCGATAATTTCCACAAACAAATCTAGCTGTTCTTCTTTGCACACCTTCCAACTCCTGTATTTGATCTCCAAAATGTGGTCCCAAACTACACCACCATATTCAACAAATGATCTGACCAAAGTTTTGTAACCCAACTCCCTAACTTCTCTGTTACATCCTCTCATCACCCTCTTCAGCAAATGAAGGATTTTGTAACCTTTTTCTACCACCTGCCCAATTGAGTTTATCAAACGTTATGCAAAGAATTTACACTTCATCAAGCAAATCTGACCCCACTCTGTAATCATAATTAACCTTTAGATCTATTTATCTTTGTATCTTATAAGCCGACTCTTCTTGGCATTTATCTTCATTCCATGCTGACCTACCCATTTAGATATTCTATCCAGATCATCCTGCAACTGTTCAGTCTTCATCTGTTTTTATCCTATTGTATACCATTGTATCATTTGAAAAATGCCTAGATTCTGACCGTAACACAGTCATTCATTAGAATAATGAACAGCAACTCCCATATTTACTTCCACTTCTCTTGATAATGTATTTCCTACTCTAACCCTTTGCTTTCTGACTTTTAAGAATTCCTGTGCCTAGCAAGTAACTTTTTCATTCAATTCAATACATTTCAGTTTATTTAAAACCATTTTATGGCTCACTCTGTCAAATGCCTTAGAAAGATCTAGTGCCACACTATCAACTTGGCCTCCCATTTCAAATTCATTTGAAATATCTTATATATAGCCCACTATCTGAGATTCAAATGAGTATCCTTGCCTAAAGCTATGTTGTCGATCTGAAAACTAGTTTCGTTCTTCACATACATTCCTTATATAGTTGCATATCAATCTCTCAATCATTCTGCCCATCACTGATGACAAACTAATTGGCCAGGAATTTTCACCATATTTTTAACCCTTCCTTTATGAACTGGTACTACTATTGGTCTTTTCCAATCCTTTGGGAAGCAGCAAGTCTCCAAACTCATTTTAAACAAAATTTTAAGGTAAGGTACAATATCCTATCCCACAATCTTTAATAAACATGTAGTAATATTACCTACACCAGTTACACCAGTTCTAGCTTTCTGAGTTACTTCGCAATTTCCTGAAAATTTATTTCAAATTTTGTAGGTTCGTCATTTATAATCTCCTCTGATTCATTCCCTCCCATCACAGGATGACTGTCCCCAGTTGTCTCACCAAACCTGACACTCAGTATCTCTGCAATTTTAAAATTGTAAAGTAGGAAGGGGGCATTTGAACAGTAGACTGAACTCGTGGTGGCGAGTCTGGCGGCGCCACCAGGTGGCCTAGTGTAATAAGCTACGTAAGATACAATGCCCCGCCACGTCTCTGCGCCACCAGTGGTTGCCCGCCTGGTCGCCGGGCAGGGCAGCCAGCCGGCCGCCAGTTTCTGGCGGCGCCACTGGCTGCCCTAGTGTAATAAGCTCCATAAGACCCTGTGCCCAGCGACGAGCAGAGCCGCCAGTGGCCCGGCTGGTTGCGCCACCAAGTCGCCTAGTGTAATAAGGCCCTATGGTGCAGCAGGAAGGACTCATTATTCATGTAGTCGGCCGCTGTTTGTTCTCCGGCTGCCATTGTAGCGGCGGCTCGCTTTAACCTTTCATCGGCGACGGTGCCGGGCGGGCGGGGTGCGCATTTCAGCAGCCAGCTTTGAGGCTGCAGTGCCGGGCTTTCCACCAGCAGCACTTGCATATTCCGCTAAACAAAGCAAAGTTAACCAACAACTTCCCTCGGACGTTCTTTTGTTGACTTCAACAAGAGAGATGCCTTTTGACATATATCAAAGTTCAGTATCTATGTTCCAGAACTGACAAGTTTATTTGTTCCAATAGCATATTCCCAATCCACGATGAATTTACTAACTAATTTCGCTTACCAAATTCAATGGTACCAAAAGCCCTCAATCATGATATCAGGTGGTAACATTAAAGGTATATTTCGATACAAAAAAAGTCAAAATCTGATGGTCATAACTCATAACAAAACAGCTGATGTTTGTCATCAGTAGAGTTGTAAACGTAACGATAAATTCTGTTTGCATATGTATTCGTTACTAAACCAATCAATACCCGTTACTTTCGAATCGTTACTCGTTACCTTCGGTACAATCGAACAATAGCTTGAAGCATTGTATCGTGTCGCGCCGCGTATGGGATAACTTCGTTACTATTGTATAGTTTCGTTACTTGTTACTTTCGGTACAATTGAATACTAGCATGAAGCATCGCATACAGGGCAACTTCGTTCGTACTTGGAAAAGTTTAAGTTATTTGTTTATTTAGTAAAATAAGTTTAGGCAAGTTGTTCATTTGGATAAAACTTGCAGTCAAGTAATTAGCACATGGATCTTACGAAAACCTGTGAATATACACTTGATTTACTGTAATGAATATTATATACGAAAGAATAATCTGATTTCGAAACAAACCCTTGTTTGCATATATAAAAAAAAAGACCTGACCTATCACCTGAAATATCTAGTGACAATAGCTAATGTCGGTTATTTTTTAAAGTAGCCTGCTCGAAAGCTTGCATAGAAGCCTGATGTGATAATGGGACATGTATTTAACAAATATTATGATCTCATCAAAGTATTTAGTTATTAAATTGGAGGTTTCAGCATTGTCTTCCTTTACAGTTTTCCTTTATTTTTGTAAATTCTTCATCTTTTTGTGATAGCTTTGTTAAAATAAATGTGGACATACCATTAGACCGATCCTGCAGGCAGAATACTATTGACTCTCACGTTAATTGTTTTATTTTAAAAATATCAATATTCAAAACTTTTAAATCAATAACAAATGGCACAGGACAAACATGCGATTAGATTAATTGTTGTTGCGTCGCTGTTACAACAAACATTCAACATCACAGCCAGAACCGCATTGATGATTGATCACATGTATCCTGCTGTAATAATACAATAAGTAACACCAAAAAAGGGAATTAAGTCATTGTACCTGGTTCTTTGTTTATGGAATACTGTAATTGCAAAAAAAGTCCTGTTAGATTTGCTTCTGGAAATTATCTCAGAACGCAATCACTAGACTAACAGATATGATAAAAGAGCTGGAATGGGATTCATTGGAAGACAGGAGGAAGGTGAAGAGGGTCATGGGAGTGTTAAGGCGTATATTAATGATGAGGCATGGAAAGATATTGGCGTAAAAATTGAAAGTAATACTTGGAAGGGAAAAGATCACTATGACCACTATCTTGCACTCGATTTCAGGAACAAGGGTGTAGGAAGATTATCTTTTTTAGATAAGGGTGTCAGGGATTGGAATATGTTGCCAAGAGAAATTATGAATAATTTACCAAAAACGTTGAAAGAATTTAAAGTTAAAATTTGTAGAGGACAAATGTAGGTGGATTCAGGAATGTGGGGAAGATGAGTGTGTAGGGAAATTGTCACCGGAGAGTACGCTCCATTGCAATTTTATTAAATAGATTCGGTTCTTCGAGTCAGGCGACGAACCCGTTACTCAGTAACGAATATATCGTTACTTTTACAGCCCTAGTCATCAATATGGTTCATATCTTTATAATTAAAACAAATTGAGAAACATGCATGCAAATCTGACCTTAAAAATGAGTAAATATTAACTACAAATGACGATATATGCCAAAGAACGTTTTGAAATATTCATTGTTCACTTTATTAAGGGGGGTATGGGCGGATACCAACATTTCACTGAGTTCTTTAGAAAATATTAACAATTTGGAAGATGACGAAGCTATCAAAAAGAAGTCGCTGACTAATTAGGTGACAATTAGATTTGTTTCTTCCTCCAGTGTATAATAGGGATACAATATCCGAATTTCCTCTCATGTATAACTTCTAGTGAATTCCCGAGACTACTGAAAAATTCCCAGATTTTTCCTCAAAACATGACGATAAATATTATCGTGATATGACCAAACTAGTAAAATGGCCAGAATTAAAGACAATTACAAACCTTCAATCAGTGTAAAAATTAAGCATTACTGCTCAAAAAGAAGACAGGATAAAATATGACTTGTCACTAAGATACGAACCCTGTCCTATTTTAGTATTTTGGCTAATTTCTTCATTTTAACTCATCCATTATAGTCTACATCTTCAATTATTTGTTTGGTTTATCCTAACTAGGGATTGCAATCCAGCAAAGTGGGATCCCGCAGGATCCCTCATCGTTAGACAGTCTGGTGGATCCCGCACAAAATTAAGCGGATCCGCAATCTGCAAAATGCGGCGGAAACGTGTGTCAGTCTGCGTGACTCGCTGCCACACTCGTTCTTTATTGGATATACTAGCCAAAAAGCCCGTCAAAAATGACGGGTTTAACGGACTGTTCTGGCAATTGATTTCTTTTTGGTTGTTTACCTAAATAGAAATTTTATAAAATAAAACTCACTATGCTGTAATTTCTCGTCCCTTGTGATGTAGCAAAAAGTTTCAGTTGTCAATTTGGTCCAGGTTGCGTTTCAGCCAACTACAATCTTCGCCAATATAGCCGGTAGAAAATCAAAGCTTCATTCACACGCGAATTTATACATTCCCTGAATCGCATATCAATGTCATCATGCATCTATACCAATCATGCATCATGCGATACAAACTTGATCCAAAATCTTCACAGTTTCTTACAACTTTCTTATTGTCTATGATGAAGATCGATGTTTTAACGCCTGGCATAGCTTACATTCGGCTGAAATAATGACCCCAGTGAAAACAAAGGATGCTAAAAATAAATCTTAACTTCTTACGTCATGTAATATTAGTTTCAATTGTGGTTTAGGTTGCATAGATCGCGAACAATTTGGAACTTCTTTCATTCAAACCAAGTACTCATATCACTAAAAAAAGCAACTAATAATCAATATGACAATTTAAACAAAATTCATACTTTTCTTTCAGTATTGTAGCAATTCCTTTCTTAGCAATTATTGAAATAAATTGAATTGTTATAAAATAAATGCAATTCCTATTGCCTGGCGCTATGACAAAAAAAATTCGGTTGCTATCCTGGTCCAGGTTGCATTTTAAAACTAACCACATACGGGAGTAGTTTACATCGTGATTCATGATATCAAAACGTGCTTATGAAACCTGCTTAAATAACTGATAATAAATAATAGATAAATTCAACATGCTATTGCTGTGATAAGGTTCATTACGGTATTTATTTTTGTCCAGGCTGGATTTCAACCTAACCACAATCTCGGGTAATACTGCCGCTACAAAATGAAAGCTTTAATCACATGCGCATTGATGGTGATGTCACGTATCGCGACATAAATATAAAATAAGTTGTTGTAAGAAGTGAATTATACAACGCTGGATTATATTTATATCCTATCAAGAAACGTTGCCAGCGTTTTTACAGTTGTTGCTGTACAGATGCTATCTTTGACGTGAATATTTGAATTGGCGGTTTTGTGTTGTGTAATTTTCATGTTGCTTCACGTCTAACGTAAGCTGCCTTTTGCTTTCATGTACACTTTTTCTTAAAAGGTATGACCATAGGAACGTGTGTGGTAAATTTCAAACGAATAGCACAATTCTTTGGGCCTCGTTTTTATTTTGCCATTGATGAGATACATTACGCAACAACATAAATTTCATCAAAAATATTCAATAAAAAAGAAAGGTAATAAACCAAAAATCTGCAACGTGATTCAGACCGATATTACAACGTTCGAATAGCTGTCATAGTTACACATTGCGGAAATACGTAATAGCCTCAGTAATATTACTCAGTTAAATCAAGGAAGATTAAAATAAATCTGATAAACTTACATTATTAATTGTAGTGCAGGCTGCACAATTCGAGATGAGTGGGCAACTATTTCGGTTCAAACGAATTAATAATTTCAATAATAGGTACAGTTTAAATTATTTTGAAAAAAAAGCTAAATTATTCATGCCCTCTGCCGTAGCGTCAAATGCCAGTTGTAATTCTGATCCATTTTAAGTAACACTTTAACCAAACTTTTCTCAACATTGATGCTCAAAATACAAAGCTTTCATCTTACAATATCTATGGACAAGGAATTTAAGGAATACTTCAATATATCAAAAGAATATTACATAAATATAAGCATCTAATGATTGATATATCGATTTTAACGCAATACATACTTTTCTGTGTTCTGTGAGTTAATTTATTCACTGTTGCTTGGAAATGATATTAAATAACGCGCACTCCCACAAATAATATCGTAAAGCGTGACGTCATAGCCTGACGTCACCGCGTGACATGACGTAGGTGTGACACCGCTACATTAAGCCTATTATACTAATAGATTGTACTGTTCATCCGTATCCTTGCAATTGACATTTGACTCGAGCGAACAAACGTTTGTTTTTGACAACCTTCATCATTCGTAAGTAAATAGATCGACTTTTACGTATTAATTAAAACTTATATTTGAGTACACATTTCTATAATTTGAGTTATGTTGCGTTTTTAGTAAGGTTTTCTTTCTATACAATAAGGTTTTTTTATGTGTCACACACGTCATTTGTATTTGCAGATAAAGTAATTGTGGCGATTGACCAAATCATCCCAACTTCCTGCATTTGCGGCTGAAAATTTGATTATTCGTTGATACGAAACTAATTTTATTGTAATTTTAGCGATTGCATACCTATTTATTTAGCAGTTATGAAAAGACAATCTAAATGCGTTTGAAACGCATGTTCTTTGACGAAATCCGCCTGCTTACATGTGCCGTTCTGGCTTTCGATTAATCTCTCTTGGGATGATTTGGTCAATCGCCACAATACATTAATTATGAGTGAATAGCATGCGTCCTTCCAACTCCTTGTTATAATTTCGACTAAAGGCAAAAAAGTTGTAATGAAGCCTTGCCGAATTGTGTTGTAAAAACATCAAACTTCAACGGATGCCTCCGCCGTGATCCTCACGTGTGAAATTTCGTGATTTTACAAGGCAATCCGGCGATA
This sequence comes from Vandiemenella viatica, assembly GCA_031002005.1. Taxonomy (NCBI): domain Eukaryota; kingdom Metazoa; phylum Arthropoda; class Insecta; order Orthoptera; family Morabidae; genus Vandiemenella; species Vandiemenella viatica. Next base: position 301,672,519 of record CM061920.1, on the reverse strand, counting down.
CCCCCTTGTGGACTTCATTGCAATTATACGCCGAGAAAGTCTCCTTTATTAGAAAAAAAAATAATTTCCACTCTAAAAACGTCGTTATGCCTCTTAAAGTAAAACTGAAATACTTGACAGTTTACGTCTTGGTGAGTAGTTTCTTTTAATAACAATGAATCAATTATAAGATCAACCAAGAAATCAGGAGACGTAATAATGAATCCCACAAAAACAATTCTTGTAAAAATAGAGCAAGTCTTGTGCTTGTGCAGTGACAAAAAGTTATGAGAACTTGTTCTGAGCCAAGTCTACACTTTACAGAGTAGATTCACTCCACTTTGTTAAATAGAATGCTTTCTCCTTGTGTTATGGATCATTTATTCAGAATAAAATTTTAAAAAAAAAACTCTGGTAACTTGGCTATTATGCATACCATGTTTTCAAACTGATGTGATTTATTGTAAGGTACATAGTATGACCTAAGGCTGAATATTTTGCATTTTTCATTGTTTATTTAACAATTGGTTAAGATTTAAAAATAATGTAAAACTCCAAACATTCTTATGAGGTAAAAAAAATTAATGTCATTTTTGCCAGTTAAAATATTGTTAATTTTCATCATTTAACATTAAAATTGATCTATTAATTTAATTAACAGACGTTTATTATTTAATTTGTTAACACTTTAAACAACCATATCTTAAAAATTAAACGAATCCGCAATCCGTAAAATGGGGTGAAAACATATTTCAGTCTTCGTCACCTTGCCTCCCTGTCGTCACTTTCCGGTCAGACTCGTTCTCTACCGGTTGTATCGCCCTGTTTACCTGTACCCGTCAAGTTGACATTTTACTCACGGTAACAAATGTGTGTTTATGTCATCCTTCGTGATTATAAGTAAATAGATTCACTTTTAGATTTTATAAGAACTCCAGTTTGTTTTTGTTGTGTGTATTACTATAATTTGAGTTATGTCGTCCTATTGCAAAACTAGCTCCCAGATCGTACACACAAAAAATATACAAATAGAGTTGTTTCAGAGGAGAAAGTAGAAACAATACGAAAAGAAGGTCACAACTATTGAAAGCTATTTCAAAATCTATTGAATAAATGATGTGTTAAAATGTTTTTGTCCTAAACTGTACTTAATTGTATTGGGGATATTTCTTTTCAAAAAGTGGATTTCAATTTCGTAATTCTATATGATACATGATAACAAAGTTTTTAAATACCGTAAAAGTTGACATAATTGTTCGGTGTGGAATTTCAAGAAACAATGGCAAAGATTTTCGTTTAGTGTTTGATGAGTGGACGTCTCAAAAAATCACCCATATTTGATCGTTTATATTCACCGCAAGGAAACACATTTTAATATCAGCTTGCTTAGAATACGCGGTTCATGCCCCACGGAGCATTGCATCAGTTTGGTCATAGAGTGAATAAGCTTTGGTGCTGATGTTGAACTGCTGTGCAAAGATCTGACGGAACAAGCGTCGTGGAAAACGTTCTTCCTAGGGACCTGCAATTGTACTTTTCACACAGCACACAACTGCCAGTTGTCGACGTTTTATACCCCCCCCCCCCCCGCCGCAAAAAAAGAAAACTACTGAAAGAAATTGAACACACAGAAACAAATCTGACTCGGATGTAAACCACGAGTACCTGTACGCCACAATTGAAGCACAAAGCGTTACCGTAACACTGGTTCATCCACATTTCGTACTGAGGTCCCAGATATAATGATCTTAAAAAAGTACAGGTAGTTAAGTTTTTCCAAAAAAAAATTATTTGTGATTATTTCAATCAAACCAATGACTGGGGAAGCAGAAAGGGATTTATTGGCTGCTAACTATATATGTAGGCCTAACTCTTTACAAATAAAGTGATAGGTTCAGTGCTTATTAGATTAATAGATTATTTTTCAAACTGACGTGATTTATTGTAAGGCATGTAATGTGATCTGAAACTGAATTCTTACCAAAATTGATTATTTACTAAATAACTAGAGTTAGATTTAAAACAAAACATGTCAAATCACAACATATAATCCGAATACATTGCTCCAAAGATGCTATCAAGGAATTTAAATAAGGTACGAAAATGGATACCTTTCAAAAATCGTATAGAGACTAAGCAGGGTGATTGGAACGACGTTGTTAGACAGACGATTTCAGGCACAAAGGTTTGGAAGATTCTCTTTTTTAGGTAAGGGTGTCAGGGATTGGAATGAGTTACCAAAAGAAATGATGAATAATTTACCGAAAACTTTGAAAGAATTTAAAGATAAAATTTGTAGAGGGCAAATGTAGGTGGGTGCAGGATAGGGGGAAGATGGGTGTGTATGGAAATTGCCACCTGAGCCTGTGCTCCATTGCAATTAAATAATAATAATAATAAAAAAATATGCTTGAAAAAATGTTAGCGCCAATCCCGCGGGATCGGAGTATATCCCGCAAAACTCCCGTGGGATTGAAAATACTGCGGTATTGCAATCCTTAATCCCAACCTTTGTCTTCCTCTACAGTTTTCCCACAGGTACAAAGCATGGACTACTTCTTTCTATGAGACTCTTGTACAACGTTAGTCTCTCATTTCCAAAACAAGTTCATCCCGTATTTTATGTGTCAGCTTACCCAACACGTTCAGCAACTTCTTCAATATTCTCATTTTTGCCTGTTGACTAAATAATTTCATCAATAAACTAAACATTCTGATTGATTTTCTTCAATCCCTTAGGACATATTAACATTTTTCTCACACTTCTTTTATTGCGCCAACTGCATACAAGTTGATTGGGGAAGAACTAAAAACCAGCTTCGTAACCATTTTAAGCAATGCTTGTCGCTCTTGAAACACTGCTTTTCTTGTGGGTTTTAATACATAGTTCCATAACGATATTTTATACTTCAATGCTCTAATATTTGTAATAGTTCTTGCCGTCTGCCATTTTCTATCTATGAAGGCTTCCCAAGTGCCAGTCTCCATATTTAATAAAAATTGAAGGTTAAAAGTCATCTCTTCCAATCCTGGCACACTATTTTTATTATATATATTTTTTTTTTGTTACGGTTCGTTGGCGTAGAGACTTTTAAAGCAATGATAGAAATGAGGGTAAGGAACAAGAAGGAATTCAGCCTTGTTTTTTGAAGAACAATCCTGGCATTCGAATGGAGTGATTTTATGAAACTATAGACAACCGAAATCCGATAGAACCAGAGGTCTTCCTCCAATCTTTTCTTCTCCACATAGTGATTTACATACCCAATGGCGCATTTCGTCCTTTAAATACTATTTTGCTCCCCCCTCCCCTACCCCCGTAAATATCAAAAGACCCCAGTTATAAGTTTCAGGAACTATAAATTTTGTTCTTCCATTCGATGTTCCTTGCACTATCAAATTAACAGAGGTCTCAGAGTATAATTCCGTATTCCTAATTCATAATAATCATTTCACATCATACAGTTTGAAATGTCTAGGCTCGTTATGCCGAGAAAACATTTTACGTGCATGAGATGCATGATGTTATTTATTAAAAAAAGGTTCTTTTAATATTTATTTTTATTTGCAAAAAGCAGGCTTAAATTACACCCTCTAATTACAAAAGGACAACACGAGTGCGGAGTACATTTATAAAATAAAACACAAAGAAATACATGCTTGTTTAAGATTACACAAAAAATTGGACTCAGCCAGCAAAAGAAAAAGAACAGAAACTGACAGACAATAAACAAAATGTTCCCGGCTAGGGAGAGCACGAAACTCCATCAGTTTGGGTGTATACTGGGTAAATGTTTATATGAATTTTTATCACTTATCGTTATGGAGTAAGCTGTCGGTGACCTCGATATTTCCTTCACAGTGATGAAACACCTTTCAATGCCATCCACCAACTAGATGGGTTCATTCTTGGCAGCATATGACGAAAAACAGCACGACAAATGATGTTATGACAAAAACGCGTCCTCCACGTTTCTTTGAAAAGTCCGCGTACACACACACATGCGGACTACACGGGGTCCAGCACCCAAGTGCCCGCGTAGGTTTGACCATTCTCACCCCCCGCCTCCTGTAGTGGCATCTCTATCTGCGTCAAACAAAGCAACCTCGCCGACAACAGGACGCCAGCAGGAATTTGCCAACCTTCCCTGTCTTCCAAAACGGCTGGATGAAATATCTCACAAATGGAGAGGTGATGGTAAATCAATGACAGCAGAGGCTGGACATTACAAGTTGGTAATGAGAATCATGATGACCTGAAACTGAATTTATTCAGACACCCACGATAAAGTGTCTAGTGTGTCTAGTCCCAAACAATAATTGCAGCCAGTCTACTATATACCGTAATTTCCCAAGCTCAGTCATTCACTCACCTCGATAGCTATTGGCTGGAGAATGGTGTCACGTGTCAGCCTTCGCTCGCAAAACAGCGATCATAGAAACCATTAGATGAAATTCGTGGTTACGTCCACAATTTAATAGCTAAGCAATTGCTACTAAATTAAATTAATTGACATAATACATTCATTAAGTTTGTTTTTCGTAGCTTTTCATAGTTTAAAAAAATATTGATAAATTTTAGAGCTGAAAAACGTGGACATGTTTCTAATAAAAGCAGCAACTTAAAAAAAAATGAATTACTCATGGTCTCTACTGTAACCACTAATACCAATTGTCATTTCGGCTTAGGATAAATTTCAATTTAATTAAAACTTTCACTAATGATGCTGCTTGACCAAAGCTTATGCATTACGGTTTCTAAGCTTTTTAGGTAATTTACTGACCACTTTCGTTGATGGTATTTGTTCATGTTCGCTGTACGTGAGTTATTAGGTTATTTTAAGTAGACATCAGATATGTTACCGAATCGACTATTCTGCCAATTCATTTCATTTCTACAGAGTTGCTCAACTATTTATACTACGGAATGTGTATTACATTCTCTGGCCGTCACAGATACTATGGCCAATGATTACAATAAAAAACAACGTGATGATTTCGAAGCAAACAGTATTTTTTAAATTTTGCAGAGTGAACTTTAATGGTCAAATACAAGTCATGTTTGTATTTAAGCAAGTTCGAGTCTATGACCTTTAAAACAATTATATGATTGCGCTATCGTCCCTGTTCGTGTTTAATACCTGCCTGTATTGAAGCTCAAGAGATTTTATTCATCCTGAAACACAGGTCCAGTTTATATTTGCTGAAATCAGGTCAACCAGTCATAATTTTTTACCCTAAAAACTGGAACTGTAGACCCGTGACGACACGCAAACGGTCACGGGCTTACACTAGTCTCTAAAAAAAATAGCAAACTATACATTCCGTTCGCTCCTGAATTAATTATTGTACAGTAAATCACCCATTAATTCTTATGTCATTTTTAAGAAGTTTATTGCAGTTGTTTACAAATGAAGCATCGTGCCATAAACATATAGTGAACTTACTAAAGTACTCCATAATGAATGGCTTGGAAGCAATACCAAAATCGTTATTAATTAACCATTTTTTTCTTTCAGAGGATAGCATGATTATTAGAGGCTGGAGAAGGTAGTCGAAAAGAAACCGGAAGGATTTAAGTTCGATCACCGAAATTAATCCAAGCGAATGCGTGGATGGTTCGCACATTATAAGTTAACGTCTTGTACAGGCAATTCCTTCTCCACTCTATAACCATTAAAGTCTTTATTTTTCAATTAATTAAACAATTACTAACTCGTAAAATTACATGATGTTATACAAAATAAAACAATAATGTTTACTATCTGGGTGTTGTGGATCATTTTCCTCATTTGCTGATAATATTACTAAATAAATTACGTCAAAGCAATTGACTTTTTTTGTATTTACTGATCTCCCGTACGCGTTTCACTTCTTTTGCAAAGCATCTTCAGCGGGTTTTTTCTGTTAATTACGTACAAAAGTTGTAAGCAGGTTATGTTGTGTTTGGTACAGTGGAATGAATTATTATCTAACTTATAATCTATTCATTTTGTGGTCTTTTGCATTTTTTTTTTAGCTCCATTCTCAGCATCAGTGCTTTTGCAAGAAAAAACACATAGTGCAGTGTTGTGTATCTTAATAATGAAGACACTTCTCACCAAAAATGCAAAAGCACTGATGCTGAGAATGGAGCTAAAAAAAAAATGCAATAGACCACAAAATTAATAGATTATAAGTTAGAAAATAATTCATTCCACTGTACCAAACACAACATAACCTGCTTACAACTTTTGTACGTAATTAACAGAAAAAAAACCGCTGAAGATGCTGCTGCAAAAGAAGTCAAATGCGTAAGGGAGATCAATAAATACAAAAAAGTCAATTGCTTTGGCGTAATTTAATTATTAATGTTTACTTGTATTACTGCTGTCGATATTCTTCCCGTCTCGCGTGTTCACGGCGTTTTGTAGCAGCCCCATCCAATCAAGTTGCAGCCGGTGGAAAAGCCGATGCCGCAGCGCTTTTATTGAGAGGTTTTTAATCCCTAATAACGTTGTTCTACCTAGAGTTCTTTTTCTTCCCTCCTCTTCTCCAAATTTTCATTCAACTTTTCAGCGAACGTAATGTGTTTCTTGCTTTTATTATTAATGGAAATAAGGCAATTGCGAATTCCAAATAAGATTGTTCCAACCCTCTTTGCCAACGCTTCTTTCTTTCACTCCGTCCCTCCAAACCTCAAGGTAAAATGAAAGAATATATTAAGTTCTGCGTACTAATTTCGTAGGAAAATAATTTGTTATTATGCACATAACAACAGATAACCGCAGCATCGATTGATAGATGAAAACGTCTATAGCAAAAGAAATAATTCTTTAATTTCGAGTTAATTGTCATAAACCAGTATTTTTTACTGTACATTCCTCAAATTCACAAGAGTGTTTTCTTTAGGATAGATAGAATAAAAAGATTTATTAAGAAAGTTCTGAAGATCTTCGTGTTAATTTCAACAACCTAATCGATATTTGGTCATATGAGCAGTTTGTTTATTTTCAGTTTCATATTTATGCATATTTCTTTCCATTTTTCTATGAATGAGTTATCCTTATGACACTGCATTAATGATCAGGGACTTGGTTTCCTACAAATAATTGGATTTTGGTATAGCTCTCTATTGTGATAACATTTTTTATCCACTGTTTCAAATATATTCTTAAATCTCTTTAATAAATTGTTTCTACGTACAACATGTGAGAAGGTTTCGGAACACTCTCCTTTTGCAGAAACTAGTTTCTGTTACGAAATTTCAACACGACATTTATTTAATTCAAATTAGATTCTATTTTTCGGCATTTTATGTCACCTTTTATATTGTTTATGGGTGCATATTAATTTAAATTGGTACTGAGATTTTAAAAAATCTCTTGGAGTATTTAATTATAAATATGTAATGTACTCCAAAATGTAAATTCAGATATTAAAATAGACAAACATTTTCTTGCAGTAACAAAAATGAATTAGAGACAGCTGAGCAGTTCGCATATTCATTATCTGGCAAAATGAAGGTTTTACAAGGCACAGTTTCTGTCGAAGTTAAGCAATATCTAAAAACTCATGGTGCAAAATACCTTTTCTGATGTGATATTGTAATTTTTGCAATATGAGTTTTTAGTTTTACAAGCTTAGACCTAGAAACATGATTAGAAAAGAAATAGCTAATCATGGATATATTTGAATCAGCACTCAACAGTTACTATTTTTTCAGCCAAATCTAAACATAAACCTGATTGCCTTCAGCATTGTCTGTTTGTTCTGCTACCAGTTAAACACGAATATGTGAGCTATATTTCTCGCTTTCAAACTTCCATGTCTTTGGAGACAACTGAAGTTTTATCTATGTCATTATCTGCCTACAAAGATTGAACATCTTATTTATTTCGATCTTGATTCATGTAATATTAACGAAGTTGGTGAGTGCCATATGTTATGTTTATTAATGTTTCCCTGGAGTATAAAAATCTCAGTCCGCTGTCTAGCATAACCCAATTTATCTACGGATTTTCGAAATTACTCCAAGAGCATCTTGCACTGTTTTTAGGTGCTATATGGATCTAATTTCCTGTGCATTACTGAGTGGTGGTTTGATACTATATTTTCTGTTTTCAAATCTTCTGAGAATAAGTTCATTCAAATTTTTTTGCTCCACATCTTTCAGGATCAAGGCCTACGCATGTGTCTGATGTCCGCTGAGAATCTTCAATAATAACATGGGAAATCACTTGATAATCAATTTCAACAACATTACAACGCTTAATTCGGCATTTTAAGAACGATTATTCAGAAATAAGAATACTTCGTTAAGAGAAATTAAACCTAATCTATTACTATTTCAAATCGATGTAAGAAATATTGGTAATATTTAGCTAGATAAAATAGGGAGAATAAATTATTTGATACAAAAAATAACTCTATGTACGATTTACATGTAATTTTACTATGACGCATAGTAACAAAAGATTTTAGTTATTCAATCATATAGATTTAAATTTCATGTGTAACTAAGTCATGATATATGCTATTTATAGTGTTAGAAAAGAAACGTTGGGTTCTTCTTGACAGAATGATCAAATATTTAAATGGCTATCAATGCATTTAATTAATGTGTGCAGAAATAAACATCATTGCGAAAGTAAATACACTACTGTTTGTGAAAATGGAAACACCAAAAAGCAGACATACGATTACAATGAAATTTTTCTACATATTACGGAGCGTGATAGTACACAAATGATTAGAATTACAGAACCATACCTGCACTTGAAATTCCAGTACATTGTGAAGGCTGAAACCAGAGCTTCAAGACATTATGCATATGCTGTACACTGCCATGCGGTTAGTAAGCGCTTACACAAAGAATCAACAGTAGTTGCAGGAGGATCAGAACGAACAAGTTGCTTACATGCTATATTCCAAACAAGTTCACCGAGCGGGGCGGTGTAACGGTTAGCGTTCTCACCTCGCATTCGGGAGGACGACGGTTCGAATCCCTGTCCGGGCATCCAGATTTGGGTTTTCCATGGTTTCCCCAAATCACTCCAGGCAAATGCCGGGATGCTTCCTTCAAAAGGCCATGGCCGAATTCCTTCCCATTCCTTGCCCCCATCCTTGTCCTCCATCCTTTCCAGTCTCTAAAGACCTCGATGTTAAAAAAAGACGTAAAGCAGTTACAAAAAACAAAACAAAAAAAAAACAAATTCGATAGGTGACATGTCAGAAGAAGATGGAGGCAGAGGAAGCAGTAGTAACCGTCGTTCTTCGGAGACAGTTAGCACATTCGTCGCAACGTGTAATCGAGCTCTGTCCTGCTGAAATATTTCATGTGGAAATGAATGTAAGAGGGGTCTTGCCTCGGGCTCTAAAACCTTCCTGATGATACGGTTGCTGTTCAGATTGCATTCAATACGTTGGGGAAGGGGTAGCATGTTGTTTCCAATGGCGCCCCAAACCATATCCATTGGCGTTAACCCGCTATGCTGCTTTACAATGCAGTCTGTGCGATTGCGTTCACCACCTCTGCCTCTATAGCTGACTTCCCACGATCCGCATATTTACGGGTCGGGCCGGGCCGATCCAGCTACCAAGGAGTGGCCCGTGGAAAGGGTCCTCCTGTGCTTGCAGGGATGGCGCGTCTCTATTCGTCACGCAGTCGGTAAGGATCAAAGGCCCGGGTAGTTGAAACGACACTAGGCAAGGTGGTGGGGCTGCGGCGGGGGCTAACAAGTGGCGCGCTCTGATCCGTACACTACGGCTAATGTGGCGCGACCTCCAAAACCACGCGCCGTGGTAACCCGCCTTAACAATTACACGTCAATCACTGCAGTACAAGCTGAAGCGTAACTCGCCAGAAAGCACTAAATTTTGCCGCTTAGAACGCCAGTAGCGACGTTCTCGTGCACATTGCAAACTGAAGCTTTGGTGGTTTCTCGGAAGCCGACGGAATGGCATGCGTGCCACCAGTCCATCCCACAGATGACGGCGCCTAACGGTCAACGCAAACATTTTCACATCCGTTGCACTGCCACAACGTCGATTACGCCATGTGGAAAAGATCGCGGTCATCCCGTGCTGTAGTCACATCGCTCTGTTCAGTACCCGTTCGTCGCTGTGTTCGACTCTCTTCTATTTACTAGTTCCGCTCACGCATCACTGTCGTAGCAGCAGCAATGTGACGGTACGACAAATCCGTTTCTCCGAGACCAATCATGCGGCGACGTTTGTACATACTCAGATGCTGACAATGCCTCCTTTTTAATTCGATGAGGCATACCGGAAATTGATTTCGTTTCCACTTCTTTTAGCTGCTCTGCACCCACTGAGTGTGGCGTAACATTGACCAGTTCAGCCACACAAAAGAGCGCGCTACAGGGCCTAAGAGCTCGCCATTTCTCTACAATCTTAATCACTTAATATGGTTTTATTGATCTGAAAATCCTCCAGTTTGTTCTGGGTGTTGTAATTTTGGTCTATCGGATGGCGGTTTTATGGTTGGGGGCCCCTATAGCATCTCGAAATAGGAAGCCTTCTCCCTTCTTTAACCTCATCCATACCACCCTTCACGGAAGATACACACTATCACAGTCGTCCACGGTTAAAACAACAGTTCCAAACACTGTCACACTGGGGAAGACAACGGGAAACTATACCAGTTCGCCTTCCCAGACGTGGCCATGGAGGGATAAACATCTTCCATGGTAATTGGCTACGGGCAAGGAGAACTGTCCATGTATTGTAAACGTACCAAACGTAAGAGGCCGGTACAAAGAAAAACTAAAAAAAAAATTACGGTAATAATAGAACCGAGCCTGATGGGTGAGCCGTAACGTTCTGTACTTCCGTTCCTGAGGACGCGAGCTGGAATCCTCGTCCAACCAGCCGGATTCGGAATTTTCATTGTTTTGCTCCAAATCACTCCAGGCGAATGTCGGGATGGTTCCTTCAGAAGGGTATGGCCCAATTCCTTTCCCCCATTCCATTTTCACCTCTAACAGCCTTGATATCGACGAAGCGTAAAGCAATAAAACGGAAAAATATCACAACGTAATAATGAACGTAATTCTAAAGTATGTGTGCACGTACATTGCGCTGGATCTTAAAGTACATGGCAGTTGTAATGATTATCAACGAATATGAATACTTTTTTAAAATCTGTCGAAAATTATACTTTATTACTTAAAGGTAATCGTTCCGACAGTTTTATCATATTACCGTTTTTTGACAGTCAGGCATGTAATCCAGAGACGATGGAAAGATGAAAGTTCCAGCAACTTCATATCACTGCACTGTATAATTAGTTTGATGTAATGATCTGTATAACTGAACGGGGTTTATTTAGTTGAAGTTGCATAGCAACGCAAAAGCGTTCCAGGAATGCCACACACCTCTTGACCTTTGTTTACAGCTCCCCATATACATCGTTCTAGTTTCAGCGGTCCTGTAAACACTGCATATTAGTTTTCTGCTGCTAATTCAAGCCTGCATGTGTTGTAATATCCATTTGGTGCCTATTCGACCATCGCGTAAATACGGCCTGAGGTTAACCCAACCGGAAAACAATAAAAGCGT
>CM061920.1:301624782-301659978 GCA_031002005.1 Vandiemenella viatica | reverse complement strand
TCCCACGTCATTCTCCTAATCCTTATATCAATATCCATCCAAGAATCATCGCCTCGTACACTCCAAGCACTAATTTCACCCATCTCCTACCTTCCAATAACTCCCATTCTTTTTTTTCGCTATTGACCCTGTCGTCCGACACGCCCTTAATCGCAAATAACAACAAAAACAACCATCCTTTTTATGATATCACTGATTGCTTGCTTTCTGCGGTAATTTTCACAAACAAATCTAGCTGCTCTACATTGCACCCCCTCAAACTTCTGAACTTGGTAAAAAATATTTGGATTCCATACTACACCACCTTATTCAAGAAATGATCTGATAGAATTTTTGTAACCAAATTTCCCTGTTTCTTTGGTACATTCCCTTATCACCGTCTCCAAGAAAGATTTTAAAATTTATACCTACCACCTGCCAAAACGGTAATGATTCATGCAAACCGCCTGATTGGATGCAATTGAAATTTTTTTTTCGTATAACTGCATTTCGATTTATTAACTTCTACCCTCATTCTATAGTAATGAGAAAACTAAAGATAGCACGTAACAAAAAGTACGTTTTGACGTTTTGATGTAGAAATTTAGAAATGTATTCTAAGGTGACTGCTACATTTCCTGGACATGCAAACATTTTTAGTAAAATATGTTCTGCTATTTCACATTTAACGTTAAAAAACATACGATCAGAAATAACATTACTTCACACGTTTGTAAGGCATCTACTATTCTCATTTAAGTCTTTTAGATATAAGCTGTAACTTAGGACTTTTATCGCAACAATACTGGATATTTTTCCTGCTTCAATATTTTTCGTCTATGGCACAATGTGCTATGGAAGTGTAGGACACGATAAACATCCTTACACATTATTGAAGAACCGGAATAAGCGTCGATGTAGTTGTTCTGTTTTGAATTCAGGAAGATAGGCATTTGATATTTCATTCATTGTCTTGAGAGTTAATACCTGTAAAAGTACCGGTACTTGCATCATTACCACGAGCACGTATCATATTAGGCCTGTCAATAAAATTTAAGCATATTCATCTACTCAAATCGATAATGTTTTACTTCTGGTTCTTGCGGACGACCAATTATGTCCATTGGAGAACAGAAACTCTGCGTGGGCAATCGAGGCCAATCGGGCTCTTTCAAGTGAGGCTTTCCGTGACAAGAACCTTTCAAGCAACACGACCCGAGAGAAACTCGAGGGTTCCACGCGCACGATCATGTCAGAATCGGGCAATATTTTACCACTTCTTTACTATCGGCAACATAAACCTGTCATACCGTTTTCGTAGCTGCGATTGAAGATAAAGCACCGACGTGCAAGTGCCCAGTATTTCCTTTTCTTTTTTGCGAAGTAATAATGTTATAAAGAAACTGATAAGTTCGTAAAATTACGTTTAGGAATCTGGAGACTTAAGTAAAAAGTTGTACAGTTCGCTAATTCTTTCGCTAGTGAGTAAATATTACAACACCACTAGATAATTTAAACATTTCCGAAACCATGTTATGTTTTTTCGTAACACCTAACCAGAGACGCACTATTAAGTTTTTCTCGTATGTCTGTTTGCCATGTAGTATGTATTTTAAAAGCATAAGATTTTTATAGATACGAAGCGATTGTTATTTTCAAAATTCATTAGCAACAGTGAGGCAATGAAAGATAAAAAGTTGTTATTAGACACGAAAACCAAATAACTTTTTACGAAATAGTTGAATACTTATATATTCCAAATGCAGCCAGACTTTGGAATTGCAATTGTAAATATGAAAATTTAACAGTGCTGCATGTAATTACGCTGCTACAATTTTTGAAAAAAGAAGACAAATATTTTTCATTCACAAATATCGTGTTAGAAAATTTAATAGGTGTTGGAAGAAAAAATAGAATACTTTATCACGCATCAGGGAAGCAAAAGATATGATGTAGATTAATTGTATATACGGTTGTGTTCCCCAACAAATAATTTAACAATAATACGATTTTCATGTGTGAAATTGTTTAGCTACTTTGGTCTCAACAATTAAATTAATTTTTCCATTAATAAGACTGTATGTGCATTTTCTTATATAACTGAAAAACTTTAAACAGCTTGAACTCTCTTTTCAAGTTATCTGATAGTGTTCCTGGCTATTGAAGTAAACGACACCACAAGACATGACGTTGAAAACATTCAATTAAAATCGTCTGCGGCATACTGCTGTGACATGTTGACAACAGACTAGGCTCAATAATATGCAAGTGATAAAAGTTTAGTTTCACACAAATACTATACACAACACATCAATATTAACAAAATTCAGGAAAACAGGTAAACACAGGGAATTCAATTTATGTTCTTGAAAAACACAAAAATTGGGCGTAAATAACCATTATGTCACAAGACGTGTTCATTTATATTTATTTTTCTACCTTCTAAAATTGTTTGTTGGCTAAAAATTATAGCCATAAATCGCTTGCATTTCATCATGGATATTGTGAAGGCTGTTAGCCTTTAATGAAGGAACTTATTAGCGAGCTCATATTAGGCTCATCAAGTTGCTGACGTCGATTGGCACTGGGAACAAAACAGGTTGCCATGGATATGTGTAATTTGCAATACGCACAAAAGGACCAATGGTTTCACCATGCCAACAGAGCTCAAAAAATTTGATTCTGTCCATTGAAATCCAACGATTAATTCACCTGAAAATATTTCTAATAATAAATGGCTAGTTCTAGCTGAGAAGTTAATCCTTAACACAGGGAAAATGCTATAAATGATACTTCAATAGAATGTTGTTCTGTGTTATGTTAGTACTGAAGTTTGTAAAGTTAAACATAAAAGTTCATTAAGAAGATTAATTCTCTATTAAATAATACAACTCATTAAAATATACAGCTACTTATTCATTTCTATAAATATTTTACTTTGCCTGCCAATACCATCACAGATAGATCGTAGTTGTCGCCTTTATGTTGGTACTGTAATTATGTATACAGATGCATTACACAAGGTTATATAAGGTGTGGTTGTTTTTATCTGTTCTTAATTAAGAGCTATTCGCGGAATTTCTTCAAAGATGATAGTTCTAAAAACCGTAGTCATTTATAGCACACGCAACACACCATTCCCTTAGTTTTTAATGCTGCTTACATAAAGTGCATATTTTAATTCTTTATTTAAACAGTTTTACGCATTCTAATCCATTTAATTTAATTTTTTGCCATACATATAGTTATTAATCGTCCAGATATCTGATCTGCGTGAGGGTAACGGAAAATTTTAATCTGATTTAGTTTCAGCCCCGCTGTATGTTGTTGTACTCCGTCTTCAGGTGGCTATATCAGCTGTTCCTTAGTTACATCATATATTTTACATAATTTTGGAAAACAAGACTCCAGTTTAAGATACTTGTTCTAAATAGTCTCTGAAGAAAAAAAGATTGTTGTATACCGACCTTAAATATTATCGTGTGGTTTCTTTAAGAGATGCCATAATTCTCTTATGAAAGTAAAAGCTACGTCAGTAAAACCAAGACATAAAATATTCTAGAATTGTATTGGTCTGAATTTCAATAATTTCAATTTTTAAATCATATTACATAATATTCACATCTGTATCGACATTTAAAACCATTAGCACGTAATTATGAGTAAGAATTACGGAATTTTAGTTTATTATAAAAGTAATTCAATAATGGCTGATCGTTCAAGCTTACTGCCAATACCTCGATCCACTGTAGCCACAACGCATTGTCAGATTCTTGGTGGTTTAATTAATACGGTAATTAAGTAGTGCACAATGTATTTCAGTTTAGACGTGTTTTTTATTTTCATACACGATGTCAACAATACAGGTTAAATGCATTTATACAATCCAGAGATTGCATACAACGCTTCTTCCAGAGACAATACTACTAACGCAGCCCTTGGCTGTCGCAAATTGAATCTGTATAAACTACTACTGTCCTTCTACTGATTTTTTTATATAGGCTCTATCGAAATTTCTAGAATTCTTTAAAAGCTTCCGCCAGATGTTTCTCGAACATTAACAATTACTTAAACAATTGAAACATATTAAAAACAATCAGAATTAATACATAATCATTTAACATCATTACAAAATGGTCAGAAATGGAAATTAAAGATACTTAAACACAAAATTATTTACAGAAATCATTTTAAACTGTAGCAAATTGTCCTTTAGACATCGTAACTTGCATTAATACTTGGAATTACCAACATTTAAGCAATTCTTTTGCACAATTCTGTTCTTAAACATATTAAATGGCCTTTAAATAATTTGTTTTCATAAATCAAAGTCTATTTACATTGATTTACAGTAAATTGAAAAACAAATGTACCAGATCATATTCAAGCAAACTTTAGCTCACTACAAATACTTCATAAAATACAATTCCATTTAATTTTTGGTTTGAGGGCTGTTACAGCATTCCGGCAGGTGGTCACTTTATATTCTAGAAGATTCACTGTACGTCCTATGCGACCACAGAGCTGAGTCGCCCAGATACCGTCAAGTGCCACAGTAATGCTTAGAAATAGATTTTTTATGTGCTCTGGCCACTCCGGTGAGATGTCAGATTTTAATGTATCATCTTGATGGTGAATAAATATTATCACAAATTGATCAACGACTTTTAATTGTATAAATTATTGCATTTTTGCATGAAAGAAGTATGGTATATTCCTAGCTCAACGTATATATCTTGGCGAATGGTTCTGAACTAATGTAAATGAAACTTACAATAAACCGGACATTCAAATCAATGCAGAACCAGGAAACTCTTCACTGTGCTTGGCTTGATACAGGAAATATGAGTCACAATTCTTAACCATAAAAGCATTACGATGAAACCAATGCTATATACCCTGAAAGACTTATTTATTGCGTGTAGTCATCTGATATAATCATCTTTATATCACTTCTCATCTACTGTATCATTTCTGCTCTGTTACATTAGCCACTGCATTTTCCTCTTTCTTTTTACGAGCTCTTTTTCATCACCGTCAACCAGCCCACTTTGCTTCTGTTTGTACCTTCCTCTAAATCCTTTAGGACATGTGCCCTTTCTTCTTTGTTTGGTTTTTTGCTTTACATGTCCATTTCAGGTATTGTTCCTTGCTCTTGTTGCGTGGTTTTCTTCATATTCCTAGAGTTTACCTGTTATTTCACAGAGTTCGCTTTCATCACATAGTTGCAACAACTCTGTTTAGCCAGTGGTTTGTGGTGAAAGCGTTTCCCTGGCCTCTTGGTGGAGCAAAAGTGTCGTAATTTTCCTATGAATGTTGTTACTTATCATATGTGTGATTAGTCAATTTTCGTTTGTGATTTGTATAATTACTAAGGTTTAAATTTTGTGGTGTCCCATCATTCGTCTCAATGATTACGGAAAACCGCCTAAAAACCGTTATCACCACGGCTGATGAGTAAGTTCTGGAGTTTGAATATTGGTCCAGTATACTTTGACCTCAGAACTATCAGTTCTAGTTCCAATTACGTGATATGACAATAGTAGTTCGTGCCTTAATTGAGATTACTTGAACAGAGAGCGATTTTTATTAATACAATTAACCACCAGTTTCATCGACTGAATTTGACCCTAAATGGATTGATTGTTGTTCAGCAGCTATTAGTGGGTGCTACCTCATATATTTTTGGTACCAGAATTCTTTTAAAGCAAATGGAATTTAAATTCAGAACAAATAATTCTAGATAAACTCTCCATCTTTCGTTGGTGGCCATCAGCGTTTGTAGCGATAAGTGAATAACTGTCAGTAGGCGCAAAGTTCAACTCGTGTTTCTAGCCGACAACTGCGATCAAAATGGACGACAGAGATATTTATGACACGGCATGAATGCCAGATAATAATGTAACACCCCATGCATTGCTAACCTGTGTCAGAAAAGCACTGTGACTGCTTTGCCTCCAACGCGTCAACTGCTGTCAAACGCGTGTGTCATAACTTTTTCTCACCGTTGCCGTCAGGTATTTTTTCGCCCACGGTCAAGTGTTTCGAGGACAATGGCAATTTAATCAGCCGTTTAATTAAAAATCGCTTGTTTTAATTAGCGTTCCATAGGGGGCGAATTCAGTGGTGGTTATCCGATTCACTGATCGATATTCATTTGTTGCCCTCACTACATTTGTGCTAATCGCGTCATCCCTCATTTGTGAGGGTTTCGTCGTACAGTGAGACAGCCTGAAATCCACGTGAGCGCTTGTGGGAAATTAGCAGCACGCAGTATTAAAGCCATGTGTGGCTGGACAACTGATGCTGCGACATCATACGCCACTCAGTTTACCAAAGCTTCTGTTTCTCTAGAGTGTAATGTATACTTCCAGGAAGAATACTTCAAAATTTCGAAATTTACTATGTACAGAATCGCTTCTTTAGAACAGTTTATTACGTAAACACATAACTCTACAGATTCATTATTATCTTTTGAAGTACGTATACATTTATTCTGATAGTCGTAGATCTTCTACGTTTTTGTGCTGATGGTCAATCATACCGAACGGAACAATCCTTGTCAACCAACTTTTGATGCCAGGAGTAAATTGAGGAACAACTAAGCGATGGATTATTATTTCGCTGTAAAAATTACGCTGAACTATAGCGGTATAGTTGGTGTTTTTAAACCGAAACATAAAGAGAGCACGTTCCATACTCGAAATTACTGAATATCCTCCTGAGGCATTATATGCTTAAAACGTGAGGCGTTTTGCTACAGAATCACGCTTAGCCGATTGTATAAATTATCTGAATAAATTTTTATATTATTTCTAAGATATTTTTGGAGCACCCTTATAACGATCGACGTTTTATTTTAAGACGAAATATTTCGCTTATTTGGTGAATAGGCTCAAAAAACACGGAAAAATTAATGACGGAAAGGCTCCAAAACATAAATTCATGACATTGGATCCGTAAATAACAATAAATTGACAGATAAATGTTTATATTTATATTCACCTTTAAAATTATGGCTGATATAAATATCTCTTTAGAAATGATTTGAGGACATTTCCTTTTGCTACATAATATTCTGAAGATTACCTTATTTTACTGTAACAATGAATAAAATCCAAAGAATTTCTGTATTTTCGGTTCAGTTCCTGTTACTCGGTGTTTAAAGAATATTCACACATCAATGGCCTTGCTCTGAGATCGACGTTACTATATAGAAAAAGAATATGACAAAAATGCTGCATGAATTTCAGATTATATACAAAAAATTCATCCTGCAAAGAAAAATTTGTGAACAGACGGTCCAGATGTCTTCGTGGTTCCCATACACTACAAACGTATGAACCTGCGAGCGCAAAACTGATGCGATTGAATATCTTTAGAATTCATTTTACAGCAAAGCCTTTCGACGTACCTCAGAATGACAGCATATTTGACATGAGAGGATTCTTGTGTTTGCGTAAAAAAGGGCTTCTCGAAGAGAACAGACGGAGGAGTTGCAACGATCCTTACAATCACTGGAGCGAAATACGTTTCCTACCGTCTTCCTCAAAGGAATTCTCCGTGATGGCTTAGCGAGCGTATATGAACATCACTAACAATTTTTAAACTTCCAGACGAATATTCAGCTTTGAGTATATCGTATCATGTAATACGTTTAGAAGCTTAAACTTTATCGATTGGAAATACTATCAAGTTCTCCAATATCAATGCAGTTTGGAATTTGTAATTATACCTTTGTTTTTATAGTCAGCGATAGTTACTGATTTTTACATTTAGTTGGCTTATTAATACACACACATTTGGTTGAAAGCTATTGGAGAAAAAATTACGAGTTCTTCATTGAATTTCACCTTTATTTAAACACTTTGCTTTACTTTTTAATTAGTTCACAATTTATAGACTCAGAAATTATCCCCGAATTGCAGGAATTACTAGAAGGAAGTATTTGCACTAACACTCAACCAAAGGCAAATTAAACTTCAGATGAATGATTTAGAGACTAGTTATTCATTAATTCCGTTAATATATCGAATTTATTCTGAAACGATTAGTTTTATTCTCTGTTAAAGTCAAATGTCGTGGATGAATACCCCTTTGATGTTATCAACCACTTATTTCAGTACAACCGAATCTTTCGCTACAACAATTCATTCTTTCAACTATACGTTCTATTTAGTATTGGGAAGAATTTGGCAGCGTCCTTTTTAAGAGTAACCACTCACCATGCGCCTGGACGTATTTTGAGAAACCACGAAAGCACGATCTGTACAGCAGGGCCTTCAACTAAACCCTGGACTAGGGACTGCAGTCCAGCAAAGCGGGATCCCGCATCATTGGACAGTCAGACGGATCCTGCACAAAATTAAGCGGATCCGCAATCCGCAAAATGCGGCGAAAACGTGGGTCAGTCTGCGTGACTCACTACCCCACTCGGTCTCTATCGGTTGTATTGCAGTATTTGCCTGTACCCTTGTAGTTTTCATTCGACTCGTGTGAATATTTTTTTTTATTATAACGGCATTTGGCTACGAGGCCATACAGCCACTAAGAAATTTTGTAGTTTGCAAGTATGTATTGGATCACTCAATGTACTACAGATTCTTCCTGGTATAGACTACACAACACTTAATTAAAACCACCCATACCCGAAGCCGAACTCGAACCGGCGACCCCTGCAACGCGAAGTAAGCACGCTACCCCTACGTTGCCGGGGTCGGTGACTCGTGTGAATAAACGTTTGTTTTTGTCAACCTTCGTCATTCGTAAGTAAATAGATCCAATTTTACGTACTTATTAAAACTTTCGTTTCTTTTGAGTACACATTTCGATAATTTGAATTATATTGCGTATTTAATATGATTTTCTAATTATATAAGTATTTTTATGTGTCACACACGTTATCAGAATCACACAGAAAAAGGTTTGTATTAGGCTAATGGTTTCATTATTCCCATTTTTTTGCATTTTACAGGTAACATAATTGCGACAACTTCCTGTATTTGCGGCTGAAAATTTGATTATTCGTTGATACGAAACTAATGTTATCGTAATTTTAACGATCGCATACCTGTTTATTTAGCAGCTATCAAAAGGCAATTGTATATGCTTTGACTTATTATTGTCTTGACCGCTACCTCAATGCTTTTGAAACAAGTGTTCTTTGATGAAAGCCGCCTGCTAATATGTGCTGCTCTGGCTTTCGATTAATCCCTCCTGGGATAATTTGGTCAATCGCCAAAGCACATTATTTTAGAGTGAATCGCATGCGTACTTTCAACTCCTTGTTATAATTTCGTCTAAAGGCAAAAAAAGTTGTAATGAAGTCTTCAAGGGCGTATCGCCGAATTGTGTTGTACGAACACCATATTTCCACGTCTGCCACCGCCTTCTTCCTCACGTGTCAAATTTCGTGTTTTTACAACGAAATCCGGCGATACACTAAAAAAAATTCCACTCTAGAAAAGTCACTATCCCACTTAAAGTAAAACTGAAATACTTGACAGTTTACGTTTTGGTGAGTAGTTTCTTTTAATAACAATGAATCAATCATAAGATCAATCATGGAATCAGCAGACATAATAATGAATTCCAAAAAATATTTCTTTTAAAATAGTGCAGTGACAAAAAGTTATGAGATCTTGTTCTGAGCCAAGTCTATATTTTACAGAGTATATTCACTTCACTTTGTGAAATGGAATTGTTTCTCTCGGTGTTATGGAAGATTTATTTAGAATTAAAAAAAACTCTGGTGACTTGGCCATTATGTATACCATGTTTTTAAACTGATGTGATGTATTGCAAGGCACATAATATGGCCTAAGACTGATTATTTTTGATTATTTGTTTAAAAATTGGTTTAGATTTTTTTTTTAAATTTAAAACCTCGAAATATACTTAAGACATGCTAAGAATTTTTAATATCATTTTGCCAATTATAATATTTCTAACTGTTAATTTTTATCATTTAACATTAAAATTGATTTATTAATTTAAGTAACAGATGTTTGTAATTTAATTTATAAATACTTTAAATAACTATGTTTTAAATAAATGCGTTAAAAAACTGTATGCGCCAATCCCGCTGTATCCAGCGGGATTCGTGCAAATCCCGCAAAAATCCCGCGGGATTGAAAACACTGCCGGATTGAATCCCTACCCTGGACTCCGAGTGCCAAACCAAAACTTCCAGGCCTGTCGGTAGTCTGCAACAGATTCGGCTGACAATTAAAGCGAACGCTCCGTTCCACGTTTGCAAGAGAGATATTAACGGAATTCGCAGAGTAAATGTGTAGGAACGTTGAGAGAGGAGCAGGTTATTTTTCATACTATAAAAATGATAAACAAAGAATAGAGTCTCGGAAGTAAAAGAAAACGCTTGACCCTGGAATTCTAAGAATTAGGGTTCTAATCTCTGCCCGATCATTCAGATTTTGGTTTTCCATTGTTTCCCGAAATAATTTCTGGCGAGTGTAGGGATGATTCCATGGGAGCATTCCTTCCGTTTTCTTGTCTAAAATCCTCTTCCACCTCCAAACGACGTCGACGAGGCATAAAGAACTTAAAAGAATAGCAGAAATAATTGAAAAAATAAGCGCAAAATGGACAGTTTGGTTACACATGGAGAATACGTTGTATACAAAACCATCTTGAGCAGGATCAATATCTTGTACTCAAGTATAGAAATGAAAGCACTTGTTTAAAACGTTATGGAAACTTGATAAAGATTATGGTAAACATTGAAATAACATATGATGTTGTTCCTGCTTTTATGACTTCTTAGAATTTGTTTCAGCTCTATGTAGTAATGTGGTACGGATGTTCAGTTCATAAAATATACATAATATTGAAAAGTGTGAAGAACGAAGAAATTTCTCTTTAAACTACAAGATAAACGTTTCATGTGTTATATATATTTTCCACTAGGATCTTCGCTAGTCACGAATAGAACAGCGTACATTTCAAAGCAGTAACAACAATCAAAAACGAAATTAAAACGCGAGTTATGGCCAAATACGAAGAAGATTTTTTATAAAAATCTTTTATACATATATATGTATATATATATAAAACCACCAACAACAACAACGCGTTATCTTATTTACTACATGCTTATATTTCTTAGAATTCTGTCTGTTTCTTTGTAACTCATTCATAACAATTTTATGAACCGGGAAGTTGCCATTTATTCATCTCACAAAATAGTTTTGCGGCACAAATGAAACATACATAATTTGGAGAAAATAAGTTGTATGAAATTGTTCCAAAGCTTTCCAGGTCTATCTTCCACTTTCACTTCCATTTGAGTAGCCGTACAGGTACTATCACTGTCGCTTGTATACTTCGATGTGTTACACATATTTCTGCACTGTCACAAACTCAAATGTTACATGTAGGATCCCAAACATTCAAAAAACTTCTGCCAATTATTGCTAACTCTGGAATCACATGCGTGACCGAGATTACATGCTACCATCTATTCTTCGCAGAAAACGTTGCGACGATTGTAGAATCGATGCTTTGTAAATATGTAATTTGCAAAGCCCATATGAAATAACACATTTTTTTCTGCTAATTTTGTCCCTTTACGTAATGCAGATCCTATAATTATGCGCTGCATAACATACATAACCCTCCACTGTGGCCGTGTGCGTTGAAGCGCCACCAGATTGGACTGGAGAGCTACAAAGGACCTAGATTTAGTACCAAGCCTGCCGTACCAGCCGTCTTGATTGCGGCTTTAGGCTGTTTGCCGTAACCAGCTTCGCAGATTCTAGGACAGATCCTTGTCTCCGCCTAATAGATTATATATTTTACACAAAATATAAACTTATCCTGCATAAAATAGATTATGAAATTCTCAGACAAGTTGCTAAAACTTAGGTCCTCCACGGCAGAGAAGGAAGATTCATGCAACTGAAACTCTCCCACCAGACGGCCGAACAAACCGACGGGAATATCTCGGTGAAATTAATCATATCTAAAAACAAATAAACATACATGAATCTACACCTCAAAGTGCTCTATTCTGTATGTCAAGTAAATAAGTAAATGTGCAACTCCTTGAGCAGTTCACTATGCTACTTAGAAAGAACTTTTTAAAACACTATGTGTGTAGCACTTTATGGTAGTGAAGCTTGGACTTAAAATGTGGTGATATAGAATGCTGAAAATTTGGTTGACAGATAAAGTGCGAAATGAACGAGTTTTGTAAATGATGGGTGACAAAAACAATTTGTAGAATAAACTTATAGAAAGAAGAGACTAGATGGTCGGTCGGTCACATTTTTAGTCATGCAGGATTGGTTAATTTGTTAGTGGAGGGAATAGTCGAAGTTAAGAACTGATTAAAATATATGAAGCAGATAATTGAGGACGTAGGATGTAATGGGAATGTATCAATCCAATCGAGAAACTAATGGCGAAAAAAAGTTGCTTATTGCTTTGGTTTCCAACGCAAATCGTAAATGTAGTTTTCTTGATTGATACCGTAATTTAACAACGTATTTGCCTTAATAATATCAACTTAAAATAGTGTAATACAATTATGCAATGAACAACATAGAAAACCGGCGTTTGACACAACTTCTTGGTGAATGTACTGAAATACTACTGCAACGTGTTTTTTTTTTTAGTATTTTAGATGTCGATCAATACTACGCCATGTTCATGAATCGTCGCACGCCCTGCGTACCTTCATTCTAATAGTTGTCAACCTTCAGCATTCTACACGTCCTGAGTCAACGCTGGATGCGCTCCTGTTGTTTAGTCTCACTCCTAGTGTTGTTTCCACGTTTGAATCCAGGTGTATCATGTCAACAAGCAAACATCTACGTTGCTCTGCCAGTTACGTAGCTGTCGCCAAAACCTTCGATGCAGATCTAACCTTACCATTTGCGTCGTCTCATCCACATCAGTACCTTTCCGTAAGTATTGTACCATTCATCGCTAGACTAGACTTATTACTTGGAAGCCACAGAGAAAATAGTATACGACGTTGCTTGATGACTAATCTGCCCGTAAACTATTAAAACTGGTCACATGAATTACACTTACCAAAGACATTAGCATTCTTCGCTGGCTTCAAACATTACGTCCTCCGTCCTACATCCACCAGAAAACGTCTCCATGTCAGGCGGATACGTGGTTAACGCACGGGCTTAGCTTCAGGCAGGCCGACCTCGCGTCTGGTCTTCCTGTAGTTTACTGAAATCACTCCATGTGAGCCCGAGGCTGGTGCCACCTGTATCAAACAAACACTACAAGTTTCTTTCCCATTTTTTGCCTTCAATCCTCTCCCAGATCTAACGAGATCGTCGGCGACAAGCCGCCATCCAAAATAACAAGAGCAGATAAAAATAAATAACCTTATGTATGGACTGTTCTGGCGCCCAGGACTACCCATCACATGGATTGTACTCGGCTGTAATCGTATTCAAGCATACAAAAATTATATTTGTAAACAGTTTCAGTAAACGATAAATATATATAACAGTTATGTTTCAGAGATACAGCATTTGTGTCATACTGTACAAACCAGATAAAAACCAAGCAAGAACGAGTCAAAATTGATTATGGGTAAGAGTTAATTACAGTTTTTAAAGTAATAAATAATCTTGGCGCTAGCCGCAAATGTAAGCCTGTACTGTCTAACCATAATAAGTGAAACAAATATTAATTTAATAGTTTAGAAAAGCTTACAGCTTTGTTCACAGTAACAATGAGATGAAAACTTGTCGTATTGCTGGTGATATTAATTACCCACAGCATACGTTGAAAACGAATTTTTATTCACTTTCAGTTTTGACCGATTCTGCGTAAATTATGTTCAAGCTTTGAATGCGGCTGCAGTACATCACATCCGGTGCTTTGAAATCCAAAACAATCGAGATTGAACACCCATGAATCACTTGGTAAGCTACAAAAGATGGCATCAGCGGAGAAGGCACATTCAAAACTAAATTGGATCGTACTGCAACAGGAAAGAATCCAGAGAATGACTGTATTTCTTTTTCTAAATACATGTATAATTATATGAATAAATGAGTTTCGATTTTCATTATTTTCACGTTTTCAGAATATTTAGAAAATGATTTGTAAAAGATTAATTTTTTTGTAGGAAAGGAAATCTAATACGAGCAGTTGTTGTAGATAGAAACAAAACTATGAGATTCTTTAATGTTGTACCAGTCAGGAAAGGGGTATTTCAATGAGGAAAAGGAGTGATTTTTATCGTTTGAAAGACAATCTACAACGCAGAAAATAATTTTATTTTATAAACCTTGATATTTCAATTTATTGTTCACTCTTAGGCTCATTGTTTGATCCTCAGATCACAATTAAATGCGCTATTTATAATAAGTATCATTTGAACATTATTTTTCTGACACAGGAATATCTCAGCTGTCCATCCCAAATTATAAACTAAGCTCTCATTTCACTAGATGTTGTATCGGGTGCTTGTTGGGTGGCAGGGAACAGTGAAAACTTTCTTACTCCTCTGTTTATCGTTAAAAGAAAACCCTATGCTCCTCATTTATTTGGTACTCGTACTGTCGTACAGGCTGAGGGATATTTATTTTTAACATTAACACGCTTGAACATTAAGGGAATCAAGCAAAGGCACGCCTTACAACTGCCAACTTTAATAAACAAATAACAAAATTTAAGCACTACCACATTATTAAATGATCATGAAATAAATTCAACATCATTAATTCCTCTTGGACAACAAAAGCTTCACACTTGGTTTGAGTGAAAGGTTCCCTTCATAACAATCTGGAATTAATTTAAAAAATCAAGTACAATACTAACATGAACTAAATTAGATTGCAATTTCCAGGATAATTTTAATTAAAGGAAAGTTCCTGAAATCTGCCTTAACTAACTCAATAACTGTAGGAGGCGTAAACTCTCAATCCCCCAAAGTTTCTTTTGGAAGATCGTTACAGGGTTGTAGGCAATGACTGCATGTAAGTACCACACAGTACGGTTCGCAGAATTGGTACCGTGATGGCGATAGGCGTCCCTCGACTGCGCAAATGCTATAGCTTATTAGCCACAGCGGAAAAGGCAGTACGTCCTTCAGGCAATATACAGATGGCTGCAAAACGACATCACTGCCCCAGTCCGTCTTTTTCGGACCCTTTGCTGGATTTGATGCCAAACGACCTCTCAGTCTGGGGTTTGGACTTGCAGTCCTTCTCTGGCGTTCCTCTCCGTCGCTCGTGGTAGCCACGCCCCTTCCATAGAGCAATTTTAACACAGAGAGAAATTCACAGGGATTAGAAATGTGAAGAAAATTATTCGCTGTTGATTGATTCCTGCTATAGGCTCCACCTTCTGTAGCTCAAACCATTGGCCATATCGACCTCGGAATACCTCCACAATCTCGGAGTCAGTCGGACAAGTTCGGAACATTTTGACCTTCAGTAACGTCCGGTGGCGTATAGGCCAACTGCAGTCCGTTCACCTGAGGCGAGAGAAATTTCCTAAGCTGGCGGTCTTCTACCTGGGTGAATCCGTTATACCAACACAAGAGGAGGCTGTCCATTGTCCCCTCCTGGCTGTCGCGACTGCCTGATTTTGTGTGGTCCCTTTTCATTATTCTTTTTATTTGGTGAATATAAAAATGTACGGGTTGACCCATTTACGTCATTCCGTTAAAATGTGGGGGGAATTAACAATTTTTTAAAAAAATAATATTCAATGCAACAGTGTAGTTGTAAGTAAGCGTTGTATTGACCAACACTTTGAATGTTGTGTTACAAAATTGGAAAGTGGTAAGGAAGAGCTCATGGTAATAGAAATTTACAAGGCCCAATCAGGAAATTTTAGACGCTTTTTATCTCAGAGTCTTTGATAATAAGTTTCACAAATAAAAAAATAAATAGTTTTATATGGAGATTTTAATGTTGACTTTCTCAATCACAGCAATGAGAGGCTAGATATGGAAGCCTTGATTTTGTCTTTTAACTTAACGGCACTTGTAAACTTCCCTACAAGAATATAGTAATAGCAGTACTGCAACTGATAATTTTTTATGGATATTTCTCAGTACAGTAATTACAAAATACTTCCAGTAATAAATGGGATCTCAGATCATAATGCCCAGCTGTTATGTATCAAGTCCAGAAACACTGTTAAACAGATGAAGAAAAGCTGGGTATATAGAATAAATATTAATGAAAACAATATGAAAAATTTCATAGATTCCTTAAATAATGAACACTGGTCAGAAGTTTAAACTGCACAGGGTGTTAACGAAAAATTCTATTCCTTTCTTAATATATTTCTAACACTTTTCGAAGGAAGTTTCAAAAAAAAAAATGATAGTTGTTAACAGTCCAAACAGGGAACTGGGTAAGGGATGGATAACAAATGGTATTAGAGTATTTGTTAAAACAAAAAGGGACCTATACTTAAACGTAAGAGACTCAGCTAAATATACGCTGAAAGCTCATTGTAAACTTTATTCTAAAATATTATGTAATAAGAAAGGCCAAGAACAGGTATTTATCAGACAAAATAGAGAATTCAGGGAATAAGTAGAAAACTGTATGGAATATAATAAAAAGTGAAACAGGAAAATCTGTAAATCACTCTAGAGACATAAAAATAGAACAAAATTTTTCTGTTCATAGTGAAGTAGGAGAAGTTTGTGAAATATTTAAAAAAACATTTTACTTCAGCTGTAGAGAAATTAGGTATAGAAAAGCAATCCCCACATAATGCACTAATGCTTCTTCAGATGCTTTCCCATATAGATTTGTGGATATGCAATTTCCACCAGTAACAGTCTCAGAAATAAATAAACTCATGAAACGATTAAAACTTAAAAATTCTTCCAGCTATGACAATATTTCAAGTAAATTACTGAAAACGTGTTCAGATTATATCAATCATGTATTTGCCCATATTTGTAATAATTCCTTAATGCAAGGCGTGTTTCCAAATAAACTAAAATATGGTGTTGTAAAACCGTTGTTTAAAAAAATGAGAAGCAACATGCATAGATAACTATGGTCCCATTTCATTACTTTCAGGAAAAGTCATGCACCTTAGAGTAATAAAACATGTTACGCTGTTTAATATCCTCACTAATTCACGATTTGGGTTCCGAAAGGGATCATCCATAAAAATGGCTATATATTCATTTTTAAATAACACAATTGAGGAACTGGATATTAAAATGAGCCCTTTAAGAATATTATGTGATCTTGCGAAAGCATTTAACTGTGTAAATGATAAACTAATTTTGAAAACAAAAGAATAATATGCAAAATTTGGGTTTAGATCATACATAAAAATTCGAATGAAAAAAGTTTCCATATTTTATTCTAAAATACGTAAAGATGCTTCAGCAGACAGGGAGAAAATAAAACACGGAATTTCACAAGGCTCTGCCCCTCCTGTTTTGTTAAGCATCAATGACCTTCCTGGAAACTTATCTGATTTTTTTTTTTTTTTTAAATCCAGCTGAAGGCTGGGAGGCGGGCTGCTGGAGAGTCACGAAGACTCTTTTCAGCCAATCTACTATACGGGGAGGGAAGGGGGGTGGTAGTCGGCCGTGGCCTTGTTGGGAACCATCCCAGCATTCACCTAGAGTGACTGAGGAAAATCAAGGAAAACCTCAGTCAGGATGGCCGGACTGGGTTTGACCCCGATCCTCCCGAATGATAGATAGGACAGCGAATCCACCGTCCACGCAGATGACACTAACCTGACTATGAGAAAAACGCACCAAACTGTAATCTAGAATTTAATTTAAATGAAATACTTAGTGAATTAGCATATTGGTTTAAGGCAAATTCATTAAAATTAAATTAAAAAAAAACATATTATATTGGATTTAAAACAAAAAATTATGCACAGCCAGATTTACGAGTGAGCTATAAAAATAACACAATCTTAGGAACAAAGAGCATAAAATTCCTTGGTATTAAAATTTATGAGAAACTCTGTTGGCACTATGGCGTGGTAATAAATGTTTTTATATTAACAACAAACTCCACGCTACTTTTATTTGAATGTCATGTATTTTAAACATTTCCCTTTTTTTATTTACAGATACATAATTCTTATTCATATTGTATGTAAAAATTAATGTTTATTTTTGTTCTCTTTAGTAGTCTTTGTAACATATGATTGTTTTCATTATGATTATGACTCATATTGTATCTATGTGTATTAACCATGACATTTTTCACATCACAGAGGTCCTTCCTCAGCAGGGATCCATGAAAAAAGATTGATAAATAAAGAAATATAATAAATAAATAATCTTTCCGGGAAAAGAAGATTCTCTTTCTACATAGATTATAAAATTACTTCCTTACTTTTTATTTTCTATATTATGGCAAAAGCGGTAAGCGGTTAGCGTCTGCCTGTCCCTTAGCCCAGGCATCAGTAAAATGCTACAATGTCTTACTGAATGGCATTAGAAAGCTTATGATCTATATAAAAATTTGAGGCATATCTTATAACTCAACGTGACTGGGGAGCGGTGAAAGAAATGATAATTGGTTTGCACTGAGAACAGGTAGGTGTTACAGATCACACTGTATCTTAGATGCATACTACATAGATACCCACCAAAGATTAAAATTTAGCACCTAAACACTCCACTTTTTGTATTATGTTAGTATCGATGTTTGACAAAATAAGTATATATATACATATATGTTATTTATTTCTTCAGTTTTCTGAAATATACACTCCTGGAAATTGAAATAAGAACACTGTGAATTCATTGCCCCAGGAATGGGAAACTTTATATACACATTCCTGGGGTCAGATACAACACATGATCACACAGACAGAACCATAGGCACATAGACACAGGCAACAGAGCATGCACAATGTCGGCACTAGTACCGTGTATATCCTCCTTTCGCAGCAATGCAGGCTGCAATTCTCCCATGGAGACAATCGTAGAGGTGCTGGATGTAGTCCTGTGGAACGGCATGCCAAGCCATTTCCACCTGGCCCCTCAGCTGGACCAGCGTTCGTGCTGGACGTGCAGACCGCGTGAGACGACGTTTCATCCAGTCCCAAACATGCTCAATGGGGGACACATCCGGAGATCTCGCTGGCCATGGTAGTTGACTTACACCTTCTACAGCACGTTGGGTGGCACGGGATACATGTGGACGTGCATTGTCCTGTTGGAACAGCATCTTCCCTTGCCGGTCTAGGAATGGTAGAACGATGGGTTCGATGACGGTTTGAATGTACCGTGCACTGTTCAGGGTCCCCTCGACGATCACCAGAGGTGTACGGCCAGTGTAGGAGATCGCTCCCCACACCATGATGCCGGGTGTTGGCCCTGTGTGCCTCGGTCGTATGCAGTCCTGATTGTGGCGCTTACCTCCACGCCGCCAAACACGCATACGACCATCATTGGCACCAAGGCAGAAGCGACTCTCATCACTGAAGACGACACGTCTCCATTCGTCCCTCCATACACGCCTGTCGCGACACCACTGGAGGCGGGCTGCACGATGTTGAGGCGTGAGCGGAAGACGACCTAACGGTGCGCGCGACCGTAGCCCAGCTTCATGGAGACGGTTGCGAATTGTCCTCTCTGATACCCCAGGAGCAACAGTGTCCCTAATTTGCCGGGAAGTGGCGGTGCGGTCCCCTATGGCACTCCGTAGGATGCGACGGTCTTGGCGTGCGTCCGTGCGTCGCTGCTGTCCGGACCCAGGTCGACGGGCACGTGCACCTTCCGCCGACCACTGGCGACAACATCGATGTACTGTGGAGACCTCGCGCCCCACATGTTGAGCAATTCGGCGGTACGTCCACCCGGCCTCCCCCATGCCCACTATACGCCCTCGCTCAAAGTCCGTCAACTGCACATACGGTTCACGTACACGCTGTCGCGGCATGCTACCAGTGTTAAAGACTGAGATGGAGCTCCGTATGCCACGGCAAACTGGCTGATACTGACTGCGGCGGTGCCCAACCGCTGCGCAGCTAGCGCCCTTCGACGGCCAACACTGCTGTTCCTGGTGTGTCCGCTGTGCCGTGCGTTTGATCATTGCTTGTACAGCCCTCTCGTAGTGTCCGGAGCAAGTATGGTGGGTCTTACACACCGGCGTCAATGTTTCTTATTTCAATTTCCAGGAGTGTACTACGTTAGAATTAGGGTGACACTGTGTTGATTGATTCGATAACGATTTGCGGTGATCAACATTTCTGTTAAGTTACTATACAGTAGCAGGCGCCGACTCTGCAGCCCGCTGTCGTCCGAGTACGATGATCCATATGCTGTTGACCGTCGAAGACCCTTGCCCACTCCGATGACGACTTCTAAGACAAGAACCACCACAAACCGCACAGACGCACATCATGTTCTCCTTCTGTATGCTGGCCACGCACTGCGCTTTGTACCTTCACTGTGGGATACCCGCCCCAAGGTCACATACCGGAACGCGGCCGTACAGTACCGTTACCCTCTATTTCCAGCGTAAGCCTGTGCGAGAGTCCAGCTCCTTGCAAAATATTTCAATCTAGTGTGGCAATACACTACAAGCGTTTGTGCTGCCATCTGTCTGCGAAACGTCTAACTATATTCTGTGCATTTTTGTTTGTAAAATTTACCGTTTATCAGACACATAATTGCACTGTCCCAGCATTTGCATACCGGTACGTGAATGCGGAAAGCCGCATAAACACTACAATCAGAACGGCTCAAGCCATATCCTGTTGAATTTCACCGATCAAGTGAAGTAGCTCCTTAACGCTTACAGCCACACTAGCGGATAATTAAGGATGTTAAATACAGTAACAACTATTTTGCCACATAGAGATGAATTTCCGTATAGCTAAAGTGCACTACTTTTTTTAAGTTTCATTTAGTCCAGCTCTTGCTTATCATGTATGCATTATTCGTTTTAAAGTGAAAAATTTCAAGGTTTTTTCTTGAGAAATATTTCTATTGTATTAATTACCTTTACGTTTCATTTTACTGCGCCGATGTCGACAGGGATCGAATACGTTAGGTCCGTACTCACACCGGTGCACAGTGGCAGCTGTTGCGGGAGGCCAGGCTGTTAATCTGGAGCTAGTGGTGTTTGTCTGTCAGCTTGCCGTGGCGACCGTTGTCCGCGTAATCACCGCTGTGACCGTCAGCGTTCCCACACAGCGACCAGGACCATCAATTAGGTCAAGCTGCTATTGGACTAATCGGTTCCGTGCTGTGTCCGGATCCCCCACGGCTTGTTGACTGGAAGCTCCCAGCAGGCGGTCTGAAGAGGCCAGGCCACCACTTAACCTGTCATGCTTCTCTCTTCGCTTTGAATGTCAGAACAATTATACTGTTGCCATACAGAACATTCGATAATGTCATTGTTTAATACTTTGTTATCATAGTGTCTTGTAAAATACTAACGCGTTGATAGTCATTGGTATTCCGATAACTTGTCTACAGATGAAATTTATAGCATCCTCTCATGCCTTTACTTGCATATGGCGACCACCCAGTCTCCTCCACCAATGAATGCGTTTTAAATAATAAGTCTTCAATTTGTCACCGACTACAAGCCCAACTCGTTCATTATATCAGTTACTGATGGTGATCTACAGCATCTTCCACAGGCAAAACTACCTTCTTGATCTGTATCCCTTCCTGCTGCTGTATTTAAGACCCAAAACGTTGTTCCCATACTGTCCCACCATACACAAATAAAGGTAGGCGTAACTTTTAAAATTCAATTCAATTATTTTCAAGGTCTGAAGTTTCTTAACAACTACTAATTGATACAGAACTTTGAAACATTTTGCTTCCAGTTCCCCAGCGTATCTTCTACATCTGAGCTTAATTTCTAATAATACTCCAAAACACTACTTACCTTTTGTGTCAGCTAGAAATTCTCATCAGCCATTTAATTTTCTTTCTCCATTGTTTTCAACAATATGAACGCCGTGGTTGTCAGTGGTATAATGATAATGACGATATTGCTAAACAGCTGTAATACTCACGCAATGCAAAATTATTAATCAATACTGTTATATATATATATATATATATATATATATATATATATATATATATAAGTGAGCTGTGTGTGTCTGAGGGTTTAAAATTGCATCAGACAAAAACTACTGCATCAATTTGTATGGAGTTTTAAATGTTTCAGAGTTTATCGCTTATCTTAAAATCTGCGAAAATATACTTTCACTCTATGTGATAGCGTAACGGAGCAAGAAACTGTAATCATTTATAGAAGGACAGATCACTTTGTATTTGAGATAAACAATCCTCTCAAGACTTAGTTACAAAGATTACTACTTAATGGATTCAGTTTTGTTTCATGAGTTCAGTTTTCTGAAAGAAATATAATACATTAAAACAAAAACAATAAGCGAATCAACCATAGAAAGCGTAAGTAATATTTGATATATTGTACACTTCTTTGTGCAGAGAAACTCAGTAGGATGAATGTACTATCCTTCAGATTGTGTTATATTGTTTTCTTTATTATTTCTTCAGTTTTCTATAATGTAATAAATTAAAATAAACGAATTACGTTAATCAAACCATTACATCATAGATTAACACATCAATAAGAAGAACTAAATTATGACGTTTTATTTACTATAAATATCTTTGTGCCTGATGTTGAATAGTACAAACTGATACCGAGTTTTCGTTAATCCTACCGCTTATATTAACACTTCAATAAGCGTACTAAGCTGGAATACTCAATTTACAGTGAACGTGTTTATACTTAATGATGATTTCAAAACCTGGGAGAGTGTTGTCGTAAATCAATCCATTACATAATACATTAAAACTTCCATGAACATAATGAAATTGTGATTTTTAATTTACCGTAAACATCTTTATGCTTAATATCGATACTACGTATAATCTAATGGCATTATTCTGTTTTATTCCATATCAGCTTTAAAAATGTATTTTTTTTTAAAGGAAATGTTATTTTTCCTTGTGTAAACAAATGAAATCCTAACCAATGTTTATGATAAGTGATATAATTCTATTCTTCTACATGGGTTAGGATAGTACTAATATACAATAATTATCTCGATACGTTAACATGGACAATTTTTCATGTAGCTTTAATTTCTTATATTTCATTTATTATACTGCGTTAAAATATAAGCTTACCAAAAAGTCTTTCGAACATAAGCATGAACCCCAAATCTAAGGTAATAACTAAGAGAATTGAACGTTTTTAGATGAAATTTACATTTTTGCTTCTCCACGTTAATGTTTGGTATCAGACTAAAAAAGATACAGCACTTATACGCACACCAGGGTCCACGCGTGAGAAACCACGGGCAGATCATTGTTTGAAATAAAAGATTAGCAGCACCGAATGGAGCCTGGTGGGTCAGCAATACGTTTCGGCCAGGCATTCCGGATGACACCGGTTTAAATTCTCGTCTAACCTTTCGGTTGCCACGGTTTCCTGAAATACTCCAGGCGAATGCCGGATTGATTCTTTCCATTGACCATGAACGAATTCCTATCCGCTCCTTCCCCCCCGCTTCTAATAACCTCAACGCCACCAACTTTAAGAAAAAATAAATAAAAAATTAAAAGTTCCTCTATCTTGGATAATTCTACGGATTTCGTAACCGTAAAAGATTTTCTGCAAAATTTAGAAGCTCCTCTCTCTCTAGGCAGTGATTAGAAAATGAAAACTAGATAAATCGTTTATTCTGTGAAACCAGAATCATAATAATTGGACTAAACATTAACGAGAAATTTTGAAACCGTAATTTTATCTGAAACAACCGTGTCTGTGTTGGTTTGTCACAAGCGTTTTGCTTATCCATCATATATTATTACTACCGTCTCTCATTGAAACCCTATAAACTATTTCAGGGGAAAACATAGGGAGAATGGTTTGAAGATTTATTGAAATAAAATTGATAACGAGGGAGTTAGTGCCAGAATAAACGACTTTTCCTGATTTTCTACCTCAGCGATTTCTACCTAGTTTGATGCTTCCAGCGGTAGAGGAAAAAGTAGAACTTTGAGTGACTTCACGATTAACTATCTAACACTTTCATCTACTTCGGAAATAAAATTGAGCTTCATCCCTAAAACAAATACACTTGCGTTACTTTCTCAAACAAATAAAAGACGATAATTGTAAAATATTTCCATAGATGGATTCTTGCAGCTCAGTTAATTGAAGCTAATGTAATTGGTATGGCTGGAGGTAATAATTTAATCAAACACATAAATTTAATCACTAATAACGATGCATCAACTTAATTAACTTTTCAAGAGATTGAATACCTCCCGATAGCGTTTGCGTTGTTCACTGATATATTTCCATTTGTTGGTGTGTTATTGGATTTTTAATAATAAATTGTAGTGTTACGCAAGTGATAAGTATAATTAAAAGGACAAGAAAATGAAGGATGCTCGGCAGCGATAGGTACCGAACATTGCCCAGGCAGGGCAACGGGACGTCGTGTCTAACTTTTTTTTCTTTTCTTACGGCTTTACGCGTCGTCGACGGCTAAGATCATTACAGGCGGGATGGGATTGGGGTCAAGGAACGGGAAGGAATTCGGCCATTGCCTTTTTGAAACAAGCAACCCGGCATTCACGTGGATTGATTTTGGGAAATCATGGAAAACCCAAATCTGGATGCCCGGATGGGGATTCGATCCCGCGTCCTCCCGAATGCGAGACCAGAACGTTAACCGTTCACCCACCATGCTCGGTGTGTCTAACTGGCTGGTCTGTCAGTCCACAATATCTGCCCCCAAAGGGGAAAGCAGGCATCACATAAGGAAACGTTGGACTTCTCAAAGGTGAAGAAAGACACGATGGAAGTTTTTGAATAGAAGATAATATAAATGGCAGACAGCAAATACAATTTATTTCCACTCAGTGGCTCTGATATTTTTCAGATATCTTGGAAAGTAGCCAGTGAAGAGAAAGAACGACGAATCGCCTGTGTGCCAATATTCAAAGAATGTGAAAGAAAATTACTAGCAAATAAGGGAAGACTGTGGCTGAAAAAACACTAATGTTGAACAATATTGTCGCTACGTAGCATATCACGGCGAGTTAATTTTGTAGCATCCATTGATTTGAGGACGACACGAGCATTCCTCAGTGAATACTAGTAGAAGGACATTTCATCTCGTGACTCGATGTCGTAATTCCTGCTCTTGACCTGGAATCGGTAGGTGCGGCTGCTAAGGCATCGTGGCTGCCATGACGTGTGTGCCCATGACTATTGCTATGGGCTTCCAACAGCTTCCGTCCGATAACTCCTCACGCAGCTCATCTCGATGGACGGAATGCGATTCGTTACCTGAAAAACACGATACGACTAAAAAAAAAAAAACTTTATGTGTAACATACAACACAGTTGAGAAATTTAATACACTGAGCTGAACCAAATTATTGTGAACTACTGAGATTTTTGTTTGATTGAATAACTTCAATACATTTTTTTCAATGTGTAACGAACGCGTCTTGTGACCGCTAGTTACATTAATAAAATATAGATTTATTATATAATTTGTGGAATATTTTAGAGGACATTTGGGCGCCGTGCACATTGTACAAGTGTGGAGCGGCAGAGCTGAGGAATGCCAGCAGGCCGGTTCCTAGAATTAGCGAGGGGATAATAGTGTGTGCCTAATGGAGGGGAGATTTGTGCGTGCCAGGTAGACAAACAGGGTGATCGGCGAAAGGTTTTCTGTTTTGCATGTGGCACGACGAACGAGTGAAGGAATATTCGATGCCGGCCGGCCAGCACGTTCCGACGATGTGATTTCTGGACTGTCTATTCGTGAGTGGGACTGTTGCTGCTGCCTGGATCCGGACACCCGCTATTTTGTTTGAGCAGATGAGCTCAGGCAAAGGACGACATCTGAGGAACTGTGCTATACTGGTCCATAGCAGAGAAGACCGTCATCCAATGTGTGGCGGCAGACATGTACATTCGGTAATTATACATCGCCAATGAAGGACACTGTGCTAGCGAGACTTTCAAGTTCATAGCATTGCCCAGCTACGACCCTGCATATAAGAACTCAACTCTCATAGCCCGGAGCAAACATCTCTTTCAGAAGTGAAGTCAAAATTTTGACTTCGTTTACTGTTTAATTTTTGTGTATTTTATATAAAATACCCTGGCGCCCGCAAACGGACAACTGATTAATTTTAACTAATTTTGTTATATATGTCATGTCAGTAATTGACATAAAACCATTTGTGATTTCTCATATAAAGTATTAGTTCTACCTTTCATGATAATAAAATTAATTATAATTTTAAATTAGCTAATGAGGTCAGAACGTTACAAATGGTATTGTGGATTTGCATTGCCATTAGTTAATAGAGTTCCTTCACTTTTACTTAACTGAACGGTAAATAATCATGTTCACAGAAGTCGCAATTTATGCCGAGCAAAGTAGGGAAAGTACCAATAATTAAATCATAACCACCCCTAAAAGTAAGTAATACTACAAAGTTAACTAAGGAAATGTTATAAGGAGCAGAGATTTCATTTTTTGTTTAGTTGCACCTTGTTGACATCGAGGTGATTTGAGGTGAGAAAGAACTGGGAGCAGGGAACGGGAATGAATTCTACTTTGGCATTTTAAAGGAACCATCTTGGCATTTGCTTGGAGTGATTTTGGTAAGCCAGGGAAAACCCAAATTTGATTGTCCAGAAGGGGATTCCTCACGAATGCGAGGGCAGAGTTTTACAGCTCTCTCACCATACGTGGCGAGATCCGTTTGCGGTGACTTGTCATCATCACAATTTCGTGATATTTTTATGTTTCTTGTTGAGGAGGTACACAAAAAATCCTGTGAATCTATGCAAATTCATAAGCAATTTACTTAAAATTTCAGTCTAAAATGCAGTAATAACATACATTTCTCTGCGCTATAGAGATAAGATGCATTTTTGTTCAGTGTAACCATAAAAAATGAGACAATATAATGTTCTAGATCTCCATCGTTAAATTACTGAATGGTCAACTGTCATTGATATCTTGAAGAATTGCGAAAAGTCTAGTAAGTGACTGCAGCAAAATATTCATATAAAACTGCTGTTATCTTGTTCAGTAAGCTAGTTTACAGGACTCATCTTATTTACAATTAGATGGATATTATTGTCTCATGAGTTATCACATGACTTACTGAAAAAACATTACTATGAAAGATATACTTGATTAATGCTGTTCATATAAGATAACAATACTAAATGTTAATTTTACGACTATAGAAAGCACTAAGTTATAGTTAGAATAGATTAATATCAGTTCGTAATCGTAATTGACTGTACTTTGGTATTAAAGACCTCTTGGGTTCGTTTCCGCAAATATTCAAGTACATTTTCCAGATCTGTGTCTGTTTATCAGGGAAACTTTTATGAACCAATAGACTGAAATTGTGGTTTTATATGTGACGAGAATTTAAACATTAATCAGATGGAGAATGCCCGTCCGGGCATCCAGATTTGGGTTTTCCATGGTTTCCCCAAATCACTCCAGGCAAATGCCGGGATGCTTCCTTCAAAAGGCCATGGCCGAATTCCTTCCCATTCCTTGCCCCCATCCTTGCCCCCCATCCTTTCCCGTCTCTAAAGACCTCGATGTTAAAAAGAGACGTAAAACAGTTACAAAAAAAAAATACAGATGGAGAATGCATAATTTCAGATCACTCATAAAATTTATCACAAATCAGTTAATAGCTACTTGATGCCCTGTGTTAAAAAAAGAAATCCGTAACGAATAGACTCAATAACAAAAATGATTTACACAGTAATTACAGACAAAAGACGTCTTGAGGAAAAGGAAATGCGTATCAGTTGAAATCCTTATACCTTTAAAAAAAAAAAAAAAAAAAAAAAAAAAAATGTAGAGAAAGCGGAAGAAACTGAATTTAACGTGATCACCTTATACAATTTTTCTTCTTTATGTCTTTACGTTCCATGGTTCCTTTGTTCGTATGAATAATTAGAAGCGTAGAAGAACTTACTATTATTGCTTTGATGTTTCAAACGTAATGAAATTCTCGCATCATTACGTTAAACAGTAGACAGTAACTGGCTTAAACTCTTTGGAACACAATCCTCCACCAGTATCTTCTGTCCTTGTTCCATTTCTCCTCTTCCACTATTGGCGAATTCAGTCCTCTGTCTTGTACGCTGTCTCCTGTTCTCTTAATCCTTCTCGTTGTCCTCGATCCTTCTTTCACTCCAATACCAATACACAGCCAGTACCCATCAACCAAAACCAACAGTCGATTTGTAGTGGAGACATAATTATTCGTAATAAAATTTTTGCAGTTCCGTGAGTTCCCTGTCTAACTAAATATATTTTTACCTCATATACTTTTATTACACTTAAAATTCTGGTCACGGATAAACCACATGAACCAATAAAGGCCATATTCACATGAAGTGTTACTGAGGTGGCGTGTATTTTTTTTTATTCATTCCGATAGGTGGCACAGAAGTATAATTCCTATATTTGCGATTACGATATGTTGTACGTTGACCGCGATTCCACAGATAACTCTGTACTTGAGAAGCATTGCTTACAAAATATAACATTATTACTGTTTTGATTCTGTTATTTTTTTTTTTAGTAAAGGTATTTATTTCATAAGTTTTGTTAAATGTAGTAGGTGCATTAAAATAAAACAGAATATATTAATTAAACGTAATATGTTTAAGAAATATTTAATTGATAGTAGCGCTCACGCTTTTGAATAGACGATAGTTTCATCTTGCAGGAAACTATGATGCATAGGTGTTATTTATCCTCGGTTTGGATTTGACGTGACAAAATAAGATTGTTCAGTACAGAAACAGTTTTTAAAAAAATCGCGTTGTATTTGGTGACATGCAGCTCACAACAACAGTACTTTCGTTTTTCAATAGAAGTAATAAATTACAGCCTATCTTCTTCATTTATAAAATCCTATGCGTAAGTAAACAGCATCATCACTGAAAAAGCACTTGACGTAGTCACGCCTTATTCACACCATATGTTATTGAGGCGGATTGCAAGGTTTTTAATTACGATTCATTCCGATACGTGGCGCTATAGTCTAACTTCTATATTCCGCTGCTGGATGCGATTATGTTTTTTTGATCGTCATTGTGCCTGACCAATTTTGCTCATACTTGCATTAAACGTTTCATGGTCGACAAGAAATTGGTTTAGTGTAATTTGCATTCGACAGGTAGAATAGAATATGTTTCACTTTGATGTGAAGATGAAAAGCTGAGAAATTAAACATTTAAGTTTCCAAAAATTAGTAGTTGAACGCGATTCACTCATCGTATTAGTGTCTTTACCCCACTGGCGCTGCGTTATTGTGACATAATCGGTTTAAGAGGGAGGTCTGTACGTTAGCATCCTATGTCAACGAAGTTGCTGGCAATATCCAAAATTTCTTTGAAATATTATTAGTGAATTAACATCACAAGTCTCAAATTCCGCGTGGAAGAAGTCGTGGGTACAACTAGTTCTATTATAATCTTGCCCTGCAAAATTAAGTTTGTTGGTGGTAAAATAATGTGAAAATCGATTTAAAAAAATTGGCAAGGTACCTAATTCAAAACCATATTCGTTCTTAGAGATCATCTTTTTTTTTAAATTTTATGAGTTTTCAGTCGCATGGTTGTAAAATTTTATGGTAGGGGTTGTGGTAGGTGTTTTGTTGGGAGGGAGGAAAGGGTGAAAACTTTCTAATTCCTCTTTTTATCATTAAATAAAGCTCTTCGCTGATTATTTATTATGTACTCGGGTAAGCGTACAGACCGAGGCTAATTTACGTTTAATATTAATACATTCAATCATAAAAAGGAATCAACCAAAGCCACGCCTTACAGTTGCCAAAGTTTTGCAAATAAACGACGTAATTAAAGCCTACTAATCAAACACATGGAACATCATTAAATTGTCATTAGGATAACAGACGCTCCACTTTTGGATTTAATTAAATGTTCCCTTAAAAACAATTGGTAACCAATCTACAGAGAATCAAAAGCAATATTAACAAGAATTGCGATTGATTGCAAGTTGTCGGGAGCCAGGATAATTTTAAATGTGGAGATATCAAATCACTCAGCCTGTTTGTCCTGCCGGTATACAATTAAAGTTATCTCGTGGCTTTAAAAGTCGCTAGCTCAATAACTGTCGGAGGTGGGAACTCCCAATCACTCAAAGTTTCCTATGAAGAGTCATTACACGGTTGTACTCAATGATTGTAGGGAAGTATCACACTGTACTGTTCGGTGAGTAATTACCGTTATGGCGAGAGGCGTCCCTCAATGGCGAAAATGCTGTATCGTATGTAGAAGAAATAATAAAGAAAGTAAAAGAAATATTCCATGCAGCATAAGTGTTCAAGGAGAAAAAAATCAGTATGCTACGATTTGCTGATGACATTGTCTTGTTAGCAGAAAAGGCTGAGGATATTGAGAAGTTAATGAATGGCTTGAACAAAATACTGAAGGAAGGTTTTGGACTGAATATAAACTAAAGCAAGACTAAAGTCATGAAATTTAGCAGAAATGATACCAATACTAGTAGACTAAATATAAAAATAGGATCAGATGCAATTGGAGAATTAAGTGAATTCTGTTACTTGGGAAGCAAAATTACAACCGATGGCCGAAGCAGGAATGATGTTAAAAGCAGAATAGCATTTGCAAAAAGGGCCTTCATGAAAAAGAGAAAACTTCTAGTTTCAACTATTCATCTAGGAATTAGAAATAACTTTTTAAAACTTTATGTGTGGAGCACAGCACTTAATGGTAGCGAAACATGGACTTAAGGAATACCGGGAAGAAGAAAACTGAAGCATTTGAAATGTGGTGCTACAGGAGAATGCTGAAAATTAAGTGGACAGACAAAGTAAGAAATGAACGAGTTTTTAAAATGATAGGTGAGGAAAGAAGTTTGTGGAAGAAGCTTACAGAAAAAAGAGACAGGCTGGTAGTTCATATTCTGAGACATGCTGGACTGGATAATTTGCTGGTGGAGGGAACATTATAAGGTAAGAACTGTAGAGGAAGACAGAGATTAGAATATGTGAAGCAGATAATTGAGGACGTGGGTTGTAAGGGATATGTAGAGATGAAGAGGTTAATACAGGAAGGGATGGAGGATTACATCAAGCCAGTCAAAAGACTGTTGACAAAATATATATATTTAAAAAAAAAATCAGATACAGCGGACATGACAGTACGTCCTTCAGGCAACATGCATACCGACTGAAAAGTGACCTCTGTTTCAGTACGTCTTTGCCAAGTCGGAACAATCTCCTATCTTGGAGGATTTGGCTCGAAGTCCGTAGCTCCAACCTCGGGGTCGGATTCCAAGCACAACTTTC
Organism: Vandiemenella viatica; assembly: GCA_031002005.1. NCBI lineage: Eukaryota > Metazoa > Arthropoda > Insecta > Orthoptera > Morabidae > Vandiemenella > Vandiemenella viatica. Next base: position 301,628,633 of record CM061920.1, on the reverse strand, counting down.
AACCCTTAGTGCTGAACCCGAAGTAAGTCCTCCGCATTTCTGCAACATCCGTCTCTCCGCGGCGTCAGTGGTAGCCACGCCCCTTGCCAGGACGTTTTTAACATACAGATAAATTCATGGAAATTAGAATTACGCGTTGATTGGCTTCGCTATTAGGCTCCTCCTATACAAGCTATGACGATTGGCCAACATTGCCTTTTAGCGATCCGTGTGAATTCGGATGGAGTCGGGCGTATCCGCCCAATATGACCTCCAGAAACGTCCGCTTGAAGACAAGGGGTCCGCGAACGTACATTCACCTTGGTGGGGTATTTTCCTGGAGCTAAGGATTATCTGCCTGACCTGTTCCGTTAGGTAGGGGAGCTGTCAGAGCCCGGTAGCCACCTGGGTGTCGTGCCTACGTGGTGACTGATTTTGGGTGGTCCATTGGATGCTGGTTGCACATGCTGGCGAGGCTTTCCCAGAGTTATTCCTTTTATTATTCTTTTTATTTGTAACTATAAAAATGATTGGAATGGCCCATTTTCATCATTCAGGAGGGTGGAGAAAGAATCATACTGCAAACGGCTTTTGGAGCTAATATCTCGGAAAACGGCATCCGGCAAGATCTCGTTATTTCATTTCCATTCACTGTTAACAATAATTTCCAGGTTTTAATCATATCGTCCTTGGACGATCTATAAGGCAATAGATAAAAAAAATCTGTATTAAGTTGGAATAAAATAGTCTGAAATCATATAATACAAGATTTTTACACACATGGATGTTATTTCATTTATGAATATGATAAGTAACCAAGTGCCGCGTGGTTACGTCCTATGAATATAACGATACATTCTTGTAGAAAAGAAAGTTTAAATAAAATATTCCGTACATTTAAAGTTAAGCGTGGGTTGAATAACTGACGGTTTATTCCCATATATCTTTCATTAATATACGATCACCAAACATATCTTATACCAATCACAATGATGTAAATAAATGTTTAATTTAAATTTTTGATTAGTTTAAAATCTGAGTAGAATATTTAGTTGCGATATAATATTCTAACGAAGAAAAAATAATGTATCTATAATGCTGGTAGTATAAAGTGAAAAGTTGATGCGATTTAAACAAAACATTTAACAGTTCTTCCCAACAGAAACTGTGGTTCCAACTTTTTCACAAGCATAACAAGACTCACTTGCAGTAAATCATTGTGAACTATGGTGTTTTCTTTGTTTGGTAATGAGGTGATGGATTCGCATTGATTTTATAACGAAACTAAAACCTCTGAAAATGTTCTACAAACTCAGCAAAAACATAAACAGCGAGCGCTAAAACGAATCTAACAACACATAAGTTACTGCACACGGAAGCAGATTATTGTTAAAACTGATCACACACCGACTACCCTTTCAGCAAAGGCTGTTCCTTCTTGTGCTTACTGTCAAATACATTAAATTAGTGTAATCAAACTGTTGTGTTTAGTAGCGCAGTTTTGCTCTATAAGAATACAGAAGAAATCCAGCCGAAACGTTGGTTGTGCTGAGTGGAGCCTGTAAAACAAACATAAGCGATGTCTGGCACTACAAGAAGATAGAAATGTCGGCAATTAATCCCATGATGCGGTCCATCCTGGGAGCATGGAAACACGTTAATGCAATCACTCCTACTGCATGTGCAAGATATGTGGTACTGACGGATATTATTGTGGTCTAGGCCAATTTTATTGTTCTGCCTTTTAATTAATATCACTGCCCTCGTTTAGCCTACCATTAAGCTGGCTCTTGACGTTAGCAGAAATCCACCAAAGCTTACAAACAGAATTTATCACACTTCACATATACTGTACTGTATGAATTTTACATTCATCACAATTACATTTGATGTCAAACTATTTATTCTACTTTAATGATCTGTAACACTATTGAATCTCTTGACATCCACTACATTACTCTGACTCACAACGAAGAGTCCCTGTCATACGTTAAACATAGATCGAAACTTATCAAAGAAACAACATAATCTGGGAAAACTCCGGACAAAATACAGACTATACTTACTACATTAACAGCTTAGTATCTTTTATTATAACATTTATAAATAGAGCCTAACTTTATAACCTTACATATGATATATATCTACTTCATAAATACAAATATTGTTTGCTGGGTTGGATTTTTCTGATTCATTGGAATATTTAATTATTACTGTACACCTTACAACACCTTCAGGGCGTATTTTTCACAGTGCGTATGAGGCAACGAGAAGAGTCAACGCGGTCGGATTCCCCTTCTCCTCTCAGGCGACAGACCAGCCCACATTCCGTGCTGTGGTGCACTCTAATTTTGTTCCACCGCGGCTGCAGGAAACGGAGATTAAAACTGTGGAATGCGAGCGATTCTCCGGTGATTAATCTGAATGGGGCAGCGCACCACAGCAATCCACTCGTTGAACTCGTTGTTGGCCGGCGGTTTTGGCTGTTATTCCCCCAGTCTTAATTTAGACACTTTTAGCGTCAGTCCACTCGTTCACAACAGAACAGCACAATGGAGCATTTATTCTCACATGCGTAAGCATTCTCGTCTTTCGTGCTTGCGTGTGTGTAAGAGATAGAGTAAAAAAGATAATGAGACAGAGCTTCTGTGGTTGCATGTAATATGATGTAATATGTTGGCTGAAAGAAAAAGAAATTCCTGTGGAACAGATAGGCTGGTGTCAGAATTTCTTGATTTCTCGTCAGGTCTATGATTCTAGACTAGCCTCTGGCAATAGTAATTTTAAGTGTTTCGAGAAACAGATGAAAAAAAAAAGACATGTGAAATGATTATCAGGTTTTAGCGTGACCTTAATTTTGTGAAAGTTCAAATAGCTTAATTCAGCGCTGACCTATGCATTAATACCTGGGTCACGCTGCAGTGTCATTAGAACTGCCTGCCTTGTAACAGGATCATCCATCTGTCTGGTATCGACGCTTACTGATTGGACCAAATAGACACAATGTCTTGATACGGAATATTACGCCTGATTTTGGGAAGCCAGTAGTGCGTCCTAGAAATTCTTTGCATTTGTCTGAGATTAGCTTTTGCGGGGCCAATAGCATTATTACTAATTCTGGTGAGGTACTCTTATTTTTTGGTCTAAAAGTAGAGGTCTCATGCATCTATGCAAGGAGAAAGCAAGGAGTGTTGGTCGTCTATTGGGCTTGGATGTGCTAGCGAAAGGATAAGAGACACTTAGTTTGGAGAGGCGGTGGAACATTACACACTGGGGAAGCTATTAGTATGCGGCGAGAGATTTAGTACTGAGTTGTAATGCTCACAGTTTCTCATAGTTGTAATGGATAGATTTCGAGCTTATGCAAACATTTTTTTAAAGTTATTATCATCATACTTTAACTACATGTTTAAAATGGACATTGGTCTCTTTAGAAGATTAAACTTCCATAAAACAATCATTTTTAAAAAAAAGTATAAAATAATCTGAACACAGTCACATTTTTCGAAAAAAATATTTAAGATATGGTGAGATTTTTGCTAAAATAAAGATTTGTCATATAGTAGAAAATGATTAGACCTATCTGTGGCTGCAGGATAATCCCTTATACTGAGCAAGAGAAATAATTCTTATGTTTTTATACCATTTTATCGTGAAAGATAATATACACATTATATCGTACAAATTCTGGAAATATAAGTTAGCTAAGGGTAGGTTATATTTAGCCAATAGTTTGCGAGATACCTGAAAACTGAAAGTACATTGAAATAAAAATTTCAATTTTTTTTGTTATAATTTTTTTAGATGATTTATAATTCTTACACATATAAAAGAGAACACGATATATCATACCCAATGGCTAAAATCGGCAT